>JACCHW010000012.1:2400000-3000000 GCA_018907185.1 Platyscapa corneri
GCGTGTCGCGTTTGTTTATGGTGCGTCCGTATTTCCTTTCGCCGCGACTCTAATTTAATAGGATGAATCAGGCACATCTAATTATTTTCTTATTCAATTTAATTGGTGATAATAGATGCTTCATCCCCGTTACACGCGTTAGCGTGGATGGCAGGACTTTTACGCGTTCCCCTTTATATTCATTGAGGAATAAATCAAGCCTATGAATCGTATATTATTTTCATTACGTGTCCATGGCTAATGGTATAATTTATCGAAAAACCTTATAAGAGGCGATAATAGCTTACATTTTTTAATATTTAAATGGTTATCACCAGATAATATTACGAGCGTCATTTTAAAATGAAATCATATATTTTCTGCTACTTGTATTTCACGTACGTATGCGAGACGCATTTAATTTTAAAAATCACCATTTTCAAAAAATCACTCTCTTTTATAATATAATATAAGAGTCATACTTGTGTCGACGTAATGCCAACATTGAAAGCTGCACTTATCCAGATTAAGAAATTTCTCTGAATGGAATTCCACACCCTGAGAATGAAAAATGCGCGGTTCTAGCTCCAATTAAAAATTCGGTGTAAGAGTTGATCAAATTGACTACTACACACTCGCGCAACAAGTGAAAATAAACACGAACGCGTTTTCCAGCTATTTTACTACTTTTACGCAAACTACGGGTACGTGGTTAAGTTTCAAAACTTTCGATCTCACAATACGTAACTGCATTCTTAGGAACTTTCTTTATCCTAGGAATATTTGCAAAAAATGCGTTTTGATCCGGTGGTGGCTGCGGCCAATGATATTCGCGAAAATGCCTTTACTCGAAAGGCCCATTTTTAACCGGCACAAGAAAATAATTGTAGTCTAAGTGATTTTCGAATAGCTGAGCGTCAATCGGACTCCTTTTACTCCTGCATCGAGTATCTTATCGATAACCTGCAAACTTGCTCCTTTCTAGAAAAATCGCCCATTTTTGCCGTGCGCGAGTACTCGCACGAGCAATTGCGTAAAAAATAATTCGAAAATACCTCGATAGCTTCCAGTCGAGT
Organism: Platyscapa corneri; assembly: GCA_018907185.1. Taxonomy (NCBI): domain Eukaryota; kingdom Metazoa; phylum Arthropoda; class Insecta; order Hymenoptera; family Agaonidae; genus Platyscapa; species Platyscapa corneri. The sequence continues at coordinate 2,401,056 of JACCHW010000012.1, forward strand.
AATTGGACAATCAGAACGAGCCTGGCCGAGTCATTGAATAATGTCCGTAAAAGGCACTATTGTAAAATAATATTCAACGTCGCAAAAAAGGATGATTTTAAATTTATTGAAAGCAGCTAATCGCCATTATTAGCTCGATTAACTTTCATAAGCAATGATTGTAATTATCGGAAAAATGACACTCGGTAATAACAGAGCACGTCGTACAAATAACGCCATCTCCATAACAATTAAATTCCGTTTTATCATAGTAGCGACTAACGGCTGACGACTTTTTCTCCGCAGTACATCCTTTCTCTTTCTCCCTCCCTCTAACCGGCCTCTCTCTTTTTCCTCGCTCGCACTTGCAGCCGAGTCATTCATAAAAATAACGCGCCAGTGCCCCTCCGCTATCTCTCTCGCCCTTTATTCTCCCGCGCAAAATAAAATTCTCCACTACTACACGACAGGAGGCACTTTGCTCGACGCGCCTCAATTTTCCTTTTTATTTCTGCCCGTGCCACGCCGCTCCGTTTACCGTAGGACATTTGCGAGCTGGTGAAGGCGCACCGGACGCCGCGGCTCCGGCACTGGAGATGGAGAAAGTGGAAACTGGCCCAATTATTATCCCGGGGTTAGCTCGATGTTCCTTGCTCTTTCTTTTCGTCGAGCGCGGGCTCCTCTTGCTTTTTTTCTCCATTACCCCCTCGCTACTTGATGCACTACTAGAAAATTAAGCAGTGGCAAAACATACCAGGGAGGAGCAAAACAGTCGATGTCTTCTAATTATGGGATGGAGGCTCGTTTTAAAATTTTATTCGCAATCCTCGCGATTTTGACTCGGAATTCAGCGATCGCTAGTTGCAAACGGACCGCTGTTTGCTCTTCCCGTCGATATGCGAATAAACGATATATCGCTGCGATTCGCGAATGTTTATTACCGATCGATCTCTTGCGCCAAACTTCACGAGGTGTTGCACGCGTTTGAATCTAATCCAATTTAATTATCAACGACGATTTCAAACGCATCGTTAGAGACTTGATTAGCGTTAAAAATTCCAATCGAATCAATGTAAATAATTGGACGTTTTGACTGTGATAATAAGCAAGATTAAAGGAAAAGATAATTATTAGGCGATGAAGAATCCTTTTGCGCTTTGTAAAGTTTATTTTTCCCCTAGAAATACAAACGAATCGATCGTTTTATGAAACAAAGAATTAAAATTTATCAATTACGACTGTATAAAGCACATCACTGAACATTCAAAAAAGTTCATTTTCTCTACAAACTCTTGCGTTTCCGTCGTGCTCTTCTCCTAACTTGACGCAATACGATTATGAACTTATACAAACGAGTATGAGGAAACGGCTTAATTAAATTAAACATATCACTGAAAGGTGATTAGCAGCGATTGTTTTTATAAAACTGAAGAATTTACCAACCGTTTAAACATTAATTCAGTACTTTTTCACGTTTCGCTTATACACTGCAGTGCACGCGTGTCTTAGCATTATACCGCGAAGATTTCAATTACGCACGAAGTAGGCGAAAAAAATTGCAACACGGGGTTTATTCACAATAAAAAAGTGAAAGTTAATTGGCTAGAACTATCGCATGTCCTGAACTTTTTGTGGAAACGTTTGTTATTATAATTCATCGAATTCTCAAGCAGTGCATATTTTACGCATGCACGTACTTGTATTTACAGAACTAACCTGTTATAAGCATTTTTTAGGAATACAAGTCTTGCGCTCTGACACAAAAATAGTTGTATTGTAAATTTTTTAAGCGAATTATGACAACTGCTTAATTAACGGTCGAACACGCTGATTAGTCGAATGGTCTAGTTATGCGAGTGTTTGATAATATAATGCTTCTCGAATCAACAATAAATATTTGCGCTATTTTTTGTTCGATAAAACAGTTTTCACTAAACCGTAATTATATACATTTAAAGTGACGAATAAATAAAAGAAAACTCTATCGACGTGAACTGCTATCGATATTATTAAATTATAAATTATAAATTACAGTTACGAACCGCGTAATTTTATCCAAGAAAATTTCGAGTTCTGCTTAAATATTCAAAATGCGCGCAAATTATCCCTTTATTTCGCTTCAATATTTAATTAAACGCGAGGACAAATATTTATTCTTGTTAGCTCTTAAAATCTAGTAGCAAAATTGACGCTGAACATATTATTACGCGACAGTTGCGGTCAAGATTTTTATTAAATTAATACAGAGTTTGACCACCAACCTTTCAATTACTCGTTGTTTTTAGGATCGATTTTGAATTTAATCAACTAGATGTACTTAAACGTTTGAAAGTCGAGATCAGCATCAGGATGAAATAAATTTCCAGTTTCGCGTATCAAGTGAATATAAATTAAAGAGTTTACGTACTTTTACGTACTATAAAACGAGAATGGATTATAATAAACTTTATGATATTTGGCAGAAGGAATATGCTTTTAAAAAATCTTGAAACTCGGGAAGATATAAAATGCTCCGATACACGGAAAATCGTTACAAGTTGATATTAAAATTTAATCGACACATTTTAATTTTTCTAACGCTTTCGTACTTTGGTCATAAGAATTCTAACCGTTCGGTACGAAAAGAATATTATTTATATTCGGTTGAATCGACTCCGATATATGTATATATCAGTGTTATTTGGTATTTGTTCGAAAGCGAAAGAAAAAATAATACTTACAATTTACTGAAAGTCATCGTAATTGTATTTCCTATTGTACTGTTGATACAACTAGTTTTAAAAACTATGTAAATAAATTCGAAATTCACCACATACCTTAAACAACATTCCCAAAATTCGTGGGTATGTAAAACCGAAAAGTCACGTTTTCCCTTGACAGATAAATCGTCGAGCCAGAGCCAAGGCAAGGATTAGGAAAGCAAACTTACAAGCTCCGCGGCAAGACGTAGGAAAATACGTCAAGTCGAGTCACGTCACGTGGTCTCATGCATACACACACTCTACACGCAAGCCGTAGAGGCGGCAAGGGTCTTCAATGTTAAAAGCAACACTTGGGTTTCGACTTTGTTTTCCGAGGTTGCACATACTGATTGTCGGCGATTGTCGGCGATTGTCGGCAACCGTTGGTAGTCGCTCGCGGTGAGCGAAGAATTTTCGGCAGTAGTTTCACGAAAATGTTTTATCAACCGCGAATGCAATTGAAGCTGGAGCAAGTAATTTTAGGAGTTTGCAAATCAATCGTAAACTTTTCGAAACACTCAACGGGTTCGATGCGTTACCTCGCGATTATCCGAAAACACGTTTATCCAATTTTCATCGGCTAATTTCAGCGGCTCCGGGGGACGTTTTCATTATCGAGGCTAAGAATTAGGAAAGCAGTCGCCGAAACTCCGTACATCGTTCCTCGATTAAAATTCCCCGCGAATACTTGTTCAGGTACATCCTGCGCCGGTGAAAAGGCTCTGGCGCTTTTCCGGGTGAAAGGTTCGCGCAATGTTCGCGCGCTGGACGCAGTGGCGAGGTCTGCGAAACGCTTTCCGCGTCATAATTAGGAAAAAGGATAAGAAGCAGCAGCGGCGATGGGACGGCGATACCCGCAGGCTCGTTCGCAAATTCGAGTTAATACCATGCGAGCAGAAAACGATACGATCGCTGCGTAGTATGGATGCGAAATAAATCAAACGCGACGCGATTCCGAGCGGCCGAAGCGAAGAAAGCGGCGGCAGTCGTACACGAGGTTAAGGGAGAAGGGAGAAGAAGCGACTAATATACGAGGCAGACTTAATGCGAAATCGTTACGCGTTACAACTGCTGATGTCTCTAGTAACGCTCTTATCTTGATTCGCTTTGCGAAGCTTTTCAGCCGAAGCGCCATTGCGCAATCTTTCAATTGATAGAAAGTTTCGTTAGCGACATTCAGATATATTCTTACAATTATAATGCAAATGCAGTGCTGCCGAACACTGTTTATTTATTTTTAATCGATATTGAAACGCGAGAACACGCCGGCTGAAGTTCGTGCTCGGACGGTATCCTTCGCTTGAGATAGCCGCGCGAGATTCCCCGCGGGATTGGCAATTAAAAATGTTTATTATATTGTTACTCCGCTATATATACTTTCTACTGATATTGGGAAATAGAAATTTTTAATCTGGAAAAAGAGCGTCGCGTTTTTGATTGCCCCCGCGGCCTTATCAGATCGGGAATGCAACGTCCGCCACTGAAATTTGACGTCAAACGTCCTTGTCGATTCGCTGAATAAATATAAATTGATCGGGGTATTAATACGTATAAAATATAAAAAACGGACTTTTCTACGAAATAATTGGAAAGCGCACTTGCACGGCGGATGCAACGTTGACGTTGTTTGAAATATTCCGAGCCTCGTGCAAATTGTCTTAAACACTTCCACTCCAAGATTCTCCCGCAACTGCTGAATTTTAGTGTCGCCGGTTGATTTTTCACACTTGGCTCGATGGGATTTTAACGCTATCATCCTTTTACTCGAGTAACAAAGAACCGCGTCATCGATCCTGTGTAGAGATTTAGCTCGCGCACGCTAAAAGAGTGAATTATTCATCTTTAACGCATATACTCCCCTTTTAAAGCATCAACGATTGACGGCACCCTAATTACGCTGCGAGCAATATAATGTTCAATAATGCGATGTGCAATTGCACACGTTTCTTCGCTTTTAACTCGAAGGTAATACTTTTAACGTGGAAAAAATGACGAGTTTTGCATTTTTTTAGAAATAAATTGAGAAAATATGAATTGAAATCTACTTTTTATCCGTAAATTTTTGAAAGTGCACTTTGTTCAACTTGCAATGAATACAATCAAAGTTTACGAAAAAATAAAGACGCGAATTTTTAGGCGGCGAATAATTTGTAATTCGCAAAAGTAAATTCATTGTCCGGTTAATGGTATTACGAATGACATAAGTGAGACATGGACAGGCGCAGGGGCAGACAATAATATTCTACTGCGGTAAATTCCGAAGAACTTTTTCTGTAAATCGCAGCTCAAATTAATATTACAAAGGCATATTCAGCATTTTATGTGTAAGGTACTTCATAAAATAACCCTCAGTTAGTACCTCATTTACATTGTTATTGCTAATCGTGATTTTGTCGTCGCGATTGAATTCCCGACCGAATACTTTGCGCTGGTAAATAGTGAGGTGCCACGAAGAACTAATCCGAGCTAATTATCGGATGCAGTTTTCGCTCTCGATAAATTTCTTTGTCGAATCTTCGAGCTTCGATTAGCAACTGTCTTGGTCTCGTCTCGAGCGTCAAAAGTGCCAATATCACAGTTTCGCAATTAACGCAAATCTATTAACTTGTCACTTAATCATCGTTAAACCACTTTCCTCGCGTGAAAACTTTCACTGACAACTAATATCTTATATCAGAATACTAAAATTATATGTTGCAAATTAGCCGAGGGTATCGCATAATCGCAGCTCTTGGCAGCGGAGTTGTTTTCGCATTTTTCATCGAGATAGCCATTCGTCACGATACTATTCTTAAAATCGAAGAAACGACCGAAAAAATGGCGCCGATAAAAAAGAAGTAACGACTAGACGTCACAAAGTGATGTAGGTAATGCTCCACTCAGCTAGTCATAAGAGCTGCGTTCGTTTGTACCATAAGAACCTCTTTCTCGATTTGCTTACTTAGCTGTTATTTCCCTTCCGCGAATTAGTCGGTCAACCGCGTTTCTCGTACGGTTCTCCTTCGCTCTCGTGGAATATAAACCATTTCACCCAATACCCGCAGATTTGCCCTTCAACTCATCTTCTATTTCCTCCTTTGCTCGCTCATCCTTTCTCATTTCCTCCCGAACCGATTAAGATCTTCGAAACGTCTCTCGCTCTTTCGCTCTCTCTCTTTCTCTCTCTTTACACACGTATGCGCGCGCGCTAGTACGTGTGAGTACATGCGCGCTCGCAATATACACGTGTACACACACACACATATATATATATATATATGTATATATATATATGTATGTATGTATGTATGTATATAAACACGATTCACAAAGCATAACGGTGAGACAGAAATGGAAGTGCTGATGTGGCCGGAAACGATCTTTTCTCTAGACACGATCAAATTCAAGCTTCCCTTAAACGGATTACAGCCGAAGGTCCTTCGCTTCTATTCGCTTTTATATTATTATTCTTGTTTTACCGAGTTATATTGGTTTGCTCCAAAAGAATCAATTGAACGATGTCAATTTATTTACGCAGGTGTGAATGTAACGGCTCTCTTCTTCTCTAACTTCCTCTCAAATTAATTCCGTTAGGAAGAAGATTTGAAAGGTGAAAGCAAAAACGCGCCGAGGAGGGATTTTTTATAATGTGTAATTAGATTTAAACATTTTTTAAATTTTACGTACAACTTTAAATACGAATATAACAAGTACCGACGACAACCTTTAATTCGTTTAATAATTCCGCTTTCGTTGCGATTCAAGAATTTTTAATTTTTACTTAATTTATATTTAATATTTCTTGCTAATTTATGTTGGTCTAGTAATGAAATAATTGTAACAAATAGATAACTACTAATATTGAAATGCCAACTATTTTTAGATCCGTGATTCGTTAAATTCATTCAATATTTAATTGTATCTTGAAATAGGTTTTTTTTACTTATAAGGAGCAAAAAAATACGCTTAAACGAATAAACCAATAGCATCAGTTCGATGTTTTACACGCACGTGCACATGCACATGCAGAGAGGTTTTTAAATTGAAATCAAATTAAAACCCGAGTAAATGTGTCACTTTTACACACGTAGGATTGTAATTGAGCCAATGGAGTATTTTTTATAAAAACAAGCGACACTATGTTTGCTTGTGTCGACGTTACTGTATACCCGCGTATATTTACATAAAACAGCAATATTAATATGGTGGTATAATAACAAATAACAAATTCTCATTGAACAAAAAGAAAATTTATTCAGAGCTATAAGTTAAGAATAGGAGATTAAAAATCATCAATCACCAAAATCGATACACTCGTTAATCATTCCGTTAGGTATGTGAATTTTTTTTTAACTCCGCCTGAAAAGTACAAATATATCGAGCAAGATATCTGAATCTGGTTTCTAAACGAGCAGTCGCAAATACTGTACTCATGATTGATTAACGTTTTTTTCCTTAAATACCAGCGCATGAACTTTTTTTACATACCTTTAAATTCATTTATAAGAAAAAGGAGATGACTTTTATGATACAATCGCATTCTCTAAGGATTTTATTAATAAAATTCCCCTGCTGAAATCTAACTTTTTTCCGCCAACAACTGAACACAATTGGGACGTAAATATGTTTTTATTTATTATTCACCTCTTAATATGTGCCAATTGTTTAAAAATTAATTTCAAGTAATATGTTTAAAAAAGTAGGTAAGTAAATTTTATCTTAATTATAATTACAATATTAGCTTGAATTAAGATCATTTCGCTATTCTTGTGCCATAAAAACGAGTCCACACCGACAAAATAGTAGCTTTAAAACAACAATAACCTTTCTTTGAGTGCTTCTACATAGATAAAACTTTTTTGTTCGTATCTCCGAGTCGTCGCAAACTTATCCGTCGGTCGTTCTGTCGTGACTCGATCTGTCAAGTCGCTCCTTTTCTCCCTGTCTCTCTGCCTCTCTCTTTCTCTCTTACACGCTTTCTCCGTCTCTCTCTCTAGCAAGTTACAGCACTAGTCAGAAATTCATGCGGCAGCTCGTTAGATTTCCACTTTGCCGACTATCTATGCCTACGTGCCTATTACTTACACTTTTCTCTCTCCTATCTCCTTTTTCTTGAATCTCTCTCCCTCTCGCGCGGCTCACTCACCCTTTCTCTCTCTCCTCATTCCTGGAATGAATCTTCGACAAGCGGCACGTGAGATTTATCTCGTATAGAGGGAATGCAATCATCGGAATTAAATTCAATCGCAATCGTTAACGTGTCAAGGCTAGGCAACATGATTTTACCTATTTTCTATCCGTGCACGAATGTATTTTTCCCTTTTTCCTCTTTTCTCTTAAGCTCTGTACACTTTTATAATAAATGTATTACGCAAGTTGCGAGTCTGACGGACGTTAATCAATTGTCTGCAATTTTACTATTTTTCCTCGTTACTTTTGTATTTGCGACTGCACACTCGACGAAGAATCACGATTAGATTGAAATTTTTTTTAGCAAATACCTTCAGAATTATAGTACTTTTGTGATTAAAAGAGATGCTTGTCTCTTTCGGCAATTATTTTAATAATAAAGAAAATTCAGCTGTGCCCATCTTAAATAATAACTTTAGTCGGTAATTTACGAACGTCATCCTTAGCAAATAAGTTAATCAAAGGTTTCTAAAATTTACTACCTTGATGAAAGTATGAATAATAACTCATTCGTGCAGAGCATTTATGATACACATTTCGCAATAATAGTTAAGAGTGATAGCTTTTCGTGTTCGATGTATACTTATTTATGCTATTAAAATAAATTAAAATTGAATACAACTTAGGAATGTCAACATATACGATTGGAGTATAACACGCGAGGAGAGGCAGACGGTTATGTGTTTTACGTTACATAAAACACGATTAAAATAAATTATACACAAAGATGTAAACAATCAAATAGATTCTTATGAAAAATACGCGCATTGTTCTTCTTTTTGTTTTACATCTAATCGCATGCTAATAAAAAACAATCACAACATGAAAACATCGCCTACAATACAATCTTTATAGAATACCTAGAAGTCTTATTCGTACTGCAATAATATTTTTGAAAGTTCGATAAAAAATAAATCGACCGCTATAGTAAATTGCATTTGGCGAAGAAATAATTTTAATATTAGCAATAAGTATTGTTTATCGCGATTGTAATCATAAATCTAAAATAATAGAAGTGAATCTGATCTTACGCGTCGATAGTACTCCCCAAATACTCGTTGTTTATCAATGCAAAACAATATTAAGAAATAGAGATGTTTAATTTAAAAAGAAAGCTCGATTTAGCGTTCGATGAAAATTAGAGAAATTTTATTTTCTAGATGTTCCGGATGAGTCATCCTGTTCGACCCGAGCCTAATTTTACGTAAAGATTTCCCTTGCTTTTCGGGAAAAGTCAGTTAAGCTTTGAATTTACAATCGAATTCTACAAGATTTAAAAAAAAAGTGACTTAATTTAAAAAAGCTGGTTAGATCTGTGAAGTGCGATGGGAAGCTCGCAAAAGCGAAGTGAATTCAGTACTTTACGACGCAGCGAATTTTCCCACAACTTTGAAATTTATTCAACAAGTGAGGTTGGGAAAAGCGGCCACTCGGCGGCTTGCAACGGAGACGGAGAGAAGTCGACGCCTAGAAATGACAGATTATTTCCGCTCGGAGGCCATCATACACCCTCGCTAGAATTTTATCGGAATCCGTGAGCCGGACGTGCGAGACTCTCCGCTTGTTATCTCGCAGTGTTTAACAAGGCATGCGCGGCAAATCGATACATCGGCAGCCTCTCACAAGAATATCACATAACCCCTTGGAATTCGACTCTCGCTCTCCAAGATAGCTGGACCTCCTCGGCCGAGGCCCGGACGTGTGGAAGCGGCGGGCGGGGGAGGACTCGAACATTCCCGTGCGTCTCGTCGTCGTCGTCGTCGTCGTCGCAGTCGTCGCAGTCGGCGTCGACTATCTATTATTACATTCGCGCTCGCGCGTATCTATATAACAGCAGCGGGCCTAATTACACTGCGCCGCTGCTGTTTTGGCGGAGCCCGGCGTGTGAGCGATAGACGTGTCACGCGCGAACGACGCTCAGCGACGACGAAGACGACGGCGACGCCCCCGAACCGCGTGGGTGAAATTATCTCGCCTAATTTATTATTACCAGCGATTACCGTCGCTGTTACGCGGAAGTTCACTGCGTCCGTGCACCCGGGAATATTTACCTTTCGATAAATGCGTGTCTCTGCTCCATTAGGCTCCTCGGCTCTCGTTCCCGCTGATACGGAAACTAGGCTGCATTATTAATGTGATTTAGTAGGTCTAAAAAAGGGAAGATTAGTGTTACGAGCCCGAGCTCTGGTGGCTTTCACTACACACTTTTGATTGTCGTGATACCCAGACACCGAGTCTACGCGCCGACGATATTCCGCGCGATGAACGTTCGCGTCCTCCGTCAACTCGAGCGAGGCTCCGGCTCTTATCTGCCTCGGCTCCCCCAAATCCGAGTAATTCACGGCAGCTCGTCGGCCGGCGTCTCGGGCTCCGGGTTGCCAGTGGTGGACGACGTCGTTGCTAATAATGCGCCTAATCTGTTTTCGCAGTCGCCCGCACCCGCGATGACGGCTCTCGATACGAGGCGAAAGCCGCCTGCGTTTGATGTCCCGATAGCAGCTTTGCAAGCTCCAGCAGCTCGCGAATGTCTTGGCAATGAACGGAGCCATCCTCGCATCCCCCGCATCTTTGATCGGCTCTCCTTTTCCGCGGCGTCTGGGCCTAGAGCGCGAATGCGGAGGCGCAGCCGGAACGCTTCGACGTGGGTGGAAACCGCCTCTCTAGTCCTGGTGTCACTTTTATTTCGATCCGAGTCATTTCCGTTCGCTGTGACGTCTCTCCCCGTTCGATATCCTTTTCTCGGCCCAGGCAATCGCTTTGTCTGAAGGCTCTCGACGGGAAGATTCGCGCGCCCCCGTGACTCGAGAGGCCTGGGTTATCCGAGTTTTATTGTCCGCCTGGTGCGATGGAAAGAGCATCCACGGGATATTGCACCTTCATCGCTGAATTCAATTAAACTTGGGCGGCTGCACCACAATTGGTTTCCCTTTTTCGTCGCTCCGCTCTTAACGATATTGTAAAACTTCAAAAGCTGCTTACGGTCTGTGAAATTCGTTGGTATTGTTAGCGCGATTTACATCGCGAATGCACGAGTCGCTCCGAAGCTCGAACCATTTCAAAACAATAATTCAATAATTTTGTATCGCTGATAGAGAAATCCTGGAGGAGCATTTTTCTTTCGCCCACAATTTCACACACACACACACACACACACACACACACAAACACACTTCGCTCGGCACTTTTTTCGTTGCATTCGTGTGCTCTTGCAATGTGTGCACACTTGTTAATTTGTACTAAATATTATATTGACAGTATTGACAATTCCGACAAAAAATTGTGGGAGAATTTATTTCAGCCAAAAGATCTCTAATCGAGAACTTTCACCGACTATGGATCGTTCTTACTTTCGAAAAAAAAATACCACAAAACGACGATCTGCAAAAGAAATTATTTTGAACCCGAATCGAATTATCATTACGAAAATGAAAAAACTAGAATTCTATTAGTGAACTGTAAGAAAATGGGTTTTTCCAATTTGCAGTACCTGTATATGCACTCCAATCAACTTACGTAAATTCATCATTTTTTTTATCGCTCTGAAATGAAACTAATGTCGCGTAAAAACTATTTCTTTAACTTCTTCATTTTCTTTATAATTTTCTTTGTACTTATTGCATTGAATTATGTACAGCCATGGTTAATAAACGATAATAAATAATAGATCAATCGAAAAGGAAAAAAACTGAAAAAAAGCAACGTGAATCTACTCAACCGGAATCGAACCCGGAGTCGATACTTTTCACGACGGATGTTCTATTTATCCGAGCTTTTAATGCTCGGATACTTTCTTTTCCTTTTCATATTATACTCCAAGTGGGAAATTAGATGCCCATTCTTAAATCGCGAACACCACAATAAGCATTTAATTTAAGCAAAAGCTTAAAATCGTTAATAGATAATGCCTAACCAACTAAAGACTCAAAAGAAATTTAAAAAATAGATTAATGATCGAATAATAAAGATAGATTTTACTTGATATAATTGAAAAATGAAGGAGAGCGAAAGTGTCCATTTGAAATTCTTACATATAATATACAATGGCTCATTAATTAAAAAAATATAAAAAATTTACACGAGTATAAAAAGTCACGTAAACACTTTATTTGTGAGTAATAATAGATTAAGAGTGCGAATTTGCAGTTTTTCTTTTAAAACGAGTCAATAATTAAATAATTTCGAACATTTCGATTTTATTTTATTTGAACGACTTAATAATTTAATTTATTTAATTTAAATGACTGCGAATTACCGAGATTATTAATTTCGATAAGTTTTAATTTTTGTTTTATAAAAGTTACGCAATTATGTTTCGACGGCTGTTTTATTCATTAACAAGATTAATTCCATCATCTCTTATATAAAAAAATTAAAATTTTGTATTTTAATATTTAATAGCAAAAAAATTACGAGTTACTTTAATTTACCTTTCTCCTACAAAACGCTTATTTTTAACGGATTTAAAATAATTTCTAACGCGATTCATCTATCAATTTTTAAGACTAATTGTTAGGCAGTTGTTATGCGAGTAAAATAAAGGTTTTGTCAATACATTAGAAGGAGCTATTAAAAATTTTTATATAGTTTTGGTAATTTTATACAAAAAAAACATTCTCAATTATTATTCTGGAGTTAAACTAATTGTTATTATAGAAGATAAACATTTTTACCCTGTTAACGTTTGCATCAGTATTTATTATTAGAATCCATTTAATTTCAATCATTTATACAATAAAAGATCAAGTTAATAATAATACATTAATCATAAAGTTTAAATTAAATTCCAAGTATAATGACATTAAAAAGAATAAAACAATTAACTCAGTTTTGGTTACAAAATTTTCTAGTACTATAAAATTAAATACTTCATTCTGTTGTGTGTGTCATGCTATAATATTATGCACCACTAGAGAATTTTTAAATGACAGCAAAAACAGCTGCTGCAAGGCAAAGTTGAAAATAAAAAGCCTGTAAAAGTCATTTTTTTCGAACATGGAGGATTATATCGAGACTGTTAATGTTTTATTTTTTTATCTGTTCTGATTCGTGTAATTAAGAATCTTTATCGCGACTCTTTGAAACCAGTTGGGTCAGTAGTATATTCTTGGTTGTTTTTTGCGCCGATACATTGAATTGCTTAATTCCACTTTGGTAATATTAAAAAAATAATAAATAGTTATTTAAAACTGCCGATTTTAAAACAGAAATTATTAAGTCTGCGAGCAATTATTGAAGCAAAAAAATCAGTTATAGAAATTAATAATTTTTTTACCGAGGTTAATATAAATTATCTAAGATACGTACTCACTTTACTAGAAAAATAACCGTTTACATTCAGGAAAATTGAAGTAGCAGTAATTTTAATTTCATCGACATGAAAAATTAGCATTTATTTGACAAATAAAATCCATTTCATTAATAAAATAATTAATTAACGTGAAAACGTCGACTAATTTTCTTGATAATTGCAGATTTCTATTTATTGACAAATACTAATTTAACCAAGCAATTGAATATTATAATAGATTAATAAAAATGTGCTAATCGCTGCGTATATTATGATTACATTTGTAATTTTATTCCACCGAATAGTATAATTAAATATATATTTTTCTTTTTGGCAATTCATTTGTAATACAAATTAAAGACATTATTTCAATTAAAATTATCGGTACAACTTTCAACGGATATTTTTGATTCTGCAAATAATTTTATTAAAACATAATGCCAATCTTAGTTTTTATTATCATAAATATAAAAGTATTTCTAAAAATTCTAATTATAATCTGAACTGATTATTGTTAATGATAGAAAAATAATAACGTACCTAATTTTTTATCCGAGTACTTTCTCTTACATACTTTTATACTGTACGCTGAGGATATTCTATTTTAAATAGAAAAGCGAACATAAAAATACTCACTCCTTGCTTTAATTATTTTTCTAACGTTAAATCGCGATTGATGGATGAAACAGAGCAAAGTTATTGGTTGATTGGAAAAAACTTAATGCAGTTCTATGTAAATCACTTAAAATTAGCTGAAGTGAAATGTTAGTTTTATTAAAAATAAAAATAGGAATAAAATTATGTAAATCAGTGCAGCTTAGTTATGCAAAAATAGAATTAAATTAAAATCATCTAAACGTTTTATAATCTGCATTATCTTATGTATTAAAAAGTTTAATTTATAAATATAAAATAATATTTATTCGAATTAAATATCTAAACAACATTTTAATAAGTTATGCTTGAATTCAATCAATATTAGAAGGTTGTAAATAAAATGGCGATGAATTTATAATTTCTGGAATACTAGCGTCAAAAACAAAATATCAAAAATGTGTGTTCGATACTTTAGATAAATTACATTGTATTATTATATTATTGTTTTAAAATTTTTAACTCTCTATCAATGACGACTAGTTATAATTATATATATTATATTCTATACTATATAACTAGTTATATTATAACTGTTGGGTGAATAAAATTATAACGACCTTGACCTCAAATTTTTTAAATTCCATTTTACTTACTTATTTCGAAGTTTAAGGTTTAGCCTAACAAAGATAGAAGCAAATTTGCAAAAATATTTTATGTAAGCAAGGTTAGAGAGTAAAGTTATATCTTGCAGACAAAAAATTTTCGAAGCATCAACTATTGATAAATTTCAATGGCCACGTAACCTTATACTTCTACATAAAATTAATACAAAGAATGTCGACTACAAAACACCAAACAAATGGTATTTTTAATAACGTATGCTTTAAGTTATTCGCATTAATATTACCAAAACTGAATAACCAATATATGCAAAAAAAAACACTGATAGATTATGAGCAAAAGCTTGAAAGATATAATTATAAATCACATAATATTTAATTTTATTTACAAATTCTTTATCAATTTATCACGCATTTGTGAAATTTCAGTATATATTTTCATATTTTTATCAAACAAACATTAAAATATACTAATATTGTCTTGATTAATATTACTCAAACAAATCGCCATCAAGATTAAACAAAAATAAAGTAAATCTCGAAATAGGCAAGTATAATAACGAAATATTAAACAACCACATTTTTTATAAAATACGCTTTAAAAAGTTGAGAACAAAAGGCCATTTAGTGTTTGAAATAGAATGAAATTTTACATTTAAAATTCAGTATAAAAATTATTGATGCATGCATTTAATTTATTTTATGTAGTTTATCTATGAAACGTTTATAAAATTAATGCGTTTATATATTATAGAAGAAATTTTCCATTATATTTTTATCAAGATTTCAATATGATTAATGTAAGGCTGAAGTTGTTTGAACGAGTAAAATATTTCGTACGGTCGTATTATTTCGTCTATGGAATTTGAAAACTTTCGTTCGGTAACCTACACATATAACGGATGAAAAAAATGTGCGCAACACAAGCAGGTGATTTTAATTTGCAATAAATTTCATAAAAGTTACAACATTAAACGTAAATTACACGTAAACGTACAATAAGAAATGAACGAAGTTAACGGTCTTATCAATTACTTGAATACAATTGGTACTTTTATCCGCGCGTGCCCGTACAAAACAAAATCTCTTTTTAACAAAACCAAATACAGTTTTTTCATTCTTATTTATTTTCGAGTCATAAACGTCCGAGACACAGAGCCTTAATACAAGCACATTACAACCAATCATAAGTAATAGCAAAGTTTAACATTCGTTAACGGAACTCATTTTTCTCACTTTCTTATTCCGCGCATTATTCTCTACGCGACAGAAGGTTTACTCGAATCTCTTAACGAGAATCTCCCGATTATTAAAGACAACGTTCTGCCCAGTACTTGCGAGCGGTGAACGAGAAAACGAGATCGCGAAAAGCCCGAGATGCCGTTTTTCTCCAAACGCATCCACTCAATCGTAAAGCGCCGAGCCTAAATGTGCGAAATTTGCAATAATTATGTCGTCGAGGCTAGATATCTCCAACAAGAGTGTTAATGTACAATAACAGGTACATAGTGAAAAAACCGCAAGACACGGATAATGATTTCCAATCGGAAAGCTTCTTCACGAGTGAGAAAGGACACGGCGGAGGGGATCGGTGGAAGAAAAATCAGCAGCCGCAGCGAGATAGGAGCCGGGGAACCCAAGCCTTCGGATCCGCGATGAGCTCTACTCGGATTTCGAATCGCCAGGTGAACGAGTCGACGTGCAATCGATACGAACACACGTCCACACTCGGCTATCGGCGTACGTGTGCCAATGCATGCGTGCCCGGGAGCGCGTGTGCGTTCGCCAATAGGTCCCGGTAATAACGGGAAAAGTAAATCGGATCGCCTCTCACTCTTGACCGAGGTAGACTTAGTCGGGGAAAAAATCAATCTTAGCCCCGGCGAAAAAATCCAATTTCCAACTTAGCTCGCGAATGCGCGAGTGCGAGCAAGCGCTTGCGCCTGCGCGTGAGCTCGTTCCGAGTTGCACGCCCGGCACGCAGTTCCCGCGTCTTTCAACCCTGCGTTTCGAAGAAGCGCGCTCTCGCGGGTATTACGGGCTGCCGAGCTTGGCTTGGTGCATTAGCGCCGGGGCTCGGAGCTCCCCCCCCCTCGGGTTTTCCCTCCTTGCGAAAATTTATGCGCTTTTCGAGCGACTGCCTGCGTTCGCACTCTCCAAAGTTTTCGCACGCTGGCGCATTTCTAATCGAGCGTTTTCCTCTGAAATTTATACCTCTTTAATCGACCCGAGTTTCAATAACCTGTAATTCAATACGTTCGGCAAAAAATACACTTTTATTCGTTTTTTTAAACGACATTTCTCACATGACGGAGGAAAAACTCAATAATGTCTTGGCTGGGTTTTTTCAATCGATAGACGCGATTCAATGACCTTTGCAATAAAACTAAATCTTCGCGGCTTTGCTGCGCGTAATCTTCTGTTGTAATTCGTAATGCGATGGCTATTTCCCTGCGTTTAGAAAAATTACGTCACAATCTCAGAATGGTCACGAGTTGTCAAATACAATTAATTTTCTCAGTCCATCTAATCGAATATATTTGGCTTAGGAAGTACACGAAGCGTTCGTTTACGTGAAAACTAAAACTTTTTCCTCTTTATTCTAAAACAGTTGACAAGTTATCAGACGAACGATGAATAAATAAGTCCCTTTATGCAATTCGTTTTTAATTATGGCATTTATTTATGTTTAAAGCATTTTAAAAATTAATTACCGAACGAATCGATAAATCCAACATTGCACAATAAAATGTAATTTTCTAGTTTATATAAAAATAATTTAATATTACATTCTAAGATTACAATTATACATTTAAAAAATTATGTGTAAATTACATAGTCGTTCGCGAGATCTTCATCAGATAGTGCGCATGAGTTCTTTAAAAAAATTACGTAAGAGTGAAAGAGAGCGATTAATTTTTAACCGATTCCTGTACTTTAACGTTGAGTTTTTAAATAAAATTTTCAATTTCAATAAGATAGTAATTTTTACGTAACTCCTCGTTATTAACTATCGATCAAAACTTTCGCGATACAACCAATTTATGTCAAATGTCTATCTAATCAGCCACACGAGAATTCAGCGCGAGTAAATTAATCTAATGAAATTATTTTTACAACACTTTTTTAATGTATAATCACGAAACGATAACTTTGCAATATTAAAAATAAAATAATTTAATCTCGATGTATATTAGATGATATTAAATTATAAATTACAATAAACAATGGGAACATAAAATCTTTATATCTTAGATAAATCAAACATTTCAGTTGATAAGCTTCGAAGAAAAAGAATTAGGCAAATTACGCTAATTTATAACAACTACTTTTAGAAATTAAAGTTTTAATTAAAAAACACAGTATCGTACATTCACATATACTGAAAAGTCTTTAGTTGAGAACAGACTAAATAACAGTATCTTTTCGAAACATTCTAAACGGCTTATACATTTTTTTGAGTGTATAATAGCAATAGCCAATGAGAAAGAGGCGAATCTATAGTCGTTTTAAAATATCTTACCATATCACAAGTAAGCCACAAGACAATCATATTTTGGTATCGCAGCGGACCACCCAATCCACAACCTCCGGCATTTCTCTGCTCCTTGAGGATCTCCGAATGTCTTGTTCCATGCACCTCGAATATCTCCAACGATCTATGCAAATTAATGCGGTTAGAAGAATAGTCGCCGTAATTACATAAAATTATTACCGTTTATGTAAAATGCCGTAAGTAAAGCATTTGAAGCTTGAAAGTACATTTCAAAAGTCGACAGTGTTATTATTTCAAGGATGTTACGAATGCGCTCATTTGCATATTATGATATTTATAAATACAGAATTATGGAAATTTCAATTAATACCTTGTACTATTGTTTATTCAAATTTTTCTTACGAGTCTCATTTCTGCGATTTTTCACCCACTCTGATGGAAATACCCGAATAACGTTCAATTTCTGGCATTAATGAACAATAAGACAAAACTGCTGCGCATATGTCATTGAACAAACGTTAACTTTTTGTGAATTAGCGGTTGTTTCTTCTTCATAAACTAATGATAAGTGCGTAATCTATTTAAAAAGATTATGAAAAAGCTACGCATTTGAATTAAAATAAAGTAAAAGTTTGAAAGTGCTGTATTTTCCCGCACGTTGACATACTTTTACCGTAACTCTTAATTAATTATTGAAAATTGATCAATCGAGCCAATGAGCAGCAAACATCCAAGGTAAGCCATGATCACCCCTTACCTTTATTGATACAATCAGTTTCTAGTAATTAATCACAGCAAAACTAGTCGTGTCGACTGAAAATAATCCAATACAATCCCCTTTTGTACATCTTCTGATATGCACCGGCTGCAATTAGTTATGATACGGGGTTCGATAACTTATTACTAATAAAATAAGTGTATACTTTATTATAATTTATGGCGAAGCTATGTTAAAAAACGAAAAAAACACTCGTAATTTATCTGCATCAATTCAATCCAAGATTAATAAATTACTAAGGGAACATTAAACGAGTCAATCTTTGAATATTGCAGATACGAATTTAAAAAAACTTAATCATCGAAACTGTTGATTAATTCAATTACAAGAACATATATTATCAGCGACTCGAACGCTTAAGCTTTTGAAAAATTTTATACGCATAATAGTAATGCTTGGTTTGGAAATGTAAAACAGCGACAAAAATAAAAAATTTTCAAATATAAACAGTGATTAGGTGTCGGAGGTAATAAAGATCTTCAAAAGTATTGCATTGCGCGATCAAAACGCGAAAAAATAACTACAAACAACTGACTAGAGTATGCGACCGTATTAATCCTCGGGAATGATAAAGAGATTAGAGCGCGAGTCGACGATTCGACCGTCACAAGTTTACGTTTTAACGAAAATCGCAACTTTAAAAAACTCTAACAGCTCCCAGAATGAGAAAAGTCCTGCTTTACCATATGCAATTTACGACAGCGAGCATCGGGTCTGCGTAATTAAATTTGATTTTTAAATTCTGCAAGACATCGCCTCCAGACATCCACAGTACACATCTTTACAATATAATTTAAAAGCTGATTCGTATCAACAATTCGTCCGATATCAAGCCTTAACGGAATCCGAATTTTTACAACTCGGCAGCGGAGTTAATACGCGGCTTGAAAGTTCAAATACTTCGACTCGAAATAAAGGGATTCTAATGCAGAATAAACTTCCTCGATATCTTTCTCCGCCATCGTACCGACGAACCTGCCTGCCTATGTTTTCTTTAAAATTCCTCGTATGCAACAATCCGCACACATCCCAAACTGTTTCCGGATGGGACAGCTTTCAACATGCATCGTTGCGTTGCATCAAAACATTTCCCAGAACGCCTCTAATAAAAATAGAATAGACAATCGGCGCTTTCGAGAAAGATGCAATTTAGCAGCAAATCGTTCCCCGGGATCCCGCAGCCCCTCTGCTGCTTCGCGAAACCGATCCTTATCGACTGTTGCTGCACTCTCTCTCTCTCTCTCTCTCCTTCTTCCGTTTGTCGGTGGGTCGCGTAGAGGGGCGCGAGCGCGTGCGTGGGCTCGACCGAGCGCGAAATCGGAAATGCGCGACCGAGAGATAAACTAATGAAAGTACGGCAATTAGCAATGCTCCGATGATTTAGGAAGGAAGTGCTCGCGGCTAACAACCGAGCGCCCGCCTCCTCGCACGTGTACCCAAAGTAAAACAGCGAAACGCTTTGACGCCTCCATTCACTTGACGTTGTCTCATTAATCGACTGCTGTTCAGCTTTAAGCAGCGATCGTCGACCAATTCCCCAAAATCCAGCCACTCGGCTCGCGCGTTCTTTCATCGGCTGAGTTCGCGGCATTAACGCGAATCTGGGACTCGGCGGTAGCTTAGATAAACCGTTTCGCGTTCGCTCAACCGAAATCGTAAAATAAATTTTCATTTTCAACTCCTCGGGCGCAACGACTTAGCTTCCAACGGCTCGGAGTTGAATTTGACCAGCACTAGCTCGAGTGACATCATTCTGAAAAGGGGTATTATAAATTGAAATTAGCTCGTCGTAATCAATTCTACATCCTCCTGCGAACTCAAGACACATATTTTAACGTCTTCCCACTGTCCATATAATAATCGAATTTAATTCCCGTTCGCAGTGCCAAGCCGTGAAACGCGCGCTTATCGCGCACTTTCAAATTGTATTGTGCCGATAAACTTCTATTAACTCGCGCCGATAATTTATTCGTCGCTCGCAAAAAAGAGCAACATTTTTCCATACCTCGACGCTTACAGAGATCCCGTACTTTCCCCTCGTCGGAGTTACTACGATGCTTATTGATTAATGCACTCCTCGACGTTTTCCATAAATCTTTTTATTCGGCCGCGCTCTAGCATCCGTGCGCGGAGCCAAATTACCAACTCGGAAAGTAACGTCCAAACGAGCACATCGAATAAGCGTTGAATCCACTAAAATTGAAACGTTCGCCAAGAAGGAGCGTTTGTGCAGTCTGGGTGCATTCGTGTGGCGGTGTTGCGAATCCAGGCCCGTTCCAGGGAAGCTTCCTATTTCGGGACGCGGGCCCGACAAGAGCGGACGGCTCGGTGGTTTCTCGCGCGCGCACACATCCGCCGATAATCGCACTTTGAAAGTTCACGCATCTGGGTGTGTCACCTCGCAAACCTGCAGTCGGCGGAAGTCATAGATTAATAAGGCGATCCGAGAGAGTGGGAGAGAGTCGCGCTTAGCCCTTCTCCTATTTCTCTGGAGAAGGAGACGCTCGCTCCTTCCCCCCGTCGATAATCGCGCCCACACGCGCACCCACACTCTCTCCCCCCTCCGGAGGGATGAGCGAGAAAAATGTCCGGATAACCTTTTACGTAGTCGCGGGGAATCGCGAGCCTTTGCTTCGGATGCGCTAATTGGAAATCCGATTGGAAATGGTTGCCCGAGAGGTTTTATCCATTTCCAGGGCATTGGTCGTCTCGTGTTGCTCGTTGTAGCCCGAGTTCGTTAAAGCCACCACCGATTGTCGAATTACGCATCGATCGAAATAGTCGTGCGCGCTACGAACCGAGGAAACGGCCACTTTTACCGACGCGAATATTATAATGAGGTAACGCGATAACGATGGCTTGCGACTGTATTATTAAGTACAATTATTCTAACGTTTATGAAAGTGTATAATTTATTGTTAGATACGCGTAGAAAGCGGCTTAGCCTTTTTAGATCATAACAAAATGTGCAAACTCATAGAACGTACCGCGCGATACCTGCCAAACCACTTTAGCAATCTTTCCTCCGCTGCAAATCTCAGCGAGACTTAGTTTTCAATTAATTTTCATTCAAATTAAAAGGTACTTAAAACGAGGGCGAAAGAATTCGGTGCACAATGCTCAATGGTCTATAATACGTTACGATTTTATCGCAACGTTCTCCAGTTCGGGGTTATTTCATTTAAATTTTTCAAATACTTTGTCTGCCCTAACAAATAATCGAGCTGAATTATTAATTCGAGTCCATTTTCATGCAGGATCATTCACCGAAGGCGTCTTAAATAATGCTTCTTACTTGGAATAAATTAGCAAATTTTATTTAAATACCTTGGACCCAGCAACTTTCGATTCCCACGCTACTGTTTTATAAATCAAATGTCAATTCATGTAAAACAACGTAATTTATAGGTGCCCCTGCTCGTGAGCAAAATCGCGGAGCTAAAAATATATCGATTAAGCGGACCTGTGGAATACAACGTTTAAAGCTTAATGAAACTGACAATTGTTGCCGCCGAGTGTAAGCGAGCGAACTAAACCGTCGAATCACTCCAACGCAGCGTTTAACAACTCGAAATAAAATTCGAAACACTATTCGAACGAAGGAGTGCGCTTTTTATCAGCTGCCATTTGCAATGACACCGCCTGCAATTCATCCGAAGATTAGAAAGTGACTCGATGCGTCGGATTTTTCGATTTTTATTTCTACTCTGAAAACGCGCGATAGAGTTACTTATAAAATCAGGTGCTGTACGGACGCGTGAATTTTTAACGACCGATCATTAGTTATATGTGCAAAAAAAAAATCAATTTGCGGCTACTAGATTGCCGTTTTATTGCTTTTCTATTAAAAAAGTTGGAAAAAGACGCGAGACTTGAGTTATTAAAAGACTAAAGAGGCAAAATACTCGACGAGGTGCGCGTATTCCTTATTTATTATTTATTATTTGTTATTTATTATTTTTACGATGCAACGTCGTATGGAGTAATTATTGAAACGATAAATTTTCACTTTGTTATTAGAATATAAGTGCATAATTTTTTATCGATCCTTTTAAATTCTAATAAATGACGTTTAAGATAAGGTTATGCCTCTGGTGCGAGCGCGAATATTCATTGTGACTATTCATATTTATTGCGAATATTCAAGAGCGAAATTAATATTACTTATTTGCATAAATATAAACGTGAAATTTCTCGAATTGAATAGTGACGCATGCGCCAAGATGCCGAAGAGTATTTTAGTCGTTATGTATTATTCAAATTCATTCTTGCACAGATCGATTAACAATACGATTATAATTCTTCTCTGCGAGGTACATAATTAAACGATTATTTATTTACCAGAGGACGCAGACATCAATGAAAGCCACTGATTTTACCTTTACAACTTTAAACCAAGAATGCAAAATTTAATCGATCGATTTTACGCGTTTCGCGAGAAATTCACGCGAGGGCGACTGGTGTTTGGGCGTTTTTCGGAGAGTCGGAAGGAAAAACGCATTCTTCGCGATGAAACGAACGTGATATACAGCGCACAACTGGCGGTCTTAGGCTCGGGAAATTCTTTGCAGAATCGACTTTGCGCGCACATAAGCGTGACAAATTATGACATTCTAGCAGTTTTGGCAGTCCTGACAGTTTTGACAGTTTTGACAGTTTTGACAGTTTTTACCGGCGATAAAGTAAATGCGAAAAGACGAGGATCGCGGAGTTGCTCTTAATCACCACAGCCTGCCGCATTACGTAATAAATAATAAACAAGCAATTCAGGCGGAAAAGAGCGCGATTAGCGAGGCGAGCAGCAACGAAAAGGAAGTGCGAAAGAGAAAAAGTCGCGGTGACGTGGCAGCTTTAAGCTCGAGTCAGGACGACGAATTTCTCGCTCCCCACGAATGCTCCAGCCTTATTCCCACACGCTCGCCACCAAACTAAAATCATGCAGCTCCCATTCGCAGGGGGGGGGAGGAGGGAACGGAGGCATTCGTAACGTTCCTCGCGCAGTGCAGCCTCGCGGTGTCGAAAAAAGTTTCCTCCCGAGGCGCAAAAAAGGCCCCGATCCCGGCTGCTGCCGCGTCTAGAGGCGCAGCAAGAGAGCTGAGCGCAATCATTCAAGCATCTGTCTAGTCCGTCCTCGCGCGCAACCGACAGACAGAGAAACCTACGACAATAAATTTCATCGCATCGCCAGGTCGTTTACCCGGCTCTCCCTCTCCCGCCGCTCTCGCGCTCTCTGTGCGCCTCCTCGGCAGGAGTGGATATAGAGATAAAGAGATAAATGCCCAGAGTGTGACTATAAGTGTTGCGCTGGTCATACAACGCTAATTTTAATTTTTTTCTCTCGCTCCTCTCTCCTCTCTCTCTCTCTCTCTCTCTCTCTCTCGCTCGCCGCACGGCTGCTTTATAGAAATAGATTCGCGGCTCGTGCGCGCGCGCCAACTTCGACTGTCAACTATCCGAAATAGACGAGATGGAGTGCGCGTATGTTCCGCCGTGGCTTTATCCTCCTGTTATACAGCGAGCGCCGTTGTCGTCGACGTTGTCCTCGTCGCCGTCATAGTCGTCATCACGTGGGGGGCACCAGACGAATCGCAAAGAAAGCAAACGCTAAGGATATATTCGTAGGAATGCGCCTCGTAACCACTCGCTGCAACACTCCCACGCGCCCTTCTAATCCTCGGTGCGGGGGTCAGCGGGGAGCGTTTTTGAATGAAATAGGGCCGGGGGCCGAGGCTCGGGGTGAGCCGCACAAATCACTCAGGCTCGGCAGTCGAGCGACGCGTCGAGCAAGTGTTAAAAATACGCAAAAAAGGCTTCTTTTTTCTTTAAAAAGAGTGAGCGACGAGCGCGAGCTTTTACGAGCGCGGAGTTATCACTGGCAATTGCTTAATAAACAGTCTCTCGTCGTTGGATCCGACCGTTTTAATTTACAGCTCGGGAGCATAATTAGTGGCTGATAAAAGGAAATACGGTAGCAGCCGCTAATAATTCACTTGTCTTACGATTATCATTGCACGCGAAGAGAAAGTTTATAGAGCAAATTGCAATATTTAGAAGCAAGACTGGTCGTTAGCGCGGATTCGATCATTTTCCAATGAGAGGCAGTAAATTTTCCACCACGAGTTAAAGTTTTTTCGAAAATTAATGGCTCCGGCTCCGCGTGTGTCTAAGGAGCGGCGCTAAATTTCCCGACGCTCACTGCGACGCCGTCCTTACCCTATTTATCTATCGAATTATTTGCCGCGACGTCTAATCATAAATAGTAATAACGATTCGATCTTTATTTTCAGTAATGAATCACGCCTCCTCGAGGACGTAAAAATTCGTTTCGGATATTTCTGGGAAACACTTTTAATAACGCTAAAGCACACAAGCAAAAAAAGCCGAGGAAAGCCGCTTGTTTATACTTTGGTGAAATTTGATCTGTCGAATATTCTAATTACGCGTTCGCTCGGTGATGAATTATACGGCAAATTATAAGCTAATATTTCAATATTGACGTAGTATTCAATCAGCGCCCCACATGCTCGTTCCTACCTTTCAAATTACTCCTCAAATGCGCCGAAATAAATTTTCCGAGCCAGGCGCTAGTTTTTAAAATTTCCTTCAAAGCGACAAGATAAAGATCTCGTATCTAACTGCACCCAGTGTAATTACGAAAATCTAATTGATAAAGTACTTCGATCTGTGCCGCAGCGACTAACCTTAACCCTCGTAATACAATAACCTATCATTATGGCTAAAGCGAAGAGCCATTATTATTATGGCACATAAATGTATCAACACTATTGAAGATAATTACTTAAATTAGAATTTCGCATAAATCAAAGTATTTTTTAAATAAGAGCCAAATATTGATAACGTCGATGACTCGCGTAAAAACTTAATTGCACATCGTGTCAACAGTATTTTAGTGCTAATAATATAACTCAATTTATGCGAATCGCCGATATGAAAAACTTTCTTCTCCTATCGTCGATTATTAACTCGTAATGAATTTATTTTCGTATCTGGCCAACTGTCAAGGTCGACCTCGACTCGAATCCAAAAAATCCGTATCTCGCGTAGCACATCTCACTAATACATACACGAGCTTCTAAATTAAAGCGATAATTCTATTTAACGAACCGTCGAGAATAATAATCGGCATTTTATAAAATCAAAGAGTGCGTTCTAACACCGCATTGGCCGAAATTGAAAAAACTTTTCAGCTTCTTCCGCAGTACTTGGGAAACAGATAAAATCACGCGAATCTTTATTTTTTTCATTTACAAGTGTATTTTTAAGCGGAGGAAAAATCTGAATATATTTGTCGAAAAGAAAAGTCACTTTTATATCTCACTTATCGCCTTTATCTTATCTCCTTCCTTTCTCGGCTCTGATTTACGATACGAAATATTTCCGATCGGCAGTATCTTAGGAATTACCGAGGCATAATTAATGTATTACAAAAAAAGCCGATACCTTTTCCATTCGACCACGTAAATAGCCGGGTATGAGGTAACACTTATTAGAGCCGTGCATTCCGAGGATGTCGAATTAACGCGAAATCCTGCCTCCGACAACGTGAAATCCAATTAAACAATCGACGATTAAGAAAGATCGACCATTCGCAGGCGCAGCTTTCAAATAAAAGCGGAAAAATCAATGAGAAGAACGGCTTTCTATCCCACAGCGTTTTTGGCACGTGCGTAAAAAGAGTCTTTGCGTGATCTGGATAAGTAAGACAATAGCCGGAAGTAACACGGTTTCGTTTACTGAAATAGAATCCTTCATGAATGTCTCTGCTCGCGCGTGCGCTCCCCCCGAGCCCTCCCTGCCCCCACCGCAACACGCTTCCGAAATTTATTCCACTCCCCGGTCACCTACGCTAAGGCCAATCCGATGAATACTACAAACGTCGGGCATTTAATCGCCCACTCCTTCCGCGGAGCAGAACGCGAATGCGAAAGGTCGAACGCTCGATTTTTATCGGCTCTAGTCTGACGATTTTCCTATTAATCACAAATTCGGCAGAGGCTCATCCGGCATTGATAGCTCGCGGTCTACGAGGAAAAAATCCGCTATGCACGTAATCGAGGTTACGATATATTTTTGTGATAATCGAAAAGGTCGATGATCGCAATCTCTCTCTCTCTCTCTCTCTCACTCCTAGCGTATGGTCCCGAATTACCGATACTCCGCTAATCGAGCAGCAAAGTTCGCCAAGTTCACGTTCGGGCGATACGGCACGTGCTCATTTCGTTTTCGTGGCTTATTTTGTGCCTTGCCTTTTGGCTTCTGTTACCCCAGTCCCGAGAAATCGAGCGTCTTTCAAATAATACAATCGCGTTATCGCGACGTACTGACAATTCATTCTAGGAATGAGGCGCGTCGCAGACTGAGGAAAATGCTTTCGATTTCTGCTGATTCGCTTATATTCGCGCGAAAAGTGTTAATGTATTCTCATTATTCTCGATTACTCCGGAATGCCCGAGGAATTATCTCGTTTCAATTGTTGTCGAGGCTCGTCTACAACTTGAAACGCATCGCGTTTAATTTGGCGGGCGTTCTCACGATTTTCCGTCCGCGTTGGACGCGACTAAAATTGAAAATGCGCTGATTTTTAAGTTCAACAGCGCTAGTAGCAAGTTTCATCTCGTTAATCTCCTCCGATCGTTCTAGTCCTGCGGAAGAGTTTTTTTTAGCGACGCCATTAATAATCTTCTAAAGTTACGCTTAACCGCCAGACGACGACAACTTCAACTCCAGCAACATTCACCCGGAGTACTTAAAATTCATAAAAACAATTGCGAATAAAAATGTAAGCATATATGTTTCCAGGAGTTCGATTACATGGCTATTTAAACAGGTCAGTATTGGAATTCCAATAGCTTGACATTTTGGAGCAACAACTATCGCGTATATTCTGATTGTATGACCTGTAAGGTGAATGGCTTAATTATAGGCTAAAACTCCGGTCTCTAAAAACAGTACAATTACTTGCAAGAAATTACTATGCCGTATTATCAATGATGTATTCTAAAGATCCTCTTGAAAATTTTAGGAATCACGAGAATAATAAGCAGTTTTGTATAATCGGCGAACACGACGATACGCTTATATTTCATAAGACCGTTAATGATTATAACGGTAGAAGAGAAAAATAAATCAATTAAATTGCATCGCAAATAAGTTACTTTGTGCGCCGCAAGTGCCGTGGCGGCCTTAAATTTTCGGTTTTTACGTGATTTACACAAAAGGGAAAAGGCAGTCGGGATACTCTCATCTCGGAAAAACTGCAAAAGGAAAGTATTCGGGAATCGAAGTCTAATCTCTCGTTAAAATGCTGCGGCAAAGGACATTTTCGTTCGCTCTCGGCTCGTTAAAGCGGAAGCAAAGAAAGGAAAGTAAAATCTCGAACACAACTGCGATTGTTGCTGCTACCGGTCGAACGCAAAACACAGCTTTGTGATCGAAAGTTATCGGTGATGCTCGTCTTACATCATCAAGATGGCGACCGCTCCTGTGTCCCCTTACACTTCCCATTCGCGGCTGCGAGGAAACTCGCTTATTATTTTACACGCGTTGACCTAATTTTCCCGGAGCGGATAGACCAATGGAGAATGCGCCCGCGAAAAATGAAATGTGCGCGTGCGACCATTTAGTAGCCGAAGGCGCAAAACGCATACGTACGCATACGAGGAAGCGAAGCTAGGCGAGGTGAACGAGGCGGCGATTCGCTTACACAACCTGCGCGTAGCGAATGGGCAAAGAGGGGCAACGAGAGAGAGAGAGAGAGAGATGCCGGTGAATTACCGATGGGAAAGCGGCGAAAGATGTTTTAGTGGCTTGGAACAATGCTCTAATGTTCGAATAAAACTACTCTCGTGCGGTGTTGAGAAGGATCGTAGCGAAATAATTCACCGAACGTGTTCGAACGCAACGAGGCGGGAAAGAAAAAGGTCCAACTTTTAATATCGGAATACGTCACTCGTGATTTGCCGTCCACAATGCGAGTTTAGCGCCGTCGCCTCTTTTACGTAGTGCAATCAATATTTCACCTCGAATCGTCGTATACAACGTTGTCGGTGATTCTGCCGGAGACAACGAAGCCAGCGTTCGAACGAAATCAGTCTCTCGTCTTCCGTCTTTCGATTCATAATTTAACTCGCGAGACAAGCAGAGCTGTTTCGCTTTCATTTTTCATCGCTTTATGCTCTATTTGCGAACAATACACACTCTTTTGCGCTGTAAACGATTCGGCAAAAAGTACCGGATTTTGAAGAAAGTGAAGAGTCGTTCGAGACTTCCGAATGGAGCCCGACGTCGCTCAGTTCTACGAAACATAATTTTGATAGCCGCAGCATTTGTCATTTATTAATTTTTACGACACACCCGATGCTCTGTGTTTACGTCGCTTTGTCTTTCCATTAGTCAAAAATTAATGATATCCGCCTGCACATTATGTAAACACTTAATAAATTACTCGCGTCACCGCAGCAACATTGAATACTTTACGACACGAATGCCGATAACAGCTCCGAGGCGAAATTTTAAATAATTGAAATATTTGCTATTAGTAATGAAGCGATGTAAGATAATTAAAATGAGTCGAATTCCAGTGGCTCGCGTGAAAAATCGCCCCACACGCGCGCGCGCGATATTTATCCTCTCGATTTTTAATTTAAGGCAATGCATCAAGTCAACGCTCGCCGACGATTTATCGTGTCTATTATCGGGAAAGACGTTAAACCCGCGAAACACGAATTGGAATTAAATCATAAAAGTATTTTTTATAATGGCAAATGATAAAGTTCATTGCAAGCCTCTAATTTGAATGATCTACGGTTTTTGTAATGTTTCCTCTTCCAAGTATAACACGCGAACCCCGGCACAGCACTACGAGGTTTCATAACTCGCGAGTCGAATTTCTCGGAAAACGATTACATCGGGAAAATAAAAACGAGTATAACAAGCTCCAAACATAAATCTCGTACGACAAAACAAAATCGAATTAAATAAATAGCGCGGACGAGGATATGCGTCCCAAGCGAGTATTATTGTACCGCGATATCGAGTTTGAAAAGCGCGCGTTGCGAGGACGTCCCCGTCGTCCTCAATTTTGCAACCCAGAAACCTCGCTGCGCCTGAATCTCCCACGATTTTCAGCAATTTTATCTGGCCGGAAAGCGGGGAAGGAAGCCTTGCACGCGCAACGCCGTCGAGCAGAACCTCCTTAAGGTCTTGCGGCAGGAGCGCGCTTTAAAGCAGCCGCAGAGCAACGAGAGGAGGGAGAGGTAGGAGAGGCAGCCTGACCTGCCGGCTTTTCAATGGAAAAGCGACTTTCTCTCCGACTGGTCCGACGCCGAGTCAATCGAGCACGTAACCTCGACACCTTCACCCTCTTTTCCTCTCTTCTGCGAGTGCACGCGTGCGTTTGCGCGTAAGCCGGGTCGCAGGCAACGCGCAAGCCTCGAACCGCTCGCACTAGGTCAATGAAAAATGACGAGCGCGTAATCGGTGTGGCGCTTAACCAGGAGTAGGGAAGGCCGAGCTTACCTATCTTGGCCCGGTAAGCCCCGTTAATAAATAGCGCGAGAGCAACTTCAAAAATTATCCGAGATCGCACATCGAGCGATTTTCGTGGCGCGAGATGAACAACGCGACGCGAAGATAACGCTAGAAATTTCTGTAGCAACTAAAGTAAAGTTCTTTAATGGCGCTTCGCTCTTCAATGGTAATTCAACTCTTTACCATTACAATGCTGCCAACGCAACTACGATTTCCAATGTAAAAGAACTCCATTGTTGAATATCGTAGATAATGCTTTACGATACTTTGCTCTGTATCATTAGATCGTAATCATATCGGAAAATAAGGCATTTATCTAGTAGTAGTGCCGATATAATTTATAACTTTTTCACAGCGAGATTATCTTGGGAATAATTTATTTCATAAACGTGTTTTCGAATTAATTCAAATTAATTGTTCCGATATTGATGTTTTTCAACTCGGCGCTAAATCATTCTGTATTCTTTTTTACGATTTTAAAGAAACATTTTTCATTCGCACGCGTGCCTAATGTGAAATTATATTTCGAACAATGTTCTGAACAAATCCCTTTTTCGATACTTCCATTTTATAACGCGCATTTGTGATAACTACGATAACGTAACAATAGTACAGCCCTTGGTGTTTCCGATTAATGACTTAATATTTAAAAAAACATTGCTAATTCGAATTCGAATAGTTCGGTGGATTAGAAAAAATTCTCGAGAAATGTGATTTCCTCAAAATAATTAAAATTTGATAATACTCGGTCTATCGCACGTACACATTAATTTCAGCCTGATTAACATATTTATTCGTTTATTTCATAGGACAGAAAGGGAAAGCTAACGATGAATCCTTGAATATTCTGAATTAAATTGGATGGAATTGGCTCCCAGCACTTACGAATGATGAATTAAAAGTTAATTTTTTGTTAATTTATCTACAGAAGCAACGACTTGTTTATAGCTTATTTAAACTTTAATTCGAGTATTATTTCCTAATGTGAAAAAAACCGATTCGAAATTGAATGGTAAATTAGCTGTTACTAGAAAAGGATGAAGCTCGGTGTATCGCTTATTAGTAAATAAAATCTAATAGAACACCCGCATCCGTTTTAACTTTCTTGTATTATTTTTTCATGCTATTTAATGCGCACGTATAAATATTAATTTAAGTACTAACTTTTCGAAATTAAAACTCTTTTATAAATCTTTAATTCGTATTATTACAATTATTATTTATTTATTAAACAAAATCTTGCATACATTTCCACTCATGGGCACGGATGCTCGTTTTAGTGCACATGTTCGCGCTTTGGTACGTACGCATTATTAAAAAGCGCATATATTTATACACTTTTTTGTTTATTTGTACCAATTAATCGATAATAACAATTGAATGATCGAAAGTGCTGTAGTGAATAATATCCGTTGCATATTCATTATTATTATAAAATAAAAAAGAATGCATTTATATTTCAAAACAAGATTTAATAAAAACGTTTTCTTTTAATCCATTAGCTTAACATAATTGTTTAATAATTGCAGTTAAACTTGAAGGCGCGTAATAATATAATAATAATAATAATAATAATATAACAATAACAATAATAAAATCTAGTGAAATACTTGATCTGTATGAATATAAAGAAGACAGATGCAATGCTTGATTTATTCCTGTATGCGCTTTGATCGTTTCATGGAAATACGTTTTTACACTAACGTGGAATATTATTTCCATTTCTCGTTGTAAAGCTTGAATAATACATCTGAATATGGACATAAAATCTAAGAAAAAGCCCTCGAGTCGAAAGTGCCAAAATTCGGAGATGGAAAATAAAAAATATGTTTACGTGATAAACTCGTTTCAATACCTTACTCGATGCGACTGCGCATCTGTTTTTCGAGAAATCGATTCTTCGTTCCGAAGAACAATAAAAAATGCGTAGATAAGTCCATCGACTGCATAAAACGAAAATATTGGCTTCGACGGCGCTTGCGTCAAATCAGAATTATCGCGCTTCCCGTTCAGTCCGTCATTCCAAGAATTCTTCGCTGTTAAAAAATCACCGTTGCGATTGGGCGTGGATAAGAGTAATTATCGTCTATAATCGTTATCAACATTCGCTAATGAAACACTCTATCAACCTGCGCGGTACAGGCGGTGATGTTATTATCTAGATGTTATTATCCGTTTATCGGCATCGCGCGAGTGTGTGGATGTAAATGTGTCAATAGGAGCACATAATGGGGAGAAAACGAGAGCGGAGCGGCTACACATACACATTGTGATGCAACAGATCCGATTACTAGAGTAGCGATGTACCGAATACCATTAATTCCGATATGCGTGTGCCCCTCTCCCGAAGCTTTCGTAACGACGTAAACGAGAGCTGCTCACGTGTCTCGCAAGCTGGACGAACTGCAACTAATCCCATCGCTTCTAATCGGAAAATCGGACGCTCTTTTGGGACGTTTCTGGGTCATTTGAAAGTTGAAATTTCGGAATACGGTATCGTCGCAGCAGAACGTCGTCTTCTCCAACTTTTCATCTCCTGCTTTCCGACCGACCAACATTTTCGATCTCCCTCTCGATTTATTTTGTTTACTATAATTTCACTCGTGGCGCGTACCGCAAAAGACCAAAGTCGCTACCACCAGTGCTCGCGGCGAGTGTTGGCTTACACAAGCTACGGAGCGTAAACAGCCTGTATCGATTAATCATAGCGATCATTCGTATCTGCCTCGACTCCTCGCCTCCTCGCGATCACGAGAGAGGGAGAGACGATCCACCTGACATCCTTCCTCCACGCATCTTCGGCGCATCTTCGGCGCATCTTCGGCGCATCCTCAACGCATCTTCAACGCATCTTCAAACAATCCTCAAATTCGCGCGCCGATGTAATGTATTTTTGGCAAAAGAGACGGAGTCGTCTTTTATTAAACGCAAACGGTACGGCAAAGCACTCCACGCTTTGTACGCAACGCCAGAGTACACACACGTACACCGGCTCCCTCTCTATCCGTCTGATCTATTCTCTCATTTCCTTGCACTCCACTTATGCTTTACGTAGCATGGCGCTCGTCGTCTTTTTATGTCTGCGTTCGCTACTTCTACTAGTCTAGCTTCCTCTTGGCCTCTCGCTCCGTGGCTAGACGCCGGCACATTCGCCCTCGCGAACGCTTTCCCCGCGAAGTGACTAACGTCTGACTACGCACTAGGGCTGCCTTGGACCGGAGCCAAGCACGGGAGTGAGACTCGCTATCCGTCTTCCTTTGGGATAAGCCGCTTTCCCGCGGGCGCCTGCGCCGCGACGAGAACTACCCTCCGTTATTTCCTCCTCCTCTCCTCCCTTCTGCAGACGTAAACGCCCATGATGCAGGCACTGGCTTCGAATCTAAATCAGGGCTTCTTCCCTTGCGAAGCGCCGCTGGAGTCTTCGGTAATGAAATCACGTCAAGGGCCTGTATTTTCTCGACGAGGAATCGTAATTGCGCCGAGGACTAATCAGTCTTTGCTACTCGCCAACTGGCTGTTGCTACAATTTTTTCCGAATCCGATTCGTCCGCGATAAATAAATTTTCGCCGACTCCTCAATGGGAAGCGATAAGCGCTCTAATTTTCGAAAACCATCGACATTCTTTTGCGAACGTTTTCGAAAACACTTTTTGCGCGCAATCGATAATTGCGCGATCTGGGCTTTTAGAAGCATTTTACAAGCTTTAGCTTCGACTAATGACGTACCGAAGCCATTCTCAAGATTATTAAGCGCATTCGTCGGAAAAGCGAAACGAATTAGAAATGATTGTATCGACAGTTATTTAGCCGCGTCACAGGCTTCGTAATTGTCAACCGAATCGTTTATTCGTACAAAGCAATATAAAGATGACATCGAAGAGAATTAAAAGTCATTCGACAATGTGAAATTCTTTCAATGTAACAAACTGCGCATTCTCGGTTCGACGATTAAAAATAACCGCTTCCTCGGCCAGCGCCGGTTATTTTTTCTCCCCGAAAATATGCTTTCATCTTTCTCAGATGTTGCGACAGATATTCCTCGATTAGAACTGTCAATGAAATGTATCGCAAACGTAGGCGCGTTTAAAATAAACGAACTTCCGAAAACGCAATAAGCGCCAATCGATGAAACGTTAAATCAATAAAGAAAATAATAAAGCAAGAGCAGTAGGCGAAATCCGCCAACGGAATCAAAAGTTTAATGCTCGGAACGATCAACATCCACATACAGATGATTCGACGGCGGAAACGATCGATCAGGCACGCGTACGCAGAAGCTACTGATTACAGGCTGTGCGTAACGATAAATCCGGATCGGGTGCGAGGAAAACGGACCGTAACACTAGAAGCCTTTCGTACGCGCTCGAAACTATTATTCGGAAGTCGACGACATAACAAAGGTGCACAAGCTATTCGGACTCGAGCTCACCTTGCCCTATTTTCTCATATTCATTCCAGCAACTCGTAAAGATAGCAATGCGAATTCGTAGAATCATACATTCGATAAAAGCGCATATCTTCCTTTTCCTCGAGCTGTGCACGTGACCAGCAGCCGGAGAGACGCTTTCCTCTTAAAATCGAATGTAAATTGAAACGAATGGTCGTGGTCGCGAACGATAGTCTCGAGCGCCTGTCATTTTACGATCCAGACACTTCAGCAGACTGTGCGCGCGGCGCATTAACGACGATAAGAGCTTTCCCGCGCCGAGAACTTCTCGCGCTCGAGCGAGAAAATCATCGGTCTCGTCTAGCAGGTCCTTTTCGCGGCGCCGAGGAAATTCCGCTCGGCAAGCGGATCGTTTGCGTGCGTTGTAATTCATAGTACAGTGTCGCCCGAAAGTCCTAAAGGTGTCGTTGCCTCGCTGACCTCGGGTCGTGAAAAATCCACTTTTACCGCTGGGGCTAGGCGAAACAATAAAGGATCACCAACGGAAGTAAGATCTATCAAAGAGAGATAACATGAAAAGTTTACGGCGCCAGGCTAATACGTCCAACACAACACTATCGCGCACGACACGATTTCATATAACGTAATCTGAGAGCCACGCGCTCACGTTCTAACCATAAGGGGATTCGAAGCCAAGTGGATTGCACAAACGCACTTTGTGCACCCGAATAATGTCTAACTCCTGTTAGTTTTCCAATCGATGCGACTCCGTCGTCGCCGAATCCCGTTTAATTAGCGCCTATCCAGCGTCCATCGGGCGTTGTTTAACAACATCTCCAGGTGGCTCGCGCGCTAATGCATTTACTCGAGGCGAGACTGATATTGCGCGAGAGCTGCTGACGTAAAGTTTAATTCTCGATGAACGAGGCTCTGCAATAATTATAATCGAGGCATTCGCGCGAACATAAACATTATCCTTAATAATAATAATAATGCATTCTCCGTTTGTAAACGCTTGCGCCAATTCGTGTTTTGTGATTTTTTTCTCTCGCGGTGAATCAATCCGTCAGAACTAGTGAATTGATTAGGAACCAATTTGCTACTACGATTAAAAGCTAATTTCTATTCCAAAATGATACCGAGCAAGCGCGATGAAAGCAGTTGTAAACTTTAAACGTTTGCCTGCTAAGTACACTTAAGTTCTGTCGTTTATAATTTTACGCTGTCGAGTGCCGTTGATAAATTAAAAAAGTATACCAAGTCTAATTTACGAATTTGCAAGGGCTCGAGGCTGCGAGTGGCGGCTATGAAAAAATTCAAATTTTACTTGCGATTTTGGAGATAAGGCTCGTATTGCAATTCGACGAACCGCGTGTTTGGCGAATAAAACAAATGTTTATCGCATAGCTAGCTCGCGAGTCTTGGTAACATTAGATACATTCTGTAACTGCAGAGCTTAACTCTTAAGCCCCCGCCGAATATTCGCCTATCCTAATATGCTTCCAAAAAACTATTTATGGTGACGTCGGTTAAAAATGCAAAATCTATTTTTTATCGAGGAACCAATCCCTTTAACTATATCAAATTACACAGCCGTATTATTAAAAATAAATGAATTCCTCGTAGAAAAAGCGCGTCTGAAATGATGTAAAAATGCTGCCGGCAGCTTCGGTTTTCAACGCTAAAAACAGAAAACTTTTTATAACTGTAAGTTAGTGTCTCTAGGTGAAAGACCAGCGATCGTGGAGGTTCGCGCGAATCGCTCGCTCGCTCGAGCTTGATAAACGACCATCGAATTCTCGCGAATTAATTTGCATAATACAGCGGAAAACCGCGAGCTTTTATTTCGTCGCGCCACGCGTGTAATGATAGATCGGCAAATGCGCGTGGATTTGCACGGTTACAAACAGACCGCGGATTCGCTGGCTGCTCTTCTATTTTCATTAGGCCGCATTAATTTTACCGGTACGCCTTCTTGCCCTCCACGGTTGCGCGCCCCAACGTTAACTCAGCCTGACGCTTGATTAATGCCATCGGTATCCATTCAAACGCGCCAAATAATCGTAAAGCTATCGAGTTTTAATAATTTCTCGATAAACTCCCTGGATGGCCGAGATAAATCGTTAATGAATTTCCCGCAAAACGACGCCTATCCAATGTAGCGGGGCAACCGACTTTAGTCCCTGACTTTCGAGAAATCCATAAATACTCTCTTGCACCTTTTGTTTTAATCCGAGTCGCGAAGCTTTCAACGATCTTTACGACGACATCTACTCGAGCACGACGTCGACAACGACGACGCCGAAGAAACAACATTCGCGATCTTCAAACGCGACGATGATTTAACATTTAACATTTAACGAGCAAAATATCCTCCGTCTAATTGTTTTTACAGTCAAAGAGAATCGGTGATTTAACGCTGCTTTCGATACTTGGAATACCCCAAATATTTTAATTCTTGCTTGCTCAATGGTCATTAGTTAAAATCAATCGGAAAAATAATTATCTGTAAGCGTGATCAACGAGCGATCGCCGATAACTCAGGGATACCGCAAGAGTGAATGTTAAATTTCTAGGGATAGATTAAAATGAGATATAATATGACACACATACTCGGACTTAGCGAGGCGATGCTCTTGCAAATTTAAACGATAAAGCAACCGAAACATTAATCAAGAGCCTTAATATTGAATAAATGCCAAGATGTTTTATTTTAATGTTTGTGTAATTTTTTAATTCAATTAAATGCTCCGAGTTAATTGATGTTACTTATTTGTGCCTCGATCTCGTAATAATTCAGCGCCGTGCTTTATATTTTTAAACAAATCTCATTATTCATCGAAACAGCGAAAAAATAGCCTCGCCGTTCCATTTACTCTTGTGTCACGTTCGAATTAAAACACCGATGTTTCGTATCATAATTTAGCGCTAAAATTATAACGATTATCAGTGGCTGATTACCAGACTACAACATTATTAGTTACGACGCTATTGATGCTATTGGGAATATATGCCCAAAACATACCTATTTTAAAATGTTTGCGAATTACGCATCGTGGAATAAAACAGTATTGATACGGTGCTGGCGCGCCTAAATTCGCAAGCGCGAATTTTCCTAACGAGTTTCGTGATTTTTTTTTCACGTATTTCACGCGAACAAAAAGACGACTTTTAAAATAAAAATACTAGGATTAGAAGAGCCAATTGCATCCGTAGTGCTATATTTATTAAATTGCTAAATGATAAATAAGAAACCACGAGTATTAGGAGACTCGTAAAATCGAAATCTTCACAGAATATTGTTTTAGTTCGTACAGATTTTATAAAGTTTCTAATTAATCCAGGAAATTTATAATACCAGCCAAACTGTGTTTAACGTAAACTGTAAAAATTTATACGTACGTATATTAAACTTTGTTCCGAACACGTAATAAAGTTATCAGAAGAACGTTCTACGTATGTTTTCGTGGCACTCAAAGGGGAGGCGTGGCCTTGAAAATAGTGCCACGCTATTTTAATCTCTGTTAAAAAGATCAGGGATCTCCCGAGTAAAAGGGACGTTATAACGTAACATCGCGTATATTGGTTTGGTGAATAATTTCCGTCGCTCCACTAAGTACATGGTTTACGGCTGCTAAAAATACGGATTCGTCCGAAAGAAAGAACGACTGCCGATGCGTAAGAGATTTTCTCGGCTTTTCCGAGCATTTTTCATGGTTC
This sequence comes from Platyscapa corneri, assembly GCA_018907185.1. Taxonomy (NCBI): domain Eukaryota; kingdom Metazoa; phylum Arthropoda; class Insecta; order Hymenoptera; family Agaonidae; genus Platyscapa; species Platyscapa corneri. The sequence goes on from JACCHW010000012.1 coordinate 2,439,380, forward strand.
TAATTAAATTCGCGCTCGCTCGACTTGGATAAACGAGCACGAAGGTTCTAAATTTTCAAAGCTACGTTAGAGCATTATTAGTTTGTATTTCCACTTGGAGCAGCGTTCAATTTTTGGAGAGTCGATCAAAACGCTTCGTCTGCAACACTGATTTTCACGTGTAAAATTTAGATGCAAAATTTAGATCCGGTTGCAAAGAGAAGTCTTACGAAACGTGCATTTGTAACGCGTGTACCCTTGTCAGTTTGAATCCGATTAAACGAGTATCTACAATACGTTCTCAAGTCGATAACTCTCGGTCTCGGAAAGCAATTTGTTAAGAATTACGACTAGAGCAAGAGCTCAAAAATAAACGCCACCTAAATTAATTTGGTTAAAGTTGGGGAGTCGAAAAAAAGTCTCAAAAGCAGTGCGCCCGGTCGGCTCGTGCAGCAGCAGCAGCAGTCGCGAAACAATAGTCGCGTGCTTCTGAAATTGCGTAAAAGCGGAGTGAGTCGCGAAAGAAGCCCAGCAATGCGTCCAAGAGTCATTAGAAACTGCGGCATTTCAAAATCGACGAGTTGCCGGACACAATTTGTTTGCACTGGAAGGACCGGGAGGGGGAGGGCCGCGCGCAATTATCGCACAGCCGGATCGTTATGGAATTTATCCAGGCTGGCCGCGCGTTACGTAACGGTGCCCCGCGCCGCTCCTCGGCGGTTCGCTCTCCGCGTGTATCCCGCGATGGATAAGCGAGCGGCCCCTTTTTTGACGCACATGCACCGACACCGGCGGCCAGGCCCATTTATTTACGCGCATTATTCTCGGTTTATTATCTTGATACTGTCGGTGCTCTCGGCATTTCGCGTCGAGGCGAGGGCCAGGTTCTTTGATTCCTTTTTGCGTTTTTGCGCCAGCAACCGTGCGAATAGACTGCGAGATTCCGATCGCGATTTCGTGGGTAACGACGTCGAATAATAAACGTATTAATCAAGCTCTGGATGATTGCAGTTGCGCGCGCACGACGCGGATCGATTCTGCATTTTACGAGGATCGCTACAAGTGCGATTCAGCAGACAAGAGGGACTCGGGCTTAACCAGTTGCCGCGCCACGGATTGTTTCGGATTCGTGCCGAGGGGGACAAAAAGCGGAAAACAGGTGTTGGACGCGACATTGTACTTGACAAAACACAGCCGACGGAGCTCCGACGTGTTTTTGCGCGAATAAAATTCCAGCTCGCGAAGTTTGTTCGAACGACGCGCTGCGCAAAGAGTCGGCGGCGATAAAGATTTCAGAATAAAAAGCCCGATTCGAGCGATGAATCGTTTGAATTATGCAAATCGTCGAGATGACCCGTGAATTCGCGCACTTGCCGATTCTGTATACGGCATTTCAAAATCGGCCAGTTGTCTCGGGGCACAAGATGGGCCTATTATTGTATTAATTAATCGCGACGATAAAAGCGTTGCGTGCGGACTTAGTTGCTTTTCTAGCGGTGAGTGTTGGTAATGCGCTTGTAACTACTCGGAATGCAGAGCGAAGTTTCATCGGCTCTTACTGTATTTCACAGGCAACTGAATCACCGACGGAGTTAAACTTATCGGGTTAATAATAGTCGCGTAAAAAAGTGTAATTACCCAGCTGAATGAGTTTCGGCATTTGTAGATCAGTCTATTATTTGACAGAGACAAATTTTCGCTAGAGTATTTTTACTTTGTTATATATATGTGTTTCGTTGTTTAGACTAAACATTGTGGGATCCGCTAGAATTCTAAGTTTTGATCCAAATTTAAAACCGGTGCGAGAGAGTTGAATAATGACAATATTCCCGTAAATCCATTCAATGGTCCGAGCCTAAAGTCGCATTCGTTTGCAATTTTTAAAACTTCCCTTCAATTTCGCAAATCCCTTTTATAAGGCGCGAGGCGCGTTGGCTTCCGGTGGTGTTCGCTCCGACTCGGTGGATCGTTGTAAAAAAGCTCGAAATTGCTGGGCGTCGAGTCGACGATCGGTATGCGCTGGCGTGAAAGTGTCGAGGAAAGCGCAGGGCTCGAGAATGCGAAGAGAAGGACGCAGTCGGAAAAGCCTCCTTAATATTACGAGCAATCTGCTCCCGCGACGCCTCGATGGCGCGAGTATAAGTCGCCTGATAAGTATCCAACGTCATCGCGCGAAAAAGTAGCTGCGCTCGGCTCGAGTCGACGCTTTTAAAAACGTCGTGTTTCGTAGCGACGCGTGGTCGCCGCGACAGCTTCACCCCAATGCCGATCCAGCGACGCGGCGGATCGCAAAAAATCGAGAAAAAAGGAACGACGACGTGTAAGAAACGAATACAGGAAACTATAATTCTAGAAGAAGTAGCAGCATCGGCAACGGCAACTCGCACTCGCAGCTAGATAAAAACGAAAGTTACGCGCACACCATTCGCGGAGTGTCACTCCGCGTCTTTTTTAATATCCCGGGCACGAGGAGACGCGGACTACTCGCGCTCGTTCGGGCGCGGCACCTGTCGTCGGGCGTCCCGAATTATTTCAAGGAGAACACGCCAGAGAGAGAGGAAGCTGCGCTCTCTCTCTGTCACTGACCTCCTCGGGTTATCAAACTTGGTTACATAGCCGGTGCATGCAGGCGACGCGCGGGCCAGAATAGCAATGAAGGATGGAGAGAGAGAGAGAGAGAGAGAGAGAGAGTGCAGTGCAGTTTATAGCGAGTGCGAAGGAAAGCCCCTGAGAGGAGGAGGCACCTACACGTGAGCCAAAAACCCCACGCATTCGAGTGCGCGAGAGGGGCACTCGATAAAAATACACGCGGCCGCCTAGGCAACCCTTGAAAACGAGTTGCGGTCGGAGATATTTAACCTCTTGGTACTTGCTCCGCACCATTATCGACTTTAATTCGGCGCAGCCTGTCACCCTGGCTTTAATAGAGACGCGTGCCATCGCGAGAAACTGTTACGAGAAATACCTTGCCGCGTCCTGCTCTGGATGTCGGTTACTGACCGCGTGCAAGGGAGCAAAGGCCATCCGTTGGATTTTCATTTTTGCGCTCGTTTCCGTTTCGTTGGCTTTCGCCTTCGCCTTCGCTCGGAGCCAAGCGAGAGACAGACAGTCGAGCGTCCAAGAACACAAGCGCACGACTGCTTACGACATCGGACTAATGATAACGCTTAATCTCGATGACGATAGAAATTATCTGCCGTAATCTATTGAAATAAGTTTGTTCCAAATTACAATAAAGCAAAGTTAGGTCGAAGATTATCTAATAGAGTTATGGCTTCCGCTGTAGCGCGAGTGTAGCAAATAGTGGCTAACGTTGAATGCCGAGTGTCATTAATAACGCCACGCGATACTTTCGATTCGCCGCTATTCAAGTGCTTTGTTTACATTTTATCAAAAACTGATTTTAAATACGCCCAGCGTAGATTATAGACCAAGGCTCTTTATTCATCGATAGCTCGGCTTGCTTCTTCCCGTTTCCTCTTATTTTAAAGAGCGCGCGCGCGTTGGGCAACCGGAGACACGAAGAAATTATTTTCAGAGCTCACGCGAGCCTCTGGCCTCGCGCTACGCGTCCACTACTCCGCGAGAAAGGTGATTTTCGCAAATAATTTTTATGATCCATCTTGGCGAGCCTTAGAATCATTGTACGTAGCCGTAGCAATAACGGCAGCCTCGAAGCTCTGGCTGCGTTACGATTCGAACAAATGTGCGTGCAAATATAAATTAGACGAAGCGTGTCGCGTATAAGGCACTTAACTGCATATTCACCCGCTGTGTACACGTACGTATACAACGCGCAGTCAATGACCAGAGTTTGTTTGTAAACACTACGCTTTAATGATTGCACCCGAGGTTGTCAAATAAAGAAGCTTTTATTGGCATCGCGTGATAAATACAACGCAATTCTTATTTGCATTCGCTGTTTAAAAATGTCAAAATGTCGTATTGTGGTTGCTGCTGGTTTGTTGCGCAACCTTGAGTAATCTCGAAGAAATCATAAGGGAAAATTAGGATTCTTGCTCGATACGAGAACAATAGTTTTCGCAAACGCTTTATCAACGTTGCGCCAAAGCAGATGTCGTTGCCTGCTTTTTGCTAACTTTACGAAGAAAAAAAGCATTCGCTGAACGTAATTTTCAACGAAAAACTAGCGTTGACGAGACGAGCGACGTAAAAGTCGCAACGAGTTGCTGTCGCGAAAACAATGATAAATAGATTTCTCGACTGATTGGCGCGAAAACTTGTATGCTAAAACAGCTAAATAATATCCCGCGCATCGATAAGTTGTGAAAATATTTCGTTGTAAGTCTCCGATGAAAGCACCAGTTTCATTTCGGAATAAACTATTATTATTCTAATGAAAGATTAAATATTTCAAACTAGTATTAACGGGCTTAGAATTTTATAAACTTTGACAACCGAGGAACATAATCAACTCTTATCTGTCACTTTTGAACGACTGGCTTTCGTGACACTTTAGCTTACATCTCAATATTTTTCCCGAACGTAATGGATTTCATTATTTTTTATGAATATAATTTCATTCAATGTATTTAAATCGGATTCAGAATTACTTCCTAAAAATTAAAACGGCTAAAATCTAGAAACACGTTATAATCTATACGCTTATTGTGAAATGAACGTCGATGACCATGGAATATTCGTAGTTTGAGATTTCAAACTTGTATCAAATTCCTAATGTTTCTGTAACCTGGCGACGTTATAAAGCTCTCGTAGAAAATGTTTCCTAATCTATATATCTTAATAAATAATTTCGTTTTACTTCTATTTCTTTTCGTCTTTGCATGATTTTATCTCGACACCTTTTTTCCACGATTTTCTTATTGAAACAGCATCCGACATTCTTTCACCTTCCACTCAATCTACACACACATGCGTGCACACGCTCACACACACGATCACTTTGATTTACGTGGTTTTATTACACTCTTAATATTTTAAGTAGAACAGCGCCATTCTATTTGATAATTATATAAATTTCATCGACTCGGGCTATTCTCCTTCAATTTTGCCTTAAATTATCCTTGGCACTTTACGTTCGAAAATTCTAAATCTTTGTTCTCGTTTCAAGATTATTTATAATCTCCTGGATCCAATTCTTAGGATACAAACAAAAATTCCAATGGCTTGTTAACTAAATAAAACTATATATAATGTATCCTCGAGTGTTATTACACTTAATGTTTCCTGCATTATCTCCAGCTTATTCATTTTAACTGTTTATTTATTTTATTTCTAAAAATATTCAATTTTAAAATTTACGGATTACAATCTGATTTAATTCATCGATGATTATATATCACGACAAATCTCATTAACGTATAATTTGTAATTTAATTGTACTTTGTTCATTATATTCATTACAGCTTTTACATTTTTAGCAATAATTTTTCGTCTGCTTTCATTAGATCAAAGACAACTACAATAAAAAACATTAGTGAGTTAATAGCAGATATCCTTATGTAAAGTTAAAGTACTTTACTCTGTCGTACTAAGTTAAACGCCGAAAGTACTATTGTGCCGCTTTGGTTCAACTCGTCGTGAATTCAAAATAGTACTACACTTTCATACTCGATTACCAGCATTTGCATTGATTTCATTAGCTTTTCTAATGGTGCTAATGATACTGGAAAATTTGAAAGCACTTCCTTTTTACTTAATATCCCCTTAACTATAAACGCTGATCGCGTCACGTACTGTTTCCCGAACGATTCATTCTGATGATCGCCAATAATCATACCTCCACAGGAAGTGAAGCTTGATATTAATAACACGTTAGATAAAACTTTAAACTTGTAGGTAATAAGGCTATGAGTATAATTATTAAGGGATGATTTATAGCTTTTTTGAAAAAATTGAAATTATCGTCGCTTGCATCTCCCAATGTTTACGTTTTGTCTTCTTTAAATCAATTTAAAAAAAGCTTTAAAACATGGCGCTGCATGCACTGTCTTCGAGCACGTTTCGCTAATATTTTGCTTTGCTGTGTAAATTCTTTTATAATCGACCTTTGTCTTATTGTTCCTTAATATATCTGTCAATCTGCATTGTGGAATTTCAGTTCATACGTCTTTGCGCAATGAAACTCACTGCACGGTATCTAACGAAATTAATGTTTCCATCGAGTATTTTTATCATTAATGCTATTATCGAGTTGCGATATCGAATGTGTCTTTAACAGAAATATGTTATCTTGCACTAAAATTAAAATCATTGGAAAACTATTGATTCAAATAAACACAAATTGAAAAGGCTTTTTTGGATTTTTAATCGCGCCAATCGAAAAAATTTTACATAATGAAAAAAGAACAAAGTTGCAAACTTTATTGCGCGCCTCCAAAGGGTGAAGTTTGCCGATGATGGTAACAAATAAAGTGTAGCGAACAGATAGTCATAAATGTAAGGATACAAAGTAATGGCATTCGCGTCGTCGATATTGTAAGAGCCAAATTTAAGGGAAGTACACGCGAGCGTATGACCGATTAGTTTGGTGCGTTGGGTAAAGTTTTCGGAGCCGTCGGTTGAACCGACGAGCAACGGTGACACGTGTAAATATCCACTTCCTGTGGAAGATCGGGAGCCGAGAGGAAACGAGGCTGCCTTGATTAAGAACCATTAGAATTTGGGGTAAGGCGCTGGTGCGAGGCCGCGCGTGATCCTGGCATTTACAAGCGGACGTACCGTTTTCGGACTTGAGGCACGAAACGAAACCGAAACGCAACCGAAACGCAACCGACACGAAACCGACACGAAACCGACACGAAACCTTTCATACGTGGCTGATGATGACGGAGTGATCGGGAACGCGCGACACATGTTGGAACGCGAGAGTGTAATCGAAACCCGGGCGATTAACGATTATCGGGAGATGACGCTGCTATTGCTGCCGAGATAAGCTCACCGGAGTATAAGCGGATAGAACAGCTGATTACCCGAAATCAGCTGCGTAAGCGCAAATTTAAAGAGACGTTTTATTATCGCGTAAGTTAATGCCCATTTGCTGCGTCAGGTCTTTTTTATTGTGCACACGAGTAAATATGCAATTGAGCACTTTCTTTCGGTACTCGATACGGGGAGGATAATTGTATTCCCTGATAAATTACACTTCTAACTCGTTCGAGGTGATGACTCACCCACCGCTCGCCTCCAACTTCAGTTAGTCTCTCGGTGATCTTCGTCGCTTTTCCGCGGCCTTGGGGCTTAATTTTGTTGTTTCCTCTTTTCGAGTCTGAGCGATACAACCGACAAGAGCCTCGTCGATATTTCACGTCTAATTTGTCGTGCCATTTCTTTGCTCGTGCGTAATTTAATTCTTAATCACTGCCGAGCCTCGCGACTACGGCGTCGAAGCACCAAAAACGCCCCTGCGAGCGAAAATTAATAACGCGAGAGCGCGCGAATTGCCCGATGCAACAGCAAGTCGCGTTGGTGGCATTCGAATTTGGCAGCGCATAGACCACCGATGCCTCGTTGCGTCGCTCTTCATGTTTGCGTGCGAGTCGGTACTTTGCACGCGCATTCGTGCCGTCTAGACCGGATAGCGGAATGTATTCATTAAGTTGAATCGGTCGTTAAGCCGGCAGGCAATACGTCCTCGGCTAATTGCCTTTGTTTTTTACGAAAACTTTTATCCTCGTGCCTGGGATTGCCGCGGATGCGCGGAGGAGAGAGGGGGAGCAGACAGAGGGGGGACAAACAGTAAGAGAAAAGGTGCTAAGAGTCGCGGCTGCGCGCATCGCGAGTTCGTCTCGAGAGTCCTTTGCGCGCCCACTTATGCGCGATTCGCCGACGCCGCCGCAGCTCCCCGCGACGAAAAATAAAAAACGCTGAAATAAAGAAAGCACATTAGCAGCGACGAAAGCGCCTTCACGGCTGCAACTCAATTAAGCGCCGTTAAGAGCCCCTGTAAACGCGCTTTGCTCGAGAGTAAAACTTAAGCTTTTAAACGCATTGCACGTGTCTTGAGCGGCCTTAATTGATTAGAGAACGCTTTTTTGCCGCTGGACAATGTCGCACAGGTATAGGGGATTTTCGGTTACTAGCTGCGGTTTTGACAGTGAAAAGCTGCGCTTCCACGAATTGCTCGCGCGGCTTTTCAAATTAATTCGCGACTAATCGCGGATTTAGCTTTTTCCTCTGAGAGCAACTGTCCGCTAATTGCCGGGGGTTCGTAAAGAATCGCTGCCAATTATTTCAAGTCTTACGGATGCATTCGTTTCCTTCGCGCTCGAGCAAATATTTAAATTATTTCAATGCTCTTGCAGCATGTGTTGAAGATCGTTTGAAAAACAGATAAACCAAAGCTTCTGCTCGTGGAAAATCTCAAGCGTACACCTAATTAATGAGTTGAACTAGAAAATAATTCGCGAAAAAGCAAACGCGGCTTGCCCTTATCTTAATTAACCATTAAATAACGAGTTTTCAAAATTTTTCTGTCCCAATATTTACGTATGGCAGGGTTCGTACGTTTTCAGATTGACGTCTACCCGTTTTTCCTCTCGCGGCATTTGCAAAACAAGTTGTATCGGAGAGACGAACCTTTGCGCGCACATTTATTTCTGTCTTACCTCGATATGATTTTATTACTTGACATATGGCCGAGCAGCCTCTCCTTCATTCCGCGCTGCTTCGTCGCGGCGTTACATAATTAAGAGGAGAAACGTCCGAAGATAAATTTCCGGAATAAAAACTATGTGAATGCTGTAATGTGGCGCGTTAATAGTTTGAATTTTATCGGTATTCTTGTAGTACAATACTCGTGTAGAATTTGTGCTATTTTATAACGACTCGCCGTGGTGTTAAAATAAAGATCTCGATAATATATTTCATAGAGAGGCGTCGTAAATTACAAGGAAGAAAACTTAATTACAGTTTCTGCTTTAAAGAAAAAAAAATTGGGAATCTTTCGTTCACCGAAACGAGATTTTTATACGCCGGTAAAAATCAAAATCCCTAGAACTCGCCCGAAAGTTCGAGAATCCGGCTTGATTTGTTTTTCGCGAAAACTTATTAGTCTGGAAGTGAAATTGCCGCGTACAGTGAAAATCACAATAAAAATGGCAACGCGACATCGTCCCTGGTCGGTGAAAAGAAAGAATAAGCGGAGGCGGTGCGCATTTTTTGGCAGAGTTTCAAACAGTGATTGCGAGGGCTTGTCTGGAATATCTTTGCGCTCGCTTCTCTGCGTACATCTCTATCTCTGTCTCGATGTTTTACCAACCCCCGTTCGACGAGAATTTTCTCTCGTCTGGAAGAGACAGAGAGATTACGCGCTCACCTTAGGGAACGTGTACCACGACCAACTCGCCCGCAGCCTCCGCTGGGATCGATGATTAAGAGAATAATTTCTTAAATACATGCAATTTTGCCGAGCTTTAAAAGCAGCAAAATGGTATTTGCGACACAAGCTGCATTAAACGAATTCTACAATAACATTAATGGATACAGTTTCAAGTTCAAGAGTATTAATTAGTAGCGCTCGTTTAGCCACTTTCGCTAAAATTTAGTCGAATGTGCACGTCGGAAGAAATGAGAAACGTAAAAATTAAACGAGAGCAACACTGTTTTCGAGAGTATTTTTTTTTCTTCCTTTTTTCTTTCTATTTCTCGTAGACGTTTGTCTAAAATAAAACATCGCTGTATGAAATATATTTTTATATACAAACTACCTCGATTATTTTAAAATTATATTAAACGTTGAAAACGTTTACACGGCTCGTACAGAGAATATTTGAATCGAAACACACTTTTTAGTTCAAAATTAGTTTTATCTTTCATTAGGAGGCAAAAACCATTGCTTCTCAATGATAACGTTTCTGTGTTAAAAAGCTCACAAAGAACGAAACAGAATCCATAAAGAATTTTATTATAAAATTATTACTTTTTAGACAAAAACCAAAATTCAAATCAAATTCAAGTATTAAAATCCCTTCAAATCGTTTGCTAATCCAAATCCATTTATACGTTTTAATTTTCTTTTCCTAGTTTTTCTTGAAAACCAACTATATTCTGTAAGGAGTGCGTCATTTCTTCGCGTAAACTAGTTTAAGGCAATATTCTCGTAAAGAAAATTTTCTTTTATCGACAAAATTATTGCAAAATATCAAAATTTTATGTTGATAAACTCCTTGCTACTCAGGTTCAAAATGGATCAAAATAATTAATTGTTAACTTTTATCTAAATTAAATAGCATAAAAATATATGTGTATTTTGTCATAAAACTAAATGAATCCAAAAGTGTCGAATGAAACGGATACTTTTCAACGAACGAAAGAGTAGCATTAAAATTTTGATAAAATGTTTTTGGCGAAATGTTAAATTTAAAATGTAACTCAAAATAGAAATTAAAAATTGTGGCTGTAATAAATTTTAATGAATCACGAAGAACTGAAAAATGCAGGATAAGGGTCGTTATAATTAGGTGTGCCTACTTTTTGGCTTCGGACCTAACAAATACTTTGAATCAGTCCCTAGGAATCTAGTTTTCTCGAATGCAACTATCGAGTAAAGGAAAAAAAACTTCTACTTTTATTCAAATGCCGCAAAATATGTGTAAAAGTAATATTGGAATTTTGAAGATTACCCCAACATTAATTTTAACGAACACCGCATTAAAATTCTTAGATAGCCGTTATCCATTCATTGAATATTGACAAATTTTTTTACTAATACACAGCCAGTAACAGATTAGTAAATACAAGAATATCGTATTCTTAGGAGTTGGTTTAATTAGACTTACCACCTTAATTACAATGTGTTTAATTAAAAATTTTTTGCCTAACGTATGGCAATGCATTTTTTTATGCTTAACTAAATACGGCTTTCTTATTTTCAACAACTTGTCCCGTTTAATTTATGAACTTATTAATTCATCGAATATCATCGTACGGAGCATAAATTTTAAATTAATACACCAGCAGTCCCATTTTAAATTTTATTGATCATTAAATTCCTTGCATGAAATTTAGCCTTCGAGTTTACAATAGTAAAAATTATGTGTATACACGTAAGAATACGTTAATGAATATAATTAAACATACTTGTATAAAAATTTAAACACAAATAATAAAAAAGTGTATATTCAAATTGTTACGTTTAATGATCAACTTTAAAGTCCTTAATAACTCGCTGATTTACAACAGGGCCAAACGTAAATTCGCAATGAAAAAAAACGTTTCGAATTTTTTATGCAAATCTAAAATTTAATCTAAATTTAGAAGTCGAAATCTACTCGGACTGCTCGGTATAATAATCCCCTTAACGCGTGCAAAAACTCCTTCGCCAGGCAGAAATGCATTACCAAAAACGGCCAAATATAAGACACTTTTCTTAATTTATTAAAGTCCAGTTTGAATTACGAATTACGCAACGACAGGAGCACAAGCACTCGCAATTAAAAGCAATTCAATTTTAACAAATGTCCAGCTTTGTACGTCACTCTAATCTTTATAACCCAATTTACCGCGAATGCTTTATTTATCGCTGCCTAATACAAAAATGTCTGCTGCTCATCGACGTGCACTTTTCCACCTTTTCAATGCAGTCTGAAATAAAATTTAAAAAAAGGCCACGTAAATCGACCCGCAGCGCGGCGTTGCTTCACTCCCCGGAAAACTACGTTCGAGGATTCCAAGTCGAAGTCGAAGTTACCGCAGTGCTCGAGGCTAGAGACAACTTGGAGAAAACGACGATGTAATCGCTCGTGCCGCGTAACGAAAAAGGCGAAAAAGGCGAAAAAGCCCGAGCAGGAGGACGAGGAATCGAAAAAGAAGCAATGACAATATAAAGCGGAAATTGAAAAGAAAATTTCAAGCGGAAGTACGTTTAAATTCTTCTGTCTGCTGCTCGGCGCTGCAGAGGAGGCATCGTCGTGTGTATCGTTACCTCTTATTCCGATGAACGTGAATTTAATCGCTTGATCCCGGATTCGGTAAGAATAATGAATTCTTCTTCCCTTCTGGCTCGACCGAACTCTCGACTATTTTCCATAAACTTCACATTCGAGTCGCTTATGAGTTGAGTTTCTTTCGTTAACAGTATTCGAAAACTGCTCGCTCTCCCAGCGCACCATCGCAGTACTATTGTTTACAAATTACTCCAGCCCCCCTAATCGACATCTGCGTTAATAATAATTTTACGAGTCGTGCAATACTCGCGCACGATGAATAATAATTTTTCGACGATGCTTTTATAGCGATTTAAGTCGCGAGATTCTTTTCGGTATTCATGAGAGAATCCAATGGCTAAGTTGGGCTGCTTTGTTAACGTCGCTTTAATAACTCGTCAATGCACAATTTTAACATCACACCAAATCGATAAGACGACGATACGAGTCAGCTTTACTTTTGAAATTGAAAAATCACCGTCTCGTCTCGTTTTTATTTATTCTTTTAAATGATAAAAAAAAAAAAAAAAAAAAAAAAAATAAAGAACGCAACCTTCATTATTACAAAGTTCAATTTACATTTAATAAGGTGTAATGCGCGAGTTTAAAAATAATTAAGCTTCGTTATTATTTTTTATTTTCCGCATCCTTGTCACTTCAACTGCGCAACATTTAAAAAGGTACTTCGGAAAAGTGTGCGGTCTTAAATTGGGTTGCAAAAATTTGTCGGCGAGCTCGAGGAGGGCCTTGGCTAATGGGAATGTCGAGCGATCGAGAGTACACTTGTTGGAAGCTACTCGTTTTTGTCACGTTTCGATGTGTGTGTCGATGTGAACAAAGTCATCGGAGCAGCTCGAGGCGCATTAAACAAAGCGACACGTGGACGGAAAAAAATTCTGTCTATCTCGAGTCTTTATCGCTTGCTTAGTGGATAATAAACGCGTCTTTAACTTTTCGTAATTTCATTCACAATCGAGGGCCGAACGACGACTCTCTTTCAATAGCGCTTGTGTTTGAGCCAAAAGAAACACGTTGTGATACAATACATGGCTAATTTTAAGCATGTAACTGTGAAAAGCTTGAAGCAACACGGAAAACAACACCGAAAAAGTTGAAACATCTCTGTTGATAAGTATGCAGTGCAGACAGTGGATGTCTTACCGAATAAGTACACGTACCAACGTTAACACGCTGACATCGCCTCCGAATTTTTTCCTGTACGATTAAAGCCATCACACGGTCGCGCTATTAGCAACTCTTTCGGCTTTTAGGCATTGATTTCGAGCGGACTAAAGTCAAAGCGTCTCGAGAGCATTCGTTAATTAATACCAGCTGAATTACGTACAGCGACCTCCTAGACGTCCGTACAAATACAACGAAAGATTACTTCGGCTCCACCTTGAATATAAAGAAGTAGAAAATTAGTCAGCAAGTAAACTACCAGTCCTAGAATTTAATAATCATTTCGGAGTAGCAGCCGAAGATAGGAGCGAATTTCTCATCAATCTGCCATAACTGGAAAGGAAATCCAGCGGAAATCATTTGATAACGCGATTATTCAGAATTAAAGCATATCACTCTTGCTTAGAGTATAAATAATATCATCGAATGTCTAAATAATGTTTGCCAGTTACGTTGCGAGCCCGTCTTGATTCTTAATTCTCATTACGATTCGAGGGTTTGTGCGAGGATAAAGTTTCGTTTGTGTGTTACTTTAAGCGAACTGCGTTAAAAATCGATCTTTTGGTCGAAAATAATCCAAGTATTTCAGAAAACTAGCCGACGTGTAAAGATTTTTGCTCGTTCGCTTGTATTGCCCAAGATGCTTTTTGACACTGCGCATTTAGAAAAAGTCTGCGATACTAATTGTTTAAACACGATAAATAAATCGAATAGTTTGTTGCGCATTTTAGTGTCGATATAATTGAATTTGACGTGGCAATAGATCATCGTTTCGCCACGATTAAGCTGCAGAAATAAATGTTTTTTGCGAGAGGAAAAATTAAAAAATTAACGACAAATTGTAATTTGCTTTAAAGCAATATAAAATACAATACTTAACCATTAATCATTGCAAACGAAACATACCCTTCCTCTGTGTTACAATAAATTTTCGAAAATTGGTCAAATGCAAAAAGCACCACTTATGTTTGTGGATTGAATGTTTCGCTGGGAAGAAAAAAATTAAGCAAAATTTGCATACACTGTTTTACGATCTCTTAAAACGAAGACAAAAATGGCGAATAACAGCGATGAAAAATCGAAATGAAAATTAGAAACAAGACTCGGAATTTAATAATATTGATTGGCGCGCGCTATCTCGCTCTCTCTCTCTCTCTCGTGCGCGCGCACGCACGCATACGCGGAGACACGCCACACACGTATTCGTTTAAGCAGAAGGGACGGAAAAGTGCCGAGCGCAGACCCAGTTGGGAGAAAGGAAGATATAACTTGACGAATGAATTTAAGTGCCCAAGGAAGAAAGAAAAGAATAAGAGGTGGAGGACGAAAAAAGATGAAGAAGAAGGAGAAGAAGGAGAAGAAGGAGAAGAAGAAGGAGAAGAAGAAGAAGAAGAGGCGAACTGGCCCGCGTCCGGCAATTTGCCGGAGCGATAAGAAACCGAGTGAGAGGACTAGTCGTGAAGGGAGCAGAAGCAGCAGCGTGAAAGGATCCTCTGGGCGTGTCTCGGGCGGCGTGGCGGTGATCTCGGCCCCGAGAAACCTGCTACCTACTTTATTAAACTGCCGAGGTAGTCTGGAACGGTAAAAGCCGGCCTCTCTGATACCTGATACAGAAGCGTGGCGCAGCCATTTTCACGACTGCCCGCTGCGGCGCATCACTTTTCGAGAAAAATTTAACGATACCAGCACTCCGAGGACGTTGTTGCGCCCGGAGCTCGGGAAACGCCGCGGGCTCCTTTCCTGTCAAAAGCTACCCGCTCCCGAAGCCGCGCTGCCGTTGGTGCGACCTTCACCTTCGCGCACCGCGCAGCTATTCTTCCTTGCGAGAATTATGATTCCGAGCGATGGTTACGATGCGCGTTTATGTAATTGATTGCGGCCCATAATTCAGTCGGATTTTGACGCGAGAATGCATAATTTAGCGCGAGACCGGTACGGAACGTTGAATTTGTTTTGAAAAGTACACAGCCGATAAGGAGGAGCGCGAACGAATAATTTACGAGCCTTCCTAAAACGCTCCCTCCTTTAATTTCAATTTCAACTCCCGCGATTCTAAAAATCGAAACGGAGAAGTCTGACTCTGGACCAAATTTATAATTCAGTAATCGTACGGAATCTTGGCGACTTGCAAACAGAGGAGCGCGGCTTAGACGCAGGCGAGCCCATTTGTCCCCGCGCAGACGCAATCGTTAAATACGAGTCCCGTCTTTCTGGTTTATGACGAAGTTTTCTCTTTTCGAAGGAACGCTCGAGAAGACGCCCCCATCGAAATTTAACGAAATCCTCATCGTCGGCGATTACGGAGAAATGGTTTCCAAATTATAAATAGACGATTCGTGCAAATCTGGTGTCGGTTACAAATACTAAAGTCCATTAGAGCGATCATAGATAGATATACGTTCGTGAAAATTTCCGTACTCTTTAAAAAAAAGGACAGATCCACTACTCTGTCCAAAGGCATTTGCACGAAAATTCGAGGCTTGTATTTGAAAATGACAACTCTCCCTCCATTAAACTATACTAAAAGATAATCGTAACGTCCCATCGGATTATTTGACGCAATACAAATAATTGCTGCTGCTGCTGCTGGAAAATTTGATTTATTCAAAATTATCTCGTAAAAGTTTCTCGTTCTTATACTCGAATAATGTAACTTATTCGGGCGGGGGAACTCGAAAGAATAATTTTTTTATCATTCAGAAAAATGGGGAGGTAAACGGTACATTTTGAGTTTGTTGCGGGAAATTCAGTCAAAGTCGAGTCTTTTGACCGCAGCGCCTAGTACGAGATCGAAGAGAAACGTGATCCAGCGATATCCGCTTGATCGATTCGACTTATAAACTAGCCGAGGATAAACATTGATTCGAACAATTAATAAATAAATGGAAGAAGTTAAGGTTTTATCGGAATATTCTTTGATCGAGACAGCTAAGCTTTAAAAATTAATAAGCAAATTCGAGAGCAGAGACTCTCCAACGCAGTGCCTCGCTGCTTGTTTTGTTTTGTCTCGCTTTTCGAGGTTGCCGTACTTTTTACAGAGTATTAACGCGGTAACATAGTCACGTATGCGCGGCAAAGCTCGAGAAATTACGAGAAAATAAAATTGTCACCTTATTGTTAATAAAATTCTCTCTCAAACTAATGGTGGTTAGGGCCGAGGAGAGCAAGAGAATAATGTCGAGGCGGCATTAGGAGACCGGGACTTTTGGGGGAATTGATTGTTTAAGAAATTACGCGTCGTTATCGTGGCGCAGATCGCGTGTAAAGAATGATATTTATACGTCCATCGAGTGAAATTATTGCAGTATTAATTTCAGTTAATCGCAGAAACAGGTTTGCATTCGGTAAAGTAACACGCGCTCATAGGCAATAAAAGTGAAAAAGGCCGTAGTGCATAAAAATAAAATACGTACAGCGTCGCTTGAAAACGTAAAGCCCAAGCTCGGAGGGCTCGAGTAAAATAATTTCTCAGCGTTAAAAAGACCGTCCGGCTGAATATGCAGGGCACATATCGCGCATTACAAGACGCGGATAAGGATCGGCTTCGATTTACATTTTTATTAATAGCCTAAACGTAAATAAAGTGTCCTTGATAGGGGAAACACAGCGGAGCGCCTAATGCGTTTAGAGCGTTCGGAGGCGCCCGTGGCCCGCGCCCCCGCCCCCGGCCCCGAACTCGCACGGGCTCATTGAAAGGGGGGATAAGAAAATGCAGGAAACGAGCCGTAAGCCGCATTATCGGGAGCTGCGCAGTTGCCGGTGGCTCTTTTTCCAGATCCAGAAACGTGCCGCGTCATACGCGACGCGACGCAGGCGAAGGCCGCGGGACCTTCGGATACCTTCGAATAGCCCGCCCCGGTGTGGTTCCGCGCGCACGCACACACAGCCGGTTTACGAGCGCTGACCTGCGAACCTGCGCACGTGGCTCATGAATATCCGCGTCTCTTCCGCGACGTTTCTCCTTTCCCTTCCCAATTGTCAAGGGCAGCGCGCGTAGCCGCTAAAAATAAAACGCTGAATAAACAAGTGGGAAGCCGGAGGAGGTTGTAGGGCGATGTTGTACTGCGCAACAAGACGAGGGACGCGATGTACTTGATATACTCCCGTAACTTCCATTGCTTCCATTACGTCCATTACCGATTGCTGCCACTGATGCTCCCGACGATATTTATGGAAATTGGACGATACGGGCCTTTCGCCGTCATCTGCCGCAGATTGTCATTTCTCGGCGCACAACAATTCCGCCCGCTCGCGCCTTGTTTACTGTTTTCGTTCCAGTTGCGGGCAAAGAGGGCGCGTTACGAATTACCCTCACTCGCGGGAAAAACTCAAGTTCACGCAACCAGCCTTTGGTCTCGATTCCGCGTTCGAGTTCAAATATGTCTTCTTCTTCGAGGCGCTTGCGATCCGCATTTCGCGATCGGAACTCTTTTCGCTTATCCTCCTCGAAGATGCTCCGTCGCATAAATATTCTCGAAATAAATTGAAATCTTAAACTGACTTCGATCCCATAAAATGTGTAAGCTACGAGCTATCAACGTCCGAGATATTCGTCCTGCCCTAATCCGCTTGTGGTAAAATCGACTTGGCGCAAACGAATCGAGACTTTTCGACTTTTTTAACCTCCAGAATCTTGAGTACGTGCGTGCGTGCGTGCGTGCGTGCGTTCAGCAAGTTTTGCGCCCAATCCGGACATTTAAGAGAATAGAACTCGAGGATGCTTTTATAAATGTTTAATCGATGCTAAAATGCGTTGTTAATACATGTAGGCCTCTATATCTCTAGCAAATACATTTGTTGCAAGAGATTTATCGTTTATAACGTCGTCGGCATTTTTTTTTTGCGTTTTATATAAATCCACCTCTATACTTTCGATTGTATTTCTACTATTATTTGGCGTAGCGTAATTTAGTATTTCGCCGCATGTTGCAATGAAATATTCATTGAACTGCGCTTATTACCTTTGCGCAAAGATTTAATCATCCGTCAACTATAGCTAGTTCTTAGTAAACTCTTCCAAAATCTAAATTTTCTTTTTACAAGCTAACGCATATTTTACAGTAAAAAGGGAAACTGGAATAATTTCTCAACGGGGGAAAAAAGCTTTACAATTAATGACAATTAATGGACCGTAAAAAATCGTATGTTTGTTGCTGTAAAATAACGCTTTGCAATTATGCCTTCGATCGCGCAAGACTCGCATTCTAAAAAAGGAAATAAAATTGGCGCGTTTTTTATCTTCTTAATATTCGTTTATATTCGTTAATATTCGTTTCCTTCGTTGACATTTTATTCGATTTCACGTTTTCCATTCATTATCGAAACTATAACAGTTGCAATTTTTATATTATTTCAAGTTTGTTTACTGAATAATATACGCGTCGACCGAAATTTATTTCAAACGGTGAATTGCACGTTAATTACTAGAAGGTCAAAGTGTACGCTGTAAAATTTCAACGTCGTGTCCCGTGAGAAGTTAATAATCATGGATCAACTCTATTAATTTTATTATTTCAATTCGTTTATTCCGATATATTTTCAAACGATAACCGGTAAAACGGCAACAAGATTAATCATACCACGAAAAAGTTCGAATCGTATAATACAAAAATCTATGGTCGAGGGTTTATCAAATATTTGAACCGAACAAGGATCGTTCTTATCGACCCAAAATTAACACTCGATCTCAAACAAATACTTTACAAAGCTTTAATTACGAAAAACAGTAATGAGTCGAGTCGCATCGGGAAGTATCTCAATAGCCACTAAGATGAAGATAATTGACTCATTTGAAAGAAAAAACTAGTGTCGGCCATTATCGTAAATTTTGATTAATGCACACGACTCGGGATGACGTTCCTCACAAGGGTTTCGGTGACTCGGCGAAAATCACACTAAATTTTAACTCAATTTTCGGAATCATTCATAGAAGAAACGTAACAGACTTGAAAGGAGATGAATGGAGAAAGGTTTCGACGCTTTCCACCCTCGGAGCCTGCGAGTGATGCTCCAACAGCTGCGATCTTTCATCGAGTACAAAATTAATTTTTCCTCCTGAGATTGGAAGCAGCGCAGAGATAAAAGAAGATGACATCTAGCGAGGCCTGGGCTCGGGTCCGCTGCTTGCATAATCATAATCGGATGACGAGACTGAGCTCGGAAGGAAGCAACGGGTTCGAATTTGTTTATTTGGCACCAAATCTGTGACTCGGTGTGCCTCCTCCTCGTGGGTGACGTCAGAGCATTGCCGGGATCACGCGACTCTCAAGGCGTTATTTATCGCTATCATGTGCTTAGACGACGGCGACCTAGTTCAGGCCAAAGTTTATTTCAACTTTGCTCGGATATTTCCAGAGCGTTTTGGGGCGTCCGAAAATAGTCATTTCTTTCAACTTCATTTTCTCCCGTAGCAGCCATTAATTTACAAAAGAATGGAAAGTCCCCGGCGTGAAAAGTACACAGAGGCGCGCGATTAAAATAATTTCTCGAGAAAGCAGCGCTCGCCGAAAGGGCCGAATCAGCGGAGAAGAGGCTGCGCGCGTCGGCTGGAGCAGCTGCGCAGCTTTTCCTTTCATTTCCCGAGCGAGCGCCCGGTACAACGGTGGACCCGCAGCTGGGCGGCCCGCACAATTCGAGTGTCCCCGAACACCTTTCGCGCGCTCGCACCGGGACAGGAGAGAGCGACCGGCGCGCACCTGCCGCCGACCGGAGCACGGCCGGCACGCGCCGCAGGATGTACTGACCTCGTGGGCGGATTACGATCGCCTGCAACTCGATGTTTTTTCCCTCCTCTGGCTCTTCTTCTTCTTCTTCTCCTCCTCATTTTCTGGGCCTTCGGTTGTTGTTTATTCGCCGGATCAACCTGCCGAATATTGATCTCTCGAAGCTATTGGCTGGGCCATCAAAGGCATTATGAAGTTAAAGCAGCTTCGAGGCGTGTGCTGGAACAACTTTGGACCGATAACGACCTAATTTAAATACATTTTTCGATGAATTAAACGGCAATTTCCAATCCGAACGAGAAACTCCTCGAAACTGATATTATAATTAAGAGCGAAGCTCTTTTTGACTCTTGACTCGTGTAATTAAACCGGTTTCACGCTACAATTGTCTCCTGACACTAATTGCTATAAATAAAAATAATTCCATTTCAATTCGGAATCGTCGGCATCTTCGGAATCAAGTAGCCGCCGTTACATATTAATCGACTCCGGTCCGTGTTTGCTAATTGTACTTTTTAATAAGATCATAAAGTATAACTCATTATTCGACCGAGCATTTATTTATAAGCTTTTGCAATAACGCCTCGCATACTGCGCCATTATAATATCTATGGATTGTATTTTTAATCGATGCCGTATAGTTCGCAGCCCGCACCAAGACCAAAACTTTTGCTAATTTAATTATAAATTTATGCATCTTAAAATAATTATACGATCGCGCTGAGTAACATTATGGAACAACGAGTTCGAAATAAATTATCGGAACAGGCGGCGTTAAATGTTTACGCCGACTTTGATGTCGCGCTCGGATCGATCTTTAAGAATCCCATCTTTAAATTCCTCTTCTTTGTGTCTTATAAGACGCTGCTCCAAAAAATAGCGCGCTTCGTCTTTCTCTACTCGCGGCTCGCGAACCGCCGATGACGCAACTTCCATGTATTCCCGAGTACCTTTGAACCCGAAGAAAGACAAAGGTGATAATAACTGCTAAACGGCCACTTAAATAAAGCCATTGTTGATCCGTTTTCCTCGTGTCCCTCGCAACTCCCCGTTCGAACGCCCAACTATCGCACGCGTCTTTTTCGCTTTTCCACTCGCGGATCCCACATTGCGATTGTTTCATTTCTTTTATTTGTGATTTTGCGCTCGTCACGCGTATTTATCGACGCGCGTAAATAGTGGCTTGACGTACAAAACTCATTCGTATAAAAGATTAGAGATAATCGACGGAGCCAACAAATTAGAATTCGGTCGGAGACAGGCTGAGAATATATCCTTGGCCAACTCAAAATGACCATTTTACAAGACAGCAAGGGCCATCCATTTATCCGACAAATGATTTACAGGCTGATCTCCGGATCGGCTCGTAAATTACATTCGCAAAACACCGCGTATAGTACACCGTAGGCCTATTGCCGATGGCGCGGACGTCACGTGTGCGAGCAAAGTTTGACTTGTCTTGGGCAATTGTCGAGGAGTGGCATAATAGAACTCGGGCTTTCCTGCGGGAAGAGATACGATGTGCGAGAGACTCTCCGCCGAGTCCGACCAGTTTTCTACGCATAAATTTCCCGATGCCGCAAGACTTCCGAAATTAAATTCCCTTTTTGTTCAAATTACCATTCCAGGCGCAATAACTCGGACTTTAAGTAGGCAACTTGTGCAATGCCCAAATTGCGCGTAAAATTGTTGTAAAAATACCGTTTCCCAGCTCTTTTCCAGGCGATGCTCCTTTTTCAACGCAATCTAATGTCAATAGGAGGAGTCTGTCGAGTCGAGTCGGCGCTGCACCGACGTCAACTTTGCAGAACTTGTTTTCGTCGTCGCGACCTTTACAAATTAATAAAGTAGCGAGGGCGGAATTGCGATCGTCGAGGCGAATCAACGGATCGACGTTGGTTGTATTTTTCAAAGGCACGGGCCATTTATCGTTACGCGCGTGCGCACCAGGCGCAAAATGCAATTGATCGCTCCGAAAGTATCATTGACAAAAGGAAGGCGACAGCTTTGCGAGTGACGACAATAACCGACGGCTCGATAATGGACATTACCCAGCAGCCGTGAGCGAATAAAACAACCGATGGGGGCGCGTTAAAAATTGTTTTCGCGCCATAAAATAAGTTGCACGGCCAACGGCTTTCACAAAATCAGCCGGCATTGTGAATGAAACTTTCGATTACGTCGGGCTCTTCTAAGAAGACGCGTTGCGCCACGCACGCAGAGATTCTTTCTCGGTCAAGCGAACGCGCGCGACTGCTACTCTGCCAAAAGTTCCTCTGCTCGGGAATCTGGTGCTCGGTGCGCTGTAAGAGCGCAAAAGTCCTCAAAAGAGAAAAAGTGACCCGGTCGCTTTTTGTCGCTCTCCCGCCCCGAAACCGTCGAGACCCTCTTCACGAGGAGAAGAGCGAGAGACTCCTCTTGCGAGCGCACGCGCCATTATTTTTCGTACATCTGAATTTTCAGCTGTTTGCTTAGAAGTCCGGGGACTCGTTCGCTTCTTCGAGAGTACGAACTAATGTTGGACAACCACCACCTTGGGAATGTGGGCGGATCCTTTATTTGACTCGTTCCGTCTGGCTTTGTTCTTATTAAAAGACTTATTCGAACACGACAGCCGCATATTTGGCGATTAATGCGTCCTCCCAACATTTTAAAATAAATTGCTCGACAAAAAGATTAAAGTTACTTTTCAATCCGTGTCGGTTGGTGATTAAATCGTCTCTAGCTGGCGAAACTCCTCTTGGAAGATGTCAACCTTAAGTTGATAAGATCGTTGCATAATGCTATTATCAATCTGCGCGAATAGTTTGAATTGCAAATCGGGCAGGTGAAGTTGAAACGAGAAACGAAACGAAACGAGTGGTAATTACAAGGGGGTGAAGTTCGTCGAATAAGCCGCTTGAAGAAGAACTTCCAAGTCCAAAGTATACATGACTTCCTTAGTTACTTTCGATGTATGTGGCTTTGCACTGTCGTGCGCCAGTACCACCTGTCTAGTTTCATTGCCAATGTATGGCCTCTTCCGGCCAAGTTTGTCACTCAAAATTTAGTTGCTCTTGGCAGCATTAACAAAATTAATTGTTCCGTCGAGTTTTGAAGCCTTACAATCTACTACGTCTTTTTCCATCCATTTCCCATTGAATTTAAACTGAAATTCGTACATAAAGTTTGTCTGGACGTCGTTTAAAAAAAAAAAAAAAAAAAAAAACGTTGCCACTTTTCCAATCCGACTCGATACCAATCAACAATTATTGTTATTATTCCGTATTGCGCTTCGTACGAGATTATTGGTTTATCCAGTTTACTTTGGCTTATGTTGAACTAATACTTTGCTGGCTCTGGCTGCGGTACATAGTCCCGAGAAGATTTGATACCCTATTGATACTCGGAAACTATTAATAAAACTTTCAGTTCGGAAATAATAAACTTGTAATAGCTAGTAATATTCATCTTGAGTAGATTCGTGCAAACTTGTTGTTTATAAAAATCGACATTAGCTGAATATCGCAAGAGAAACATATTTTTTGAGAATCAACATTTCGTTTAAAAAATAACGATAAATATTGCAAACTGTGAAATAAGAAAATAAATCATTGCCATTTATAACTAATGCAGATGGTATTGTTCCAATCGTTAAAATACATTCTAAATTTCTAATATAAAAATTTAATCAAATATCGTGGAATAACTACGTTTTTCATTAACTATTATCATTTGTAATTATTATAATTTATAATAATATTATTAAGTTAAATATTAACTGATAATTATCTTATTATTATTGTTGTATTATTTTTTCGATTGTGAAAATATTCGCGTGCACGTAATAATACACCGAGTGAAAAGAAGAACATTTTTATCTCTTGCAACAGTTAATTTATTATTTTCTTGCTTTAAAATCTACGTATTATCATTGAAAGTTTTTGATATTCCCTTTTGACTTCTGGATATCTGAAGATCGATAAATGTTTCAAATTTTTTTAAGTTACGCACAAGATGAGAGGATAAAGAGAAAAAGAAAGGAGAGAGAGAGAGAGAGAGAGAGGACCAAAATTCTTTGGAAGATTAGTCTGAATAGAGTGGAACGCTGAATATTGTTGTAAAAAATCAAGTTTACATTTATGTTAAAAAATAAAATTGGTATAATTTATAACTTCAAACGTCATTTTAACTATTATCACGTGAATTATAAATCAAGACCTTGTGTAAATCATTCACTTGTAACTCTTAAAAAATACGAAATTTGGTACCATACCTGCGATATTTAATTTGATAATTTTGAAGCAATTTATTTCTTAATTTTTTAAACCCAAAACAACCTAAATAGAGTTTTTAAAAATTGAAATCTTGTTTTCTTAATATACTTTAGCATCTTTTATAAACAAAACAAATTATCGAGCATTACGAGGATCGTCAAATACTTTTAAGGTTAATTAATGTTGTAATTAAAATTACAATATTGTTCAGAATAATTGGGAAAAAAACAAACTGTAAACAGACGACCGCAATACGTAGCTCAGTATTCTATAGCCTAATAATTACTGTACTAAAATTAAAGGACTGTAGGCATCATTTTCATCTGTCATATATTTAATTATACTTGTATTCTACATCTGGTAATCTAAATTAGCATAAAAGACATAAAATTTTCTCAGTTAAGGATTAAAATTAAGCAAAATTAACTCCTGATGGAAAATTATAACATTATAATATCTGTCCGATCATTATAGCATTTTATTCGTTAAATTTATGCTAACGAAAATTTTTAAAATACACAGCGCATTGTCAATTTTAATTGCACGAAACTGTACGAACTTTAAGGTGCGTTTCTCAGGAATTTAAAAAAAAAGCACTTTGGAACATTTAATTTTTTAAATAATTTTTCGAGTGTATTACACAATTTTAGAAAATAATTTCATAAATATATCTGCAAGCATAGTGCCGACACGTATCCGAAGATTCAATAATTTAACAATTTAATTTAAAAAATTGCTTTACTTACACGACGTAATCAGCATCTACGATAGGAAAAAAGTTTTTTTCACCTTGATACATGAAATACCTGCTTTTGAGCTCAGGTTACAGCCGACTAGGCCACCTTACCCATCATTACATCGACGAGATTGTAAAACAAGCAAAGCTTACAACAAGTATGTCCTCTCGCTGAATCACAATAATCGATAATTGTTTATAAAATAACTATCGAAATGGTCGTCGGGTGCGAATTATCGAGGAAATTAGCGCGACCGATTTTCTTTCCAATTTGACTCATTATTAGTTTTGTCAAGGTGCCCTGGATTTTTAATTCGCTGCCGCGAACACAGGCCTTTGCAACTGAGAACGAGCGAATGTTACAACAAAGTAATGTTTCGTAATTCTCCGAGTTGTATTCTGCATTACGATGCCGTGTTACAATGTGTCCGCTTAACTTTTAGGACAATTAATTATTCACAAGCTCGCGAACAATAAGAGGACGAAATTAGCCACTTCGGACGAGGTAGCGCAACTTATTCTCTAATTATACATTAAGACTGTTTCCTTGTGCGCAATACGCCACGAGTGAAATTCAAATAGATTTTTATTCTCTAAAAGTCGGAGTCTATTATTTCACTTAACGGTTTTAAACTTTTGCAGCCTGTGCTCGTTATCTAGGAGATTTACGATGCTCCGACATTACGATGACACCAGTGCATCGCGTTTTTATTCTCCCCGTGATTCATTGACAGGTTTTTAAGTTGCTAGAGTATAGAGATTTTTTTGCGCAAGGCCCTGCTGCAATATTAATAACTTTATAGCGATGAAGCAGCCACTTTTTCAGAAGCAGGGAAATATCGCGAATTTTTTGCAGTTGGGCTGCTTCGTTGAAAATACAATGTAGCTTGTTGGATTAAATACCGCCGTTGCCGTGTAGAAAACGTGGCTTTGCGTACGACAACGAGATTGTGCGTTGATAAGGAAAATCGCCAAACGTCGAATTTTACGTTCGCACACTCGTAATCATCTGCAAAGTAATTTATGTGTTTATCTGGCGCACACGCATCTGATCTGACCGAAAATTTACTCAATCGATTATTATGAATTACGCGAAAATAACTACTCGGCGAAACGGCGAAGGACGTTGTCGCGACTATCGGGGCGAATCAAGACACGTCGACGCAGTATCCCATAAACAATATCGCGCTTGCGATATTTCCATTACTTGATGCGCGTAAAGGTTAACGCGAAAGATGGACGGAATGCCTTTGAGAAAACTTTGTCGTTTCGAGCGACTCCAAAGCAACGCAACAGACGTGCCACACTGGACATTTCGATTAAACTATAAATTCGCATTAATATGAATAATGCGTGGTTGGGTCGCGTAGAAGACAGTCGATCGGCGCTCGAGAATAAAGGAACGATGAAACTTACCTGATAACTTTTCGTCTGTTATTTGGATGAAGCCGCGTGGCCATTTCTGGATCGACCTCCTTTAATTTGTTGTGTAGCTCCTCATTACTAATTCCATCTATCCGTCGAATCTTGGCAGACTTGAGTCCCTCGTCACTACCGCATTCATTATTCGATTGTTTCGGGTCATCTATTAGAATTTTCCACATCAGTGACTCGATATAATAATTCGTACCACCCACTATAATGGGAATTTTTTTGTTTTTTAAAAGATCATCGATCTAAGTTTATATTAAGGAACGTAGCGGAGTGACGAGTTTGTAAAAAAGTTGTTGGCCTAATCCTAGGCGGTTCGTTATTGTTAAATACAATTGATTATACATCATTGAGCACAAAGAGAGATTCTCAATTTTGTAAGCAATTTTCTAAAGTGTTCGACGAAATCTCGCGGCATTTAAAAGACCTGCGGTTTTATCCGGGTAATTAGGTAGAGGTGTTTTCACGTGTTACGTGGAAAGCTCGAAAGAATGATCGGCACAAGGAGTTCTATTGAATACTTTGCACGAGCAGCTATAACTGCGAGGAAAACTTATACTTTCTCGCAAATGTAGCTTCAACTTAAGACATTTTGATTTGAAGAATTTATTATTGCTCAATGTGTGATTAGGCTACCGATGGACAAAAGAGGAAACATAGAAAAAATACAGTTATTTGAGCATGAAATCTGTTAACTATGACTATACACCGGAGTTTTACGGAGTACGAAATAAGGTAAGAATTATTTTTTGAAAGCCTTGTATTTAAAATATTTTCCGAGGAAAATGGGCTTAAATTACCCGCCGCGGTAACTAGTGCTTTTAAAATCTAGCGGCACTACTGACAAATTGCACGTCCCCCAGAGATACAATTAAAATTAATATTCAATCGAATAGGAAATAATCATTTTTTTAAATCGGAAAGATCGCGATTCGCCCGATCGCAATGAGATTGTTGGAAGTTTATTCTGCTTCGAGTCTCGCCTATTGTAAAAGTTGTTCTTTTGTCCAGTGACGGCGCCTACGTTCACTCGTAACGAACCTCCTCCAAGGAGTTCCGCTATGAGAAAATCTTGCAATATTTACCTTAACGCCAAAATTTTTATCGAATCAACGCCGAATAATATATTTGCAGGCCGAAAACAGCTTTGGAATGTTCAGTGTTTTCGCCGAAGCGCGCACAGGACCAAATTGCTCGTGTGCGAAAGGTTGCGCTTCCCAAGATCGGCGCGAGCGCGAAATTAGGAGAAAAAGTTAAGGTAGACGTGCGTTGATTGGTCGAGAAAGGATACAATGGCCACAGCCTTGTCCTTGAATTCGGTTATCTTGAATTCATTGAGGGGATCGACGATGTCGAGCATGTGGTGCCTTGCCTGGTCCTGCTCCGCTTTCGTCACCTTCGCCGTGATGATGTCCAGGCCCTTGTAGACCTGCGAACACGTTCGAGTTGCTAAATCCCAGCAAAGGATCATCGGCGATAAAAGGAGTCGCGCTCGGGACTGCGCAGGAGCTCCGCAATCGTATCGCAACGCGCGCCGCAGCTACGCGAGCAGTGGCTGGAACGTTTAAGATCTCGCGGGCGCGCTTTTCACTTGTATCGCTAGATCTAGATGATCAAGAACGATAGTTTGAGTGGCATATTAAGAAACTGACTCTTTAAATGACTTGATAAGAGCCGGAGCCCACGATCAATCTCCGTTAATAAAATTCCATTCTTCGTAACAAATTTAACAGTGAATAAAGTACAGATTTACTTTAGCTAGGTTACGCTCCGCTTTACGACTATTACTTTTATCAATTTACGAAGCTAAAGAGTAGTCGAGATAATCTTATCGTAAATTACGCGCATTCTTTAACTTTCGAATTTAGATTTTCCGCGAAAAAATTAAGCATGGGAAAAACGCGTGCAAGCGCTTTGGAAATACTGCTTCGTTAAACGACGCATGATGCCTGAAATTTAAATGATTAATGCGATAACTCGAGCTTTTAACTCGAGAAGGAAAATGTTGCTGCTGCCCCTCGAATCGGCCTTTCCTTCGCAATCCCCGTTTCGTTTTGGACTCGTAAAAAGGTGAAAAATCAAGACAGCAGCTTTTACTGCTCCAATACTGTGCTTAAGCCAAAGCTTTTTCGTTTCGAGTTTCGCTGAAGTTTCGTAGGAAAGAGCTTTGTGTTTCTAGCGACGTTTTTTTTTTTATACACGGGTATAAAATTCGTAACGTTAACCGACCGCAGTCTTCGAAACTACAGTGCTACTTGTTATTTTTATACGCATTCAAAGCTTTCGGCCACGATAAAAGATAGTAAAAACAATATTACAGAGGCACAAAGAGGGATGGTTGAAAATCTGGCAATAATTGCCGAAAGATTATCTTAATCTACGTCTATCCTTATATACATACATTCATATTCATAGGTAAGTGCATAATCGCGTGTGCACAATGGGACATCATGGGAGGGTTCACATTCAAACAACATGTCAACGGGTTTCCACTTTGGCACCCATTCACCGATAGCATCTTGATTATTCCGAGGCACGGTAAAAAACTATATTCGAGCCGAGGAAGATAAAAACGGTATTCTTCGAACAATTTTACTTGCACAGCGATTTGATCAACATTAATAATTGATGAATAAACTCTTAATAGCGGGTTTACTCTATTCTGGCTAAAAATATCGACAGCCAAAAGAAACGAAACTAAACGAGTAAAACTAGAATAAAATTATTGTTATACATCTTTGAATGCAACCACACGACGATTTTATATTAAACCGTAGAACCTTTTCTCTCGGAGCTTGTCGCCGTCGAATCTAATTAAACTTTTTAAAACGAACGCGTTTGCGCGTGACTCTGGTGACTCGCAATAACCTGCAACGAAGAATTTATCCTCGAACAGAACTACACGCATAGCTGAAATGCGTTCCATTTCGGAAAATGAATTAAGCGATTATTACGAAGTGTACCGGCGGAACAATTTTGCCCCGAGAACGTAAACTGATAAGATTTATTTAGAAAGAAAGCACGACTCGCATCGGAACGTTGTAAGTTCGTAAAAAAAGCCTGTGAAATGCGTTTAAAAATTATTAAAACCCGTAACGACGGAAGACCAGGAACAATTTCTAATTTCTTGCAACGTGCAATTAGCGACTAATTGTTTATTGAATAAACGATTTATAAGTAGCCGCAATTAACGCGAGCAAATAAAATGCGACGTAAAAGCGAGTGAAATGTCAGTAAATGTCAATGATTTACGAAAAGGACTTTTGCTTTCTAGAAGAAACGTCGGCTTCTCCTGCTTTACGGGCCCAATTTATATGAATATTTACGTCCCATTAGACGAGCCGAGTCCAGCCGATTCTCTCCGCCGCAGACGTCCATGTGTAAGGCATTCGTTTTTACAGTGTTTTACGTCGCATTGCCACCCAACATCTTCTCCGCGAGAACTTTCACTCGAGGAATGACGCTTCCCTACCAGAGTCGTCACAACGAACAATGGACAACGGACTGACGAGATATTCGGCCCCCACTCTGGCTCTCTTTGTACGAATCCCCAGCCTCGGTGACAGTTGATTACCGCGCGGAAGAGACGCAGACGCCGTTACGTGCTGCTGCTATACGAACGCTGTTACGAAATACTGGTGCATTAGAGATTTGAGAGCCAGTGACGGCTTTCCCCGAACGAAGATCTAATTGAGTTTGGAAACTCGAAATTTCTCGTGCGCGAGGCTTTAAGGCAGCGCTGTAACGAAAAATTCTTGGCTCGAGTAAAATTGAGTTCCTCGATCGTGTTGATACTCTTTCAGCTGGAGTCGCTTCACCAATTATTTATACGTGCTTGCGTATAAAAGTGTTATTACTCGCAGCCGAACTAATACAATTTAGCGCGCGTAAACGAGCCGAAACTTATTAGAAAACTAAATTATTGGGAAAAATGGGTCGTTTACTGCTGCAAGCCCGTGCTTCGCGAATATTCCTCAAGCTATAGGCTCGATTCGAATAAATCGTCAAGACTTGCATTAGTCGTCGAGTTTCTGCAACTTTGTTTGGTGAAAAGAAATCTTTGAAAACACGCAAACGTATTCGCCCGGTTATCAGCATTGCAGCTTGTCGCATGGTACATTTAAAGCCATTGCTATCTGAAAGAGAAAAATTACAATCGGCTGGGGGTGTATCGGTGAGACGCGTATTGAAAAATAACGATTTACACCAGTTTTGGTTGCGCTGCTTAAAAAGTAATCGCCTCCGCCGCGCGAACAGCCGACAGTCCATTAGCCTTTTATTGCAATTTCGCCCCGAGTGGCTTTTCGAATTCCCCGGGGCAGATTTCAAATTTAGATTGGCGCTCTTAAAATTAGAAACCGATTCTCGTACTCGGAAAAATCGATGCCAAGATAATAGCATAATGGAGGCACAATTTTTGCATAGAGGGAAATTGAACTCTGCTCTAACAATAGAGCGTGTAAATAAGTCTGCAGCTCTTTAAATATAAGTAGTAGTATTTGTATTCGAAGTGACAATTGAGAAAATGAGATGACAATGAGAAAGGTGAATAGCTTCCAGTAACGGCTTCGTTTAAGGTGAGCAAATCAGCATAGCTTAGGAATAGACTTGTTAGTAAATAGAAAAATATCGCCAGCGATTATAAAGGTTAGACGTATTATTAACAAACTGTTGCTTATTATTGCACAGCGCCAGTAGTTTAAGTAATTATTTGTTAATGTACATTCTCGTACGGGAGATAAAGAGAAGTAAATAAAAGGCTGCGTTTACAACCAACTTGGGCAACAGTTCTTCTGCACAATATCGTTCTCCTGCACGTAGCGAATTCCGCGTAATGTTAACGCACAAACCGAGAGACGCACATTTACGGATAGAAAAATTGGAGATAAACACGAGTCGGCGGCGGCGGCGGCGGCGGCTCGTCGTTATTAACGACCAGGACGCAACTCGAACACTCGGACTTAAACTTGGATTGTTAAAATTACGCGTTTCGAGTATAATAACGTACAGGACACAAATAGAGCATCCCTGGATCGGGATGCGCATAACGAGGCGGGCAAATTATTTCTCGATCGATAAAATTCATCGTACAAATTATCATCGTACAAATCATCCTGCGCGCTCGTGTGCCCGAGAGCACAGATTTTGATTACGATAAAGTTTAATTAGTAGCCAGAATCAAAAGTCAATTATGAATAAATACGAGTAGTTATCGGAGGAGCGAAATGGGAAAAACTGATACAGGGAGCCTGATGGACGGATCATTCGTGATTAAGTATTAGGATTGAATTTTTAACCAATTTTAAGTGCTCGATAATTTAAGAGATAAAGAAAACGGCGACGAGCGAGGCGTAATGATCTCTCGAACGTTAAAGAGATTATTTGGTATTTAGTTATGTATACAAATGATCTGCTTAGGGAGCGGGAAAATTATTTCGATCGATTATTATTTTTATACGCGCGCCAACCGCACCAGCCTCGAATTAAATATGACAGAGTAGGCTAAACTACAGCGAGGATGTCTCCCAAGAGTTTTCAGCGCTAATATCATAAAACACTTTTCATTCTTGCGGGAATAAAAACTGAATTTAATAATTTAAGGATTAAATTCGCTTTTCATTTTACGCATCTATTATAATTATAAGTTATGTGAAAATTAAAGCCCATACGTTCCAGGGAGCAATTACGAATTTAATCTTTAAAAAAGATGAAATAATTTGCATAATTACAGAGGCAGGAATCCTAAACTCATTTTATTACTCATTCTGCACTCAAAGCTCCATTTAATATCTCTTAAAAAGACTCACCTTATACACGGAAATGTTATTACACATTACTAACGTGAATTTTACAGAAATAAGTCGCGAAACGGCTTACTTTTTGAAAAATATTTCACAACACGAGAAAAAGCGGGGATTGTTTCGAGCAATTCGTCGATTATTTGTAAACTGAAAATCATTATGTTACAATGTATAGAGTAGACTTTTAAAAATGTCAAAAGCAAAATTTAGAAGAAAATTATACTCTTTTCTTATCTGTCTACCTGCTTAATTAAAATCTCAGCTGTTTTCTCGTAATTTTAAAGTCAATTTTTACTATGTAATAGTGTTGAAAATAATTTCCAGGTATATATTATACGGTGAATTATACAGTATTGGAATAGAGAAACCAAATTTCTCTATTATAGAGATGAAAATGGTCTTAACACATAAATCTATTGTCGCAATTAAAAAAGTAATAAAATAGTTTTCCCAGGAAAACTGCTATAAATTTTTAAGTATACCATTCGAAGAAATAATACCACTTAAATATGTAAATGCCATTCGTATTATTTAATCATTTACGAAAACTTTATGACATCTCATTCAGTTGTCGATTCAAAATATACATTAAGCAGTTTCTTTCTTTCCAAGGACCGCGCGACAGTTTTTCGGATACTAATTTCAAAAGCGAAATTATACCGTTTTTATTGCGTTAATTTATTTTTTCACGGGTCGCACGCGTAAAACCGAGTTCAGCTAATACCGAAGAGTTCGTACGCGCCTAACGTGGCATTCGTATCGATGCAAACGAATATTTTCTTCAATTTCTAAGAGCCTGCGAAGGAATTTCTCGACGTTAAAATGCTTTAACGTTCTGATTTTAGTGCTTGACAAATTGAAACGCTTAATACCAAAGTATCGGCGGCAAAAATTTAAGTCTTTTCGGTTATCTCGAAAAGTTGCGAGGAACTCGGATTCATCGACATCGACGAATAACCGTTTAAACAACGAAGCAACGGAACGACGTCGCGAGCGTCAAATTACAACAGCGATTATAAAAATTATTCCTTGCATCGGTAACAAGAAGCTACGTAAAACTCCGACACGAAATGCTATATAAGCTGTTGGCTATAATTGGTGCTACGACGAGGATGGCAAAAGGGCACGTCTTTCGAAATATTCCTCCCCACGCGCGCGCGCGCGGCCATGCCTTCGACGAGAAAGCGAATACACGATAAAAAAACAAAAATAGTGCCCGCACTCGAGTGTGCGCGTGCACGAGTGCAGGTGTATGGAAAATCACACTCACACGCGCGAGCGTTCAAACAGAAAGAGAGACAGGGGGGAGAGACATTCGCTGAAAGAGGGAGAGAGCGAGAAGATGGATCGGATGAAAGAGAGTATAAAACTATGAAAAGTATACGCCGTTTTACATATACCTGTACCGCGCGAGCGAAGAGGAGGGAGGTGGAGGAGGAGAGGCCGAAGGAGGCGAAGAGGCGACGAGAGGAGGATAGGGCGGGGTGGGGAGCCATAAAGAGAAAGAAAAGTCCGCGGCGTGATGGATGCTATCTACGGGCGCCGCGCGCGTCCTTCCACTCTCGGATAGCGGCAGCGGCAACATTCCTTCGGTCCCGGTCGACTGGACTCTCGCGCGGCAGGTGACTTAACTCTTCTGACTCTTCCCGCTCGACGACCCCATGCGAGGCTCCGGCTTACCGCCGCCACCGCTCTTACCCGGATTTTAAAGAAAATCGGGATGGACGTGCGCGATTTTTCGGTCCCGCACACGACTCGGGCGTATTTGTATCGCCGCGTACCTGCGTCATTAAACGGGCCGATTCGGCTCTCGGGAATTGCAATTTTGTAATTAACTCGCGCGTTCAAAGGCGCACGATGGGTTATAAATGAAAAGTGCAGGGGCACTGAAAATCGGAAACACTGTAATGATACGAGCGGCTGAGGTCGTACTTCCAAAACTTAAACTCCGCGACTCGGATGCCTGCCCCGTTAAGGATATGCGCGATCGTTTATTTCAGCGAGTGCGTTGCTAAGGGCCTCTAATTGAAGAAATCCGTCCCGGACCTGCGCCAGTCCTTTCATTAAAAAGCACTTTTATTTATACAGGGCCCGAATCGCGCGCCGCCCGTGAGCCGCCGATGCAACTCGAACGCGTCCGAGCCAATTTGCCTATGCGCATCGGTCGCGGCAGCTGTCGGCGACATATTTTCTCGGGAGTTTTTCGATTGCGCGTTACGGTGCTGAAGAGAGCTAGCGATCCGCGGGTTCGTCGTCGTAGATCAAAGCATTTTTCGACCAGAACCTGCCGTCGATGCGCCGGCATCTACTCGGATCTAGGGAAGCATTGAGCAGCCAAGTGCGTTATTCGCTTCTATGCCGGAGAACATTTTTTCCAGCTCCGGCCGCAGCAACATTCGAAACGTTCAACAATATAATTTGAAGCGGACTTAATTATTTTCCACGACACGAGCGAGTAAACAAGTTTATTACAAGTAAATATATATGGGAAGATTTTAGTGCTAAAATTTTCTACAGAAGTGTAGTCATTTCCTTCGGCCGGCAATAAATTTTAAGCATTGCGCTTCGGCTGCGAGGAAAAAGAATGCGCTGCGAAACGAAATGTCGAATCGAAACTCGATTGTTTATAAACTTTTTGAAATAATTAAGGCAATTATAT
Organism: Platyscapa corneri; assembly: GCA_018907185.1. Taxonomy (NCBI): domain Eukaryota; kingdom Metazoa; phylum Arthropoda; class Insecta; order Hymenoptera; family Agaonidae; genus Platyscapa; species Platyscapa corneri. Next base: position 2,474,052 of record JACCHW010000012.1, read on the forward strand.
TGGACGGGATACTCTCGTTTCTTCAAAGTCCGCATTGCTAATTACAGGGACGCACGATCGGAAAAACTGTTGATCGCTCCAATCGGACGTTTAATGAAAATGAGGAAAATTGGCAAAATTGGCAAAGAGCAGAGCAGTTTAGCGGTAGCTAATTAAAAGCGGATCTTTTAATTAGCGTGCGCAATATTTATAAGCATATTTCTCAATGATAATTATAATTTTACGCGAAACTGGCTGAATAAAGGAGAAGAAAGGCTGGTTAGAGGAGAGAAAGGACCAGTCCAATAAAATGCTGACGATCCGACGCTTAATGACGAACGACTTTAGCATTGATTGCTTTATAGGTTTTAAGAGTCAATTTGCTTTCAAATTCATGGGTCATAAGCATGTGTTACATAAAGTCGAGAAACGAGGAGTTGTAAAGCGACCGATTGCAAGGATTTAGTGTTTAGGATTTATTGAAACGAGCGAACGAACGAGCCGTTCCGTAACTTTTAATTCCATAACGCTGAATTCCAGCAAAGGCCGCGGTGTCTGGTTAAGTCCCAACGCCAGTATCAATTATTCGAGCGCGCGCGCGCGTCCTCGTCTGGCGTTACCGCAACCCCAGGCTCTCCAAATCATTCCCAGATTTTCTCGAGAGCCCAGATGGCGAAGGCACGTAGCACTCGCTCATCGTAACTCGATCGAAATACTTTCCTTTCTTTCAGGGGCATGCGAAAGACATAAAATATGACTACGTCGCGCGGCCTGGGACTCGCGCGCGCGCACGGCTACATTCGCGCGTATATCTCCTCTCGTGAAAACAGGTTTTAAAGCCGAGGCAGCGCGCGCGCGAGAGAGGGAGAGGAGAAAATTGTGGATGTGACTAGCCGGGAGGAGAGACTTGAATGGCCAGACTCTAGCTGTTGCATCGCACGGCGCGCGTTCCGCTCCATTCACCGTATACTCATCGCGGCCACCCGAGGCTTTTCTTCTACGTAGACCAGCTTAGCGATTCGCCACGAATGCACCGGCGAACCTCGTCCCTCTTTCTCGCTCGCTCGCGCTGCCCCTCCCCCCACCACCGCCACCACCTATCTGTCTCTTTCGCTTTGCAACTTGCTCGACTATCAACCGGAACTGCAGCAAAATCAGGGTGCAGACAATACAGCTGATTCCTCGGAGATCTTTTCTCCGCAAATTCTTACGTCCATTCTGTGCTGTTGGCTTGCAGCGCGCCTCGCAATTCGTGTGGCTGCTGCTAACGTATTAGTTGATACGCCGCTCGGCTTATCACTCGGCCCGTCGCGTTAGGTAGCGCGAGCGTCCGTCAAAACTCCGCATTTTTAACGAATTCCAAAGGAACTTTCGTAAATTCGGATAACTCCCTTTAAACGCTGCTGGTCCATTTGGCCGGCCGCAAAAAATTAGCCTGTTACGTGCCCCGACAACGCAACCTACCTATAACACAATCAATACTCATTTGTGTGCTAATTTCTAAAAAATATCTCCGACGCGTCGTGTATTGCTGCGATAGATTTCGATAACGCATCGACTGCCGCCGCGATTCGGTCTCTCGATAGAGCGCGAGAAAGCGTTAGTCTCTACCGACGACGCGTTATCGGCCAAAATGATTCTTCGCGAAGGTGCTGTAAGTACAAGCGTTTTCCCTTGCACCCTGGGGCTTGGCGTTGGGAAATTGAAAAAACTCGTAAATTTGGAAAGCTTTGCCGCGCCTGCCAAATGCATTCCGATTAGCAGGTGTCGATCGGCGAGATTCGCGGCAAAGTCTCGTTGCATCGTCACTCGACGCTTCTTCTGGTGCGCATTGCTACCCTCGCACGCACGCGGGTAAAAATAATAAACAGCCTTTGAACTCGGTGCGTTCCGTTGAAAGGGAGCAATTTTTCGGCCGCTTCTCAGGTCCAGCGAGATAAACTCCCGTTCGCAGCTGCACAGCGCGTACGACGTTTCCAGCCCTGAAAAGTAAAACTCCCAATCGTAAATTTCGCGTTTAATATTGCAGTAAAATAGCGGGAGCGGTGAAGCCAAGTTGGCTCTCCGACGCGTACAACAACAAGTACACTGTCCTAAATTCGTCGCCGCGTTTCTTCGGGCAACGCGTTTAAATCTCGGTAATCGTGTTGTTTTTACGGGGGCGTATACACTATAGAATGTCGGGACGGAAGAGCGGCGCTGTACATCCTAACGTCGGATCGTGTTTCCGCTCTGCGGCTATTTAATCGTCTCGCTGACGCGCCGCCGCCAGCACCGGCAATATCGAGAAGCACGTCATCGTTCATCGAGCGAAATCGAGCCTCGCGCGATTCGCTCGAGCGAGGCTCCGCCGCCATCGAGTTCGAGCGGCGCTGGCTCTCGGGCTCTAGAACCGCCAGCAACTCCAGCAGTTACGCGAGATATATACAGACTGATTGGAAACTCTTGAAATAGAAAACCTGAAGTGATTATATAGTGAATATGTATATAGAATAGTCGGAGTCGACGGGCAGCTCTCGGAGGCAAGGAGAAACAGACAAAGAGTGAGAGAGAGGGAGGCGAGACGATGATGGAATTAAAAGCGGCTCAAACGGAACTTCAGAGGACAAGAGGCGGATGTGGCTGAGCATAATAAGAAAAGTACGGAGGAAACCCGGCCAGATTTATACCGAAGCCAACACTTTGATCGATCAGACGCTTTTTTACGAGCTCGCGTCGACATTTTCATTACATTAAGCGCGGTTAGGTAATTTCGAGCTGCGAATGCAAAATATCGATAACCAGCCCCCCACTGACTCCCAGTTTCCTGCTCGATTATTATTTTCCCTGATTTGGCAGCCATTCCGGGTTCGGTTCCAGCTTCGATTCCAACTCGGAGTCCAACTTGGACTCCCCTGGGATCCCGAGTTTCGACCCAACTTTCACGCACTATCGGCCACGGCCGTAAAAAATTCCACGTATAATTATTTTAATATACATATAAGCTATATTTATCTGGATTATTTAAACTGGTATTAGTGACTCGAAAGTTCACGAGCTCGTCAACGCGAGGCGACTTCGGCTTCGCGCTCTTCACTATTCCGTGCCAAATCCATTCAGGATAGTTCGACTATATTTATCTAAATACTGAGAAACATTTTTAAGCGCGCGCGCGTTCTTAATTTTTATTCTGTCGACGCGCATGAAAAAACGCGCACCCGTTAATTATTTATTATTTATCATTGGTCCACCGTTTGTTTATTTATCGCTTTATCGCTTTATCGCTCGTGTTAATTGGAAAGTAGCTTTTGAGCAGCCGCTCCGCAGATAATTCAAATCGAGAATAAACTTCTTTTGTGATTGAGTTACAGTAAGAGTGCAAATAATGTCAGTACTTTTACAATAATATCCAGCAGATTAATACGTATAGAAATACTTAACCCAGTTCGAATGATAAGTTCTCTATTGCTCGCAACAATATTCATATTTTACTGTTCTACATGGCAGAGCTGATTAAGTGCAATAATAAATTCGTAAAGACAGGGCTTCTTTTCTGCGTATTTATGTGCGTCAAACATGAGTAACAATCTAACAATACTTTAAGCGGTTCGAGCGTTTTCTAGTCGATCGCGAGTTGCGGAATCTTTTGCGAACCGCTTGCCCCCCGTTCAAAACTATTACTCTGTATTATTTTTTCGATGCGCGTTTATCAGGCTAACCTTGTGGCTATGCCAGGAGAAAAAAAAATATCGTAGAAAATAATAATAACGTATCCAGGTTAAATATTACGACGAGACAACGATTTTTAACTTCAATTAGGTAGACTTGATTCGAAGAAAATGATAGTGATTAAGTTCGTGGCTGAAGCAAACTCGGAGAGAATGAAAATCCATCGATCACGATCGCGTTGATTTTTATGTCGAAAAAAGAAAGCCAAGGAAATGCAAGAATCGCCCGTTTATCTTCTAAAAAATAAATGAAAAATAAATACGAGCCAAGTTCAAGGATCGATATTAATACTGTGAATAAAATTAATATAAAATTCAATAGAAACCTTCGAAAAACTTGGAACTAAAATTTAAATATTTTAACCGATAAAAATCTCGATTTTCAGATTTCAGAGCGTTTGGCCTTAAATAAATTAAGCTCTTTAGAAGCCGCAGCAATGAATTCCGAGACCCAAAATTTAATCAACACGCGCGTTGTCCTAGAAATAATTGGGCTTTTTATGCCTCCCAAATGCCCAACCGGGGCTTATCTATATTAGTTTTATTCCACTTGCCGGAGTTTTTTGTGAATCCCGGATCAAGGACGGACGAGAAAGAAGAAGCGAGAATCACGGCTCTTCCAAAATTTCGACTGCCGGTGCTGCAATCCGAGCAATTGTGGCGCGGCGAAGCCTCAAATCCGTGCACCTCCAGCAGCGTAAAACGCGCAAGAATAATGAGTTGGAGTGCAAGATCGGAGGAGGGGACTAGAAATTAAAATGGAATCGAATGAAATGTTGAGAGAGATGGAGCAGCATTCTTTGCTAACGATTAAGATACGCGTGCGCGTACGACCAACATCTTTGGCTTCTCTAATATCGTATAATTTATCGGTTGCGCTCTCGACTCGGAAACGCGCTTTTCCTCTTAGCGTCACTCCTACCCGAGATCGAGAATCTATTCCTCCGATCTAAACTAATGTGCATTATATCATAAATTGCTCTGCTGGATTGAGAGCGCGTTATTATTGAGGGCCGCACGAGTTTGGCACTGGCTAAGCGCCTTATTTGATTGTCCAATTCGCAATCGGCCCAATTTAAAATTGTCTTTCGTTCAAAGTAAGAACGGAGCGCATTATCGGTTTATTAATAAATTGCCTCGCCGACCGCATCCCTAATAGACAAAGCGCAACCGAAAGCTAAAACGTAAAACGAAAACGGCTCCGGTACTCGGAAATAATAACACATTGTCTCAAACCCTCGTTCGAGGAATTTATCTTCTATTATGCGTTAATATCTAAAAGCAGTGCACGTAAGCGCGACTGAAAAATGTCGGACGCACCGAGGTCCGGAGTTGTCGTCGTCATCGTCGTCGTCGTCGTCTCGTTTTCACAGGCTCAAGTCCGAGGGCGTAAGTTCCGATGCTTTTTACCTTTTTATCCTCTCTTCTTCTTCCCGTCGTTCAAGTTTATTAGCACATCCGAGCAAATGTGTGTCGAGTTCCGCAACGCAATTCCAATTACTTCTGGAGCTATAAGTGCGGTAGCAAGTGGGAGTGCCGCCGAGTTAAGCGCGAAAGACGCGCAACGACTTGGCGCCTTTTGCTCTCTAGGACGGCTTTTGCGTTTGGCGAATGCTCGTCGCGAAGCAGCAAGAATCGATCTCGATTCAAATTTGTCAGTGTCGCGCTCCTGTCAATTCTGGAAATTCGTTTTTTCCGACAATGACGCGCCGAGTTGTTTGGACGAGTCAACGATCGCACAAGTTAACCAGTGCAGAGCTCGATCGCAAGGCAGACAGATAATCGCAACCTCGATCGGTAAACATTAATTATTCGGAGCGAAGCGCGAGAGACTGAATTTTGCACAAAGCGACAATGTCATTGTGAAGCTTTTGTTTCGTTCGAAAGTCAAAGAAATACCTACTACTTCTGACGTGCACGCGAAGTTGTCTCTAACTTTCTACGCGCGTGAAAAAAATCCAAGAGAGAGGAGATCGCGTCGAGACATGAATCTTAAACTTATAGTTCCCTGTATTTCGCAGTCAGAGAGACGTCAAATCGAGTCCTTTGATCGAAACTGGATAAAAATCAATCAAAGCCTCGTATTGGCTGCGCGATCCCTGGCTTAACAACGAGAAGACATTGGGCCTTTGCGGTGCAATGGACATTTGTCAAGGTACGTCGATCTCCGATTACAACTCGAGAGTGCGATGCGCGCGACACGCGGCTTTCAAATTTCCGCGACGTCGAGAAAAGCCATTTTAAAGGAAAATATAGGATAAATGCGAAGCACGGAAGACCTTTCGACACATTTAATAGCATCCGAACGCGCGCGATTCGCGTTAAAACGCCGGCTCTGGTTCGCTTCTTTGCTTTTCGGTATCGCGACGCTCGTTGAGCATTACGACGCCCGGCTCTAACGGATCCCCTCGTGAAAGCTCCTGTATTTTGGAATAACAAAAAAGGCTGCGATGAATGCGTCGAATGGTTCGAAAAGGACGAAGAAGAATCCCCGGCCGGAAAAAGGCGGGAGAAAAGCGGAAGACGATGCCGTTCCTGGGAATAAACTCGGCGTCCAAGGCCTCGATGACATTGAAAATGGTGGCCGGGAGCTTACAAATGCACGTTAACAAACAATTCGAGCAGCTGTGCAAAATGCAGCGAGGAAAGAGCGAGGGAGAGAAATTGAGCGAAACGAATGCTCGATCGGCACTTGCGCATTAAAAATAAATCACTCGCCGGGGCCTGGCGAGAACATAAAATATAGGCGAGGCAATTAACGGAGAATACCTAGAACGCAATGCCGCATCACCGAGGGCGTGCGGATTAAAACCGAAGGAACGAAAATTGTCCAGGGAGGTCTGAGCCAAAGCCTTAAGTCATCCGAGAGAAATTATCAGCGTCCCTCTGCTCTGGATCGACTTTCGATTAATATTGCAAAGCTGGGGACTGCTAGTGAAAAGCTCGGCCGCGGGAGGAGAGCCTCTACGAGGATGCACGCGCAGCTCGAGCGCAACTGTTAATTCAGACGCTTAAATTCGAGATAAAAAATCGCTGAAACCGCCGCCTACATTGCTGGAGGCGCGGTGCAATTTTATTACGACGCTGTTGCCGAGCATTAATATTGGCTGGCCAGGAGAGCGAAATATTCGCCGCCGAGGCACAGCGGCGACTTACGACGAGGAGGGAGCGGCGCTCGAGAGGCGGCGGAATTAGTTGTGCGAGGAAGCTCGGGTCTCGTTGCGCGGCCCTCGCACACCTGATTAGCATTGGATTGCTCCGAGCTTTCGACGGCCATAACTTCTTAAGCTTAGCCGACTTTAAAATTACACGGCAATCGGACGCACTTTTTCCTCCTTTTTCTTTTGCTGCCTCTGAAAGTTACAAACTCGTCCTTTGCGTCGTCGATTATAAGCGCGAGTGCAGCGACGCGGCACCTCCATTGCCTCCCAATAACCAGCCCGACTCTCATCCTCCTTTTTCCGTTGAAAAATACCAAAAACTGCTAATACGAATAAGAATGGGTGATTAAACCTCTGCGCGGGCTTACTTTGCCGTTTCCAGTTGCCAAAGTTCAGCTAATTGTTCGATTCAGCGTCCTTAGCTTCTTAAAGATATTTTCCGACCGAGATTATTACGATCGGAACTATGTAAGGGGGCGAAAGCACACGATCGTCGTCGGCTATACGATCGAAAAGGTTTGTATTCCATCAGAATTTACGAACGGATTGTATTCAAAATGTTGTAACAACTTTTTTAGCCTTCGAGATTGTCGATTACCGGATCAACGGCAATAGCATCTTGTATTAATCATATGTCGGCTAACTCGAATACTGCATTATTGACTGGAATCGCGATTTACAGTGACGCTCGTAACTGTTCGAACAAACAAAAATAATTTTAGGTAAATAAGGAAAAAGATGTTAACGGAAACGCGATTTTATATCTAACGATTCTATGTCTAAAGTTGCGATCGTTTACTCGAAAGTGTCTCGCTTTGTTAATATTTGTCACGAGTCGATAAGAACAACAAGGATTTGTCAAGGCAACGATGTTGATAAAAAACAGTTTGTTCGTTTTAAACTCATTCCGCGTAAATTCACGCGTTCTCTAGCCGAATAATAGGAAAAGTGTCCGAATGGCGCCTCAAAGATTTCGATAAAAAACTTCCGTCGATGCACAAAGTCTCCTTTAAAGTTGTATAATTGATAATTGATAATCGGTTCGGCTGGATTTCGTAAAAAGGCGCCCGAAACGGTAAACAAGCGGAATCGATATAACCGGCAAACGTATTTCGATAAAAGTGGCAAATCGAAAACGAAAGAAAAAGGAAAAGACGAGCGCGGAGTAGTGAAAATTTCTAAGAACGCACAGTTAGCGGATAAAATCAACAACGATCCCTCATTCCAGGAGTTAACGCGAAGAAAAAATGAAAAAATGTAGGGAATATAGAAGAACGAATGTCGGTACGCTAAAAAGTTTCCGAAGCGCGTTTAATAGGAGGATCGCGCGCATTAACATACCAAAGCAAGTTCGGCGAGCCCAGGCCGCGCAAAAGGTCGTCTTTTCTTTTTCTCGCGCCGCTCGATATGAATGAAAGTGGAAGTACAAAAGGAAAGAGAAGAAGCTAATGTGCCAATGAAAACCTCGTATTCTCGTCCTTGGCATTGGAACGCGCACTGAGCTACGCTGACAGAAAGCGAGTGTCAGTTATACACACACGCGCGCGCGATATACAAGTGATACCGTGCCTCCCATGTTTCCGCCGTCCTCCTTCTCTCTCTCTCTCTCTCTCTCTCTCTCTACATTCGTATTCTCAGCTGTGGCTTGCAAGACGTAGCGAGAGCGTGCAAGTCAAGATCATCGAACTTAGAGATATTGCTGGTGACTTGGACTTTTTTCATTAAACGCAAAACGAAGGAGAGGGAAAAGCGCCTCTTCCCGCTCGCTCTGTCTATCCTCGCAGAGACCTGTATTCGAGAGGGAGAACGATGTGGTTGCGAGCATTAGCCGGAAAAATCGCAATGGAATGCGCGCGTTTCTCCCCTGTCGTTTTTCTATCTTTGACGGCCCCTTGGATTCCCAGATTATGCGCGCCGAAGGATAAAACGGTTTTGATAACAGTTGAGCCTTTGTACGTTCGCGTGAAATTTATTTTTCGCATCGGTCATTTCACACGTCGGCCAACGTTGCAAAACGACTAATCTCTGCGCGATTGACCTTTCAAAGTCGTATTTTCCGAATAAACGTCCCTCCCGCTAGCAACGAATGCGCCGCACGAGCCAAAAGAGCGGCAGATTCGATTCTTAATTTGCACGGGGCTCTTGTAGCATCGCCTCGAGCGACTCGGGAAGTCTGGAAAATCATCGCTCGGATCTTAATATTTTCATCGGACACCGAGGCACCGCGCGATGCAGTAGTTGGTTCTCTTGCACAATCACATTTTAACACGACACTTCTTTTAATAAACGAAGCTACACCGATTTTATAGCTTTGTTTGCGTGGCTTCATTGCCGCAGCCACGCACTCGTTACCAATTGTTTCATCTCCGAGTCGCACTTACACAATCAACATTCATCGCGTGCAACAATGTTGAACTCGTATTCGAATCGTTGGCGCTGATTTTTCGAGCGCCTGCTGCCCGAACTCGCCCAAGTTTAATATTAATATGGCGAAGCGAAAATCCTTTGTTTTTCGCGAAATACACGAATTTATTTCGGCGTTCGAATATTTAAAGTAATTAAGTCAGCGAGGCGTCTCCGGTGTTCCGCAAGCGCGAATGCTAAATTTAAAAATTTGACAATCATTGTTTATAACGTTCATCTTGTCTTTGGCCGAATTTACAATCTAAATAAATAAATTGCAGGGAGGAAAGCTCGTTTTCGTTGCAATTAGCGAGAATTTTCACGGTCTCAGCTTTGATATCAGCTTATCGTCCTGCGAACGAAATTTATTTTAACGCGGACGAATCGTAAAAATGAAAATCTCTTTTTGCGGACAAATGCATCGGCTAAAGCTGCGTTTGTGGAAACATAATTTATAATTTATAATTGCAAGGCGATTTGAGGTTGAACTCTAAAGCCTGTTGATTGGAAACGAAACAGAATTAATTTTAACGAAAAAACCGGTCGTTTCGTATTTTCAGCTTTACATTATTGCAACGCGTACGCGTAATTTGTACGTATTTTTGTAATAAGAAGAACGGCGATCGCGATATCAGGTTGATACTTATTTGATATTTTGCATGGGAAAGAACCTGTAATGCCTATTTTTATACGACCGCTACTTCTATTTTACCAGCTCTGTCTTGCAGCGCTCACTCTCTCTCTCTCTCTCTCTCTCTCTCTTCCTCACTCTCGTCTTTGCGAGTGTGCATTCGCACGCCCGTGTGTATCGGAAAATTAATCCGCCAGTTTATTTCTATGCGCGTTTATAACGCGCATTTTTGTAATCGCTAGGACACTCTAAGGTAAAGCGACACGCTGCTGAGTAAGTACGTCTCGCTTGCAATGTAACTGTTGTATGGCCCCGAGCACTCATTGGAGCAAAATTTGTGGTTGCGTCTATACTTAACGAGATGCGTTTTTTCGGGCGCTCGGCTCGCCGTTTCTTTAAAAGGAAAACGTTTGTTTGCCCGACGATTAAATTCCCGATGAATAGCGCACGAGCACACTTGCGAAATATTATTTATAGAGTGTGGACCAACGCAGGTGTGCAGTCGTTTCGTTCGCATTCGCGCGGGCCAAAAGATTAAAGAGCAAAAAAGCCTGTAATATACACATATTGACCCAAGAAAAAGTTGTGCAAAGACGAATAAGAAGAGAGGGAGCCTGTTAATGTGGAACGTCAATGTAGTGTAAATTTGCGAAGCACACGTGCTGGAGGCGAGCCGGCTAAGGTAGAGGTAGTAGAGCCGAGGAGGCATACGTTGCGCTAGTCATTAGCCCCGCAGATTCCTTCTAATTGCTCGGAACGTTAAGTGAACTGTCAGACGTGCGCCTACGACGCGCGTTAAACGCCCCAAGTATGACTCGCTAGCGTCCAGCGGAACAAAAAATCATCGTCGTTAAGAGGAAAAATGCCCCGTCTAAAATGGTGCTACTTTACTCTATCAATTTTAAACTTCAAAATGCTCGAGTGGAAAACCATCCGGAGGCTTTTTCAAATATTACAGCTCGCGGCTTATTCTTTCGAGGCTAGCCGCCTCTCGCTCGCGCGCACTGGGCTATTCTCGGACGGCTCGAGAGACACTTCAAAGGGTTTTCGCGTCTCGCGCGCGCGCTCTTCCTCGCAATTAGATTAAGATGCTAAATTCGCCAAAGCTAATCCTGCGCGGAGATGCGTGCGACAATTAGTCCCCGGATTTTCGCGAGCAGGCGCCCTCGCCGAGTTTCCTCGCCCTCCCTCGGAACCTCCTCCAATTGTTCGTAACAAAACTCGGCTCGTTAGCTTCGGCTCCTGTCGCGACACTCCGCGCACTCTCGACGAGCACGTCGAACACTCGAGCAACGTTGCAATTAAACGACGCACCCATCGCATTAAGCTCCCTCTCTTCTTAAAAATATCGTTCTCGTTAATACTTTCAGGTGTGAGTGTTGTAGTGATTTATGAAACGTAAAAATGTAAACACTCGAGGCTTCGAGTCTATCTCGAGTCCGTATCGAATTCGTCTGCCAAACAGATATTGCAAAGCGATAGCATAATTGATGTGTAATACGGAATACAACCGCGCACTCGCTGATATCGCGATTGGAACTTTATATTATCCTAATTGAAGTTAATCCTTATAATTAATTTATCGCGGATAAAGCGAGAATCTCGCGAGAGTTACGCAAAAGAAGACTTCAGACGTAACGTTATCGAAATTAATAGTTGAATCGGTGTACAATGCTTCAACGTTATTCCGCAACGAGTAAACACCAAACGATCGGCGCAGAGAGGCAAAGGGGGTTACAAAAAATTCCATCGCAGAAAACAAACAAAAGTATCCGTTGGTTATCATTGGAAATTAAAGTTATGGCTCTTGATTAATAGGGAACTATAAAGAGCGCGGTGTTAACGAGTTTTTCTTCTTTATTAAAATACAAAGTATTGGTCTTTCTTCTATTCGCTCAAAGTGTATATTAAAAAAACAAACAAAAACAAACAAAAAAACAAAACAAAATCTTAATTTATGCAAGTGATTTTGAAATCGGCTTCACCAAAGAATTCTGAATCCCGATACTCGCGAGCTTCTCGATACTTTGAAGTCAACGTTCGGGATGAATGAAAATCAGTTGAAATAATTTTAATTTATAGTTTACATTTCGCTTTTTGTAATTCTTAAAGGGTAAGGCCTTAGGTTTATCTGCGAAAGCGAATCTAAAGTGTTGGCTTTGCTTTATGTGTCGAGTAAAGTGAAAAGGTACGAGCAAATAAATAACAATTGCATAAATAAAATGTTGGAGTAATCTGAAGATACTCTTGCAGAAAGATACGCGCTTCGCCCGGTCGTGCTGATCTGTAATGCACATTTACCGCAAATTATCGCAAAAAAGCTTTATATTCGATTGCGACAAATATTGATTTGATTCTCGATAAATTAAGGAAATATTTTATTCCACGCAACAAAAGAACGACAAGTTTTAAATAAAAAACATGGATTGAAATATCAGTTGAATACACGATTAAGAATTCATTCCTCGTTTTAAACTAAAGAATTGTTAATCAACCGTTGAAAATATATAATTACCGAAGCAAATATTGAATAACAGACATGCATTTTATAATATCCTCCTCGGAATGAAATTGCGAAAGATTTTTCCCGCAAGATTAATTCAAAGTTAAAAAAACAATCGGACTGTAGCATTTTTGCGGTAGGAATATTAAGTAGAAATATTTGATACGCACGGGCTGAACTTTTGTCAGGAAAGAATCGAAATATAAATATAATATAATAAGAAGAAAATGCGAGGACTATCGAGCATGGAAAAGAGTTTTTAAATGATTTAACGAGGTTAAACTTTCACAGCGAAAATTATGGCTCGTAGAGAAGTCCTTTTCACAGGTGTATTTCCTTGGCTCGATATCATTTAATGAAGAGAGAGAGAGAGAGAGAGTCTGAGCTTTAATCGGTCGTTGGCTGCGTTCGCAGCTTTATAATAAAGAATTGCGCTGTGACCGTGACCTTGGAGCTTCTTTCTCTCCGTTCAATTCACGTTCATGAACGTATTATTTGACACGCTATGGTTATTTGAAGAGTGAACGATTAAAGCTTTAACCAATTTTTATAGAAGCACGTATTAGTTGTCAAAGCTCACGCACCCACGCGTGTGTGCGTATTATAATGCTTCCTCTTTGAAATACGAAATAAAATTGAAATATTTATTCAACTATTTTTAAGGTGTAAAATTTGCTCAAATCCAAGTTTACCTTTTAAATTTAGTTTTCAATTATCTCCAGAGTTTGCATTCCATGAATATCACTTGTTCAGAATTATCGTTCGTCTATTAAATATTAAATAAAACTAAATATATATGTAAAATACCTTGCTTAGAATCATAATGATGCTCTTGATTAATCCAAATTAAAAATTGATAATTGAAATCTTCGCCTAGCAAAGACTAAAATATCGATGTTTTAAATGCGTTTTACAACGAAGATACCAAAAATAAAATAATCGATTGCACATTGTAACTTCGTTTCAATCGACATATTCATAAAAGTGCCTTTATTAATAATAAAATCTGTCTTGATAAATTAATATCTAAAAGCTATCTTACACTGTTTATATTCAATAGATTCTTTAACAACTTTGTATAAAATCCGTAGAGTTCCTTTTCAATTTGAAATCCTTATTCATTTATTCAAAATAAGCCTCCGGTTATCCGGGTTTACACAGCATTTGCAAAATTTTAAATTTCATTATTTTAAAATCGTTCGCTTTCCCCGCGCAACCTTTCTTGAATCCCGAGCTGCAAGATTTTCATACCTGTAAAAATAATTGACAAATCTGTACTCCTAGATTACTCAAATCAATAAAAACAAACCAGATCGAGCATTAAGGAATATTGCACGTATTGACTTACGGTGACGCGAAATCAGTTTACTTAAATAGGTAGTAGAGTCAAGACTTTTTCCATGTAACTAATAACGCGAATTCCATTCGATCCGATCGTCTCCCCTTCCTTATCCTTACCTTCCGCGGATAAGCAATGAATCTCGTTAATCCGCCGTGAATTCTGCAACTTGTATTTTGAAAAATGCATTCAAGTCGCCTAACTAAGAACTGTGCGGGGAAGGGTAGGGATATTCGCCTCTATGAGTTACATAAACAAAAACTGATGCTTAACAATGCAGTGAAAGAGACTGTGAATTTAAAAACTCCAGGATTATGAAATTACGCATGATTGCAGCTGTACAAGCGTCAATTGTAATCCGCTGATTCACCAACTGTCGTAAAGGTAAATCGTGAATACCAGATCCGTCATTTATGCGAGACACGGAACTGCGAAATTTTATCGCGACTCGACAAATAGTTGTTGACCGGAAAAATGACAGAAGCTGCATCGATGATCATTGGCCATTTGCTCACAGACGAGGTGCAAGCGCGAATATCTCGGATGCACTTATCACTCGATGAGAAAGACTCGCGTTGTTGTTTTAAGAATTTTCGAGCTTACGACGTCAATTCGATCATAAGAAAACTAATATTGCTGTTGGCGCTGTTGCTAGTGCCGGTGCTGCTGCTGATGCTAACGCTGCTGATGATAATAACAGCACCACAATAATAAATAATAATAATAATAATAATAATAATACGGTTTGAAATACTCGTGATACGAAGCTGCGCAAATTTGCAAGTGACTAGTTTTGATAAAAGTAAAATTTTAAAAGGTCGTGTGCGATAATTATAGCTCATGAAAACCAATTTTAAACACTTTATTCAATCTGGCTGTGTTAACAGCGTGTCTCATCCCTTTAGCAAATTCGCATTTATCTCCCCTCTTGACCTCGAGCTTTCAATTCATTTATTGAAATTTTTATATTTACAAATCCAAATGCAGACCGAGCGAAAACGTGTTCGTCTCTTTTGCGCAGCGCGAGAAAAGCCGTCGCTCGAGCGAATCGTTTCTCATTTTCCAAAGACGCCACTCCAAGCAGTAACGGCTCAAGGTCTGGCTGCTAGTCTCTTGCGAATGGCGTAAAAACCTTTGCGCCGCAGAGGTCGTGAACTCTCCTCGCAATTGTCCTCGCTACGATATTTTTCAACCACCGCGGGTGCCTATTGTCGGGACGTAAATACGACGCAGAAGGTGTTACTACGACGAAACCGATCGAGCGCGTACCCACGTCAGGACCTAAGAATTCGTAAACCCGGTTGCCCGAGCGGAATAATCGTTACCCGGCGATCCAATTACGTAAGCCGATATCAGATGTTAATTACAGCCGGGTGATTGTAAAATCCACCTGTCGAGCGTGAGTCGGGCACAGGAGCGCGACCGAGGCCGGGGAGCCCGAGCCGAGAGCGGGGAAAAGAGATCTTGGGCGCGCGTAGATCAAAAGTCGATCGATCGTGACCTTGACACTGAAGCACACACAGGCAGACATTCACACGCGCGTGTCTACATAATATTCGAGCGAGCGCGAACCTTTCGAAATCAGAATCTTCGGCGCGCACAACCCGCACTTCCACTTCTACTCTACAACTATTACCCGGGAGAAGGGGATATCAGATCTTGCTCTCTCACACGCGCGCGGCCAGCCGCGTGTGTGTGAACGCGAGTGCGAGTGCGTGCATATTGGATCTGGTTAGAAGCGCTCGGACGTTGCCGAAAGAGCGAGTTCGGCGACCGGTTTAGGTTCACTTAACGCTGTGGGAGTGACTTGTCTGCTGCTCGAGAAATTCCTCTCGCGCCGCGGCATAATGGACTCGAACCCCGCCTGTGATAAAACGCGATCAAGGCAAATTAACGAAATAATAGTTCGCTCGCTTTAATGAAAGCCTCGAGTGGAGCCGCAGCAGCTCGGAAAACAGCGCCGAATTCTGTTTTACGGGGAAATTTCCTCCGGCTGCAGTCGAATCTCAAGGGTGACGCTCGGCTCGACCTTCTCATCAGCCGAAGCGCGCCTCTGCACTTGCTATTATTGGCTGGAAAATTCGACATGCTATTCGTACGGGACAACAAATATGGGGATCAAATTGCGCGCTGGATTCTGAATAGCCATCGAAAAGTTTATTTTGCAATTTTCGACAACATCAGTCGCTGAAAACGAGAATGTCAATTAGCAAATTTTACACCTTAAACGGCAGTTCTTGATTTTAATATTTCTTAATTTCGATGTATAGGTGGGTCGATCAAAAACTAATTTCTCACAACTTCCTGTCGGATAATTCATTATATTGACTTTTCCCAATTATTCCAAAATACCTGCTACCAGCTTAGCCTTACATCGCCTAAATAAAGCGGAATTTTTTGGAAACTAAGACTCGCTTTTTAATTTGCGCTTTTCTATTTCTACTTAAGCAGCAACGTCTACTTTTATATCTGATCGTGAAACATAGTAGTGCCAAATTAAAGCGTGCCAAAGCGCATCCTCGTATTCAATTTCAATTTACCACAGATTTTCATCGCGGAAAAAGTTGCGAAACACAAGAAAGCCCGTGCTCGAGGCGTCATTTTATCGACTCCGCGTGGCTTTAGCTGGCCGGAAGTACCGTAAGAGAGCGAGTTAAAAAGTGTTTGACGAGGAACGTATGAAAAAACCGCCAAAGCGTTAGAAGTTTAGAAATGGAAGTGAAAGCACGGTTTACTTAACAAGAAAGCAAGTGTGTATTAGCGGAACATCTTGTACGGGCATCGAAGGTCGGAAGGTCGGATCCTGGGAAATATTGCCTCGAATTTGGCCACGTGCACCGAATAGTTTTTGCCCGAGACGACGATACACGCCCTTAAATAACGGATAAACATCGAGAGCCGAAAGCCGTCGACGTGAGTAATCGAGCTGAGAACGAATAGGCGCGCAGGAGCAATGGGCACATTTGGTCCGATGCGAAGGATCAATCCTCCGCGAAAAACCAGGATCCTCGAAGCTTCGTTTCCTTAAACAACGCTAGACGCAGGGAAGATAAAGCTCCGAGCGAGAGCCCTTTTGCAGTACAGATTTGGCAGGGGCGCGCGCGAGGAATCGAAAGTGAAGGGAGAGAAAGGTTTTGGAAGAGGAAAGGGGAAGAAATCGCGAGACTCGTCGTAGCCGCTGCCTGGACATCAGCCAGGATCTCTCGAGTAGATAATGTACGTCTGGAAATTGCGAGACTCGATCTCGGCCCGGGTTTTGACAAACTTCCCCGACCCAACAGCAGCTCGGGGCTACTCTTTTCATCGCCACACCACTGAGCTCCAAAGTGCGTATCGCACGAGCACTTGTTTTTTTTCAACTTTTTCGCAGTCCTCGAAGGTAGTGTGCCCTATGAATTATCGCCCGCCCCCCCCCCGAACTCTAAGACGCTCCTTTCTTTATTATGTATTATTTTTATTATTTTCTCAAAAGAGGGGACCGCCGGATATGTCGCTTTCTGTACCGATTGCTTTTCGAGCACGTGATACTAATAAAATTTCGTTGTTTTATCATCGATTAAATTAATTGTGCGTCTCGTGGCGAAAAGCTTTACGTTTCCAGACTTATGGAAAATCACCGACTGCCAAGCAAGATGGAAAAAATTATTGGTGTCAAAATACCAACCTGGCTTAGCTTAGAATAACGAATAAATCTAATTCCACATAGTTGGAGATGACAAGTCTGAGATTTAAAATTTCATCAGAGCCCGTTTGAAAAAAGTTCCTTAAATATGCTGAAAAATATTAAAATCTAAAGAACCGAATCAATTAATCAATATCCTATCGTTCGTATTCTGAATTAAATATTTTACATTTTACGAGTTATTTTTGCTCCTTAGATTTTAGATGCTATAATAATTATTCTATTATGTAACCCGAACATAAACGATAAAGCATTAAGTAACTTTGTAGATTTATTATTACAGCGTCTCATTTTTACTTGATATTTTTTTACAAAAACGTCTATAATTACCATTTGAAAACTCGAATAAATTTTATTATTTTTACAGATGTATTATGAAAATAATCAATGAAGAAGATTCTCAGCAGCGACCCTAGTGTTAGAGATTTATGGCAATAATAAATCATGCTTTATCAGAAGTGTTTTATTTGTAATTACAAAGTATTTAAAAATTTGGATAATAAATAGAACAAATAATAAGATACTAATCTTTAGTTGTAACTCGCATTATGAGGAATTTAATATTGTAACGAAGGAAATTACACGATTTTTATTACGATTTCCTTCGTTGGAACGATGGAAGGATGGAAGAATAGATTTAAACGCCGACGAAGGTGTTTAATCAATTCCTAATTTTACTTTTACTTTTTTACATAAACTACTCATTCTTGGGTCTCATTAAACCGAGAGTAGTTTTTAAATATTTGAAAAATTCGAACTGTAAATTGTGATAAATTGATGGTAGTCTTAAGAATTTAATTCCTCGAGCGCCGGAGCGCCAAAGCGTCAAGTACGACAGATTTTACATAATCTTACAAGTGTGTAATTTTACGATCAATAAATAAAATCAAATTTACATTGAGAAACACTGTATAAAGACAAAAAACCAATACCGACTAACGTAATCAGTGATAATCACAAACTTTACTTTAGCTGTTTCTTGTGCGATCTGTGATCAACAGCTTTTATTAATTAATTTATTCCCTCTGAACGAAAAATTTAGAAAAACTCGTCTCTTTAGGAAGCCTTTTGATACTTTTCAACGGCTCGGTTGCTGGTGTAAAAACTACTGTGAGAAATTAATTTATAGTTTTTATGACGCACCGATGGTGAATTGCTACGCATGTTCCACAGTGCGTGCCCCTTTTTTCATCAAAAACATGCCTCGATGTTTTTTCGAAGTTGGCAAAAGCACAGAATCACTTGTTTCACGATAAATCGAAAATCTCACAGAATTTAAATGTAACTTAAATAAACGTTAGTGTTATTTATAAATTTTCTAAAATATCAGACGCGACGAATGACACAAAGACATTCCCTTCCACCGGAACACTATACTTTCAGCTTTTCCGCAAAAAAATTTTAATACTAAAAAAGTTACTAGAGTCATTAATTATGAATCGAGTGCAGGTGATAAATAAAAGTGCGGTAAAAGTAACTATTGCGTAACTCGCGATTTCGTATTGTTACTGCGCACGAGGCCCAGTGGCTGAACTTGAAGATAAATAAACAAGTAAATAAATAAACGAGTGGAAAATAAATTTTTCGACTCTTAATTAATTCTAATTTTCAAATGGTATCGTAAAACTAAGAGGGCCAATTAAAAAAATAGTAAGAGATTATCCTCTTCCCAAAAAAGAAAAGTTTGGCATAATTTAGACACCCGGAGATTCAATTTCTCGGATTTTATTCGAGAGGTATAAGGCACCTGTCGTTTATCGTTTCTTCATCTCTCGGTAGCGGCTTCAGGTAGACGAGCACACACGCACGCACGCGCACACGTACACGGCAAATAGTCCAAAGTTCATAGTGCTATCCCTAGATTTGGTCGTGCAGCTTCCAGGAAATCGTATAAAGTAACGCGCGTTTCATTTTACAATATTTTATCGCACACCGACGTGAGAAAGTTTATCGATTCTCTAAGCCAGAGCACATAACTAGATTAAGAAGCGAGCCTCCCCCCTCCACTCCCCTCTGCCCCTAAACTTTTTTCATACGCACTTAATTGCGCTCGAAGCCTATGAATCGGCAGTCGTAAATCTTTTATCAGTCGTTGACAAAAAATTATATTAATGTTGTGTTTAATGTAATTAAGATACAATGTTATAATCTTGCTCAAAGTGTACGCTCTGCATACATTAGCTTTTTTTATTGCATTACTTATCACGAATGTGGATACACTTTTAATTATGCCACCAATCGGCTCGCTAAAAGATATAAAAACTGTCCGAGTATCAAAGTGCATTTATAATTGGAACGTATTTAAAATTCCTCGCAATTAAGATATACTTTCATAGTTCTAATTTAATAGGAGATCACTTTTTTCTCAAGAGCAAAGCTCACGAGCTGAAAAAATGGAGATCGCCGATCGGCGAGTCGAAAAGAGCCTTTTACAGCGAGAAAAAGATACAATTATATGCGAGTTTTTAAATTTTAATTAGTTTTCGAGAGCGAAAAACTATGGGCCTCAAAAATTGGAATAAGAATCATTGCTTCCCATAAACCGCAGAAAGGGAATTCTTGTATACCATTTCTACCTACCATACTGTGCGGGACCTTTGGGTTTATTTCTTGGAAAGACCTAAATACGCATTTTATTTATTTCTGTATTTAAATGTCAAAGAGAACAAAAAATATATAAATAAAATTAGATAAAAATTGCGCTTTTTTGCGAATATTCTTCACTTGAAAATTCTTGGCAATTTGTGATTGAAATTACGTTGTAATGACCGGAAAATGTTCGGTAAGCGCACCTTTCACGCGCTTGATTTTTCCTAACCGAAGCCTTATAATCGACATGTAGATCACAGTAACATTTTGTTTGGAACAAAACTCACAATGTTTATTTTGAAATTAGCGTAGGTTGATCGTGATAAAAACACGAATTTTATCTATAACTCCGTTACGTATAAGGTACGCGATAAACTTGCAATAAATCAATATCGTATCTACACATTTATAAAATTTCTTACAAATCTTGAAAAGTGCATGTTTTCGTACGCGTTTGGTAGGTCCTTAGATTAAATTAGTTCGACTTATTTACTTAGACAACGAGTGCTCTGAATGTTTATCGTTCGCTTATATAGTACAAATTTCACGTAAAAGTGCAAATTATTATATTATTATTGATAAAATTATTTATTTTATCGTGTTATTATTTCATTATGACACTTCACGCGTGAATAATGTTTCATAACTTTCCAATTCTGAAAATTGCTAAATAATTGACAAGAATGTATCGGTGAAACGCTTAATACTATCTGTCTTAAATACACAGGATCGTGATTAATGATTCATTTGTCGAATCCATGTATGAAATCAACTTACCAAAAGAAAGTAATAACGTTGCTGTGCGTTTCTGAAATTTTTATCGAAGCGAAATGAAAGACTTTCGACTCTTACTCCAGACAAATACCGTTATGAAATGAAAATTAGTGGATGTTGGCGAATCGATCAAACGACTGTAACAAATAACTCCCTCGAATTCGTATAAGCAAACCCTTTTCGTAAAAAATCGGTTTAAATGAAATTTACTGTACCTTGATTTCCTGTTACTCCCTATCAAGAAAAACAATGCATCTCGATTGCATTTTTGCGTGCGTGCGTGCGTGCGTGTGTCGATAGTCCACGTTTTGCAAATCTTCAGTTCCAAAGCCGGTATTTTTGATTAAATAAATCTTCAGAAAAAGACTGGACGTAATTATTAAATTAATAAAATATCAAATCTGTTCAAATTGCAGTGCTTCGTTTTAAGGCGAGTTAATTGCAGATACTAATTTATTGCTCAGAGCAAGTGAATACAAAAATATTTAGTGTAAGCAAATTTTTAATTTTACAGCCAAAGATTTGAAAAAAAAATTGCATGGAAATCATTGACTTAGCACGAAACACGGAGAACATAATAGAAGTTTGTAACTTTTGCAAGTCTCACACCAAGTTAAACTCATATTTGTGTATTGAGCGGTTCTCCAATTGCCAGGAATTTCTTTAATTCGTCGAAAGACATGAAATTACATTTAGTTACGTTCATTTTCTTTTAATTTGATTTGAAAACAGCCGCTTTGCACTTATTTTGAATACTTATCTCGCGCTAAATATCATTATGATCACGGATTCTTAGCGATTATTATCTGATAAATTGCATTTATAATATTCAGTATTGCCAAGCAATTAACAGCGATTTAAAATAATTCGCAAATTTGAAATGAAAGCTTTAGTCAATCGTAAATTTTTCACAAACTAAATGTGTAGTTGTGCCAAAAACAAAAAGGAGCCGGTAAATTTAAGTCCTGGTGAATGGGATTATTTGACTTGAAAACTGTGAAATGACGAGGAGCTACGGAGTATTAAACTTTTTATCAAAAGTCAGCAAACGAAAACTTCGATTGGAAAAGTTGATGAACACGAACGATGCTCCAGCAGTTTACGCAGAAAATTCAGCTTTCGAGCAGAAGTTGGACAGTCCAGGAGCGAGCGAGCGAGAGAGAGAGAGAAGCAACAAGTAGGAAAAGGTATTATCGGGAAGGAAGGGGGAGGCGATAACCAATGAGTCAGACAGGGTCGACGAGCGTCGCGTTTATTACGCAAAACGCGAACCCCGCGAACGGACGTTCACTACGATGTGCTGTACGTACAAGTACTGGTCTAGGTCATCGACCAGTACCCACCACTCGGCAGCGACTCCAGGTACAGCCGTGCATTTTCCTTGATTGTTACGCACATCGGGCATCTCGACTCCTCTTCTCGCGCATTTCCTCTTGGCGAGATGCGCTAGCGAGCAGACGCTAGAAAAAAAATTGAAGCAGCGCGCAGCTCGCATTAACGACGATTAACTCGAGCCTCGACTTTCGTTCGGGAAATGTCGAGCGGTTACTTCAGATTCGACGCTGACCCCATTTTTCGACGACCCCGTAACGCGATCCCATAACCAACAATGTGCCGTCTTTGTTCGCGGTTCCAGGCTCAGCGGACAAAGGAACAATCTGGAACTTGGATACTCGAGAGTCGGTGCGGGGATTCTTCAAAGGGCAAACGCAATTTCAAGGAACACGTGACGGCGACTGGAGGAGTATCGACTATCTACTGTCGACTCGCGAGTTTAAGGGATTGAAATGGCGGCGGGGGCCGATCGAAGGGGGGAATGCGAGCGACTTCTGCCAAATTCGAGAAAATCGCGAACGCGTGCATTTCAATCGGAGGAAGTTAATCCCGAATTTAAAAGCGCGGCCCCCCCCCTCCCCGACTTATTAATCGGCGGCGCTTCTCTTCTGCACGTGGACGACTCGGCGGAGCAAAATAAAAACAGTGGGCCCGCGTTTAAAGTTAATCGGTTTGATTATGCGAGATTAGGCTCCTTCACCTTCCTCCTTCAAGGTTGACAAGATCTCAGATACCTCGAATTGCGCAGCACCTCGTTTAGCCTTTAACCCCGTGCTTTTTACGCAACTACAGCGGTCCTCCTCTTTTTCCTCTTTCTCGCCTTTTTCCTCGAAAAACCGATCGTCCCCGGCACGTTAAATCTCATTATCTAATTATAATAATATTATATGCAGTGCCGCGAGGTGACTCGAAAATTCAATATTTTATTTCGCCTCTCCACGCAACGCTATTTCCAAATTTACTTACACGATTAGCAGATGCGCCTTGAATTTCAATGCCTGACTTTTATTACATTTCAAGCGTAACTTCTTAAAATCTGGGAATGCGTATTTGAAAGGTCACGAGAGCGAGATTCGGCGATTTTATCTCTGACAAAGTCAACTGCACAGCTGACGAATTTACTCGCGCTCCGCTCGCGCACGAGAAGGAGGAGTAAGAGAGATGAGTAAAGCAAAGCAAGATTCGGTGCCATTTTGTTGAATAATCGCTGGCCACGGCGCAAATTGGGAAAAGAGTCGCGCATCAGGGCCAGCGAGCGACGTAAGCCGGACAGAAAATTTTTTCTCACGCGGAAAAGAAGCGACACGTGGAAAGCTCGAGGAAAACAAAGGCGGGCGGCGGCGGTGGCGGCGGTGGTGGGGCCGGGCCAGGCCGAGCCGAGCCGAGCCGAGGCCGAGCCGCCGAAATAAAAAACTCCGAAAAATGGGTGGGGACTCAAATACCAATACGCGACTAATTAAATTTAAAGGGACGCTCCGAGCGCCTGTATGTGTCGACGGCGTTAATTCCGTCACATAATTCTCACGCGTCAGCGGCCATAGGACGTCGAAACGATTTCTCATGCGTATCACGCGCGTGAGGCTGAGCCGGGGAGCAACGTACTGGAAACTCTTCCAAAATTCAAGGACTCCCTGCTCGGCACGAGGCTTTTCAACACTTTGGGATCTGCTCCGCCATCCGCGGCCCCTTTATTCCCAACCAACCACCGCGTTGCGCGCCGCCGTCTGCCTCGGAGGTGGACGAAGTGCAGATCTAGTACGTCAGCAGGTATTGACACATGTAGATTACTAGACGAGGATGGGCTTCGTTTTTTATCGATGCTCGCCGCTCCCAAGGCTGCCGCTCTTAAATATATGTACATATTTTCGTGAATTAATCTACGGATTCTTTATAGTCGCTATTTTTAGGCGCGGCTCGTTATTTCGTACCTTGCGCAAAGAGGCCTTTGGGAAAAAGGCTTTTCTCGAATACATTTATTTTCGGTACAATCGGCCGCACCGGCCGAGGCTCGTTGCTGCTGCTGCTGCTGCTGCTGCTGCTGTTGCTGCTGCTGCTGCTGTTGTCATATCCAGCAATCGTTGTGCACCGTTTGGGGAAATATCGCCTTTTGGAATATTTTGCGGCGCGGAGTTCGGTTCGATAAACAAGACGAGAACTCGGTGCGAAGCGACAATTGCATAAATGCTTGTTTAGTTGACTTATTTGAAGTTGTGGATTCTTATTTATTTTACAAGTGCTAATTAAATCTGATGTCAGGCTCCGCAGATGACTAATAACGAACGACAAATATTATTTCTAAAAATATGTATACAGTGCAAACAGCAGGATTGATAGCTGTCAACTGTCAAAATTAGTTCTCACATTAGAACACTAAGTTAGCACAATATCTCTTCGAAATCTCCTGCTTTTCGTAACGGGTGGTCCCCGACTCTAGGCTTACTCGGGAAAATTCTTAAATTAAAGTTGCCCAATGAGAGAACCGGGAAAATTTCCAAACCACGCATCCATAAATCCTTTGCGTTGAAAGAATTTCACTTTTTAATCGATCTTTACAAACTCTCGCTTGCATCTTCGATCTATCTACAACTTTACCCTCTCCTCGTGTCCTTTACCCGCGAAACAGCAATTTCAATTTTAATCTTAATTTACGATATCCTTTTAAATTATGGACCGACCGCTGCTACGGGATTAATCAATTGGCTATTTATTATTTATTGACCTTATCGTTTGAATTGCGAGAACAAATGTGGCATCGTTTAAAGCGTATTAAAATAAATTATAATCTTCGCAATCGAAAGTTTATTGCAAACGCGCTGGAAATATCGATGGAGGAGTTCGCGTACAAATTAATTCATCCGTAATGAAGAAATTTAAAGTGACTTTTCGGAGGCGCGCGTCGAGAAGAAGGGAAAAACTGAACTTTTCAAACTATCGCGGTACATTTTATCGAGTAGACAATTAACGTTCGGCTCTCAACGTTTTTCACAATTTATAAATCGCAGACAAATCCCATCGATTTTCACGTCGATTTTCACGCCGATTTTCACGTCGATATCCACACATCAAAAGCTCTCTATATTCTATAAATAGCAAAGTACAATTCGTGTAAAAAAAATACACGAGTAATCTGATTCGTTATGATGGATCTGCCGAAGGTCACGTTTAAAATACATTTTTACCATTAAGTATATTTACATGTCTACCAACGACGTATTCCGATGGAATTCATCGAGACTTTAACTTATAAAATAAGTCTTTGTTAAATACAGCGATACTCCGAATAACATTGCAAAATAAAGCATTAACATATTTCGTACGAAAGGTAATGTGATTCGTGTGTTAATTTAAAAAGCAACCGACAATTAGAGCTCGGGACGTATCGCGCGTTACTGCTTTCAATAAATTTAACTCACGGCAATATTAAACAGAGTAGTACGTACGTATGAAGTGCCGAAAAATAATAATCGGCAATAATTTTCGAATGGCTTTTCAGAGCGTAAACATCGTCTTTTAGGGCCTCGCAAGTCAGCCATGACTCAGAACGCTCTAAAGTGTCAAAATTCTCATAAGATTGTTAGGCTCGGCAAACGATTACCTAATGCAAACACGCGGGAATAATTGCGCGAGTCATGCTTTTTCCAAAAATTCGTCTATTAATGCAAACTTCAATTTATATAGCTAATTATAGCCTGAGCTCGAGGAATGTGAGTGCGCGTGCGCGTGCGTGCCAACACGACTGCGGCCCGTACGGTCGGCCGATTGTTTCAAAGTTTCTCTAATGCCTCACCTTTGGGACACGTATGAATAATTTATATATTCAAAGAGTTAACTCTCCGATTTCCGCGAAATCTTATTCGAATTCACGGGCGTATACCAATTTACGTAGCGATACTCCTCGAGCCGTAAGAACGAGCGAACGGGCGGACGCGCAAACGGGCGAACGAGCCCCTTTATAAACGGAATTCTCAACATTGATTGAATAACTGCGGGCCACTGTCATTCATCATTTCGTATTATACATGTGTGCCCAAATGGAAAGATCGGAAGAGCTTTTTTGTGGCCACGACTCCGGCGAGCGGCTCGGGATGCTTCTTTTAATTTAATTCTGGAATTGGAAAAATGAGGAGATTAGCGAGACAGATGTTCTTTCCGGAAATAATTATGCTCCCGGCGGTATTTATTATGGTTGTATGAAAAGGGATACGAAGAAGTAGAGAGTTTGTAACTTTTCTGAGCGTTCGGCGTCTTTGACAATTCGACGATTATTCCATCTTCATTGAATGGATTAGAAAATAGTCAGGGGTGTACTACTTATTTTCAGCGCGAGCCACGGGCTTCGACTCTTTTCGCGTTCACCCCTTGGACTTTCTTTTCCTCTGAAAACTTCAATGACAATTTTTGGCTCCCAAACTGCTTGTAAAGCATTTGTTGTCCGGGGACGATTGCTTCGTTCGACTCGAGAGAAGCTCAAACTTTGCGTTTAATCGCTTCTTTTTTCACGCTCGACCAAGAAATGGGATTCGTGCTGTGTGACAAACAAGGCCGTTTAATTTTATCGTTAGCTCTTTATTCGTAACAATTTCATAGCATCTTTCGGAACTGGAGCTTCTATCGACTTTGTTTGACGACCCCTCGGCTGCCACGTGATTATCTTTCGAAACGATTGCGATGATTTACTCGCTTGAAACGTCTTGTTATTCGTAATTAACTACTTGTTAGGTGTAGCTCGAGTAAAAAATAATCCTAGTCTTCCGAACCGCTCGTTAAAATAAGAATCCAGTGACACTTGTGCAATCATTACTTGGAAAATTGAATACACCGAGTCTTGGCGCTTTTTGTTCATTCAAATCCAACTATCTTCCTTCCAACTATCGAGCTCCAACTTAATCGTGCTTCTGCTCGAGTTTAGATGACGCATCCAGTATTTTTCGAAGATTTCGCACCAGCCGAGTTGCAACGCTGTTTGCAAAGCTAAATGCTTCACACCCCGAACCGAAAGCTGAAAATTATTAATATTGGAAATAAATAGCGAAAACGGCCCTCGCAATAACGAGTCACTCACTCCGTAATACAAGTTACACGCGCGAAGTTTCCATCGCTCCTTTAATTGCGAAAAAATAGAGTTCCGTTGGAGCGAAGGGAGTTTCTTCTTCAAAAAAAGCCGGCGTATTTTCTTCAATCGCCTACTTGCACGACATTAAATCACGATAATTGGTCTTGAACCGCTCCTCACGTGCAGTCTAAGAATAAATTATTCCGCTCCTTCCGAATCTTAACTTTGGTCGGAATAAGTATATGTGTCTGCGTGTGCGTATATTAAAAAGTATGCGCATGCCCGAACCTCCTAAATCGAGACGATGACACTTTATTCCACCCACGTTGAAAAAAATAGACCAACGAAAAAGTCAAGATAAATAATTAGGCGATACAAGAGGATAGAATTGTCACTGTCATGGTTCGCTTGAGAACGTTAAGCGGATGTGGCAAATTTATAAGTGCGTGATATTTTTCGCGTGCATGCAAGTATACGACGCACACGAGCATACATTAAGTGTACGTATACGTGTAGTAAGACTTTACTCGGCGCCTGACACATCGAAAAAGAAATATTTTGGAAATGAAAACACCGCGTTTCCTTATTATTCGGTTCTTTGGAAACAGATGGTGTTTGCGTATAATAACGCTACAATTACTTTGGTTACAAGCTAACCAACCTTGGTCGATTGTTAATAAATAACGAATTATATAATCGTTACGGATTAAACTACTGGTGAGTAATTACAAATAAACCAATTTAAAAATAAATATATCGTTAAAAACGCTCCTTCGTTTTCAGAACTTCCAAATACACTGATACGTGCATTAAAACATGTATTAAGTTTTTCGAACTATCATTTGTACGAGAAAAGAAAGTACAGTAATTGTGAGTTTTAATTAGATTACGTAATCGTAATAATAAATTTATAAACTTTCTGCACACATCGGTACATTTTGTCCTACAAGCTTCTGCTTTTTTATCCAGTCGCCTTATCAACTGTAAAGAATATTTAATCATTGATAAATTAGACACACACAGCCATGTGTGGGATAATTATTTAATATCACTAAAAAGCGTTTAAAACTTCAATAGTTGTATGTTAACTTGTGAAAGACAGGTTTGGTAAAGGCACGTATAAACAATACGAGTCTTTTAAATAATCTGGTTGAGATTAAAATTTGTTATTTTATGTACTTTAAAAACCATATATATTAAGCGGATACGTTAAACACTGTGAATAAAAAACTAATAACTTACATTTAGAACTCGTAAACTTGTCACAACCCATAATTACTTCTCATTTATAATACCAATTTGAGATATAACAAATATTGCAAAATAATATTATTCGCATTCCAATTGAAGTTATATTCTTTTGCATAGATTTTAAATATGACTATAATAACGATATGTTCTTCTTCCTTTTTACAAAGAATCTCGATGTTCAGTTTTTAAAAAATAGTTAAATCGATTCGCGTGTGAAATTATAATTTTTCATTTGTATAATAAAAATATATATTTGTATTCAAATATTGAAGTGTGCGATAATTGTAAAACATACATAATAACCTTATAAAATTAAAATAAATTTCTCATTTTCCCAGTTTTCTTTGTCACTTAAAACTTAATAACTTTTTTAAAACGGTAACAAATCATACTTTCCATTTTATTATTACAAATAAAAAAATTCGTCTAATGACAGTTTTCTAGCGTAAGATTACTTGAATGTAAACAATTAGTAACTCTACTAATGATAAATAACCATTTACCAAAAAATAAATACATATTAACACTTTCGATCGGCGTTAAAATTTATTTGATCGTCGTACGTGAATAATATTTAAATAACAAACAATGTCACTGAGAATATTAAATGACCACTTACGTGATAATTTTTTCTCGATACATGAAGAAAAATACATATTCTCTTTTTATCTACAATTTCTACGAGTGACATCTTAAAATTTCCATGTATCAGCAAAAACATTTATTTGCTGTAAAAATAATAATTGATTTTTCAACGAATTTTTCTAAAAAACCTGTATTGATCAAATTGTAAATTAAAGTCACTGGAATACGGTAAAAATTATTTTTTAAACTACAGCTTTCGAGTGTGTATTTTGACAAATATCAACCCTAATGGAGTTTTCATACCTCTCCTGCAACTTTAATACAATATTACAAGATTACATGTATATAATATATAAGCCGCATCTATTTAAATATTATGAATTTCCATAATTACAATTTTCAAGAATATTTTGCAATATTGGCAATGTTTTGATGCGATTACAAAGTCGTCCTTAGTTACATAAGAAGAAAATAATAATTAATAACGGGGCAGATTAATCAATTGTAAATTTTCCCTCCACTTACTACTAAACACACATCAGCGACTATTCACAGTTCGTGTGTGTTTTCATTTTGTACATTTGATAACTCACTCATACGCAATTGCTCGTGTGCATGTATATGGATTCTCTTACACGAAGCAGTAAGAATAACGTGTCTCTAAGTGTTTATAAAACTATAAAATTAAATGCGATGTTGATTCGTCTGACTTTAGATGCTCTTTTCAGTTATAAAATAATGTTTTAGGTGTCAAAAAGAGTGAGAAAATGTGGTGTAAAAAATTGTGATACCGAGTCTGTCATTCTCGAATCGTCCTAAATGTAATGTTTTCGGAGAAATAAGCTCGTCGAACGTTAGTTATTTTAAGAAAAGAAATGATATTAACTAATTGATAATTAATTAATTAAAAATGGGCTATTTGTTTGATTAATTGAAACTGGTTGATTGATTGATTAGTCGAGTAATTATTTGATTAACAGTTTGTTTATTTACTAGATAACTAATATGTTCCTTAGCAGTCGAAGCACATATAAAGATAAGTAAAAAGAATAAATAAATATACCAAGAGAATAAGAAATTCAAAGTACGGAGGCCAACGAATAACATGTTAAAGCGAAAGCGATACAATTGTATTGGCAATTGTGTGTGTGTGTGTGTGTGTGTGTGTGTGTGCGCGTGACAAATGAAAATAACGAATAACAAGGCATGAAAGAAACAACTAATTTCGTCAATCAAACTAAGTCGGAACGAAACGGAAATTTTCCATCCAGTATCCACTGCTCGGGAAATTCATCATACACGTTCACCTCGAGAGGCGAGCCGCGCTGGCGTTACTCTTTCAGGCCGTTAAAAATCACGGCTAGAGAAAAGCCTCGTGCGCCGTATTTTTCGTAAAACGAACATTTGGCAGCCCGAGTCAAATAAAGGCGGCGGCGGCGGCGGCTTTTCTTCGTTATAGGTAATTAAATCATTTATCGACGGGAGTCGAAGTCTAAGCTGGCGCAAGCAACGAAGTCACGGGAAAACTCAGTGATATTTACACGCGCCGCGACCATTAAAAAGTCATCGAACGATCGAAGGACGAATGACTCAAAGATTCATCGCTCGCTAGCCCTTTTACACTGACGCACACTAGCGAGAGTGGAATGCGCGTGTGAGTCGCGTTTACACGCGATAAGATTTCCGAGCCAACAGCTGCGGCTCTGTCCTCTAGACGCACACGAAAACTCGGATGGCTAATTTACGAGATGCCACTCGCTCTTGGCGGTGAGGGCCACGAACTTTTTATAGACCGAACCTTATGGACGCCACGTAGATACGCGCCGCTCTTCTATGTCTCTTTTTATAATGACATCCGGCAGATTCACGACTCTGAGAATAATTTTCGTGAACCATGACCGATAAGATATCGAGAGCGTGTCCCGCTGTATCTGCCCGTGCGAGCTTCTTGCATAACTGGCATTTCGATACTCGGCGTGGTGCGTGCGTGCGTGCGTGCGTGCGTGCGTCGCGATGGCTCGGGGTAACACGAACGGCCAATTCGAATCATCGTCATTGTTACCTTTCACCACCGCTCGCGACGACGACGACGACGACGACGACGACGACTCCAGAAATTTACAAATATTATTAGGCTATGGTGTTATTGTCGAGGCACACGGCGCGGAATAACAATTCTTCGCTTACTATGTAAATACGCACTTTAAAAAGCTGCTTGCGCTCGCTCGCGCGCATCACACGAATACACGCACACGCGCCCACGGCCCCGGACTGCCACCAGACTATCCCGCACTTGAATACAGCTACGATTTTTTAGCAATTATTAATTTAAACTACTTCGAATGTGGATTTATTGACACTTACGTAAGGAGGAAAAATATGGCGAGGCCCGAAGAATATAATCAAGCGCGACTATTAACGACACATTAATTAGCCATTCCGAAAATTAACTACTCTCTTTGCATATTAGTTACGATCGCTAATCAATAACGATTACGTTGCGTAGAGGCGAATAAACAAAGCTGCTCCACTTATGCAACGAGGCCCCGTGTCACTTGTGTGATTTTCTCACCGAATTCGGCAACTGCGCACGATACATTTTATTTAAATGCTTATTAATATATCGCCGACGCCGCGGTGATCAATATTTATAACGATCGGTATGTTTAAAAACATGTACCATCAAATTCTTTCATGTTTAGTCATACTCATTTAAATTTTTAATCGACTCCGCTTAGGTGCGTGTAAGCTGTTCGAGCGAACAATTGTGGAGGAGATGTCGACGACGGTGCGTGTCTTAAATATCCAGCGCAGGAGGGCCACTCCATAAAAAATTAAAATTAAACCATTTTCGCTCGGATTATAAATTTACGAATTCGCGTTCTCCGCTTGGAGCTGTATTTATTTACTTGTATTGTTCGGGCGCGCGAGTGATTTTTGCCCGAGCACACACCCACACGTGCATGATTTGGCGAAGGAGCGCGACGACGACGCAAGGGCACAAAGTGCGCGCGCCAACTCGCTAAACGAAAAGAGCACGAGAGCAAAGCTAACGCGAGCGCGCGAGAGGACAAAGGAAAAGCTTTGACCAGGATGTTTTTCTTTCCGCGCACGCACACAATGGTAGGGCTACTCGCATGAGCTACGCCGGGCTGCTGGGAACAAGAGAAGCGGAGCCGAGCATCGGGGGACAAAGGCAGGGGCCGCCGGGCGCGTGTCGCCGCCGCCGCCGCCGCCGCCGCCGTCGCGATCAACGACGACCACCGCCGAGTGCTGGCTGCCTTTAACCTCAAATAATACGCGCGGCCCTCACGTTCCCGAGAAACCCGCAGCTTACCTGCATACTGTCCGCGGAGATGATCTCGCCGCCGAATCTGCACGCGAGCTCGATGCCGAGCCGCGACTTCCCGGTGCCCGTCGCTCCGAGGATCACGAGCATCGGCAAGCGCAACATCCCGTCTACGAGTTGCTTCGCCATCACTGACTAGTGCGCATGCGCCCCACTCACATCGTTTCTTCCACTCGGATCGCGCGCTTCGACTTCTGCTTCGATTTTGCCCGTAACGTGTTGCTGCTTTGCTGCTGATGCATTTCTCTCCTTGAACCCGATACATTCCCGGGACTAAAGTCTCTCGGATCCCAAGGGAGAGTCCAGGCATCGCTGTTCTGCTTTGATAGAAACTTGCGTACCATTACCAGTGATGAATCTGCTGTTTCACGTCCGTGCGTTTACAAACCTAACTCGGTGGCTGTTGTTGTTGTTGTTGTTGTTGTTAGCATCTGATTGACGTTCAGCGATATTTAGCGTCGAATACTACTTTCATTTTCTCTCCTTATAATGCCCAAAATCAATCACCCACGACATACGCCATAAACATAATTTTTCTATTAAAATCATGGATGTACTTTTTTTTACTTAATTCATTCTACAGTCTAGTAATTGTTTTAATTTTAAGTAAAAGTTCGAACACAAATATTTTAGCTGTTAAACAGAATAACAAATTTAAATAATAAGTAAAATATTTGCGCAACTTATTTATATTAAAAGACATCATTTCTAAGGTTTCATGATGTTTTCGAAGTAGACGAAGATGAAATGATAAAAATTTGTTAAATAAAAAATATAATCATGTATCAAGATTAAAAAATCCTAGCGTTGTTTAATTAAATAATGCATAATATTAATTATTAATCGACAATTCGACCGTAACATGAAAAACAATTGAAAGGTAAAAGTAAACAAAAAAAAAGAATTTTACAGTTTAGTTTAAAGTGATGCAAACATTTTATGAAGTATTCGTCATTACAAATATGAATTTAAGAAATAAAAGTAACTCGTGAAATTAAATTTTATTAATTCCTCGATTAATACTACATATTTTACTTTATAACAGATTGGTACTAGACTCTGCTGCAAGTGTCAAATAACTCATCGTTTCGGCTCGACCTTAATTGAATTGATATCATTTAAATTCGAAAAACTACAATTTTTTATGTTTTTTTATCTTTGATAAATTTATCAGTATTTCTTGAATTTTCAAAGATTCTGCATCTATAGAAAGCACTTATTATGATTTTATACTTATAAAACATCGTATTTACAGCAGTGATAGATATTTATATTACAATCTTAAAGGTTTAATTATGAAGAAAATTTATACTTTTTCTCAAATTTATAATGCATTGAGTAAATTTGTAAATATTTGTTTTGTAGTAAAACTTATGACCGAATATTTACACGTCAATAACTTTTAAAGACTTTATAAATATAAGTAGATACAATTCATAATAATAAATAGATTAATACATTACTAGGTATTTTTTATATTTGAGCCAAAGTTTTATATATCGAAATAAAGGACTGTTTTAGTCGACGCGTGAACGGGAGCGTCGTACGGAAACTTTAGAAATTTAGTTGTGATATAAACAAGGCAAAGTTTTTAGTACGATAGTGAAAAGTGAGATAGTGAAGAGGTATGTAGTAAAGAATAATGAATAAAAAAATAATTGAAAAGTGTATCGATGTATAATAAGTAGGAAAAAATAGTGAAAAGTGAGTAAAGTTGTCGAAATAGCGGAAAATAGAGATGTAAGTAACGCCAACTAGAGGGAAGCAACCAGAGGTAAGGAAAAGCAAGAGTGGAAAGCAGTAAAGCGCAGAAAAAATTGGAGAGGCGCATGCGCAAAAAGAAGCAGCGGTAAAGCGAAAGAGAACGAAAGTTGAGAAGAAGTAAAAAAAAAAGATGAAAATGGAGAGATTTATGAAAGAGAGTAACGTGACAAGCAATAAAAGAAAAGAAATATCGCCTAATGGCATTGGAAAAAAAGGAAAATACAAAAAAGCGAGTATTGACTAGCAAAAGGTCAGTTATGACATCTGAAATGACCAAGAAGAGCGATGGCGAGAAAATAATGAAAAGGCTTTTAAATGAAATGAATGTAAAATTCAAAGAAATTCAAATAATATTACAGAAAGAAAGAAAGGAGTTGAGAGAGGAAGTGAAAAATGGCAATGCGTGTGAAGAGAAAAGGGATAAATTAAAAGAAAATAGTGCCAGAATTGACAAAATTGAAAAGCAAAGTCTGGAATGCGAAAAAAGGCCGAATGAAATTCGGGTCAAATACGAGGAATGGAAAAGAGCGATAAAGCGAAACGATAGAAAAAGAGAAGATGTGAATAACAATATAAGCATACAGAAATGCAGAAGAGAAGGGCGTATATATAATCACTTAGAGTGGAGAGTGGAGAGGCGGAAAGAAAAACGATATAATCATAACAGGTCTAGAGAAGAAGAATATAAAGAATAAAGAAGACATGATGAAGTTGTTGGGCAGATAACTGAATGAAACAGTAAGTATAAAAATTAAATGGAAAGTACAGGTAGGGGGTCGCGATGCGGGATGAAGACGACCTTTGAACAATTATGATGAGAAAAAGCAAATTAAAGAGAACGAAAGTATATATAAATAAGGATATAAAACTTTGGGAAAGGGAAAACATAAGGAAAATTCTGCGGACAATAATTGGAGGTACTTAGATAAGATATACGAAAAAATAAAGGGAGATTGAGAAAGCAAGAAAGGATAAACAGGAAAGACACTTTGGAGTTTAGTGAACAGAGGAAGGAAAAAAAGAAAAAACAAGTAAAAATATTAAGGAAGAGGAATAGTTAGAATACTTAACGATATTTATAAAAGGCACACCGTTGGGGAGCAGAGAAATTCGAATAAATATGTCGATGAAAACATTCGGAAAGTAAAAGATAAGAAAGAAAATGTGAGAACGAAAGAAGTAATTGAGATAATAAAAAAATATATGTATTAGTATGTCAAAGACAAAATAAAAAATCATTAATGGGAAAGGATTACCGAATGAATGGAAAAAAGGTGTTGTAGTACCAGTGTTAAAAAGGGTTGCAAAAGTAGTGCGAAAAACTACAGAGGTATAACCCTAATGGATACTGGTTACAAAATTTATGCAGAGATATTAAAGAACAGAGTTGAGCACCATATGGAGCAAGAAACAAAATATAGCAACACATAATTTGGGATTAAGAAATGTAAGTACAATTGACGCAATGTAAGTGCTGAAGACCGCCATAGATGCTCGATTGCAAAAAAGGGGAGATATTCATATACTTTGCCGATCTTAAAGCAGCATTTGATAGAATAAATAGGCATTACATTTGAAACAACACGAAGAGAGCAAACATTGAAAACTATTTAACAGCACAAGAAAAATTTAAGAGCAAATATATTCCAGAATAAAAATAAATAATGAAATAATGGGGAAATTTGAAACAAATTGTGGTGTGAGACAAGGTTGCCCATGAGGCCAACTCTGTTCAAAATCGCTAGAAGATGAGCTAAAAAAATCAAGTAGTTAGGAAATAAAAGTGGGAAAAGGTAAGTTTAGCTGCATCACTTATGCAACCGACATTTTATTGCTAGCAAGTAGTGATGAGGTAAAAAATGTAAAAATACGGAAGCAAATGCAACTGTGGATTAGTCATGTCAAAAAATCCGGATCGAGGAATCGAAGCAAGTAATATTTGAAAGTATAAAGAATAAAGAATAAATAATGCATATGTGGAAAAAAGAGGAAGAAAAGAGAAAATTTGGTGTGAAAATCTTAGCAAGATTTAGAATGGGAAATGAAAACCAAGCAAACGGTACTGGATGACAGGGAAAGAAAAAAGCTGTATGAAAGGAAGACAAAAAGATATAAGTATTTTGTACAAGATTCGTTGGAGTTGAGAGAGAGAGAGAGAAGGAAAAAGAAACAAGAGGAAAGGCATTGAGTTTGCAAGAAAAAACTAATAGTGCAAACTCAAAATAAAATGGCTGAGAAAATGTAATATAAAAAGAGATACAAAAGCATAGTATATAAAATATTGCGAGAGTTAATATGTAAACAGACGTAGTATAAGATTAAAAATAGTAAATGTATAGGTAGAAAAATAGGTGCCATAATAGAATTTAAATGAAAAGTTTATATACAAGTTAAAAAATTAAATCATAATGTAATAAATTAAAAAAAAATGTAAACGCGTAGTATGTAAGTTTATAGTAAAGTAAATATTTGAGAGTTTCAATGTAATCATATTATTGTTTTAATATGCACTTATGTAATTTTAAAATGTATTATAACAATGTATTACATTAATCAATAAATTAATAATATATCGAAATAAAAATTATAACGCTCATTATAAATAAAGAATTTTTAAACAAAATTAGCTTTATTTTACCTTTATATTATTACTGCAATATGTTTCCTTGAATAATTGAAAAATGATTTGTCCTTCTGGACGAATGAAATCGGGTAGATTAAAAAGTATTGAAACTTTATTATTCTATGTAAAATTTAATATTGGAATAAAAAATGTAATGATTAATTAACAGAACTTAAGTAATTGTAAAGTTTAAGCAATAATTCTTTTATCGGATATCTGAATAAAAATTTAAATTGCATAAGTTATCATAAGTATTTAACAATAACTCGAACACAGACTATTTTTTTCTATTTTATATCGTTGGTCGTGTTACATCATTCAAAACTTACTATTGCAATTATCTAAATAAATTTTGTACCATTAGAATTAAATAAATTAAATGACGTATAATTTTATCAATTTTTATATTTAATAAGCGATAAGAATTTATTCTTATCTATCTTTAACTTAGTAAAAGATAATATTTAATATTTATATGAATGTTATGTTATCTTTCAGTACGAGATGAAGTAAGACTGACCTCAGCTGACAAAAAATAATCTAATACCTATCATATATAACTAAGTTTGTCAGTCGTTGACAATCAAAATTCTAAATATAAATTTTACTAACAATATATAAAGCATATAACTCTACTTAATACTTTTCATATAATTTTCTACCATCATATTCAGAAACAATAAAAATAATAATTGTAAGGTTTAAAAATTACTCATCAAATGTCTTCTTCATTTTACGTGTAAAAGTATAGTTATTAAAAATAAAAAATTCGTTTGAAATGTATTATCTATTACGAGTGTTTGTATTGACCTTTTGATAATAGACAGACAATTATTTAATAAAATAACGTTTTTCAAATTAAGAACGTTATATTTGATGCCCAAAAAATGACAAAACATATATTCGTTAAAACAAGGGATTCTAATACTTGTAAATAGAGAATCATAAAAACGACAGCAAATAATAAAAAATTAAAAAAGAATTTTTTTTTATTAATTTTGCGTACTTAATATTTTAACTAATTGATAAATTTATAACCACCAAAATAAGGAATGATATACGATTAAAGTGTTCTGCATGCATATAAAATGATAACGTACTATGTATACTACATATGCATACATTATAAGTATCTTAGGTTAGCCTCTCTATTTTTAAAATTAAAGTACAATTAAAATTTACTTTGTCATGCTGATGAAATAAAACTTATAGCGTTACTTATGCCATTCATCTTGATTAATTAGATATACACTTGTATGCTTAAAAACTGAAACTTATAACGAGCTTAATGCTTCGCTCTCTTTCAGTCTGCTGATTAGATATTTTTCACGGGTCTATATTAAAATGTAGCTTTGTCTTAATTCAAGCATATTGTGAATACTTTTTATATTAGCGTAGTTTCTTCTTGGCATATATCGTATCTCGATTAAAAATATTTTCAGTTGATTATTATTTATTTTAGAGACATTCAATCAACGAGACATTCATATTTTCCAAAGTAAAACTTACATGTTTTGTATTTTTTTTTTTTTTTTTTGGCAAATTTTATCGCTAAAAAAATTTCCTCGTCCTCTCGGTCCAGCGGTGTTATACACATATTACGTTCAGTGGCTGATAAAATCATACGAATACGTTGTTATTTTTAAAAGCGATGCATTCCTTAGCACTCGTATTTTCATTTCTACGTAAAAATGACTTTAATTTCATTTGGAGAAATTATTGCCAATTGATGTGCAAATACTGTTACTATTAGGCCCAACTTATATATTATTATATACTAGATTATTGATAAAGTAGTAGTTCGCAATTCTTGTTTGTCAAGATTTTCAGATGTTACTAGGAGTCTGTTTTTCTCCCTACCTGTAAACAAAAATTAAATTCGAAACTTAAACTTAAATTAATGATTAATTCTATACGTATTGTCCTGATGAAAAAGAGACGAAACTTTAATTCTAAACTTCTTGCATTAGTTACTTAAAAGCAAGCGATGTATTTTTTAAATTTATACGTTTTAATAGATCTATTAGTTAAAATACCGCAATGGACGTAGTTTTATTTTTTTGTTTTAACTGCTTC
Organism: Platyscapa corneri; assembly: GCA_018907185.1. Lineage (NCBI taxonomy): Eukaryota > Metazoa > Arthropoda > Insecta > Hymenoptera > Agaonidae > Platyscapa > Platyscapa corneri. The sequence goes on from JACCHW010000012.1 coordinate 2,512,856, forward strand.
TCGATAACCTACAAACTACAGCTCAAATTTAAAAATAAGATTTCATAAAAACACGCACATCCTACAAGATTAGTACTAATAATTTCAAATTTAACTCAATAGCTACATGAATTCTACAATCGCAATACATAGTATTGTAAAAATTTATTACGCTTTTACGCTTTCATTCTTTTTTATCCAATTTTAAGATATTCAAATTTATGAAATTATTATTAAACGATTATCATATCCTTGCACAGGAAATGTAATTTGAATGGATATTTTCACATTCAAATAGTTACAAAAAAAATTGATAAAATTACTTATAATAATTTTTTTTGTATTTCATAACGTTTAGTTATTTACTTTACAGAATTAGAAATTATTAAAACATAAATAACAACCTGTTAAATAAATGATATGGAAAAAATAATGGCCTTTTTTATCATTTCATTATCCAAATATTAAAAAATAGATTCAGAGCTATTATTTGGCGTATATTTCATCTATATATAAATATAATTTAAATTATTATAGTGCATTAAAGAATTTAATTTTCAATTAAAGAATAGAAAATATTTTATTCAGAAATAGGTTTATTCTCTTTATATGATATTGAAATTTGAATACGAATATATTCGGGCAAAAAAAGGTATACATTTTTATATAAAAAATGAAAATATAATAAAAAATGTTGAACACTTATTGAATAATTTTTTACATTATTGCATTTATTTTATTTTTAATACGAGTTAGATATAAACTACTCGATTACGTTATAAAATTTAACTTGAACAACATAAAATAATTTTTAATAAAAAAATCCTCGATAATTAATTAAATTCCCCGCAAAAGTTGCAATTCACTAATTATACCAAATTCTATTTTCAAATTTTAAAAACTTGCGGATTAATTAGTAAAGCATACTCTCGTGGTTTTGAGTAAAAGATGTTATCGTACTTATTATAATTATACTATAATTAGAAACGATAGTTCAAAGAATTATCAACCAATGACAAAAGATAAGCATTTTCACAATCTGTCCAAATTCTCCTAGAATCTTCGACTTTAGATAATGAAGATTTTGAGTGTTTAAACGAACAAATAATTATAAGTGATCAATAAGACACAATAAGTAATCGCAAACCAATAGAAACTTATTTCAAAACCGATTAATTTATCTTAAAAATTTGTTGTAAGGTTGCGATTTAAATAATTGTAACTTCCGGGCAAATATGTTTTTATCGTCACCCGAAGTTTATACAATCGTAATTTATCTTTTCAAAATATTTTAATCCATCGAATTCTATTTCAAAATAAAATAATTTGGCATAATGAATCGCTGCAATCGACAAGTTGTAGTTGACATCGCTCCCAACACTGTAAAAAGTATCAAATATATCTGCAGGCTGTAGAACACTAGATCGTAGCTCTTTTTGATTGGCTTTTTATGAAAATATAGTGTCAATTGGTAAGCGGAGATATTGTATTACGAAATTCGATCCCAATCAATACGTAATCTCTCAAGATTAAAAATTCAGTCGTAACGTCAAATTGTCGAATATAATCTATTGAATTTCGTCATTTTTCAGGAACTCGGCTTGGAAAGCGTTGAGGATTTGACGAAAAGCCGATCTCGATCTCTAAGACTAAACGGCTTTTCGAGCCGCGCGACGTAGACGCGATTCGAGGACATATTCGATGATTGGGGGGGGTTGGAAACGGTTAAAACGGCCAGTCTCGCGGATTTCCTGAACGAAATCGCGCGGTGCGTGGCGGTCGTCGAGCGCAGGAATGCGCGCACACGCACAAGCATCGATGCGTTAAAAGTCTTACGGGCGCGTTGAGTTTCGAAAACGATTAGCCGTTCATAAAAATGTTATCACTGCCCGTGTCCCGACGCTAAGTACATGCGTAAAAATCGAGACGCGTTATCCGACTAATAAAAATTAGCATGCGCAGAGACATTGTGCGCGCCGGGCGTTTTAGTGGCCATTCGCAAGCTTCGGAGGTAGAATCGTAAAGTAAATAGACATGGTCTGTTAATTTTTAATTTAATAAACCGAAGACCGAGCGCAGGCAAATGACTTATGACTCGCATGGGAATTTCCTCCTACGTGCAATAAACGAAAAAGTACATTAGTAATAAAAGCGAGCGATAAGGAGCGCCTCCCTCCCTAATCGGAGTAGAGCGCAAGTCTTTAAAACGGCGTTCGCGGAAACGAAACTCTTCCGGCGCAGTACATCAGCACGCATGTCGATAAGCTTGACTCAGTCGTGCCTGTCTGCGTGCACTTGCCCCGAGTTCCGAAGTGCACTCCTGGCCGCCGCCGCAGTCCGTGACTCAGAGCCAGAGGCCGGCGCGACCGCGCAAGCCCGCCATGCCCAGCTCGTCCCCGACGCCAACGCGGCGCTTTGTCGCGCGAATAATAATCGCCCGCGCAACTAAATGTATCTTATCGGGCGCCAGCGACAAAAATTCCTACACCCCGCTTGTGCGTTACGCTTTTTTAGTCTCCCTGGGCATGAGTTCAGTGCCGGGAGCCTCGATAACGAGCGCGAGTGTGAGAACCGAGCCGAGCTTCTTTACGCGCGTTATGACATCCATGTATCCGTTTTGTTTATGTAACCGCTGCTGGGCGACTTTTCCTCCTTCCCCGGATTACCGACTCTTCCGACGAACTTATCGAAACGCCTCGGCCCCTCGTTTTTGCCTCCACTCGCCGACCGAGCGAGAGAACGGAGGCGCTTCTTCGACCGCCACTTTGCTCTCCGAGCTTTGCTCCCGACCAGCGTCCCATGGGTGCGCGTCACGCAACCCCATCGATGAAATAAACGCGGATCACTTGGCGGAGGCACTTGTCGCGCCCAAAATCCGTCTCGAAGGAAACGCGCGATGCATTCCGTTGCAAGCGACTGCGACGAGACCATCTACGTTTCCGTAGCTCGAATAATAAAAAGCCAAGGCCTGCCAACCATTAGCGCTGATAGCATTATTTTATACGCGCTGCCCAGACCTTTTAGCTCTGATTCTAAAAAGTTTTTTTATACCGCGACTTTATCTTTTTCTGCCTTTAAATATTTATCGAGTAAAAAGTGTACGAATTGTAAAAGGCTTAGCAGCGTGTGAGGCGACGCGACATTTCGACTCGAAGAATCTTGCCATTTTTAAGTCATTAAACTCGCGATACTTTTAAACAATTATTCACGGTACAACGTTTGGCACAAAATAATAGTGCAAAAGGACTGCGTAAGAAATGCAAAGCTGTGTTAAAGTTTTATCGCAACGTCCTTGCAGGAGGAAATAAATTGATGGACAATGAAATTATTGTTATACGTGAAATTTTTCTCGGGTAATCGACGAAGAATACAAGCTTTATTTCTTTCTGCGTGTCGAAGACGAAATTTGGAACAAATTTAATTTAATTTATTGCGCCATCTCTTCGAAAACTTAAATATGTAGGAATAGTTGATTATAATTAATTATTTGGTCAAGGCCTTATCAACTGTCTATGCGATCTTTTGTTAATATTACAATGTTCTCTTTAAAATGTTAAATTTGACTTACTTATCGCAAAATAATTTTCATTTGAAAGCGCGAAAAATTGTATTTATCAAATTTACATTAAGATTTAGCGGCTCGTAATCTCCACTGGCGAATGATTTTTTTAATTCGCCCGTATTATCCAAGATACAAGGGTAACGATCTAACGCACAAGATGAAACGCGCGGAGTAGAAATAAGTTGATCTTTTGGCGCTCGACGGTCCGAGCACTCGCGATCGTAAAAAGAGGTACGGAGAAATTTAATTTTCAATTTTCAAATTTTATCAAAATAGGAATTCATAAATACGTAAACAATAGATAAGAGGCGTCAAAAAAGGCGAGCGCGCGATGACTTTGGAAAGGTTTCATTTTCAATAATTCAATTTGAACAAATGAAAATTCGCGCGACGAGAGCCGCTGGATCCGAATATTATGTCTCCTTGTCAAGAAAATGAATCACATTCCCAGCGACCAGAATTTCCATTTGGTGTCTAAAGTTAAAAAATTGACGCGTACATGCCTGAGCGGGTGACAGGCCATTTCCTCTTAATTAAATTTAACATTTTATATTTTACCTATCTCGTCGCCATTTCCCACGTCATAAAGACGTACTATTTTTCGCTACACGCTTTTCGCATAAAAACCGCCGCCTGCAGGCCGGACTGTGCGATCCGTACGCCCGTACAAAATGGTTTTCCGCGTATCGGAGGCCATGACACGTCCGCGGCACAGAAAATAACTAAACGACTCGCCGATAGGTGAAAGACAAAACTTAAAACGGAAGGAGCAAAAGCGCACAAGCGCTCGATTCATCGTTCGTAGCGAGCTGATTTTTCTCCCGCTCCGCTTTTCTTCCTCGATTTCCACAAGAGCGCGCGAGATAGACGCCCCTCGGACTCGCACGCGCGAAAACGACGATAAGGTCGAGGAGCCGAGCCACGACCACCACACAAACCTGACATTATACAATCAGTCGCCGCCGCCGGGCGTCGTATCCGACTCCAACTCACTGAGTCTCTGCAATCGCCTAGTCAAGACCTTGTCGTCCGTCTCCGTCTTTCTCGCCTCTTACAAAAACTACTGCACTATCGCCACTATACAGTGTGGACATTCCAAAAAGCGAGCGATCCAAAGCAAACCAGGATCTATATTTGAACTGGCATTTATCGCGCGCGCGCGCGCGAGTGCTTCTTTCCATTTTCACGAGATTATGTTCATTAATTGAGTAAGATCTTGTTTCGCATACTTAGGATCTTTGATTCGAAGACGAAATTTTTATCTGTCGGATTGGATAAAAGCGCTAACCGATTTTTCGCATCGCGGGCTTTGCTTTCGAGTGCAGAGGCGGAGGAGCGCAACTTTGGGCTCGGAAAAAATGGGATCCCCGAGTCTTTAGGGAGGCCTCGCGTCTAAAATTAATCAGCCGATCAGTCTGTCGCTCAAAAACGCTCGGCTCTTCTCTCGAGCAATTGCAATCGAAAAAACAATAAATTTAATTCAAAATGTATCTATGCGCGCCCTCGTCGGCCTATCGCTCAATACATAGTTTCTGTACACAATAATCAATTTTTCTCCTCTGATAAACGCACTTGCCGTTATGGTAGATACCGAGAAAATGGATTCTGGTCTTCGGCTCAGGGATCGTAACGAGGCTGCCGATGAAACCTAGCGCTCGTAGTTTGATCTCGCACGCTCCGCTTCTCGAGATACGAGCTCAACTCGCATTAACACCAACGTACGTTACTCCAACAAAACATGATAATTCTATTTCTGATCATAAATCAATAAGTATTTAGGGTAGATAATTTATCAAAAAAGAAACCAAACGCAGACGCGTGCAATAAACGTCAATTTAAAAGGCGAAAAGGAGATCCACGTCAACGTGTTAATTGGTTCCAAAATTATCGACGACGCGTGCGTGTCCCTGTGACTATTGGAGAAAATTGCCGACTCCCGGGAGGAGGCGAATTCGCCTTGGGGACTCAGCCAATGCTCGCGGAAATGAAACGTCACGCGCGTTCGGCTCCAAATCCGCGCTTATAGCGCTGCTCGACTGCTTCTAGTTGTGTTTTCGGCTACGTCTCCTACCCTAAATACGCGCTGATTTATGATTAAAAGCACAATTATCATTTTTCGCTAAAGCAGAGTGTATTTGTATTAAGATAGCGAGCTATCTAACAAACCGGCGCGAACGAGATCAAACTGCGAGCGTGGGTTTTACATTTCAAATTCCGGAGTCTCAATAAAATCTCCAAGACCGCGAACCCTTCCTACGAGTCAATATTTGTGAGGCCGTACCAAACTATTCGTTATCTAATGGCCGCGTTAAATATCACCGAATGTTGCACTTGTAATTCGAATATTGTGCGCGCGCACTCGAATTGGAGTTGGGGGCGAATTCTCGTTCGAGCGCTCGATTCCGAAAATAGTCCTTGAGTGCGGACAATTTAGATTTGGAAAGGCCAGGGAGGAGACGGCCATTTTCCAGGCGCCGCTTCCACCGTCGTCGTTGCTGACCAGCGGCCCCGGCAACTCGGGCAACTTTTTGGGACAAGTCCGCCCGGCCAAGGGTTGCGCCCTGTGGAGTCGGCCGAGTCGCGTCGTTCGACTCGCGCTCTCGAGACTTTAGATCATTGGTCCAAAAATTATCTTTCGAGAACGCGGACTATCTTATCGCCGAGTGGCGAGACGTCGACGTTACTCTAATAGACAGAAAGATATTTGAAAGACTCGCAAAGAGTGAAAGAGCTGTAGGGGTTATCGCCGCACGAGAAATATATTAAATAAATTTAGTTTTAGTTTTAGTTTTACGGAGCGGAAAGAAGTTTATTTATTGGTTGCGAGTTTCGAGAGGCAGCTTTTTTCAATTTCATCCGGAACTCGCCGAGCTCTCTAATTTTGGCGTTTGCTTTATTGCTAACTGAAATCTAATCCATCGGGCGCTGATAATTTTTCGATTCAAAGCCGCTTCGACTCGATTCCTGCATTCGTCCTGTGGTTCGACAACGACAAAAGTTATCTAATCGCGATGCCAACTGTCCCGAATCTTTTAAACTCGACCCTTTTGCCCCGAAAGGAAATTTTGATTCTATTTGATATTAGTAAGAGATACGCGTGGATTCTATGACGTTAGCGGTCGCAAAAATAAATTTTCGATCGGCACTTCACTCGAGAATTTCTACAATACACTTACTTCTCCTTACGTAGCTTACTATCTTCTATGCCATTGCTTTATATTATTATCTTCTATCTGGAGATTAAAATAATTATTGATATCAATTACAAATATTTTTTCTTTTGAGAAAAATAATTTTTTATTCGATTCGTATATTATTGGCGATAGACCTGTAAAAGTGTCATCTAACGCAACAATTTAAAAAATCTGAATTCCTGCAAGTGAAATATAGCGTTGAACAATTTAAGGGATGACGCGCTTTCAGCTTATAATTTAACATTAATTCTAACCTAAGGATGAATATTTTTCCCTGTCTCTAATCCAAAATAATGAAATGGTGTAACCAGTACAAAGCGTTAGATTTTTAACTCTAGATTCGTGTAGAATATAGTTGCCAAAGATTATATCCGTTACGAAGTTATACTCGTTACTCCCTATTTTTAATAGTTGAGCCAATCAAATTATCAACTTAATTTAAACGATATTGTTATATCATTGAAATACAAATAAAAATTTCATTATACATTAAAATATATTCCAATAAAATATATGTCGTAAGTTTTTGTCGTTTTAAACGGAAAACTTGGTATTTTTCAGTATAGATTCGAATGTAAATTAACGTGTATCGTGTACAAAAATGTTTCTACAATCTCACATAATCTCATGTATAATCTCAAGGACAACATAAAATAATCATACCGCGAATAAATAATTCCTCGTATAAGAAATTAATTTTCAATAATTCGGTTAAACTATCGCGTTATAATATTTTTTATCGTAATTACGGATTTTTTTTTTTTATAAAAAAAGTTAAAATAATTTTACACGCGCTGTGTTTTATAATTTTTATAAATGTGTTTTATAAATTTTTTTCAAATTAAACGTCGAAATTTCAAATAATAAAATAACTTTGTGCTCATTTTGACTTTTTTAAATAGAGCAATATTAAACTTATTTCAACGCGTGTGTTTATTCTCAATGTCAATTCTAGTTTGCGAAAAAACTTTATTAAAAAATCACAAAATACGTACATTTTATCCTGAATATTTTCAATTTGCTTAAAATATTGGTTTATTTAAAAACGTCATTATTTTTTAAATTTATATGAATGATTAATCTTATCTAAAAAATGTTAAGTAATTCTACGAGTACGAATGAAAATCAAGATAAATATAAGAATATAATGAAAACACCTAGTGCTTTAATCGATACAAAATTATTCATACTATATTTAGTAATCGTGTTTGTGTCAAATATTATTAAGTATTGTAATTTTACAAATGAGCAATTCCAAATAACAAATTGCAACTGTTGAAAATTTCTCAACGTCAAAGTTATTATAGTGCAATCAGCAGTAGTTAATTTATTAATTTTCCCAAATAATGTACACACGTTTGATATTTCTTTTTTAAAATCGGACGAATAAAAAAAATAAAGTTTTGATAATGGCTGAACGAGAGAAAAATACACAAGCATTTAAATAGCTAAATTTGAGCTCCGCTAAATATGTTATCACGTAATACTTCAAAAAACTAACTTGTACTAGAGTTTAAACATCATAAAAGGCAAAGATAATTTCATGCTTGTATCGTATGTGAAAAACAATGATAGACAATCAGCTCGTTTATAACACTAGTTTTAAGGCTTTAAGTGGTTCTGAAATCTAAATAAATTTAATTATGAAAAACAAACAGTATTCCAGCGAAATACCTGTATTTTTAAAAAGATGTAAAGATAAAATTTTCAATTTCGAGCAAATGCTGATTGATACTCGATTATTTTGATACACTCAATGAATTCTAATCAGTGTATCATTGAGTAGGAGGAGTCAATAAATGAAAGGTGACGCCACGTCGCGTGATTATGTGGCGTTTAAATTATAGTCTGCAACATAAATTGAATTAATATTTATATCAAACCTTTTTTATTGAGAACATCTCTTATATTAGTTTAAATACATTAAATCGCGATTGTTGTATCTAAATACAATTATCTAATAAATCCAATACAATCTCTTATCTATTGATGTAGAGTTGAATGGCTGGCGCTCGTAACTATTACTTTTCAATACTTTTTAACTATTTTTCGAAAACATTGGATGAAATTTATAGCAACGTGCTCTTTTAAGAAATATCTTTGATTAAATAAGAGAACATTTCCATAAATACATTTGAAAAGTTAATGTTAAAATATCCAACATACTTCGTTATATATAGATAAAATGTTGTTTATTTTTTAAATAATTAGTTAAACGAGGAAATTATTTTGCGTGCTAATTTCAAATATATAAACTGCGTATAATTACATATTTTTCATCACCATACCACGCACATCCAGAAATTTATTATTAAAAATGGGCCGCCATTCCTGATATACCTGCTTTTTTATAATAATAAACTTTAGTTTTAAAAATGTTTTTAATTTATTAATAAGAGAGGTAATCACACTGCATACTCTAACAAGCAATTAAACGCTTAATATATAATAATTAGAGAAATAAAATCATTTTTAATTTTTTGTATTAAATTCTTTATATTTGACTAATAAAACAACTGAAATTTTCGATTGATTTTTCGTAATTATTAGAAGAAAATAATGTTATAAACTAAATAAAACACATTGCTTTCAATCTTTGCTCATAATTGTATTATTAACATTAAATATTTGAATAAATTTTTTATACTCAATTATTCAAATCTGTTTCTGTTCGCAATTATAAACAAACACTTTCGCCACATGTAATAATTAATATATAAAATTAAGTAGGAATAATTTTATTTTTAGTATTATCTTTTTATATTAAGTTAAAGTGAAATATAAATACGAAGTACTCGTACGGTAATTTTGAACAAATAATCGCCCGATAAGATTATCGAATAAGTAAATTATTTTCAGAACCCTTTCCAATATAAATAATTCTTCAGATGTTAGATTTTGCTTTGAAAGTGTTTTCAAACGTTACGCCACTCCCTTTCAATCAAAAAAGATGGTAATCCACTCGATAAATTTTATTTTTTATCATTTACAATTGTAACGTCGTAAAAAACGTGCCCTAATTTCCCGATAACCTACTAACCAGTGCATTTTTAAATGTTAATTAGTGTCGGAGATGCCAAATACTAAGATTTACGGTCAACTCGTCATTTCGAATGACGATGCCTCATTCGATTGGAAAATAAGCCGACTATTAAGCTAATAGATCCATTAAATCACTTAATGCAAGTTTACACTGACAATTTCTTTAAATGTTATTTGAACTATTATTCGCTGTAGACTATTTCGTTCAGCGTAAAAATTATATTTAATACAACTTTTTGTTATATTACGCGTTGTTAATAAAAACCGTAAATTTGTATACATTTTAAGTTAAAGACTTTACTTTTGTTCAAAGTTAATCGTGTTCATTCGTCAAAAGTCCATATATTTTTCGAATATTTACTTCTGTACTGCTCAAATATTATCTCATTTGACCAACTTGAAACAAAACTGTATTAGGTTGCGCCATAAAACATGTCAATGCCCACGTTCGACGAATTCAATTCAATAATTTTACCCTTGAATTTCTTTAAGTTTTGTAATCGAATTATTATTTTTACACCATTTAACATTGAATAGTCACATGCTACGTAACGAACACAAGAGTAAATCACTTTTTTGATCGTCACAAAAATGACTCCGCCGCAGTCTTTCAGGTCAATTTATAAATTGACGTTGAAAATTATAATAGGGAATAGGGAGTAGGGATGAAGGTTGGAAAATAATACACAATCCAGTAAATGATACATTGTTTTATTGATATAAGATGATTTGAAATATAAACGTCATTAAGGAACTGTATGACTTATTCTCCTATTAAAAAAGAATTATCATTATAGACTTTAATTTTACTTTTCCTCGTACGTCGGAACATTTTTCCTACATTTTCGTTAATAAAGTGTTGGAGCGACTCGACGTGTGAAAATAAACAAAAAATAAATTGATGTGCCAATTTCACAAATCATAAGACCGTCAACGAATTTGCGTACTAACAGAAAATTCACCATCATTTTTCGCAGATATCAAAGTCTTTGTGTAAAAAAAATTTTTACGAATTTTCTTGATCATGGGAAGGTCGATGGCGGCACCATCGAAGCAATAACAACGGTTTATAGCTTAAGTACAACAAAAATACATTTCGCTTCTGTTTTAGCGTGAGTGTTTAGCATTTCGCAAAAAATTTTCTCGTCTTCTCTCTTTTCCTCATTTTTTTTTTTTTATTTTCGCATGCTCCCACTCGCCCGCCATTTACTCATCACCTTTCTCACTCATCAGCAAGCATCATCACGTTGATTCTTCCTCACCATGCATAAAAATTACTCATTCGCATACTTTATCTACTTTTTTACTTCACTGCGTAGAAAAATTCTGTTTTTTCCTTTGATCGCAAAATAGAGGTATAAATGTTATTTCTAATGTAGCGTACATCGACATCAGATTTTAATCATTATTACGAGCTTGTATTTTTCATTTTTTCTATCTAAATAATAACGAAAATGATCAACGAGCTATTTTCGGCAAAAAGTCAACTATTTTGCTTATTTATTTACTTCATTGTACATATTACACCTTTTGTATATTCAAAAGTTAATTGTTATCTATTGCCTGAAAATAACGAGATTCTATTTGGCATGAGGCACACAACCATTCACTCTAATTTTTTCCCTTCACGTTTTTATCTCAAGTGACTGTCTGTCTTTATTTAATAATATAATTATCGTCGATCGTTAACATTATTTTTTCATAATTTTTTTGCAATTTTCTTTTCTTTTAACAATTTATTCGTAGTTTACAACGTATAAAAATAAAAGGATAAATAAAAATATTGTATTGCTCTTGATAAAAAAACCTAACATTATATTTATGTAAACTTTTTTCTCGCTACGTTCTTGCCATTCTCTCTCTCTCTCTCTCTCTCTCTCTCGCGTCCACTCATTCGAGCACGCACACGCACACGCACACGCTTTCTCTCAAGTATTCTTTTTAGTCTTCCATGCATCAAACTTTCACCCTCGTATATTTCTCTACGAGCATCCGATTTTCTTTAAATTTATCTTGCTGTCTAGTGGTTCAGGAAATCTTTTCTTTTCTTCTTTAATATAGATTTGTACACATTATTTTTGTTTAAATTAGAAAAGTATATCTCGGTAAAAATCAGTCTAAGAAATTCCTTGCTAATTATTTCTTTATTGTATTAGTTTAAGGTTATAGCCGGCTTGACCACCTAAGTTAAGTTGTATTGTATTAACTCACTCCTGCAAGGGATTGCGTTTCTTCAGCTTTAATTCTTTTATTTAAATTAATTTTCTGTTCAAGTCAAAGTTTCTCAAAACAAAATCTATTGAGCTAGTTTGCGAGGCGTCCGGATTTTCAACTTCCTTATTCATTACCGTTTCACTTTTCTGTTCAAATAGTCGCGTATAAATTCTATTTACAAACTCTCATAAAGTCACAAACTCCACTCTCACGTATTCCAAAACGAAACGAGAAAACGAAGCTTCGTTAATAGTTCAACGAACAAAAAAACACTGTATACACTTTTAAAATTATTTTCCTTTTTTCTCATTAAATATACCTACCATATATATGGAAAAAATGCAAACTCAAAAACTAAAGAGGACACAGACCACCACGTGACCTCAGGAATCAACAAAAAATGCATTATTCTTTATCTATGTTTTTTTTTTTTTATATTTTTTCAAAACTAAATAAAAAACGAATTTGTGCATCGGCGAAACAAAAAATCGCAATTTGGCAATAATTATCAAACTAAAAAAACACGATTTTATTTTTTGTCTTCTCACGGGGGAGAGAAATCGAGGAAAAACAAAGCGAATACAAGAAAAAGTGTCTAAATCGTATTAAAAAACTATATACTATATATGAAAAAGGAAGCACGTAAGTGGAAGGCGTAAAACTTAATTGCGCAACATTCGTCCGAAGTACTTTTCATGCTACTTTAGTATTTCGTGCACTTTTGCGCTTTTTAGCACGGAGAGAAAAATATTTAAAAAATAATATGAGTTTTAGTTGAAAAACGACTCTCATGAAATATATCTCTACGGTCATATTTTTCTACATATCTTTATCTCGGTGCATTTATTTCGTACTAATTTTCTTCCTTTCTTTGTCTACTTCTTAGCACTGTCACTTAGCAATTTATGTCTATCATCATTATTTATTTTTTAGCAGGTACGTTTTGCACTCTTCTGAAGTAGAGGCGACTAAAAGCGGCATAACCGGACTCGTTTTGTGAACCCTTTCCGTCTCGTCTCCCAATTCTCGATTCTCGATTCTCGATTCTCAATTCTCAATTTCTTCGCGTCATCGTTTCTATTTCTCCCTAAAATGCTCCGACTTTTGAATGCCGCCGTTTTATCATCATCTCCCGTAGACTAAAAATTTTACAAGAGGAAGACTCGGCTTCTCGCGTTTCTTTGTCATTCTCTCTCTCTCTCGCATTCTTAAAAAACACGCACAAACGACATCCGTGCGCGGATTAAAACCGGAAAAGAGGTGGTTGCAGAGCATCTTAAAAACAAATTAAAAGCCCGTGGGTACATGCGCGCGCACACGTGTGCACACTCGACGGAAAAGACTGCTCTATTCGTTCGTTTCTTTTTTCCGCACATAAAAAAAAGGAAAACTACCGGCAGTGAATTCGAGATGAGGAGCAGGGAAAACTTTTGATATACGTTGTGTTGGTTTGTTAGTGTTTGAGGAACGCCTACGATCCCTTTTCTATTTTGGCACCAGAATGTTTGTCTATTAAGAAAGAAAGAGCTGCGCTCAAGGCACTTGTCTTTGGAAAAAATACACTGTAACTGATAATGTCTGCTTCAATACCATTGGTCACGCATACGAAATGCTAAAGTCATGAAAGATACGTAACATCGTTAGCGAAACAATTAAAAAACATAATTCACAGAGTTAAAATTGAGCAGCCTGATTCTCATTCGTGTATAAAAAATAAACTCCATTTGCATCGGGGCTCCGCGTAAGGTGTAACAGTTAACAATTTTCGGTTTAATTGGAAACAACAACTGGAAATAAATGTGAACTCGATCAATATAAATATTTAGCTTTCCTTTCGTAATGCACTTCTTTACAGTTAGTTTTCGCTATGGCGCAGCCCACCTTATTATTTCAATTCTATTCATATATATTTTTAAAAAAGCATAATAATAGTCTCGTTGTACAATGTTGTACCTGATCTACTCGTAAAAAATACGTCACGGCATTCATTCACTGTTATTCATGCATTTGCGCGTCCTGTAGACGCGGTATTTAAAATATAATAATAAAAAGAAAGAACCCAATACCATCTCATATGTTTTTTTCACATCTGTATCTTTGTCCATCTATTCTCCCTCTCCCAACCGCCGGCACCACCAACACCACCCGCCTCTATCGTTCTCTCACGCACACAGTCATATTCACTCTCTCTTTCGTTTCTTTCTTCTCTTTTAACTACATAGTCGCAGTGTCTGGCCTCATTCACGTCTTTCTTTAATTCATGCATCGCGAAACCATTGTGCTTCCGTTCAAAGTTTCCTGTATACATCGTTTCCTTTCCCCCTCTACTCTCCCCTGTCCCTCTCGCTCACATACTCAGTCAGTCACTCTCTCTCTCTCTCTCTCTCACTCTCTCCTGCTCTCCAAGCTGGTCTTAAAATTCTTTATCCGATGGCAATGGCGTTAATTTTCTTTGCTCGAATTTTTCAATTTTCTCGTGTTTCATCTTGTTTCAACCATTATCATCTACTTTATTCATATCTCGGTAGTTCCCCCAGTTTTGTTTACCAGTTAATTCTGCGGTAAATTCGATAAAAACGAATACTGTAATCTAGAAAAGTAATGAACACATTGTTTTCTTTTTGCTTTTTTCCACTTGTTCCACACCCATTCGTTTAATGCAGTGACACTCGAGATTTAGAAAGATTCTTTCTAAATTAATTTTAAAAAAATCTTAATTTTTTTGCTCCTCACATTTGTCGTCCAATTTTGTTTTTTATAGATATAATAATATTGAACGCACACTCACGAAAAACAAAAACTGCACGCATTCTCTTTCTCACGAGATTATTCATTAAAGGGGTTTTTGTTTATATGTTTACAAATATATTCGCTCGCTAACACTTAAATTTTAATTATAATTTACCTTTTTCCTAGAATTAAATGTAAAGATGCGTAGCGCGAAACCTTTACATGTTTCGTTATAATATTTTTCTTCTTAAATAGTCACACACGACTATTTGGTCGTATAATCTAAACCCGCTAATGACAAGCCTTTAAATCATAATTATTACTTATTTTATTAATCAGTTTGATAAATTATGATACGATATTATCTCATTTTTGTAATAAAAAGTTCCCGTATAAGAAAAACCGCCGATTTAGTCGGCCATGAAATCAACTAAAACGTTAACAATATTATTATAATAATAATAATAATAATAATAATAATAATAATAATAATAATAATAATAATAATAAATAGTAATATGATAATAATTATAATATAGTAATAATAATAATAATAATAATAATAATAATAATGATGATAATGATGGTGATATCAGTATAATAGATAGTAACATTACTAGCATCCCTACTATCTCACTTTCACTATATTCATTTTCTTTTTTCTCTCACTCGCTTCAATCTACGCTTTCATAGATTTACCTTTGCATTCATATATATCCATATGCATACGTGAATATACACATGTATGCATACGCGCAAACGCATATATGTATGTGTTATATGTTTATATATACATACATGTATATAAATATATATATATATATATATATATATATGTTTATAATATCGAAACCTGTATACGCGTTGAATTCGTTATGTACAACGGTGTATTTGTGTGTGGGTGTGTGCGCGCGCGCGCGCGCGCGTTGAGCGCGTGTACGTGTTTGTGCATGTGTCTGCGTGGGGAAGATGTGTGTTTATAAATACACAAAAAGGAAAAAAGCCTGAATACGATGCTTCATTTTTCATTTATCGCTTATCGCTTATCGCTTATGCATTCGTGCTCAACTGAGGAGAAGAAAAAAGAAAGTGTTTACAAACAAAATACGGAGGCGTCGCAAGTACCTAGCGAGGAAAATTAGGAATATCAGAAATAGCGCGTTACAAAAAAAGTGCAGTAGGAGCTAAAGTCGCTTGAAAGTGTGTCTCCTTCCAATCGGAGTAGACGGCTATTGTATCAATCAACGTTAGTTGCATTTTTCCTACGAGGTGTGAGAACTGGGCGTCGTTTCCAAAAATATACAGCCCTGCTGCATCTTACACATTCGTACGCGCCGTGTCGTCATCCACGAGAGCCAGAGTAGAATAAAGGATTATTCAATTCTTTATTTATGTTTTAAGAAAAAAAACTGTCATCTATATATATAATATATATCCATATATTTTTCATGCTATGTAATTTATCTACAGTTGACTCGCATCTATGCGTGTGTGCGCGTGCGTGCGTGGGTGCGTGTACTCGCACTCGTATAATCGTAAGATGCGCTTCTTGCATATTGGCGCTGACGAAACGAACATCGAGAACACGGCCTTTGTTCCCCTATCGTTCAGCTACTACACCTAACGAACCCCTTTCATCAAGAATCAATAAATCGTATAATTATTAATGATAATCGTCGTTATAAGTTGTAATTATGCTCTTTAGTAGTTATATATCACTTTCCACACAAGTGTGTCAAACATGACGCCCGGGTGTCGGCGGCGATGCGCTATTATTCGCGAGCGTTGCGAGTCGAGTTGGTCGAGCGCAGCCCAGCGGGGGAATATCGGGATTCACCTTCCGACCGCCTCGTTTTCATCTACACTTTTTTTCGGCGTTCGGAAGACTATTCCCTCCCCGGGCTCCATTAACAAAAGCGTCTCTGTTTTCTTATGTTTTGTGCATTGTGGTGTGCGTGTCTGTCGTGGATGGGTGGGAGGGTGGGTGGCTGTGGCTGTGTACGTGTTTTGTGTGCCCGTGCGCCGCGTAACGGCCGCCGCCGCCGCCTCTCTCTCTCTCTGGGAGGAGCGCGGACGACGCACGGGGCCCGTGGCGTGTGTCCCTATCGGTGTACGCGTGTGCGCGGGCGACGGGGGTGTGCGCGCGCTCGTATGCCGCCGCCTTGCTATGGTACAAAAAAGAAGAAGAAAATGAAAAAGAAAATAAAAAAATAAAAAAGGAAAGGGAGATGAAGCTTGAAAAACGCCGCAGTAATTAATAGCAATAAAATCTCACGAGTCAAACACGAGGATTATAAAACATGTACTCTCTCTCGTAATAGTTAGTGCACCCAGGGGAGAGGCGCGCACGAGGCTCGCGCCCGGTATCGACGGGCGAGCGCGTCGCACGAGCGTCGCCAGCGGTCCAGCCGCGTCCCTCCTTCCTTCTCTCACTGCCTTCTCGGGGGTCTCGGGGGTCCTCATCGGATAAGGGCCCCGGCCCCGATCGGGGGCCTCTATCAGCGCTGTTGGGCGAGACTCCGCCGCAAGTGGCTGAGTTGCGCCCTCAGTCGCTCCTGCTTCCGCTTCAGATCGACCACCTTGGCCACGTTCAGCTGATCGAGGTCGGTGAGCCTGTCGCAGAAGGCCGCGGCTTGCCTCAGAATCGCGACCTTGGGCGCCTTCTCCTTGGCCTCGACTTCGGGCACGAGGATTCTCAGCTCCTCGAAAGCGTTCCGGAGCTCTATCCGCCTCTGGCGCTCCATGTTGTTGTGCAAACTCCTCTTCTCGGTGTCGGGCTCGTCGTCGGAGGAGCTTCTCGAGGAGGAGGCGAGGCTGCTGTTGCCCGCGCTGAGCTTCGACGGCGAGGACTGGGGCGAGCTCGTGTTGGACTTGTTCTTTTGGGGTGTCGCGCGCCGCGTATACGTTCGGTGCTGTTTCGCCCGTTTGGGGGCGGGTTTCGTCGACTCGGCGTCCGAGGAAGCGGCCCCTTGGTTCGCGCGCTTCCTCGTCGCGCTGTTGGGTGGACGGCCGCGGGGCCGAGGCGCCGTCGGCGTCGAGGATATCGAGCTGCTGCTGCCGCGCTCCTTGAAAGCCGTTTTGACCGTCAGCTGGAAGTGCTTCTGCTCCGCTGGACTCGGATACGTGGGCAGGGACGAGGCTGCGGTCGAGCTCGAGGCTCGAGACGGCTTCTCGTACGAGACCACATCGATCTCCTCCTCTGTAACATCAAGCAAAGGCAAATATTTGAGCGAGGCGCACTTGAGGCGAGGCGCAGCGTGATGGTGGTGGTGTGGCGGTGTGGCGAAGGGCACAACGGGGGCACAACGGGGCGCGAGGGGGTGAGAAAGTTTGCGGAAACTTGGTGAATTATCGTCGGGGCAACTTATCGCGTCTGCGCAATGCGCCTTCTTTCTCCCATTAATAACTCGTGATTGATGGTCGCTGGTGTGCGCGCGCGCTGTAATAAAATTACGCTCGTTTTCGGAGACGCCGAGGCGCACACCCACACTCGGGCCATTGTGCACCAACAAAGCCGCGCGAAACGAGTGGGTTCGGTATTTTTTTATTTATGGGAACGAGAAATTAATACGTGCACCTACATGCACGCGCGTTGGCTCGATTGTGCGTTTTATTACACGTTAGGCGGTTCGATAGCTCCGAAAGATCCTGGCTGGTGTCCTTCAGCCGTGTCCTTGGAAATCAAGGAAAATAATTGTGCGAGGGGGAAAATGCAGCGCACCCCATACGGAAGACGTAGAAAATCCGGGAAAATAGGGTGCGCGCAGTACTAATGTATTTTCCGACGCACGCGCGTGCGTTTACATTGGGTTATCGCGTGCCTCGAGGGGGAAAAGTCGGCGGCGGCGTTACCTTCAAAGTTCCCCCTCGCTTTTTTCGGTCTTTTCTCTCTTTTCGGCCTTTTCGGACACTTTTCCTTTCTTCGATCATTCAATTCACGCGGACTCTGTGGCTACTTTGCGAGTTGATTTAGCTGCTGCAGGGCACGTGCGCGACGCTCGGCGACGACGCTGAATTCGCCCGAGAGAAAAAAGGAGCGTCTCCCGAATTTCGCGTAGCGCCTGCGCCGTCGCTATTAAAGGCATACACGCTTTATTTAGTAGTTCCTTCTTGCGCCTGCTAGGAGATATCGGATTACAGCTGCGCTGCGCAGAGAGAAAGCCAAGGATGTGTCAAACGGATGGCTCGTGCGTGGATTTTATTGTCGCTGCGTATAGAAGAGTGGGAGTTTCGTTCGGAGGGACTTTTCTTTGTTTGCAATCGTTGCTTCTATTTGGCATATCCGAGGCGCTATTCGTAATTCCCCCTCCCCCCTGCTACTGCTCTCTTGGCCATCTTTTAGCCCGCGCCCCTCTCTTCGTTGTCTATTTTTTCGCCTATTAATTTGTATTTTAATTAAAACATCATTACGCGTCGCTGGCCGCTCGTAAATTTATTCACTGTCGACTATTTCGAGAATATCAGATACTTCCTTAACAGCGCTACCAAGAAACGAATGCAGCAATCCGAGTCTGAATTTCGCGTCGGTATACGGCGAGGAACGCGCCAAGGGAGAAGGAGGAGGAGAGAAAAATAGCCAATAACGCGACGCGCCCAAGTCGTGGCATTTAAATAATCGTGCGGGAAAAAGAGAGCAGCGAAGGGAACGGGGGAAAGGAGCTTAAGGCGCCCCCGCGCGAGTTACGAAATGGGCTTAAAAGGAAGCGGAAGTACGAGGCCAAGGGAGGTGAGGCGCGAACGAGTGGAACGAGGAAGAAGCTGTCAAAGAGGACGATAGAAGTTGCTGCGGAAGCGCTTTGGCGCTCTCAAGAATAGCTGCGGCACTCGCCGAGCCCTTTCTCGTCTGCGCGCCTGGCGACGAGCCATGACATCCCGGTCGCGAGCGACTCTACCCGCCGAAAAGGCGCGAAATCCTCTAAATATAGCAGCTCTCTCTCTTCTCGATTCTCCTCTGCGCCACAAGTTCGCGGGAAAAGGCAGAGGGGAGAGGAAGGCAAAGACGAAACTTGGTCTGCTTTTTCCATGTACGTGCTGCTGCTGCTGCTGATGCTGCGGCAGCGCGCGCAACGCGTCGATGAAACGCTGCGAAGTTTTCGGCATTCCCTCCCGATTTG
Organism: Platyscapa corneri; assembly: GCA_018907185.1. NCBI lineage: Eukaryota > Metazoa > Arthropoda > Insecta > Hymenoptera > Agaonidae > Platyscapa > Platyscapa corneri. The sequence goes on from JACCHW010000012.1 coordinate 2,532,691, forward strand.
TCCACGCGATTCGCTCGGGAATTTCTGTGCACTGGAGCTTGGAAAATGCCCACCACTAAACGCGCGCATTTCGATCCCAATCATTAAGCAATCCATCCGCAATCTGCTATTATTATTTTTATTATTGTTGTTATTAGTATTATTATTATTATTATTATTATCGCTCTTTGTTGTTGTGAGAACCGCGTTCAAAAATTTGGGGAATTTTTGGAAACCGAATCGTCCTGAATGAAAACAAAGCGCGCGGCTCGTCGATTCACCGAGTGGTGGTGCGCCAGGGACAAAGAAAACCCAGCAGGTATCGGGGGGAATAAGGGCGGAAAATTCGTAGCGCACGTGGAGCCCTCGAAAAATGCGTCTCGATGCATCTTCGCCGTAATCAGTGTGACTCATCTCTTCCTCCCATGGGATTTCGTTATCACGTTCAAGATTTCCGGGCTCCGACCGCTTAGATTTAATTCATCGATGTGGATTATTCCGAGTGCAGGCCGCCAACTACTTCCACTTCGATTTTCTTATGCCTCAGCAATTTCATTTGGGTTTACAGTCGCCTGTCCTGCTGCGTAATTGCAATTGAAGAAAGTAATTCAATCGACGCCAAAACGAAATTGTATCAAATTAACAGTACTCCGCGTACTTTTCGTACTCTACTTAAAACTAACTGCGCTAAATCAAAGTGAAAAATAATCGACTAGAAATGTTTGGTAATTACAGAAATTAAAGATAAATTGCGCTCAATTTTTCGGAATTATAAGAATTTCGTTTACTGCTAATTGAGGCGCCGAGCGGCTATTTTTCACGACTGCAATTAAGCAACAGTCGACCGACCCGACCATGGGTCGCGGCGGTTCATACCAGAGATTAATAAAATACGACCTTTTATAAATTGAGGTCGGCTTATCTTGTCTATTTCTTATGAATTGACGCAAAGGAAGACAAAATTTGGGTTCTTCGGGAGCTGGAGCGATTACAAAGTGTCATAGGTGACGACATTGCCTACGCTATTATCGCCCGGAAAGAAATTGACACATCGCCGTATGTGGGATTACGGGGCACGTGCCAAGGAGAAAGAGAAACGACGCACAAAGAAAACTCTCGAGCGGGCACAGGACAGAGGCCAAGGGTGAGGTGAGGTGGGGGGGGGGAGAGAAGAGGGGATAGAAGAACAGCGCAAAACTCGGCAGCGCGCGACAAAGAAAATATTGTGATTATAAATGGGGAAAGCGGACAAAGAAGGCGAAATAAGATTTTCGTTTTTCAGCAAATTTTCTCCGCGCTCGTTAAAAACGCTCCCGAGTTGACTTACTCTGCTCTGCAACGATTATCATCTCGTTTATTCTCCCCCCTCTCGAGTGTTTAGCCGAGCTTCTCCGGAAAAGTGCGCGAGTCGCGTTGCTCCTCGAGGAGCGAGAAAGGCGTCTAATCGAGGGAGAGCAGCCACCTCCGGATCCGGCGACCGGCCGGTGGAAGGTCACCCCCGCCACGGCGCGACAAAAAAACCACCGTCTGTCGTCTTTGCCACCCCCAAGAGCCCTTCTTCCTCCCGAGGAAGGCGCACTACTCGCTGGGTCAGCGTCGATTCGCGGCGGAAGCAGGCAGCAGCAGATAGGCGCACTTCGCCGGCTCGCTTCTCCGCACGTGCTGCCTCGTAAGCCAGCGACCTTGGGGGTCAGTGTGCTCCGCTCTTCCCTCGTATCTGCGTCGCTGTTCGCCGAGGCGCGACGCGCGCATGCGGTGGGGCGTCGACGCCGATCGAAGCCGGGAGTTCTTCCCTCTCGCTCTGTCGCTCTATCGCTCTATCGGTCTCTCGCCGCCTGCCGCTGCCTGCGTGGAACAACGCGCGGGGCGAACCAACGCCGAGTATCGGCGTCGACCCCATGTCGGGTAAGGGACGCGCGCGCGCGTGACTCAAGGGCGCGAGCGCCAGACGGCCAGGGTTCCGGGGGCTCGACTCTAGCTCGAGTTCGTGACATTGAACTTCGCTGATTATTCGGAGCGTCGGGTTATTCCTTCTCGCATTGTTGGTAAAAGCCCCCGCTATTTCCAATTAGGCGCGACGGCTATTTTTTCGCGAGTTCATTTCGTTTCCGCTTCCGCACGACGCGACTCGACTCGGCGAAATTTAAAACGCACGCGACGAAATCTGGATGTGTGCGGGGAAAGTCGCGCTGCTCCTCGGCACCGCTCGATAAAAAAGGAAGATTTCATTGGGGGCAGAGGCTCGGTAATTAATTTCGCATCGCTCGATAATCGCTTAATAACCAATCGCGCGCGCGACTCGGACGGGGAAAAATTCGAGCTTCAATGAGTTCGAAGCCGTCGGATGAAAAACTTGGAATCCTGTTTTACTAATAAACCGAGCGCTCGAGCGACAGTTTTCAAGTACGTGAGGCGAATTAAAAATTTGAAGATTGTTAGAAGGAACAAGCGAGCGAACGAACGAACGAACGAACGAACCAACTGCCGCCGGAGAAAGTTTGCTTTCCTTCCCACGGACGCAACCCAACCGGAGTGTAGTCGAGGTAGATTGACCAAAGCAGGTGGAGGATGACGAGTTCAAAGCCGAGGTCCTCGCTCGAGATTTCTATTTTGTTTTTCAGCAAAATAGCTCTCCTCGGCGCTCGAGTCGCGGCGGTATTTGCTTTTGCTCGGTGTCGTCGTTGACAATAGTCGTTAATTGGCATAGTTATTCAATTGGTTATTTAAGCCGACCCCACACGAGTGACTGCGAGCCGATGGAGGAAGGAAGCGCCGCCGGGGCTCGATTTCCACGGAGACGCGCGCGAGTCGGTCATTCGTCGAATGCTGCCTCGAGAATTCCTCGAATGTTTTTCCGACGCACGCCTGCTGCTTTTTTAGGGCTGCGAGATACCGGAAAATTCGTAAAAGGCCGTAAGAGGCTTCCTTTGTTTCGCACTACGAGCGCGCGCTAATGAAGAGGTTGAAAAAGAAAGCCCGATTGCGTAAGAGCGAGCCCGGCGATCGAGTTAAGGATGTACTCTTGTGTACGCTGGATCATTTACGCTGGGAATAATACCGGTGTGCCAGCACGAGGTGCCGCCTCGTTTTCGCCTCGGCACCGAGCAACGTCGTCGTGTCTCTCGTTCGGAGAAATACCCGTGCGCTACAGTTAAAAAGTGTAAAAAGTTGAGTTTCGCAACGAGCGACAATCGCGCGCAATCATCGCGATCAAACCACAAAAGATCTATCCAGGAGTTTGCGATAGTTTCTCTTCAGGGCTCGACGTTGCGCGTCTGTCGAAAGAGGCACTGCTCTCGGATACGCTAATTATTCCGCCGCAGTTACAAATGAAGAGTCCGGGGCAAGCGATGCCCGAACCAGATAATAGCCAACCAACATATTTTTCGACCCCTTTTCGCTCTTAATAACTAACGAAACTCAATATGTAACAGCAGCGTCGGGCGCCGCAGCCTGGCCTCATGACAATTTCGAATAACCGACATAATTCCCTCCCGTACACCTACAACGCCACACAGGTAGGGAGGCAAGGCAGTACGTCGTCGTCGTCGCGAGAGTACGTGAAAGTTCTGCCCCGCCGCTTTTACCAAATTGAAAACTGGATAGACACTCTATTATCGACCGATCAGCATTGAATTTTCCTTCTCGACCGATAATTTCCGACTCCTGTAATTACGTCGAAGAAATCCTCTCTTCTCCTCTCGCGAATCTCAAATTTCAACCGAATTCGCAATTCTGGCGGTCCGGCAAAGTTCATGGGTTTCCGGTCATTAGCGAAATCGGTCAGCGACCATCTGCCGCTCTGGTGTCACCAAAAATACAGCTCTTCGCGCCGGCCGACCTACAATCTCTAGGAATAGTCCGCGGTGGCGCGCCACGTCCGAGCGAGAGCGAGAGAGAGAGGAGGTGGCGTCTAGCCGGTCGGCGCGTCCGAATATAGCGCGTGGGCGTCGTCGTCGTCGTCATCGTCATCGTCGTCGCCGGTAACTCGGGCGGCTTTGTCGTCGAGAGATGCAGCCGCCTCCCGGAGGGAGCACTGCATGTGTGCGAAAGGAGCGCGCGAGTCGCGCCTACTCGCGCCGCTAACTGGATGCGAGAGAAATGGACGCGCGGCCGAAAGTAGGCACACGGAGACGGAAACGCGCGCCTCGGGAATAAAGCAACGGCGCTGCTGCTGCTGCTGCTGCTGCTCTGTACGGTTCTCGAGAATTTTCCTCAGTTTTGGACGACGACGAATCTCTACGGCGAGGAAAAATCGACAAGCGCGAGTCTGGAATTTCCCCCCGTTCCCGTCGAGATTCAACGTACGAGCGCCACTCACACATTTAATTTGCATCGCTTGATTTACGCTCATTTTCTCCGCGCGCAACTTTCGCAAATACTCTAGAAATTATACGGCGCGCGCCCGCGGAGAGAAAGAGGGACGACGGCTGATGAAGATCGAAGGCGCGTAGAGGGGCAGACACACACGGCGATGCTGCTGTGCGTGGGCCCGACCTCGGCACTCGCGGCGATTTATTACCAGGAAGTGAACGCGTCGTTCTAAGCTCCGGAGCGCGTGGGGCCCCCGATCGCGAGTCTATTCGCAAGCTGCGAATTTTGAAACGGAGCCCAACTCTTACCTGGGGCCCGCCGATCTTGCGGAAGGTCTTGCAAGAGGGCGCCGCCGCCGCCGCCGCCGCCGCTGCCGCCTCTCTCGCATTCACGGGAAGATCCGAGTATCGAACCGAGGGATTTCCTGTTGCCGTCCCGCGACGCTTCGGCGGTCTAAATTAATACGAATTGCAATTCGGCCACGCGAGAATCCAACAAAAAGTGGGACAGCCGCAAAAGCGGAATACGCGGCTACCACTCGTCGATGTAAGTCCGCGATTATTATTATACTCGACGCATACATGCGCGGCGCCGTCCTCTCCGATTATCAATGCGGCTCGATCTAATCTCGTATAAATCATTCAAATTCCTGGGGATTTCAATGCGATTTAATCTATTGAACGAGCTTCGTTAATATTTTACACTCAGAGGTGGTAAAGTGAAATAACAACGGGATGAGGAGAAAGAGCAACAGCCGCGGCGGCGGCGGCTTGTAACAGCGGGTCGCGCTGGTTTTGTAATTAAATTACAGTAAAGCGATGCGAATTGCCGCGCGTCCAAGATGAAAAAGGTTCACACAGGCGGTTCACGATGGCGGCTCGTTTACGAGCTGAATTATATGCACCCATTCGTCAAAGTCCACTTGCGTCATCCCAATATCTGTCGCAGGAAATTTGTAAAGCCAACTACACTGCCGCTCTCTCCGTCTCTCTCTCTCTCTCTCTCTCTATCTCTCGACTACGGCTGGGAATTAAAAGATTCCCACTATGTGCTGCGACCTGTAATACGGGAGAGGAGAGCGTAAGAGTTCCGATAGATCGAGGGCATGTACAGTAGTGGCGTAGCAGTAACGCGGCAAAAGGGAGCCGAGGACTGCTATCGCCATTAATCTGCTCGAATTTGAAGCGCCGCTCCAACACAAAAAGCCGAATCTTTGATAATTCGATGAAATAGTAAATAAAACTAGAGGCGTTTGCTCGTGTGTCACTGCGAGGCGAGTTCACACGGAATTTCGAGGCCGATTGTTCGAAGCCTTACACAATCTTGCCGCGGACGGCGCTGCACTGAAACAAACCATTGGATATCCAGCGCGATTCTTTTGATTATCGAATTACCAGTTGGTCGGTTGTTCGCTGCTTAAAATGCGGCCTTATTTCTTATTTCCTCCTACTTAATTTTCTTGGAATTTTTCGTAAGTAGGTAGGTAAGTAAGCATCGGAGAAGCGGTTTAAAAAATTCCCACGATTTGTTCAAATCCAGACCTTGGAATATTCGATTAGGCGCAGCGCATCAGTCAAATACCTCGAATTCAAAAGTTACAACAACCAAAAACTGTCGGCGTAGTGGAAAAAATTGACCACCGGTGACGGCGGCGTACGCGTAATCTCCATGTCCAAACTGCTTTTTTTTCAAACGCGATTATTGCAAGCGGAATGCACTTGCTACTCGACTCTGATCGATTTCACGCGGATTCAACGGTCGCCACCGCCGCGCACTTTCCTGGGTCTGTCCCGGCACGTCGACGCGGCGCTCTATTCGTTAACCTTAATTAGCTTTATATTCCTTCCTTGTCTCGCGAAGAATAAAGATAGCGAAACATCCAAACAAACGTCAAAGCCTTGAACTAGATGGTGCGGAAAACACCCGACTCCGCAGGTTTCGGAAGTGGAAAAAAGTACTGTTACACATTAACCATACGGGGTCTCGACATTAGCTGAAATTACGTTGCAAAAGAGTGTAAACGAAGAAGAATTGTCATGCTAGGGATCGTTGAAGCTTTCAGAATACACTTGGCCTTTGGAAGAATGCCCAGATCCATTATACGAACCTCGGATCGCAGGTATAAGAATTAGCTCTCTCTCTCTCTGTTCCTCGCGCGCCCGCGTTCTATCACGCTCTCACTCTCGATTCTGTAATTCGAAAAGTACTGTATTTTTAAAAGTAGGCCACTTTTTGCATTTCATTTACAAGGTCCGAGGAAAGATGTTAGACAAATTCAAAAATTTACACTCCAGCCCAAACTGTTGAACCGGAGGAAAAAATGTTTTTGCAACTAATCTGTCGGCGGCGAGGGCCACTTTCAACAAATAAAACTCGTACCAGGACCGAAAAACAATCCCGCGTTAGCAAAAAATACCGGCGCTCGTTCACATAGAGGCGCTTTCGAACAAAGAAAAATTTCAAGCGGTAACGCGAGCGCGCAGATACACGCTGCCCCCTGCCCCCCCCCGTCCCCCGGGCCGACGCGCTGTCTCTTTTCCTCCCCGCGAGTAGTCAAAGCGCGTATCGAAACCGAGTCGTCGCACGAGATCCAACGGATACGTGAAATGAAAGAAAGAAAAGAAAGGACCGCTGCTCTCCTTTCATATAAAAACGAAGGGTGCGCGAGTACCAAAGAAAACGGGAGAGGGAGCAGAGCAACGGGTCCCAAGAAAAGAGACGTGGAATAAGGGGGCCCGAGGTGGATTGCGGACCCCGAAATACGCGAGAGCGACCGAGCGAGGAGCCTTAAAAAAGAACAAAGGCAGACTCGCGGGGTTTTCTTTCCCTCGCTTTCTATTTTATTTCCCCGTGCGTACGTGAACGTCTGCACACACGTGCGCAATGCACAAACCGATGCACCAAGGTCTTAGCCCTGAGCTTATGAGGCTCCAGCTGGAACGAAAAAAACTTTGATAAAGGTGCGGCGAGGACTATGGAGGACTAGGACTAAGCTTTCATCATCTTCCGGGTTAATATCGAGGATTTTTGAGAATGCGATATGTAGAAATTGTGCCGGGCTTAGAGCTTAGACGACGAGAGGTCGGACAAAACATTACTCCAGGCAACAAAGTGGGTTCCGGTCGGCCGAAAGATGCTCCTCGCGACGATCCCGCACAGAAGTCGAGGCGAGGAGGCGCGCATGAGCAGCGTGAAAAGCGAACAAGGAAAAAATTGCCGAATTCCTGGTGCGCAAAGGCGACATTATGGTACGTGGAAAGGCGCGAGCGATCGCACGGAACAATGTTTGCCGCGACTCCGCAAGACCGTCTTCGGGACAGCAGCGGCAACGGCAACAACAGCAGGCGGCGGCTCTGCTTGGGAAAGCTACCGACAATTTACTCTGGTTCGATTATAAAAAACGCGAGCGCAAATCCATTACGTGGCAGATTTCGCGCAACAACAGTTTTTCCCGTTGTCACTCGCGTAACCGTCCGCCGCTCTGCTGCTCTCTTTATCCCTCTTTTATACCGGGGAAAAACCCAACTGTATAAAAATAATAGAAACCAAACCCGTTATGGAATCGAGAGTACCGATTCCAAATGAAATCTGCTTATAAGCAGCTCGATAAGTCTACTTTAGTATCTGGCAACTCGAGAGAACGCGTGTAACAAATGTTACGTTTTTACGTTCAAGAGGATCGGCGACGACGACGACGACGACCAGGACGACGACCGTTATTGTAACTGTTTTTCCACGGAATAAGAGAAATTCAGCTCGTTTTGCATTAAAAAAAGATCGACAGCATTAGGCGAGTCGCGCTCGTCGTTATCAATGGCATGTAAAGCGAGTGACTCTCCTAATAAAGTGCAGTATCTCGACTCTGTTAAAATCAGTGACGTGCTCTGCAGCACTCGTCATCGTACGCAACGGAGCGGCAGTCAGAATGTCAATCCCGAAAATTGACCTAAACTTTCTTTAGGGGACGAGTTGCCATCCAAGCGAAACGAGATCGCCCATAAGGACTGCACGAAAGAGCCAACTAAAAGAGAAAATTGGTGGAGGGCGGCAGCCAATATTCAGAATCAATCGAAACCGGCGAGCGATGCCGAAAGAAGTTTTACAAGACTGATTGATTTCGGCATCTACGCGAGGAGAGCAACTTTCCACGATCACACGCGTGCGCGCGCAGAGAGAGAGAGAGAGATGTACGTCTATCCAACAGCACCGATGGCCTTGTTTATTGAACCGCAAACTTGGACAATGACTATAATGTACCTCACGTGTCGTCGTCGTCGTCGTCGCCGCCATTTCAATTGATAGCACAAACAAAAGATGACGATTTTGACATTGAAAATTTGAGGCGGAGGCGAAAATTCTGCGTTACTAGGTGAAAACCCACGCGGGACCCGTCAACTAGGCAGTCGAGACAAGTTTACGCGTTTTATGTAAAATAAAAGACTCCGTGAAAGTCAGTCGCTGCTGGTCGTGTTTCCCGAAATCACGGCAAAAGTGGGAAACGATTGAAATTCGCGCCCGACACACTCAAGTGTAACAAGGGCGACGGCGGAGGTAACGTAAAGTAGTAAGTTAAGGTAAACCAAGGCTAAAAGTACTATCGAAAAATATAGGCTCGTACACTTGTACTTATTTAAATGACGCAACTGAAATGGCTTGAGCGAGGCAATGCTCGAACAGCGTGGTACTACACACACACGAATTCACAGGAAATAAAATATTAAATGCGCATGAAAAATTATTGTAGGATTCATTGTACTGATTCGGTTACGTAAGCCCGCTGCTTTATTTTATGCGGAACTTTTATTGTGCGGGTATTTGCGTTTAAAGCATTTGCTTTCATTATTCAAAAATGTCCATCGGAAGAAAAAAGGCAATTACAGAAAATACCATCGTTAAATTGTGAAGCACCCAAGTTAGCCTCCCTCGAGGCACGCACGCACGCGCGCGCACGCACACTCACGCACACGTGAGAGACAGATAAGTACAATGTTACACGAGAAGAAAAACCATTGCGCGCTGTGGCAGTGACGGGGGCCGATCAACGATTGCGTACCCTTTTATATTTTCTTTTTATTGTCGCTCTGACCTGCGCGCGCTGCTGCTCGATTGGAAAATGAGCGAGATTACTTTTGCCGGAGCGTTATATTGAATGATAAGAGATTTCACCGAGGACCGATTCGTGCGCGGCGGCCAGAAAAGAAAGGCCTTTAATTTGAACGGAAGTTATTACCATTAAGTGTCGTGCTATACGCGGTTTACCCGACCTCCTCTGTTTTTCTCTTCCCTTTCTTTTCGCTCCTATCGCAGCGTCTTCCTCGCCTCCTTTTAACGTTGCGTGTCAGGGCTGGAACGATAGCAACGACGACACGCTGCGACCGAAAACCAAATTGTGCCTAATACTCGGGGGGTGGTTCAGATCTGCGGCCGAAATCCCTCGTCGTTACGTAAAATCCTCCACAGCTTAATAAAATAATCTTGGCCTAAGCAAGCGGCCGCTCGAGTGACAAAAGCTTCGCTTCACCCACGATAATATATCGGTTCATTAGCTCGCATTGTTTGTTTATTACAAACTTCAAACGCGTAAGAAGACAAGTGTTGGAGGCTCGTGTTAAACGCACGCGGCGCAGCTGAAATAAAAGGTGTCGAGTCACCGCCATTATTTCCCCAAACTCCGACTCGATTAAAGTGACTTAATTCACGCATTCGGAAGCAAACTTTGGACTCGGCCATAAAGATACGGCTATTTACACGTCGGCGTTGGCGTATACGAATGCCACTGTCGAAAATTAACAAGAAGACGACGACGACGACGCTGCTGCCGCCGCCCGATCGTCGCTAGCCTCGGCGGCAATGATTGGATTTCATAATCCGCGGTGCGAGCCGTCGCGGCGTTCGAAACGCCCGAAACTTGCTGCTGCCGGCCGTTCGTCGATGACAACGACAAAAACGAGAAGGAAAGAATTAACAAAATAAAAAATGGAAAACGAGGACGGAACAAGAGGACGTCACCGGCTCCGAGGAGAAGTCGAGAGTCCGATGTGTATCGCGTTGTGCGCGCACACGAAGCCACGATCGTAAACGCGCGCGTGTGAGACGGCCGTCCGCCGCATTGGTGACCTCGAAAGCGCATCTTCACAATGATGACGCAACTCATTCATTCGGTCATTCATTAGCGCTGAGAGCGAACGAGAGAGCGAGAGAGGCGTATATTTACGTATAAGTGGAAGTGTGGGTAAGTACGCGTGCGATAAGTGCCGGAAAGAAAACGACGCGACTGTCTCATGATAATTCGTCACGCGGAACGTAACGGTGCGCCGATTGCCGCCGCCGCCGCTATTCCTCCTCCCGACGATTCACTTTTTTCATTATCCTTCTGGTGCTTCTCGTTGCTTTTTCTATCCGAGATTAATCGAGTCCTCGAGCTGCCGGTACCCGCCGCCGCTTCGTCATCGCGTCCTCGGCTGCGTTACACGGCGCCGTATCGGTCCTTTTTTGCACACTCGCGCACACCTTCTTATCGGTAAACGTTGGAATTCGGAGAATACGCAAATGCAATAAAATTAGAATATTTGCATTTTAATACGGCCAATGTTTAAATGGCCGTGCCAATTATTATAATTCGAGTGTAATAATTTTTCGAGGCGCTTGTTTTAGAATTGCGAGCGTGACACTAATGGCGCAATTAAAAAACACCTCCTTCCAGAATTTGCATATCTAGAAAATTAAAAGTATCGAAAACGGGAGAGGCCTGCATTTGCTTTTGCAATAATCCAAAGGCTCTTGCGTCTCGTGCTTTGCGACTGCCGATCGTTAACTCTTGGCCAAGTCTCACCACCAATTTGGGTGAAAAATCCTCGTCTCGGGAGTCGGGAATTGGTTAACCTTGGTTCGACCCACGGGGCCAGAAGCGAAAAAAGAAAGAACCCCGCGAGACCTTTTTCGGTGAATCCTCTCGCGCAAGCGCAACCGCGAATCTATTAAGCGTGCGCGCGCACTTTAAGCTTTCGCTTAATTCGCTCGCTCGCGATTCCAGAAACGTACGTACATACACGTAGGCGAATGCCGACGCGACGCACATTTATTTAACCAACCAGGGAAGAACCTGCATGTGCCAACGTCGACTACATTTTTCTCAGTATCGCAACGCGCGGAATTTGCATGCCGGCGTGTCGCGCGAGCAACGGCGGCAGCGGCGAAACCGAGAAAACCCGTGTCCTTGAACAGGACGAGCGGAGCGTCGGCGCAATTCGGGAACGTTGTTATTAGCGCGGCAGAAGCGTTGTTGTACCCGCAGCTCCTGCAGGTACTCGCGGTAGCGGCTCGACGTCCAGATGGAGACAAGGGCGAGTTTTCCTTTATTTAGTCGAGAAGGAGAGCGCGCGCGAGTGTAACGGCCAAGGATGGAAGGGGAAGGAGAAAATATCGCGCGAATATCACACGGCTTTCGTCGTGCGCGCATTCTAAAAGCGCGATCCCGAGAAACGGTCGGCTTGCTCGTTTTGTTATACATAGGAAAATATGTCGCGTTTGCTGACATTACAAGCGGCGTCTCCGCGTAATTGCGCGGGGCTAACGAGCCGATCCAAGACACTTCTCCTTTTCCTTCTCTTTAAAGCGCTGTAGCGACGACGACGACGACGACGACGACGACGACGCAAGCGCGATTGTATTGGCACAAGACTCGACAATTTGCATGTGCACGCATAAATGTACCTTTCGAGGAAGCGTGTATAAATACACGCCTCGCAACGCGGCGTTCGAGAAAAGTTTAACGTATCGGCGGTATCGGGTGCCCAAGGCCGAATCGACGAAAAAAGCGGACCGTTTGTATGTTTCGTACACGTAAGCGTTTCCCCGGCACATCACAGTTATTACAGGCGATAACTCGGCGCGTATCGATGTTATTTCGAAACCTAATTCGAGTAATAAGCGGATAGATTACGCGGTGGGTCTGACGAATCTCCGTACCGATGATGTCGATAATACAGCGGTAACCGCCCCCCCCGCCCCGGCCGTTCACTACAATGACTGTCGACTTCTCTAACGATCGCCTCCCCGCATCGATGCTAGCATCCGAGCCCCGTGGATTTTCAAAAACGACAATTGACAAGTGACACGGCAACACGTATCAACGATAAAAGTCCAAAAACAGTTTTCCCCGTCGTGGACTAGCTGTAAAACATCGTTGGCGTGTAAATATTTATGACCCGGCGGCGTACACAGGCGCACGCGCACCGTGTTACACGGGTAAAGAAAAGACGCGTGACAGCTCGGAAAAATTCGAGATATGCTTGCGTGCCCACGGGAGCGGGCGCACGCACGCATGCGCCGATATTCTCCGTATTAAACTCGGCTTCTTTTTTTAGCACGCCAGCGTCGCGATACGCGCGTGTGGTCGCCGCGCCGCCATGGCTCATCCGTCGTCCGCGGCTCCGGCGAGCGAACGCGCAGGACGATGTTCCGAATGCTGGAAGGACGGAGTCGCGCGCGCCCAGCCTCCGAGACACCGAAAAGGGGAAAATAGCGACTCCGCTCGGCGGATGTGCGCGGCGTTACACTTCTCTCGAGGAAGCCTAGTTGCTGCCGCTGCCCCGGCGATCGCATAAAAGTCAGAGAGAAATGCCCCGCAAAAATTTATTGTTCCGAGTGAATAAAAAATACGGCAATATGTTTACAATTTTCTCCGCGTAAGGCGACGCCGTAATTGTTGATTAAAAATTTAACAACACATGCCGTTTAAGGCATTGCAAAATAAATCGTTTCAACTCTCCGGACGATATAAAGCGTATCGAATCGGAGAGCCGTATCAGGTTTTTCAGATAGACGGAACAAGAATGCCATGCCGGAGCGCTCTATTTACCAGCAACTCTCTCTCCTCGATCGCGCGCCGCGACAAGCATCATCGTTTTCGCCCACGAATTGGCCGCGATAAGGGCATTTTTAGCTGCGCTGCAGAAACTCGCCTAGACTCTGGACTCTGCCTCGGAGCGGAGCGCGTTATCGTGCACACCGCGAGCTCGCGACTACGTTCCACGGTATGTGCCGCCGTGTACTGTTGCCGGCCGAGTTTCTCCTTGTGCCCGATACCGACGCAGGTGGTGCCGCCGCCTTTCGTTTCCGCCCAATTTTCCGTTGACGCGCGATGCAAGGGATCCAACGCGATCGATTTACGTTTTCACGTAAGCCGGCGGCGCGGCTGTCGGTGTCGTAACGAGCGCGAGAGAAAACACGTGCACTTTTGCTCCAGTTTTGCGAATCTGCGGCGCGAGCTTGTGCGCCTGCCGCCGATAAACAACTTGCAAGGTGGCCTGAAATTTAATCAGCCGAGCCTTAATTGCAGAATTATTTATCACGTAAGTTTTGTCGATCGACCGGTCGCGAAGCGTCACACGCTGTCTTGGGCGCAGCCGATTCGACGCGTCATGCCCGGAAACCAGAACCAGGAGAACATTTGGGAAAATAGCATGCATCTCCCCCGATTCGAGCAGTTTATTCTCAAGTTATGCAACGGAAAGGAAGCGGCCAAGACCCCCCCCCCAACGAGATGATCTCGATCCTGGTCCCTCTCCTCCGCACTAGCACCTGCTCCTCGGAAATTGTGTCAACGAAAATTCACGGACAGCGGACGAATTAAAGGATCATTTTTCGCGTAGCGATCGCGGAAACGAAATCGGCCACACGTATCCTCCAATCGCGAGTCCGGACTGGCACCTACTGCTGCTCTCCTCTCTGCCCCTGCCACGCTCCTCGCCCACTACGACGGCACGCGCGAGCGATCCCATAAAAATCGAACTCCCACCCCCTCCCCGGCAGCCTCGGCAATTACGCGCGGAAATAATGAACGAGTCATCGGCGCGGAACACGGGGCGCGCACACAATCAAAAGCACAATTGTTTCATTTTCCATGCGCTATGTCAGCAACGAGATAAGGAGCGACCGCACACGCAACAGTTCCGAATGAAAGTTTCCGCGACCCACGCGGTAGCGACGCCGGAGCACCGCCGCCCAGCGGGAAAAACCGGTGCGCGCGCGAAAGGCGCGGCGCGGGTTCAAAGAAGAGAGGCAGGGGGCGCGACACGTTCAGCTCACCGTCCCTGGCTTCCTCTCGCCAGACGTCCGACGGCCACGGGCAAAAAGGGCTAACCGCATTCCGACGAGCATTTAAACTCGCGGCGGCGAGATCCCACGCCCGGCAGAGCAAAGCTAGTCGACCAACCGACCAACCGACCGACCGACCGGCGGCGGCGGCGGCGGCGTCGGCGTTGGCGACGCTGACGTCAGCGGTAGCCACCACCGCCGCCGCATGACCTTCGGGAGCCCGCGCTTTTGAGCGCGCATGCGCCAGCCGGTGTCTCCATCCCTCCTTATCTTCTACCTCGCTCGCGCGCGCGCGTGCGTGCCTGTGTGCGTGCGCGCGCTCCTCTTTTCTTTATCCGGCTTTAAGCTGTCCCCCCCCCCCGGGCTCTTGATCATGTGTCAGAAATGCGCGAAAAGCGGACTTACGTAAACCCAAGGCGGAAAATACTTAAGCTTTATAAATTCCGCGACTCTTACACTATGCTCTCGGTAAAACATGCACGATAACAGTTTTTAATAAAGCGACGTGTCCGATCGTGACCAAACATGATTTACGATCGTCCATCAAATTTAAATGCGCGATAAAACTGCTGCAGCTATCTCCCCCGACTCGAGATACCAAGTGGAAAACTTCATTTTAATTTAAATTAAAAAACCAAAAGCAAAAAGGGCACTTTGAACTATGGTATTTTTGAAAAGCACAAAGCTCGCCTGGCCGATAAGCAGCGCAAGATTGCGCGTACAATATTCGCACTCACGGACAGGCGACGACACTCTTCCCCACAGCGCTGTGGAGTATCGTGTCGTCACCAGCGTCACTACTAACTATCAAGGGGGCCCCCGCAACGTATTTTGACGTTTCTCGCGTCTCTCTCGGCTCGGCTCGTCTTCTCTAGCCCAGTGCAGCCGTTGTGCGTACGCATTGCACAACTAACAAGTTTAACGTGAAGTTATGAATGGGCCAAGCTTTACTCGATGGGTCGCTGCTCTCTCCGCTCAAGATTATCGAACCTTGAGGCAATTATATAGCAAATTACGCGTACGTACATCCCATTCATTCGCAGAACTGGTACACCAACTCTTTCTCACTCTCGTCTTCCTCTTCTCTTCCTCGCTTCATTGGAGATTCCTTGCTTCGGCCCTCTTTTTCCCCGCGAGCCGACAAAAGAAAACAGTCAGCGTTCAAAGTAGACCTTTAAACCGTGGTATTATCAATCACAAGGAGGGAGGGAGGGAGGGAGGGAGGGAGCGAGTGAGGCAGAGAGGGAGAGAGAGTAAGAGTGAGCGCTGCCGATGGGAAGGGGAAAGACGCCGCTGGTCGTGTTGGCATCCGCTTTTTCGATTAACAAAGTATGTGTGTGCGTGCACGTCTTTTAATTTGGCAAGCGGTACGAAGCTATAAAGGAGATAGAGCAGAATCAGTTAGTCATCTTCGCAGAAAGTCGTCTGTCAAATCATCGCCCGACGGGCAAAAAAGTACCGCGTAGTCGATGGAACGGAGGAATTGATAGAATGCAATCGAAACATTGTTGCTTTTTTTTGGCGAAAAATTTGCGTTACACGGAATTGGTTACCGACAACAGTAATGACACCAGCACAATAGCAGTGCCGGCGGTCCGGCCGCGTGCAATGCCGCCACTCGTTGACAAAATTTTCAAAAACCTCCTCCTCCTCCTCCACCAGCGCCTCCCTCCACCTTCTTCGTTGAATAACACTCGATTGAATAATAAATTCCGAATCTCATAATCGCGCCTTGGCGTCTCTCTTACATCACCGGGATTTATAGAATGTTATAATTAAATACATTTTTAAGCGATTATTTTTAGGACTCTATTTCGGACGGGCGCAGCTCGAAAATAAATTTCGTTAAAAACCGTAATTTTTCAGTCTTGCCAAAATTTTCTTTTGAACTCCGGGAGGAGACATCCAGAATACGTAAATTAAACGCCGCGAGCCGGCCGCGGTAAATTTGAGATTCGGCTGGCTATATCCCTTTTGCCCGAACCAAGCCGCCTGTCAAAGTTGGCCGTCGCCGATTGGACCGTGGGCCGAAAAAACGCATTGTAGACGAGGAGAGCGCACGCGCGCATCGCCGGTGGTACGCGACTCACACCGACTGGTCTCGGGTGAGTCCGGGTCCGGCGCGACTCGTCGCTGCCTTTTTTCGGCGCTCGCCGCGCGACTCGGTCACGAGGAGGACATGCGCGACTCCCCCCCCCGCCGCAGTGCCGTGATCGGTATCCGGCTGCCGCTCGCAAATATTCGGCGGCTCCCGAATCGGTAACGCGCCTTCTTGCTTACGCGGCGGCTTCGGGGGCAGTAAAGTCAAAATAAATGCGCACGCGGCTCTCACGTGCAGCTCGCGCCGCGCTTTACGAAGGAGCGATAAATTGCGCAAGCGGGGCTGTGCACTGCACTATAGCGTAACCAAAAGTAAAACGGAAAAAATATGACGAAAACGTGCTATTTACGGGCATTATTCCGGCTGTTACAAAAGTCGGTCGCTAGAACAAGGCTGTGCGCGTGCGCGCGTTTTTCAGAAATAAAATCATGATAATCTACGGCGCGGATCTGGCGCGCTGAACAATGTGCGAGCGCCGTAAGCTGGAAGCGACTAATGCACAGAGAGACAGTGATAACCGGGAGGTTTCCGCGCGATTCCATCTCCGGGCCCCGTTATTATATCACTAGCGAAGATGGGCGCGTGCCGTCATTTCGCCAGGGTTTTTCCTCTCCTCGACCCTTATCGCGGCCGCCGCACCGAGCGGTTATCGGCGAATGTCAGCTACTGGAAACTGCCTGGCCACCGCATGCAGTCGCCCGAGACTCGCTTGGCTTTGGCGGGCGCCGAGCCGAAATTTCGAGACCCTGTGATCGATGCCGGCCGACGGGGTTGTTGCGCACTCGCGCGCTCCTCGCTGTCGTCCTTCGCACCGGCAATCTCGTTAGACGAGGCGCAGGCGCGCACTCAAGCGCCTATCCGTCCGGAGCACAATGGAGTGCGAGAAACAGGCGCACAACAGCCCGCGCATTATTGTGTGGCTCTAATTGGGAGGGAGGAGGAGGCGGTTACGTCGCCCCCGGCAAGAGTCGGTGACACGTCGCGATGTCACCGTATGGCGCAACGCCACTCGGCGCAGTCTCACGTGGCGGCCCGAGTCGCGGCATTTAAATGGTGCGCGCGGGGGAAGCGGATAACGCTGCCGATGATGGCGCCCCCCCCCCGAGATGTGCAAATATTTTTTTTATTTTCAATCAAACAATGGCGCGGAGGAGCACCGCTGGAGACCGGCTCCAATGCACGCGCGGAAAGCTTTCGATGCGGTTTTAACGCGGCTTTAATGCGCGCTCCGATCGGGAGAAATTCGATGGTTGCCCCCGCTCGCTGTCTGACGCATAACGCGATTTTCCGTTACCGCGGCTTTTCCAAGCCCCGAGAGCCACGTCTGCCAAACGATAGGCACCTGGCGACTACTCGCATTCTCCTCCTAAGCCCCGAATTTTCGACTAATTGACGGGAGCTGAAGGAGTTCTAGACTGCACCGACCGACGACGACCCGGAATGTCGCCCGCCCCCGTCCGTTGTAAATAATTAGCAAAATTACGGGCAAATTAAATTATACGAACGAAAATATCTTTATCTCGCCAATAAGTCCCTCGGCAGAAACAAACAAGCGTAGATACAAGATAAAACCTGCGCTACGTATACGAGTACGCCGAGCAATAAGTACAATACTCGCGCGATAAAGAAAAGTGCTATTCTCAGACAAGAGAATAGAGGAGAACGGATGAAGCGATAAAACGCGCGTTGAAAAGAATACAGTTGCGTTAACGAATATATTATTTATAAATATTGAAGAAACAGTGGCTGCGCGCGAGCGAACATCGGAGCTCTGGCCGCGAATGGTTAAAATTAAGAGGAGCCGACCCCCCGGGCCCGTTCGGGTGTAAACAACACCTCGGCGATCGCTCCAACGTCGCAGATAGCGAGTCCGAAAATCAAGCGGCGCGCAATCGCCAAGCGTCAACTGCGAAGACATCGCGCGCCGCAGTATCCATTACACGCCCTCGTTTGTCGCGTCCAGAGAGCGCGCGTGCGCGTCGCGAGATTATTGCTCCCGACGCCGGGCGCACCGAATCTCCCGCCGCTCAATTGTTCGCGATTGAATGCATCGGAGTGACATCGCGAGGAGGCCGACTCGACTCGCTCTCCTCCGCTTTGGCCTACGCTACTCCGCTCTCCTTCTCGTGCCCCCCCCCCACGGGTTTATCTTCTCGCGCGAGTGCTGAGCGGGAAAAACCGGTATGCCACGGCGGCCCGATTGTTTTTTCCGCGTGTACCAAGCGCTGCATACGGAATTGCAGTCGCATTCCTTGGCTTAGTACCGCGTGTACGATACCGTTAGGAGCGCGCGCCGACGCTCGTATGCGCACGCGCGGTCCTATCATCCTTTTTTCCGATCTCCGCGTTTCCGCTTTTCATTACTCGTTATTGAGCATTAGTAGGGCGCTCGCGCGAACGAACCTCGTCCGTCCATCGGCGATACGACGCTTTTATCAAGGGCACGATTCACCTGTCACGACTAATTGTCCGCAGTGGAATGTTTTCATCGCAAAAAGCCATTTTATGCGCTACGGATTGTTTCAGATTACGCTTCTCGTCCTAAGAATTATTATTACCGAAACTAGAGTTACTACTTAACGTCGTAACCTCCGAAGAAAAGTTTTTACAAGTCTCGATATTGATTTGACGTTCCGATACGTCTCACTTGCAATATGCGCGCGCGACTACGATTCCCAATTTGCACGGGTCGCCAAAATCTTGGCGCCACGAGTCATTTCGACGTATAAATCTCGCGTTTTTACCATTCGAATGCAATTACCAAATACATTTGCTATTTAAATGAGCTCGCTGTACGTGTGGTGCCCGAGGGTGTAAGAGTATTTTAGGCGGGATTCCTTAATTACGTATGAAAAACGCAACGCTTTCGAAAACGCGAACGTTTTGATATAGATCGCGAATTTTAATTGATAAATTGGAAGGGGGAAAAACGAAGTGCAATGAAATGCGTTTGAAAGTGAAACTGAGCATGGCGCTGGAATTCCCAGAGCACTGCACACGACGATTCAATGCGCGGGCAATCGAAAATTCCATCCATGTCGATATTTTTCTTTACATCGCGCCGAAAATAGACATTTCGCACGACCGCTAAAAGTTCCCCTCACCCCTTACGTTGATCGCCGGGCTAAGCGTGCGAAGCCGACACGCCGCAATACGCAACTCAAAATGTATCAAAAATTAATAAAATACATTGCGCCCCGCCGCTGCTTCGTCGAGCCCTTTCCCGAGTACGAAATTCGTCGTCCCTCTCGTGTTGCTCGGCCGACTACGGGGGCACAGGCTGCGGCGAATGGGCCACCAGGGCGGCCCAGAAATGACTCAAGCGGGAGCCATCGCTTCGCGTACAATAACGCGACGATTGACACTCGACTTTCGCGCTTCCGGCGAGGCTGCTTAGTCAGCCTCAGCTCCACGCACAGAGAGAAAGAAGCGGGAAAGATTAGCGCTGGCATGCGGGCGCCCGAATTTAGCGAACTGTCATTCCCGGTACGCAGGCACGCACGCATACGCAGGGATCACGTGTGAAAGAAAGAGGCCGGGCTGTCGCAAGGGATTCGTGGGACCTTAACGAAGCCCTGACCGAAAAATCCTCGCCCCGTTGAGAGTCGCTGCTACGTGGCAGCTCTTCCTAATTGAAGGCTTTAACTGGCTCGTATCGCCAAAGTTTTTCGATAAAAATAATCTATTTGTACATCTACAGCGGCGGCGGCGGCGGCGGCGGCGGCTTCTGCTGCTGTTGCAATTACCGTTGCTAATCTTGGCTTCGCTACGCCGACTCTCGAGTCCAGTCGCTATGATTTTTCGGGAAGTTAATTTCGATTCGGGCGCCGCCCTCGCCGCCGCCGCCGCCGTTCGTCTCGAGTTGCTGCTCTGTGTGATTTTGGCCGAATCCTTGATTGAGCGGCACCAAGTGGGCCAAAAGACTCGGAGAATATACCATGGGGAATCACACCGTGAGAATCATCACGCCGAGTCTACCGTAGCGCCGTAAAAAGGTTAAATTTTTTCGACTGGGCCCCTTGGCTTCGGTTCGAAAACACGAGTACGCGCTTCGCTCGTCGAAGCGTGCATTGCCAACTTTACACGAGCTTTGATTACGTGCAGCAACTAGAAAACATTTCCCGAGAAATGTGAAACGGTGAAATACCCACGGCGAGATCAGAGAGGCGGTGTCTTCTGAGCTGCTCCATATAAATATTTTAGGGCCATCAATCTTATCGTTAAGATGAATTCGTGGAGGGCGGCGGTCGGGGGACGAACGAATGCCGCCGCCGCCGCCACCTCGCGAACTCAATATTGACCACCACCGTAGGCTTACACGCACACACACCGGGGGGGGGGTCGATAAGTGCATCATCGGAGGGGATCGTGTTTCCGCGTTCTCGGGATTGAACGCCAAGTGATTGGGTGCGGGTGTGTGCGCGCGTGGGTGAAAGTAGATGCGCCGCATCAAGGCACAGATCGAAAGGAACTTGGAGGAACTTACCGGAATCGGACGGTGTCTGCACGCCCAGGTGTTCGAGCTTTTTACTGTTCATGGGTTGCTGGTTCAAGTGGTAGCAGTGGTCGCTCATAAGGGTATTCCTGATGGCCATCTCCTGACTCTCGGACGCCGTCAGCATCCTGTCGTCGTCTCTCCTCCCGTCGTAGGGGTGCGGCCGCCTCTGGATCTGCTGCCCGGTCACTTCGCTCACAGGCATCGAGACAATGTCGTTGATGTTTATCTGCTCGTGCCTGAACACGGGCGCCTCGTCCTCCTCGTCGTCATCCTCGCTCTCGGTCTCGGACTCGCTGCTCTGGGGCGTTTCGGGCCTCGTCGAATCCCCGTCGCTCTCGAGGTTCTTCGTCGTCGTCATCGTGGTCGTGGTCGTCGTCGTCGTGGTTATCATGCCCGCCGGAATCGTCGTCATCGCTCCCCCCGGCGTCGTCGTCCTGTAGGAGCTCTGGTACATACCGCCGCTCCCCGTGAACGACGACTGCCTGTGATGATTACTCGTCGCCTGGAGTTTGTGCTGACTCTGCTGCTGACTCTGCTGATTGGCGACCTTAGGTATCAGAAGACTACGGCCCGCCGGTATTCTCCTGTGGATCTGGCTGTCCTTCTTCGCTGGATGAGTGCGGTTGTGCTCCTTGCTTATGCAGAGGCCGGCCCACATGCAGTCGTGGTGGCGGATCTTGCGCGAGGCCTGGCAGTTGAGCTTGTCGAAGTGCATCATCATGGGCGTCTCGCAGTGCGGCGGCAGGCTCGAGGCCCCCGAGCCGCCTGTGCCGAGGATGTCATTCTGGTAGCGATAGTGGAAGTTGTCGAAGGGAACGTCCAGGTCGAACTTCTTCCAAATATCGTCGGACACGACGGTGGCCGTGTCCAGGGGTTCCTCCAGGAACACAATGTCCGAGTCCCACACGGGTACTGGCATTCTGCGGGTACAACAACACAACGTGAGCGTTAGCTTATCGCTGCGCTTATCTTTATTGCATCTTAACTTAATCGTATACTGTCCCGTTCCCCCCAGCCTTTTCCGCGAAATAATTGCAACTGTTTCGTTTTCGCATGTGCATTTCGCGAAACATCGTACGCACGGCTTAAATTGATTGATTCTATGCATTAAGTTCAATGGCAAATCTGAATTGCAAATTCGAAACGCATGATGTTCTAGTGGTTAGTTATTAAATTTAAATATGTTGAAAAATCCGAGGATAGAGCAGATCGTTAATACTCTATGAATCCCGAAAGATAATTTCCAAAGATCGCAATAACGAAACATGTAAATAAAGAAATTAAATGCATAAATTATGTAAATGGTAATTAAAATGCGTTCGTTTTCACGAGGTAGCGCGCGGAATATAAAGCAGCACGAGCCCTTTGGCTCGGGTTCACGGCTTTGGTCGCTTAACTACTCTACGATTTACAAGACTTTTAATAAATGACGGAAATTTGCAATTATATTCTTCTGATTCATCAGTAGCACGTGACGGTTATTCGCGCAACACCTCCTGCTCCTCCTCCTCCTCCTGCTCCTTATCGCAAATTTTCACGAATTGGCGTGAAATAAGAAAGAGCGAAGCGGCCGCTTCTGACCGAGACTTGGCAACACAAGTGACTTATTTAGTTTATTCACTAGCAATGAGTGCACTTATTTTTTCATTCTCATTTTTCACTTTTGTGCGCGTCGTCTCGCTGTCCCTCGCACTGCTCTGTATAATGGCTCAATAATAGGCGAGTGTCTTCTCCGTCGTCCCAGCGTACGAATATGACATTTTACGGAGAGCAAAAGATACAAGAAAGGGCCAAAGGAGAAGAAAATTGCATTTTACGGTTGTTTCCCAAAAGCGAGAGAGGGGGAAGAGAACAAAAAAGACTGATGCGAATCGTTGAAAAAAAAGAAGAGAAAGAAAATACAAAACACGAAGAAGCATTTCTCGAGGCTGCTGTTGCCGGTGCGTCTGGCTCGCGTCTCACGGACTCTTTCTCTTTTCCCAGTCTATTCCGCCACCCCCTCCCCCTCGCGCCTCACACACTCTCTCTCTCTCTCTCTCTCTCTCCCTCACCGACAACGGCAATCGATGTACCGATGATTGTGTATACGCGGAAAGAGAGAGAGAGAGAGGGAGGGAGGAAGGGGGAGAGCGCGCGCGAGGAAGGGAGGAAGAGAGAAAAAGATAAATATGGCGAGATGAGGCCAGTTCTACAACAGCAAGATCGAATAAAGCGAGTGTGTAAAATAGACTCGACGGTCTTCGCGCCTGAAGACAGCTGAAAACGTCTCGACGCCTTTACGTGTAAACGCCCTGGTGTCAATTTAGATATATTAAGTTAATTTCAGCCGTCTTTAATAACGAGCATCGCGGGTCCTCAGCGCCCGCTCTTGTGCTCATTCTCACTCTGTTGTAGAAGCGGCCTGAGCGCCGGTCGGAGCTCGCGACGCGTTGCGACATAATGTGTAATGTAGTATAACGGCACAGCGACCCACGGGAGAAGGAGAGGGATCCGAAGAGAGATTATTATGGCATTCTTTCCACCTCCTTCGTAGCTGCGCTTTTTGTTTTGGAGCCAAGTTTACGCTCTTCCCAGTCGTTAGTCTCACGCAAGCTTTCCTCTCTCTCTCTCTCTCTCCTCTTCTCGCTGTCTTTTTGACAGAAGGCTTCGATTTTTGCTCGGCTTCCACCACGATAAAAATTCAAAGAGGCCAATATTTTGACACGCAGGAGGGGAGAAATAGTACACATACGCGCGAGTTCGTAACTGTCAAACGCTCGCTACTCGTCGTATGCAGCAGCAGCAGCGCTGCGACGCTCAATGGAAAACAGACAGAGAGAGAGAGAGAGAGAGAGAGAGAGAGAGATGGATTTTCCGAGCATTTGTAAAAAAGAGACTGTCGCTGATTGAACGATGATAACGGCATTACGCGCTTTATTGGATTCAAAAGAAAATATCAGTTTCACTTTGCGAAATTCCCTGCGTACGTCTACGCTATTATTTGAAATATTTTTGGAACTGCTCGAAATCGGCTGAGATTTTGAGCACGAATTATAAGCTTTGCGGTCAATTGTAATAAATAAAGAAAAATGAAGTGAATGAAACGGAAACGAGTTTACTTCTATAATTACATACGAGCCATAAAACTGACGCTAGAGTAAAGTGTAGCTTACCACAACTTTTTAACAACACATGTACGCGAGCGTAAGCGAAGTTGCTTTGGGAGTCGAAGCAGCACGTAAATTACATGGCGAATATTTTTCTGCGGTCGACTTAATATCGATGGCGGGAAGAATTTGTAAAACTCCCGTAAATGCGGCCGAGTGACTTTATTCGGAAAATGTTTAAATTGCAACGAAGAACGTAAAATGATGCGGTAATCTCGGGCAAGTGTGTGCGTTGCGCAATCGAGTGAGACGCGGAACTGAAAAAACGCGCGAAAGTTTGACAAGCCCCAAGGCGTTCCTGAAAATTCACTTTCATGGTCGCGAAGAGGAGGTGCGTGTATTTCGGTTGTCGAGACGCGCGAAAAACTGCACTTTACACTTTACTTTCGCATCTGCGTTTTTTTCGGTAGTAAATCGACGGCGACAATGACGAAGACTGTGCATTGTGACTCGCTCGCCCGTAAAAACGCACCGCTGGAGAAAAACAATGACATTATCGGAGGGGCCTGAGACCTCTCTTATTTTCTCTCTTTCTCTCTCTCTCTCTCTCCGTTTCCTTCTATTCTTTTTATCCTCTGGGGGCTCGGAAAGAGACGAGTCGCAAAGATACGCGCAAGGTGATGCATGGGAAATTTCGAGGATTCTCAAAAAATTATCTAAGCACCAGGCTCTCGAGATTTCCCAAACTGTTGCTTTCGATTGAACGAGTATCTCTTTGATTCGGTAGAAATCGTTCTCGGAAACGCAGCGCTGGGAAAAGCAGGAAAAGCTTACGCTGCTGCTATGTTATACGGGGCACGTGCATAATGTGCGAGCAGAATTTCACCGAATTCAGTAATACGTTATCCCGTATACAATGGTGGAATTATCTCGCTACCTTGCGGCCGATTACCAGAAGGATCATTAAGCTGTTTGTGTAGCATTTTATCAAACGCCTAAAGTATGGACATAAATAAAAATTTATCCACGTATTTCAACGCGCGCTATTATTTTGCTGAGGCAAACAAAAAATTATTTACATTCAAAGTTCCGCTCATTTTATTTTGTCGACTATTAAACAAATAATTGCCCGTCAATGAGCGGCAAAAAATCGGTTAAAAAACAGTCGTAAAGCTCGAGAACAATCCGATTAAACAAAAACAAAAGAAAAGAAAAGAAAAAGAAAGAAAGAAGAGCTTACCGGTAAAGAAAAATTTCGCGATAAATCACTCGAGAATAAATATTTAAATTTTAAAAGAACTAATAATTTATCTTGGCGAGTAAAAAATAAACACGCGCCCGTGCATAAGTGACTTATCGGATAATTAGCCGACTGGCATAACTCCTCATCCCAAGTATAAATTCACGAGTACAGCAATACGCACGAACAAGGGTTAAAGAAAGCTACTCGCGCTTTATTTACAAGTCAATGGCGACGCAGGAGATGCAAAAACAACTCAGAGGTCGAATTTCCCGCGCTGTGTAAATAAAAGGCGGCGCACGGCGCGAGTAGTAGACATCAAACCCGAACACTTCTTCGTCTTCTTTGTTTATTGTACCGAAGATGACGACGACGACGACGACGACGACGACGACGAGGAGGACGACGACGGCGACGACGAGGATGATGATGATGACGGCGGCGGCGGTGGCGACGACGCGCGTGAAGTAGTTGACATCTTTAGTCTACCGTTCTTTCAGACAATCATTTGTATTCCGATACATCGATTTCTAGGGTACGTCAAATAAAACCAGCATATTTTTGTTTCCCCGTAGCCACGACTATTCAAACGATATTATTTCAAAGTAGCCGCTACACACGTACGCGACCGTTACTTGCCTGTAGTCGATTTGTTAATACAACTGGCTTTCGGCAGTCAAAACAATGGCACTAATTTTTGTCATCTTTATAAGCGCCGATTCCGTGAAATGTACTTTATCCTTCCGCGTATAATAACTGTGACAAAAAGCTTGGATTGGGGCCTCTCGAGATACCCGCACAAAAGACGAGACAAGATCTACCGCAATGTCTAAGCTAACCAATAATTTTGTATCTTCCTCAAATCGAATCTTTACGCTGCGTAAAAAACTGCGGTGGTGGAAGTAAAATCAATCCGGAAAAATAGCGAAAACGGATCTTTGATCGAGCAATATTGGCGACGAAATAAGCGAACTACAACGCTACACGCGCGAGCGCACGCACGTATGCCATAGTCGCTAGCCGAAATTTTCTGCGCCATATTGCACAATGTTGCGCAACAATCGCATTTTATTCGTGAACTTGTAACAGAAAAAGTTCCCACCGTTATATTATAAAAGTTTCGCCTGAAAATCAGCGACCGAGAAATTTTCTGATAAAACGATTTTGTGTTTTTCGAAAAAACAAAAAAAAGTCGACCAAGGAATCAAGAGCAGCGGTTGCCTGGTTTTATAAAAAAATTCTCTTTTACCGCGGCTACTAAGGCTTAGCTCTCATTATATCCAAACAACTCGCTATATTTCAATTATTTTACATTTTCCTCCCGGTAATTTTTGAGTAAATTGTAAACAGTTTGCTTATTTCGCATCGACGCGATTTCAAAGCTTCTAGAATGTCATTCACGAGAACATATAAAACTATTTTGTTTTCCTTACAATATCAACAGCCGCGAAGGACAACCATCTCGTGTCCATTGAATACTTAAGAAAAATAGAAAATGTAAGTGGCCGTACATTCTGTTCGCCCATTACCCCCACCGTCTCGGGGAAAAAAGTCCGGCACTTATTTCCGACGTGCCAATCCTGTCATCGCGTCGGTACTCGGCGCGACGCTCCACAGCGAACGCAAATGCGCGCCCGTCTCGTAAAAAGCCAAGTCAGGCGGGGCGTCGAAAAAAAAATTCGATCCATCATCGCAAAAAAATCGACGTACGTATCCGGAATGTTGATAGGTGCGCGCGAGGCCCCATTAAGCTCCCCGCGCGCAAAATGCACCGGCTGCCACCAGTGACGCGACCTCCAACGACGCTGCGACGAATCTCGCCGCCAAGTATCCCCGCGCGCGAAACCGGGAAACGAAAACAAACAAAAAATGTCCCAAAAACAAGTACCTCTCGTTGATTTGGTCGAACGCGCGCAAAGGCCGCGCCCGCGCTACACGTGTCGATGTCATCTTGAAAGCGGCGTCGGCGGCGGCGGTGGCGGCCGCGGCCGGTGGCAAGCGCAGCGTCAAACCCGGCGAGATCTAGAGCGAGAGAGGCGGGAGATAGAGAAGCCGGCCGCCCCGCCGACGCCGCCGATCGATAAACGTGGAAGCGGCGTCGTTTCCTCGCCTTATTCGCGAAACTCGCCGGCGAAACGCGAGTCGGCTTCGGACGAATAGCGATGAGGGGGGAGGGGGGCCTCCTCCTCGGAGAAGCGCCTACTGGGCCCCCAGCCCGATTTGTCAAGTGTCCGGGGGCCCGTCGGCGCTCGCGCCTCTGCCGCGACATTTGACGTTCGGGGTAAGTGTCAAGTCGGAGCACACGGGACTCGCGACTCGTGCGTTCGGTGCCTCGCGTCCACCACTCCTCCTCCCCGTGCCATCCTCTCCTCTTCGGGGCCGCTCGAGCCAATATTCGACGAAACTCTTTTTACGAGAAATTGGGACTATAGACGCCGAGAGCGGCGGCGGCGGCGGCGGCGGCGGCGACCGGTCGAAAATTGTCGCGGCAGCTCAGCGTGAAAAAATTTGCGCGCGCTTTTCGAATGTCTGATGAGAGGAGAATGTCGGCCGAGACGAGGCGATTGACAAAAGTCGGAAAATGCTTACCTTGAAAACATAAATACGTATCGGCGGAAAAGAGCCGAGAAGTCCCTCGGAATTTGACAATCCCTGTCAAAAACTCGTGTTGCTTTCACTCTTCACCTCGCACTTTTACTTTCTCACGCGTGATTAAAAAAAAGCACACTGTGATCGTCGCAGGCTTGTTAAAAAAGTCCGTACAAAAGGAAGGGAAAAAGCTCCGGATTCTGTTCGTTCGTCGCGGCGAAACGAGAAAAGAGGGGGAGAGAGAAGAAGCGCGGGAGCGGCTCGGAGCCGGCGCGCACCGACGGCTTCTTTCTTTCTCTCTTCTTTTGTTTCTTCGATTCTCGAACCTCTCGTTCTTCTCTCGTGTTGCCTCGCGCACCAAACGCACTCTCGGTACACGCGAGCTGGTATTCCCGTCCTCGAGGAGGCTGTCGGGGCCCTTCTCAGTGGAGCCGCAGTCGTGCCGACGGAGCCGAACTCCCGCCGATACCGCTGCCGTTGACGATGCTGCTACTGCCGCCGAGGAAGAGTAACGATGAACTCGTCGGACTTGAAGCTCGACTCAGCGGCAAGAGCATCGTCGCCTCGAACGGTGGCTGCGCTGCTGCAGCTTCGCGCGACTCCCGTAACACCGGCTTGACTGACTCGGTCTGTGCGCAGTGCGGACGCAGAACGACAGGGCACCGGTCGAGACAGACCGCACTTTAGGGCCGATTAAAAGCAACTGAGCCGCTCGCCCGAGAGCGCTTCCATCTTCTTCCACTACCTCTACTCTGGCCGCTGGCGTGCCGCTGCGACTTGCCGCCGCCGCCGCCGCCGCCGCCGCTCCCCGGCGCGCAAAAGAGAGAGACGGACGATGCCGGCGCCAGGCCCGTACGCTCCCGAGGGGGCGAGTGCTTCCTCTCCAAAGGCCGATCCCCTGCTTCTCTTGTCCCCCCCCCGTCCCCCGACGGTTTGGCGGCCCCGGCGCCTTGGCCAACGGGGGCGCGGTGGGTCGCAAGCCGAAGATGCCTTTCGTTTTCTTTTTTCTTTCTTCTTCGTAACCCCCCCACCCCTCTGCGTCCCGTAGCCCCCCCACCCCCTTGTCCCCATAGCCCCTCTCCGACCCTTTTCCTGTAGCCGGCCGCCGGCCCCCCCCTCCCCAACTCCCTTATTCCCCCCCTTCCCCACCCGCAACAACTGCCGCCGTCGTCCCATCCCTCCTTTTTGTCCCGCGCGCTTTATTACGGACTGTGGACACTGCTAACGAGTTTTTATGCTCGTTACGCCCTGGCCCCCGCATCGCTAAACTCGAGTTTGAGAGAAAAGCGAGTCGCGCGAACCCTTGACGCGTGCGTTTCCTCTTTGCACGGAACGGAGGAGCGCCGGCTGCTAATGGAGGGCTTCACCTACATTTTCACTCCATCAACGCCTTCTCGGAAGGATGTTTCCGGTGGCGCCTGCACTTTCCTCTCAGAAATGTTTCCATTGTTACCGGCCAGATGCTAAGGAACATGTCTCGATCCTTACTAATTTCCCCCGTGCGGATGAATTAGCGCTTCTGGAAAAGGCCATCGGGTTAGTTCACCGATCGCTTACTTTGGGATTCGTGCTCTCGATGCGCCGCCACCAGGAGTTTTCAAAATACTCGCGCCCTCTTCGGCCGGTCTACTTAAGCCTTTATTTTATCGCGCGAGAACAGTTTAAAACGGAGAAGAAGAGTTGCCTCGACGAGTGAATTTGTTCTCCGGTTTATTGTCCGACCAATCATTGTGCGTGTTTCCGGAAGAGTAGGAATTGCAAAGTAAGATTTACTCGCTTCTCTCTCGATGTAGGCTTGGTGACGTCGAAAAATTAAAAGCCGCGTTTAAATGGATCGAGGACTTCGGTATTTTTCCTCTCCTTTAGAATTTCTCTAGGCCGAATAATAAATCGTTGTAAAAGTAAATTTTACAAACGACATTAGCGAGCGTCGCCCAAGTTTCACAGCTACGTATTCAACTCGGGCTGTCACTCTTGTCATTGTTTTCAATATCGAAATCTTATTTGTAATCTGCGTCTCAAAAATAATAATCTTACATTACATAATCTTGAGTACATTTTCCAGCAACTCATTTGTAATATTTATATTGTTTTACACGTTAACTGAGATGCCGTTTGTACAAACACCTAATAAAGTATCTCGCCGAAATGTTAATAAAAGACAACGAGTAGTCCTGAGGACGTCGCCGGCGGAGAGCGTAGCCTGAGACGAATACCGGCGCGACTGAAAAAATTAAGTAAACAGAGAGGCGGTGTCGGTCGGTCGCTCGTCGGAAAAAGGGAAAACTTATTAATTAAGTCCTCCGCCCGTCCGGCGTATTGTCTTTCGTATTTTCGTGCGAGAGAAGGACTCGCGACGGAACCGCCGGGGACGAGGTACTGGAAAACTTTGGTGCTTGAGCGCAACGCTTTCTGAGAAAGGAGCGAACGGCGCACACGCGCGCGCGCGCAGCTCGAAAAATTCAGCAAAGAGCAGCGAAATTTGTGTAGTTTACGCAGCGCAGACGAGAAAAACTGCAGCAAAATATCAAATCCATACCGCGTCTTGGCTTTATCCCGGCGCGCGCGTAACCCAAGACCCGGCAGGAGAGTGAAATTTCGCAAAGTGTACGCCGGCGTCGTTGCGCTTCGTTGATAAAGGGACCTTGAAAAACATCGTTGCGCCGCTGTCATTACACGCCGCGGCTGAATAAAGGCCACGCGAGCCAGCGGGACGGGGGGCAAACCGGAAAATGCTCGCGGCGGACCGACAGAGAGAGAGAGAGAGAGAGAGTGAGGGCGGAAAGGTGGGTGGTGGAAGCGGAGGGGCCAGAAGGAAAAAGGTGAGCGCGCGAGGAGACACGCGCCGCAAAGTACGTCGTCGATGCACCGGACGTCCGTAATAACAAGTACACGGTGAGGCTGGGCTTCTCGGGCCCGCGCAGCGCCACGACAAAGGTTCTTCGCGCACGGGATGACGCGACGCGACGCGTTGCGCAAAACGGGCGCCGGAAGTCTCGATGCCGCAACGAAGTCGGGTAGAAACCGACCAAGAGAGACGGCCCGTATAGATTCTGCAGAATGTGGTTCCATTTCCTGTTTTTTCTTCCCTTGTTCTCCCTTTTTTCGCTACCCTCCCGCGGCCGGCGGTCCCACTTTCGTTTGTCGCGTTTCGCTTTTCCGTTTCTACCGCCTCGCCCCGCGCGCGACCTTTGCGCCGACGGCTTCGGAACTCCTTCGTAATGATGCAAACGATGCCGTCGATGCTCCTTCGCTCGCTTATGCCACGCTCCCAAGGATGACACGATTTTTCCCCCACAATCTTGCTAGCACACCAAGGATCTATCCTCGTAAATCGTTGCTCGAGAACCTCGTCCAACGTATTGGCAAATAATAATCGCACCTGCAATAGAATCGTCTGCATTATTCATAAATCGCAGTGATCTCGTTTCACGCCAACGTTGTCGGGCTGTGTTTACGACCTTAGAGGATGTAAATATGTGCCAACGGTGGCAATATTATTAAAGAAATTTTAAAGTCTAGGCTTCAAGGTGTAGGAACCAGGAACCTCTGTGATTGTTTTCGTTCAGCACACGATAAACATTCGAATAAACCTTAAATTGTTTTAGAGATAAATTCTCGTTGTAAATACACGAATCTGGATTCGATGTTTGTTAACACTCGGGTTGCTCCTTGAAAATCATTCCTGTCCACAAGAGTCGAGAATTGCAACAACAAAAGAGATCAAGCGAGGGGGGTGTAAGGGGAAAGGGAACGAATGGCCAGCTCACGTACACGTAATTTTTCGAGAAGAAAAGTCGAGAAAAGACGGGACAAAAAGCGGAAAAAGCGCACCGCGAGCTGACGATACTCGACGGACGTCTTACGAAATCATAAAAGTCGTTAACGTCGCAAATGTCGCAGAGGTCCAAAGAGTCTAAGCTACGTATAAAGAATCTTGACGACGAGATAGAGCCCATCGGGGGAAACGCTCTTGTCGCCAAACAAAAACTCGTGTCACCTCGTGGAAAAGCACACAATAGGCAAGCGTTAAGTGTCACTTACAAAGTCACTTCCGCAGCAGCGGCGGCGGCGGCGGCGGCGGCGGCGGCGAAACACGGGCCAGAGTCGCGTGCACCACTAAGTTCGAGCGAAAATGCGCGTCCGATGAGCGGCTAAATAAATTGCACACCTACCGTACGTGCGCGCGTACAAAAAGTTACATTTGTCTGCGCACGCGATCCCCGCGCCGCGCGACAGAGGCGAGGCTGCAACCTGTTGGAACCTGCGCGCCGGCATTTTTCGGGGTTCGAGAGAAAGAGAAGTGGCAGCTGCAGCAGCGGCTCTCCGCGCGCACTTTGACCTCAGGAGGGAGAAGTTGCCGCCGGTAAGACGCCGGCATGCGAAATTTCGCCGTCGCGCCTAAACAGCCTCGCAAACGCTATTCGAATGCGACGTGGGTTTTCCGGTTTTAAAAAATTGGCGCCTGCTACGTGACTGATTGTCGCGCGCTTCCTACTTTGGATGCGCGTCAGAGATGTCAGCGTCGACTTGCAAAATTCTAAACGGACGAGCGCCGCCGAGCTGCTGTTCTAATGTCCCCGCCGACTAAGTAATATTATCGGCAGCGCTTCGCTATTCGTATGTACGGCGTGATTCTTGTGTTATTCGAGTAATCGAATTTTACACTTCCATCGGAGGTGTGCGCGGTTGTTGGGGAGAATCGATTAGCTACATCAAACAGGGTGTAGGCAGTAAAGTGAATCTCTTCGTATAACATCGTTTTCCACTCGATCACTGCTATCGGACGCGAAACTTTAATAAAATTGCAAAGTAATTAAAAACAGACCCAGAGCGCATGCGCCAATAAAATCTTAAAAATAGAAGGAGCCGAGACGAGAGTCGAGACGAAAGTTCTAGCTGAGAAATGTTTTATTCCGACGTTTAATTTGTAGCAGTGCGCGTAACGAAAGTAGCAAAAAAGTTGGCGCGTAATCGTATCTTATAAATTCGCTAAACTTTTTAATAATAGCTTCGCTTATTGTTATCGGGCCGGGGGCAAAGGTCGAAACGAAAGCATCGCTTTCAATAATCATAATATCAAGACGGTGTTGCGATTAGACGGGAAAGGCAAATTATCATTCGCGTCTGTGACCATTTTCCAGCTCGACCCGACGACGACGATACTTGAGCATAAGTAGGCTAAGCTTCTAAGGAAACTCCTAAGTTTTGACTGCTTGTTGTTGCTACACCTGATGCTTGACGCTTGATTTTGCTCGACGGTCATTGGGAAAAACTCGGCTTTCGATTGCAAAATCGATTCGAGGCAGAAGAAGAAATGGCCTCGCGTGCAGGACCAAAAGAATCTCAAGCTTGGAGATCGGCGCAATGCGCGTTTGGTCCGGATAGCTAGACGCAGATATCGAATTGCTTAAACAAATAAATATAGAGTAAGCAAGCCAAAGCCAGTGGAACAAACGACTCGTGCGAGTCCGATAAAATATAAGCCTAAGCGCTTCGAGAAAGACCAAACATTTTCTCCTCCTCGCCGCCACCCAAGCCATTTTCCTACCACTTAGACCAAATAAAAGCTAAAGCCAAATAACATATGAAAATCGTATTCATACGCAATACCGAGAAATGAAATGCCGATATCGCGGCTTTGAGATAGCAGTCGCGATATCGCGCATTAGTATTAAATCCAGCAGCTGATTTACAATTGCTCTGACACAACCGCGAGCGATTAAACGGTGGCCGCGCGATTGTTTCGCGATTGATGAGATTCTCACCGACATCCTTAATTTGCAAAAGCATCGCCAGATTAACCTCGCGCTTTTTCTTCCACTAGTGCGGCTTAAGCCAAGCCAACTACTAGCGTAGTTAAATTAACGAAGCCGATAAGGATCATTTTTAAGCTCGCAATGCAAATCGACATTTATGTAATTTCAATTATTTTAACAAGAGACACGGGGATTTACAGTTTGCACGCGCGTGCGACATACGCGCGCAGTCGGATCACTTTTAATAATTGGATTATCGAGCCTAGGCTGGCTACGGCTGTTGCACCTCGGCGGACGGATGACAACGACCCCGGCTGGGTGACGACTCTCGCTTAAAGCCCTTGACACACTGAGTTACACAAGTTCGTGGCTGGCGCGTAAGGCATAAAGCCTCGGAGGTATCGCCATCGTGGAGGAGACACACGTGTTTATATTCGCATTTTGCGTCACGTCCGCGATGCGATGCTAAGTTACGGTACATGACTACAAGCGAAATTTACACGAGTCGACGATGTGTGCGGCGCACCTCGACGGCGCATTCCAGTTGATACCGGGGGATTTTGATTGAATGCAGATGGATGCGAATGATAATGTTGAGGTTAGTGCGCTAACCGAGCAGCGATATAAATTCGATACTTCCAGTCTTCATTTTTCCGAGCAAACGCCTCGGAACTATCGCTTTTGGGACGTTCGGGGAAAGCGTTATTTTTGGACGATTAAATTTTCGCGCACAATTTTTACGACCCGTGGATTGTAAACTTCTAAAATGAAAAATTTCCGTGAATTTTTATTGAAAACATATATTCGCGTGCATGCGCTCGCGCGTTCGTGGCTCACAGATTATGACAAGCCGATCGCTATTTCACTTGACCGATACCAAACTCCAGTACAAGTTTTTATTTTGAAATTGTTTCATTTATAATTTGCATTAGTTTGTCAATACGTGAACATTGTGTTTACGTGTAAAAGAGAGCGAGAGAGAGAAAGTTGACGTTAATAACGCCGCACAAGTTGAAATTTGTTTATTTATAGTGCCGTTGTTGTCTTTTTAGAGTTTATAATAATATTTCCGATTTTACGCTAAACTATAGCGTATTTTCAACTTAAACAATCTATTTTTAATACAAGTAAAAAAAAAGCATATCAGTTTTGAATATTTATCGTAGATTTTTTGAGTAATTGCGTAAAGTATATTTTTTGTAACGAGCAACGTGTCGCGAAAAGGTTTGAATTTTCTCTTAAATTCTCTATTGTCGACTTTATAACACAAGGTTGTTAACGTATTGTCGATAGCCAACAAAATTGTTTCTAAATTACACGAGCTTTAATGAAAAACTTATTATCCATCCATTTTTGAATCGCTTACGAATTATAAAGATTAAGAATACATAATAAGCAATATTCAGTGTCCAGATAAAACAATAGAGGGTCGCTTATTTTATATTTCCGAAGGACGTTCGTTTCTTAGCTTTAGAATTATCTTAGTTGTTAAACCATTTTACATGTGAATAGCTGAAAATTAACATTTCAGTTAAAATTAATGAAAAGTACATATATTATGTGGACAAAAATAAAGAAGTACATAAACTATATTTTTCAACATATTTTATTTCAGTATTTATGATGACTTTAAGTATAACTGACATAGAGCACAATTATTATAATGTACATATACCAGAGATATTTATGCTTTGAAGAAAACATTTATTGTAAACTACAACTTGCCGTTAAAATATAAACAGAAGTGTCAATCATCTTTATAAATGTATCTAACGTAATAGATGCGATATAAAATAAATTAGTATTACAATAGTAAATTTTGAACGCGAGGATCAAGAAAAGAAATTGAAGGAGCAGCCTTGAATTGAAATAAAAATTGAAATTAAAATTTTAAAGCGAATAAAAATTCAATTTGAGAAATTCAATCGATCGCGGCTGTAATTGCCTTTATCGCGACTTAGCGGAGTGCGAGCCGCTCCAGGTGACATATTTCGGGGAATCCTAGGACAGGATCAGCGTTCCGCAATTCGACAATCGGAATTATGCAACTGACAGGCGTCGACGCGTAACAATTAAATATGCCAAACAAATATATTGCGCACGCGCATTATAACTCTACCTTCGGCGGAATATCGAGTGAGAAATAAATAAAAGCTCGTAAATTGCGGGTCGGCGAACGCAATTGCAATTTATGAAGAAAGAAAACAAGCAGCGAGCGCGGGTCGAGTAAAAAAATGCCGACTAAGCAGCAGCGCCGAGGCGCGACATTTGACAGCTCGAGAGTGCCGAGGCGCGGGGCACCCGAGCGCCTGGGCACGGGCCTGCGATAACTACGCGTGTGGGAGCCGCGCGTCGGATGCCGCGCCCGCCCGACTCGTTCCATAATGTCGGCAAATGCTCGATATTTACGTCATTTCCAGGGAAAATCCGCGGAAAATGCCGTCCAGCGAGGACGAGGGACGCCGCAGCTCGAGTCTCGGCCGATGTCTTGACGTACTTAGCGAGTTTCGGGGCGAGTCGCGCCACGACCCCAGGGACTATTTCTCGAACGGCGTAGGCGCTGCGTTGCGCCGCGCCGTGGTAGACGCCGCGGTGGAGGAGCCGCCGATGGCTGGCTACGGCTACAGCCCGAGACCGCAAGCGGACACTGAGGTGAGCCAATCCGAGGTTCCGTGCGCACTTGGGAAGCGCAGGACCTGCGCCAAAATAGGAGTGACAGATGCACAAGCTCTTCTCCGAGGCGACTTTCGACTCTCTAATCGAGGACGCTTTTTCAGGAGCCTCCTCGACGGGCCTGCCCTTTTGAACTTTGACGCGGCGCGGTTGCTTTTGGGAACGAGTCGACGCCCTCGGTGACTCCCCAAGACTGGTTTCGCGAAGCGTCAGGAAGGCCGAGGAATCCGGGAATCGGCGAACCAGCCAAACTGCGGATGGGACTTTAAAAGGACGTCGGCGCTCGACTTTTGCCGGCCGTTTCGCGAATAATAACGCAGCCGAGCGCTGCCGGGAGGCTAAAATTACTCGGCACTCGCTATCCTACGCTTAGAGACGCGAGTGCGATAAAGAGGAAAAGCTAAGGTCCGAATTTTTGAAAAGCGTCGCGCTCAGCACTTGTTCTTACATCGGCGACGAGTACGTGTGCGGACATATTGATTATTTATGTAAAGAAATAAACATTCTCGAGAGGCGGTCCGCGGGCCGAAGGCCTCTGCCTAACAAAAGAATATTCTAATTACGCTTGCCCCCCTACTCGGTGAAGCGAAGAAAGTGCAAAGATTGAATGCTAACCACTCGCGCGAGTCAAGCCTGAAGATGGCCGATAGAGATACTAAAGATACCGCCAAGTTCAAGTTTGCCGAGTCTCTTCTTTTATCGTGCGATCCGGGCCGATGAATTAATAATACGCAGGTGATTGTTTATAAGGCGACGACTCTACTCGAGGATAATTAGGGCAGCGCACGTCCCAAAAATTAGCCTCGAATTAACAACGAACGAGCAACAAGTTTCCGTGGAATTCCAGGCATTATTTTGACGCCTCGTATTTATTTCTATTAAGTCTGTATTTATTTTTTCGACCAAAACGTCGCGTATTGTTAAACGTTGATAGAGCAGCAATGTTGTATGTTCCCTCGATCCTATTTCTAAAAGGTTTTATTTTCAGACTAGAAAGTTTCGCGTTTCTTTTTACACAACGCAAAAAAGCAGCACTTGTTCTGGAACATTAAACGGGAGACGTTGTTTAATAACAATTACACCTTCGTTATTAAAATACGGCTGCGGGAGGCTTTGCGGATAAGTC
This sequence comes from Platyscapa corneri, assembly GCA_018907185.1. Taxonomy (NCBI): domain Eukaryota; kingdom Metazoa; phylum Arthropoda; class Insecta; order Hymenoptera; family Agaonidae; genus Platyscapa; species Platyscapa corneri. The sequence continues at coordinate 2,570,154 of JACCHW010000012.1, forward strand.
GAATAAAAACGACGCGTTTTAAGGTTCGTACAAAATGCGAAGAAGTGTGGAAAACCAAGAGCGAGCGCGATTCGCCAGTTCTTACGTTGTGCAAATCTAATGTATAAGCGTCGTCGCTTAAGCTTCGAAGACGAATAATGTCGATTATTGGGTAAATTAAAATATTTTGCCGACTCGCAATGTCCGTATTCGATTGCCGAACCTCCAAATTATCGTTGTAATTCTGCCTTCGACGATGGTTAAGTTTATACGCGGGTGAACGAGGAATCGGAATAGTTTATATTCTTTTTGGGCGAACTAGAGTTTTTGTGGTGGGTGTGCTATTAATAGGTAATAATAAGCCGAGCTTCCAACGTGAAACGTAAAAATGTTAATTATTAACTTATCTGATAAGTCGATAGATGTGGCGGGCGCTCGTCCCGAGATAAACAGATACGGAAACTAAATTTGTTTGTCACGCGGCGTTTTGCATTCCTTGTGCGTTTAGTTGTGAAAATCAATAACGAATGTGTCAAAAAAGGGAGAATTTTCACGATAGATAATTATTGTCCGTCTAAGCTTCGTAAAAGGGAAAAAGGAAAAAGTGCGCGAGCCACGATATAAAACTAATGGATAGTGTGTCAGGGGCTGTACAATACTGGCTCTTATCACGCAACTTTCTCTATTTACCGCAAGTTAATAAGCAGTTTTAATTGAAATACTCTTTTGATTTGCGTTAAATCCAAATTTATCGTTCCTATTCAATGAAATAACATACAATTTTGCGGGATTACAATCGGGCACTTAATCAATGGCTTTGTTTGTGGAAACTAATCATTGGGCAGCAGTCGTCTTTGGTCTATTCAATTTTTCACCTTTCCCAATGAATTTCGAAGGACTGATCGGGCATCGATCGCGCATCGATCGCGCGTCATCGACCGGGGGGCCGCTCGGCAATTTACACGCAGCTCTCGGGGGCAAAACTGAAAATGACGAATTAATCTGGAAAAGCTCGTTAAAGAGTCATTTCTCATCAGAAGAGGATTTTGACGGAGTTTAACGGAGTTTAACGGATTCCCCATTAAGGGATTGAGAGCAAAACGAAGCTACCGCGCCTTATATTATATTAATTCATCCGATTGTCGTACTGAACGCGCCGCGAACTTATTCCCAACCCCGAGGTATTCGGTGCTTGAATATTTTAGAGTGACGTTATTGACCCGCGCGCCCCGCCACCGGAGCACCGAACCAGCAACTACTACAGCCACTTACAGCCCGAAAAAAACAAGCAGACTTAACAAAATGAAATTATTAAAAAAAGAGTCGCGTCTTGGCATTAATCGATTATCCGTAAATCAATGCGTCGAACGTAACTCGCGGCGCACGCGTAAATCAATACCGCGCGCGTTATCGCGGAGCCGCGAGCAGTGCGTAAGCGTTATAAATGCCTCGGTTTTCGTCTCCTTCGGCGCACGACTCGCCGCCGTCCGAGCCGCGGCAAGGAAATTAGCGAATCGGTGCAAAACAGCGGATGACAAGTGAAATGTAAAATTAAATCGTTTAGAAGAGGCGGGTGCGCGAAAGGGGACAGCGAGCGAGAGAAGCCGTGAAAGTCGAGTAGATCGTTTTGGCAGCTCACGCTCGGCTGCCTCTCTTTCTCTTCGGTAGCGACTTGGCTGATATTGTACGCGAAAGAGAGCGAAATCCGATAGGCCTGAAAAAAATCGGAGCCACTTTTCGGCTCTACTCCTTTTCACCCTGTGCACCTGTGGAATTCTGAATGTCACTCGGTGTATACGTGTTTCATAAACTCTTTGACCAACGCGCTCCTTCCGTTTTTCCTCTCGGGCGCGAGTCGGACGTCGCGCTCGCTTCGGTGCACGCTCTTGCGCGAAACTATTGTTGGGCGGGGCGGGGAGGGGGGGGGTGGAGACACTCGCCTTCTTCTTTGCTTTTTCCAACTGTCGCGTTCGAAGCATTTTCATTTTTCTTTCGTGCTCTTTGACTCTGTTGCCGGAATTCCCCTCGACTGTTCGAATTACTCGGTCATCCAGTAATTCCGATCTCGCATAAACAAATTGGCCTCGACGCTAACTCAGTTTCCCGACGCTGCTCCCGATGTTGCTTGCGCGTTTCTCAATAAACAAGACGCGCCAAATGTACTAAATTTACAATCGCTGCCACGATTATTTATAATGTAATAAGGCGCGAGCACTTGAGAAACAAGCGCTTGTTTTCGTTATCGTGTTTCAAGGCGAGCAATGGAGACACAGCTGAGGTACGAGCCAAGGGTCGATAAAGGAAAACGTCCAAAGGTCTAGGATCTGAGAAAACACGTCGATGCGTACGTGATTTGGTCACGGGTTCGCGTGTTCTCACGGTCAGTCGCCAAGAGACGAGCGCAAGGAGCCTAAGGGTCATACACATACAGGCACATGCGTGAGCATCGTGCGGGCGATCTCATTGTAAACAAACTCGAGAGAATAAGATAGAGAGAGAGTATTCTTTTTCACACCCCTCGTTGTTGAGACGCGGGACGCGTTACGCGCTCTGGTCCCACAACCTCGGCTCCTAAATATTTTCGCAGGAAGCCCGAGGAAGGGCTTTCGTCGCCCGTGCCTCCTCGCAAGCCTTCGAATGCAAATATTTTCCCGGTCGACGCTTACCGTCTTCACGCAGTTTCTCGGTAAACCAGGAGAGCGGGGGCGGGCTCTTCTCGCCGCGCTCAAAAGAATAGCTTTTCGGTTGGAAATTCTCTCTCTCTCTCTCTCTCTCTCTCTCCTCTCTCTCTCTCGAGCTTATTTATGCAGATAGGCAACGGGAGCGCGCGCGGAGAGATTAAAAGTGCGTTTCTCGTTATCTCGAAAACTTTCTCTCCTAGTATCTTTTGTAAAGTAAATTTCCTTTGAGAGAGAAGCTACGAGGAAAATTTTTCGAATAAGCGGTGGAAAGACAGAGGCATTGTGCGCGCACAGCCGGGCTCGTTCTCTCACAATGAGCACTTTAATTCTCGTATAACGTCTTTTATGAAAGACATTTTTATGAATATCAAGTTGCGGAGAGAGCATTTTCCAAATAAACGGCAAAAATGCGGATACGTCGGGGCTTGTGTTTTCTAAAAATAGGAGGCCGCGTTGCATCGGCATTTATCCCGTGTTTGATTTTACACTTTAAAAGTTTAAAAGTCTTTATTACAAACTTGCGCTCCACGAATAATGCATCCACTGTATATTTTGTCTTTCCGGCCGAGGATAAGGTGGTTTTTAAAAATACCTCACTCGTGCGCGTTCGATTCGTCGAGCATTGAAAAATGAACGTCCTAAGCTCGGTAATTAGCACTCGGCGGGATCAGTCGCCCGGCCTCTCCAACTTTTTACAGTGTCACGTTCCTGCGTTTTCTGACTCTGGTAAAAATACGAGAAAGAGGCTGGAACGCGGCGAGGAAGGCCGAGGGGAAACCTGAAAAATCAGCACAGCGTGCAAACACCTTGGAATCGGTCCCAGTCTCGGAGTTGCCGAGAAGTCGACGAGGAGCTGCTTTGCTTACCGAGGATTTGCCGACCGCGCAGTCGGGGTTACGGGGACAGACTTGAAAGGAACGTTTGCCCAAAAAAATGAAATATACGTCTCGACTGTGCTGCTTTCGGTTCGGTCCTGGAAAATCGTCGATATGCCGAAAGCTGCTGAATTTATCGAGAGCTCGGCTGCATCGCCAAAGAAGCTTTTACGCTCCTGTTTCGCTTCAGGGCTAACTTGAATGCTCCCCGCGACAAATAGGTCACAGGTGCTCTTCCTATTTAAGAAAACCACGAAAGAGCGATAAAAAACTACTTAATGGGGGGGGGGGGGATCACTTCAATGGCATTCCTCGAATAAAGCCCAAGTGCAGGGCCAGTGCATTTGGTCTCGTTAACGGCGATCGGATGCGCGAAAACGAGGGCTTTTCTCTAATTCCGATGCGAGTAGGCGTCGTTAGTCAGAATCAATTTCGTTTATTTGCGGCCGTAAAGGAGCAGTCGTGGATTTTCCATTTTTTTCCGAATTGCTCGGCTTTTATGTAGCCGCCGCAATCAGCGCCCGGCGCCGTATTTTATTGCGTGAACTTTAAAATGGTGGTGCGGTGCGATTTTACGATGCGGAGCGATCCGAGATAAATTCTCCCGCGCCACGGGCCCTGATCAGCTGCGATGGTCGAGTGTGAAAGTTGCGGAGGTTGAATGGATACAGCCGCGCGCTATGGACACAAGAGATTGATCGCGGGAAAGACAAATCAATCCCTCCGCAAAGTTATGGCCCTTTTTTTTAAAGGACCGCCGGAGATTCTGGGCCGGCGGCACCTGATCAATGCGCAGGCGGCCGCACCTCGAAAAAGAGCCAAACCTGTACTTCCGGAGATAAAAGCCACGAAGATGCTTGGATAAAGCAAACAGTTTTCGGATTTCCCCTCTCAACAGGTGGACCCCGGCGGGTTGTAAAGCGAAGCCCGTCTCTCTTTTAACGGTATCGCGATGTTTTATCTTTGGGCAGCTTTTGGAAAGCTCGCCCTTTTTCATTAACGATATTTGAACAGAATTGGCGACGTCTGAATGCAGGATACGAGCATTGGCTCGCAATGCGATGTCCGATTGGCGGTTTTGCATAGCCTCGCTGTGAATAATTTATTAAAGCACAAATATTTGCTTTTCGAGCAAAATGAAGTGTGCGCCTGCGGACATATAATATCCACAAGGATATTCGAATTCATCGCCATTCTCATTATTTATTGTAATAAAATACGAGAAAACCTGACTGTGTTTATTTTAATATTTGGGTTGCTTGCGTACTATTTAGTACCGTCACGAATAAAGAAATTGTCATCGTCGACCAATAAATATTTTTAAATTCATTCAAAATGTACACTTTTGATTCGCTAAATATTTCGCGCGTCCTTCAGATTTCACGCGTATTATGTGTTTGTTTTTCTATTCACTTTTACTAATTTAATAATTAAAATTGCTCGACCGCGCAAGTGAGAAATGAGTACATTTTATGACACTTCGGTTTCAACGGTGTAAGCATTTTTAATGTATTAACGCTTTCCAAAGAGTGCTGCAAGTTTTTGTTGCGCTTCCTCCAGTGAACCATCTTGCAAATACATTTTTTATTTATTCTTGACTCCATTGTTTATTTTTTTATGCAGCGCTACCGTGAAACGACGAAAATTTCAACAACGTCGCTAGTGCTTTTATGAAAAAGGCGCTAGTCTCGATTTTGATCGCTATTTACTTTTATTCGACGACGATTTACTTAAAAACAATTTCATATTGTTTCAGAGGCTCGCGTAAATTTGTTTATTTTAATGGAAATCACTTATCAGCCTTGTGTAGCGTATACGCTTTAAATTTATCGTAAAAATGTAAAATTAGGAGTCTAAATTTTTTAAACGGCTCAAAGTCCTTAAATGTACCGAATGTAAATATTTTCGTTTAAGTGACCGACTACGAGTATATTCAATTCTACCCCGCAGAACGTAACCATATAGTTTCGTATTTTCTTGCTGTGCATGTTCTGCGCCTTAACTCGAATAACGGAGAGTATGCTTAGCAGTGTTCAAACACAGTTTTTGTTTCCGATACTTAAGCAGATAAAAAGGGAATGTCGAGGAGGCAGAAGCTCTAGGTTCGCAATGCATCTCGACGAATCGACGCTGACAACCGGCCGCCGAGTCGCCTTCAGGAACAAACATGGAACTAGCGTTGCGTTTGACGTTGAAAAATTGGAAGATGTGTTTTGTTACCGATTGTGTCCGGAAGAATTAGCGATTACACAGATTGCGAGCGATGCCTCGACATCGAGGCGATAAACAATTTACAAAATGCAAAAAGTGTATTACTCTGCCAATTACGTGTACGACAACAAACGCCTTTAATTGCGCGTGATCTGGCTGAGTGTGTCTGCAAAATCGACAATGTTTACTTTGCTAAGGTCTTGATAAATCCGTTTGTTTTTCAATTTTGCTTCATCTCTCTGCATTTTCGAAATTACGAGGAGAAGGAAAACAACAAAAGTAAAATTTTACGCTCGCACACGCGTATAAATAATAAATTACAATCGAAGAGAGATGATGCCAAAAATTTGTTTTCGTAAAGCACGTTTACTAGAGAAACTGCGCGCGACCTGACTTTTCTTTCTTCTTTTTGGACTGACGAAACGCCTTCTCGTTTTTTTCACTTCTTTTTGTCAATGCAGAGTATAATAAGCCTTTCTTGAGAATGTGCATCGCTCGTGTATATAGAAACCTTTGAAAGCGACGTGGTCACGTGTATCAAGAATTTTAAGTCATTAAAATTTTAAAGGATATTTACAAGCGTTATAAAATAAGTGTGTTGTGCTGTGTAACAGATGATTTAGAAATAAACGGTGCACGCTACATAATAAGTCAGCACAAGTATTTTTATCGCGAGATTCTACTCGGTTATATCTTTTTTAGAATTATTATTACAATCCATTTTCTAATCTATCAAACCATTATTTTCAATGATAAATGAAATTAATCATTAGATTTCTTTTTCGCTTTACCAATTTTTTTTATCAGTTATATAAACTGATTTCTAGCTGTAATAGATAATTTTTCTTTACATTAAAAGACTTGTGCGATATTGTATTATACAATATATCATTATAAGTGAGTCGGGAGTAATAATGTTTCATCGTGTATAAATAAAACCAAATAGGACTGAAAGCAGATCGTTATCGTTGAAAAACTCGAGACACAAGTAAGAATATTTTTAAACGATCGAGTATTTATGAAATTAAATGTAATGGCTCGATTCGGATTCCAGACGCCGCGAGCCTTTCCTCACTCGAACGTTGGCATTTAAATGTTCCTCGTACGCAGATTTTAAAGGGATATTATTCAATCAGCTCTTATTCGCGCGACGCGAGTCCAAGACAATATTTTGGGGATCCGGATTAAGCTCGACAACAGTTGTGCGACTTTGCGCGAGCCGAAGTTCTATTTAATTTTTCGCGACTGTGCACAATAACAACTGCCTGCATCCAGGTATCGAGAGGTCGATTGTGAGCGCGAGCGATGGTGACGCGCGAGGAGGTGCCTTGAAAGATCCGCGATCGCATTTTGCAGCGAGGCTCGACGCGCGACGCGGACGGTGAAATTTGAACGCGAGGATGAAAGGTTTGCGGGCTAAATTAGCGGAAGAAAAACCTCGCGAGGCAACTAAATTGATGAAGTATTCAGCGTGCATTTGTTGCATCTGTGACAGAACCGCAGCCGCATTCCGGTATATGTAAACTCGCGTTTCTCTTTCTCCCTCTTGCTGGTTGGGCTCGAGAGAGGCATATTTCTTGCGTCGCGGTCTCCGGGAACTCGATTTGGCGTTGCTGCCAGTCTCTGGTTTATCTTCCTCGCGAAACTAAGGCGTTTTGTTGTCGATTTCGCTCCCTCCCTTTCACTCGCTCTCTCTCTCTCTCTCTCTCTCTCTCTCTCTCTCTTCGTATCTATCCGCCTACCTTCTTTCACTCCCCGGCCTCGTTGCCAGTCGGAGTGAAAGAAAGAAGACGAGGTATGTAAGCGCGGGATGCGGAATGTCAAACGTGCGTGTAACGAGTTGATCGACACCGGCGCACGTAAAAACACGCGCCGAGCTTTCGTTCTGGGACTTTTAACGAGCAGATATATTTTCTGTGTTTTGATTTTGATTTAATTGTAGAGAATAATATCGCTGCTCGCTCTAGACTAGCACTGCCTCGGGCGAAGCAGCTCTAAAGCGACCTGCAATTCAATGGACCAAAGTCTCGTTTTTTGCCGTACCGTGACGATCATTTCGAGCGTCGTCGAACGCGTGCTGCGCGAGAATTATTCACTCGATGCCGTAAAAATTGCGACCACTCCAATCGTCGCAATACGACGAACAAATTCAAGAGAGTAAGACCGGCGTCCGCTTCGTTTCCTTCGGAGCTGTTGTAATTTGAAAGAAGCATCGGTATTGTGTCGGCTGGAGGGAAAGAAAAAAGTTCCTGAATTCAATTTCGGCCTCTTGCGCGCTCTGGCTGCATTTACTAGGTATCGCATCTCCATCCTTAAGTACTTACACCATATGTGCGCGCAAGCGCAAAATAAAATCCGCGTAGATTGTTAATTGTCGGCCCGTTAAAGAGCAACAATGGCCTTTAAAAGTTGCATAAAAGTTTATAATTATTCGTTTGACATTTCACGGTAAGTGGATGCAGTAAATTGGCGTAGCAAATTGTAGTCTTAAACACATTGGAATGTCGTTAAATGCGCATAGCAACTGCAAAAAGTATCGAATTATTCGAGAAATATAATATTTTAGGGACGGAATATTTATTTAATACGTCCAGTAAAACCAGATGCGGCCATTTCCTCGAGGCTGTCGAATGTCTTATGGTAAAGCGAAATTATCCACATTAAGCGTACGATCACTTAAGATAGGAACTTAAGTTAAATAAGCGAAGTACCCGTTAAGTTTGCAATTTTTAATCTGCAATATTCCACAATTGCGCGCTTAAATTCGCCGAAAGGAAAAGGCGTTAAATAATATTTGTATTTGCAACGTTATAACTTTGAAAAGCTTACTGTTGTGATATAATTATCGGCGAAGCTCCGATAAGAATTACCGGCTTGTTTCAAGCAAGATGTTGGATCGCGTCGTGCAAATTTATCGCATTGTCTGGTAAATTTCATGGGAAATTGAGTAAAAATCGAGCCATGCTACTGAAATTACGACGGAATACCTGTTTTGTTACCTTTTTAAAGCGTCAAATTCGTTTCCTAACTATAAATTATTAAATTATTGGAATTCAAGGTCGCTGTAACAGCTATTTTTTATTTACTAATTCAGTATGGAGAAGAAGGATCTTTCGCTGAAAAGAAGAAGCACAGCAGCGCTTTTGTATAAAAATGTAAAAGTACATTATAAAACATAATTTTCACTTCGAAGTAAACAAATATAAAGTTTTTATTTTTAAATGCGAGAAAAAACTTCGTATCTTTTATGCAATTTCAATATAGCCAACTTATAATTAAGCCTTTTATAATAATCTGGATGTATACGTTTACGTTTAAACATGTCGGAAGACCTAAAGTTATTGCAGTTTTGCTAAGATTAAAGATACACGTCTAGACAAAATTAAAAAGGCCTTTTTATCAATTACCGTTTTTAATAAATTAGTTTATTCCTTTTACAAATGAAAAGCTGTGCAATTAAATCTTCAGCGCTTATCTTGAATGTCATTCCTAAAAAGATATATTATGTGTACCGAATAAATTTTGTGTTGTTTTTAATTTATGTATTTATACGATATAATTTTACAGTCATATTTTCATAAATAAAATATTTGCGCAACTAATATGGATTAATTGTGTATTTCGATTATCTTATAAAGTAAGATTATAAAAGATTTTTAATTTCAAAATAACACAAATTTCTTATTGATAATTGTAATGATTTTATAAAGAATGCAATAGTTTTATAATAAATTTATTTTTTACATTTTATGAATAATTATTTGATAAAAATATATCGTTATCCAAGTGCTATTCTACTTCCGTACACATAATAATTAAAAATGTTCTTTTTTTAACTAAAATATATCGCTTAGAAATATCTCTTTTATTTGTATTTAGCAATTCGTATAACTATTTTATAATTATAATCAAAAGGACAATACACTTACACGTGCGAACATTCGATATATTTGCAAATATTGATATTATAAACTGACTTGCTAATTAAGAGTTAGATGTTAAAACGAAACGATTTTTTATTTTAAGCACTTCTTTCGATAATCGTCGACATTGAAATATTTTATATATTGTAAATTTGGTATTTTATTACCAATAGCAAAGCGTAGGTAATCCTATTAAATAAAAAATGTCGATACGATGCAAGTAACTATTATTCGCTCTCAGACTGCAAACATCGACTATGAAGTCGTTGTTGTTGTTCGATATTTTTAGGCTTTAAAAATCATGATAATTTAATATTAGTTTCTCACAAACACTCGTTGCAATGCAAAAGTCGTCTGCGAAAGGAACACATTTTAATATCTGCGCATTTTCACTTTACTTTGCGATCCACCGGCTATCGCAATGATAGCTGCTGCTTTTTAGGAACTTTACTGGGCACTGCGTCACCTGCTGCTTAAAACCTAATGGGCAGATATCATTTGTACGCGCGCGGTTGTAAATATTTCAGCATATAAGAAAATTAACAAGATTAATAGGAAACGCTAAGTGCGTATAAATTTCTGGGGTCATTTAAAAAGCGAATGTTCCGTGCGTGTATGGAAGAGTGAGTTGGAGTCGCACGCACGCATGGTATCGGTAGATTAACCAAACCAAGTCCTGGCTTTGCAGATACAAAAATAGAGAAACATGTGGAATACATCGGCGACTTCGTATACCCAGGCGTCAGCATAATACTTCAATAAAATTAACGAATCCTTTTCTGCTTTTACCGTCCATTACATTATTAAATAACGTGCTTGCAGTTGCATTAAAGAAAGTGCCAAGTGTGTCGCGAGCGATAATTTTGATCTTTGGAATAACTCGAACGGAAATTCAATTACAACGAAGCGATTAGACTACAAGATGATTGTGACTAAAAAGTGCGCGATGCAGCGCTTAAGAATTTACGCCGCGAATTCCAAAGCATTCGAGTCGGAGATCGTTTTTTAGCTCGAGCTGCGCATAAACTCTTTACACTCGAGGCTTCGAGCGAATTTGCGAGGAGAATGAAAAAAAATATCTGGAGTATCCGCCTCGTGTTCGCCGCAATATTTACAAAAGCCATATCGAAGACTAAAAGAAACTGAGAGGAACGAGAAGCGAGAAAGAGGAGGAAGACGATCGGGTTCGCGTTGTTTCCATTCAGCAGCTGTCGCTCCTAGGAAATTCGCAGTCGGCGCTTACAGAGTGCCTGATTTTTCCGCGCACCAGAGATTCCCCTCCTTTGTTCAGCGAGGCGCTCGCTCGGGCGAGGAGGTGGGGCTCGGTCGCGGCGGTGCATCGCTAATGAGCGCAATCGCAAGGTCAGGAGCCGTCTGCGATCTCCGTGGGCTCCGCGACGTGTGACGTCAGCGGCGAACGTGACGCAAGGGCTCACGGGCCACGGCGGATTTCCCGCCGACGTGACGACGACGACGACGACGACGACGACGACGTCGACAACCACGACGGCAGAGGCGTGAAAGAGAAATTTAGATAGCGGAGCGAGAGAGAAAGTGATGGTGCATTGGTGACGAGCGCGCGCGCGGCACAAAAACTCAACTCGTAAATCGACGATCTGTGCTTGGCCGCGGTGTGTGTGTGTGCGCGCCCGCGTAGTTTATTGTGATACGCTGGCTTATCTGAGATTACTATTGATGACTAATTTTCTCTGTATTGTTTGGTAAAGCTTGGAAATACAGGAATGTAATTAAAGTTCCCAGCGTTTTTTAGCCGCGAAGAAATCTTTTGCTTCCTGCTGCGATTAGGAGAGTCGAGCTAATTTTTATTGTTTTTGCCTTCCAAAGATTGTAAAAGTGATCCAGGATTTATTGGCTCTCTTGACCAAGCAATATTCCGCTCTTTATACGATTTTAAATCCGCGTTAACTTATTGGTTAGGTTGATTATTTACTCTACTCGAGTAGGAGCTTGGAGCGATCTTAATATGCAATCCGAGCGCGTAATTTTCTTAGACAAGCGAGACCGGCATATTGTCAATTCTTGGAGATCGAACTTTTAACCGAAATCGTAAGGAACTTTTAATAAAGTTAATGATCGGGCATCCCGGTTAATTTACGCAATTCTGTCGTAGATTAGCATAGTAATCTAATGTCAATATTTCGATCGTCGCATTTCTTTCTTTATCTACTTACGGTAATTGCAATTCATAATTTTAAATACTAATGGTTTTAATGTGTATTACCTTTTGCGTAGATTCTTTGCCCGTGTACGAGGAAACTTTCATCTGCTTTGCTTTCATAAATTACATAAATCCGAAGGCTTATTTCAAAACAGATTTAAATGCGAAAATCGATTGGACGCTACCATATTTTAATTCATCCCTGCCTTAAATAGTTCAAATAGATCACTTTCCACTAGTCTAGTCTAGTCTGCGCGACTGACATTAAAATAAATTAACATTAACTCAATCATCTTGACACTCGCAACTGCAGCTAATTATAAGTTCAATATCTTAGGGTTCGCTTTGAAAAAATTTGTTTTTTTGAGTTTATTGAAAGTTTGTGCGCAACAACTGCTTGAGTTTACAATTTCTTAATCCCTATAAATAATTAATAGCGCGTTTGCACGAGAGATGAGCTTAGCAAATGGTGCTTTACACGATATACTAAGTATTTTTTAATATTAATAATCAGTGCAATAATCCTTCTTCTCTGCTCCTTAGGTTTGGCTCGTTCTTTAATTGTAAAATTTGCTAATTTGTCAGATTTTATTAAATTTCGGTTTGGTGTTGGTGAACGTACATTCGCGACTGAAGTAATGCGAAATGATTTCCTCGTGTACCAAATTATTTAAATGCTATTTTTATCGTTGACAAGGATTTTGACTTGACGCATCTTCCAAGATCTGCCGGACCAAATTGCTAAGTACAAGTTACGTGCTCCTTACGCCAGCGATGCTCGTTGAATCCTTCTTTTCTATCCTCCTTTCCGAGACGAATATTTTATTCGAACTTCTCGTTGCGCTATGCGCTTTTTTATACCGTTTAAGCCTATTGTAATTGAATTATAATTTTATGGATTTCGGTGCTGCGTTGCTTGCGCGCGATGTCGCAGTTCAACCCGTTTTTATTTTGTTCATAGAAACCTATTTTCATTATCGTCTAAATTATGTAGTGCTTCGAGCCGATTAGAAATTTCAACTTGGTACTTAATCTTCCGTGTTATTCGTTTAAGTTTCTCGCATCAAATTGATTTACTACGCTAGTCTGACTTCTAGCACTCTAATCAATACATGATTATTTGCTACTATATGCGATTATGAATAAATAGTTATTGATAACCTGATTCTAATTTTAATCTATACTAAAAAATGATCAGCATTGCAATTTGTGTATTCAACGCACGCGGTATTTAAAAAATGCATTGATTTCCTTTGTCGATCAAAAAATGATATCTTTAAAGTTGCGCTATTCGTCGAGAAATGTTAAAATCCCCGTGATTATTCAAATACCAATACTATCGATGAGTTTTATGTTTAAGAAATGTGCTTTTCCCAGTTGGAAGTAGTTTATTTACCAAGTCGAGGAATTAATTGGCAAAAACTTTTTTAAATATGAAAATTTTGAAAATATTAGGTATATTATTTGTTAGCAAAACACTCGTGTAGTTTTAATGTAAGTATCAAATTATTTATTGAAATGTTTGGATGGTTCTTAAGCGGAAAAATAGTTAGCGAAGAAAGTAACGCGAAAACTCTTGACGAAATACAGTATTTTCCGGTCCCTCGATTTTTTTCTTAAATACATTCGTGGTCGTGGCCAGTGCTCGAGCACCAGCTTTATCGAGACTATATACTCGACTATATATTACATCTACTCCACTCTAAATTCGACAATATAACTAAAAAGTATAGATTGATCAAACCAGAATTGACCTTTCATTCTTAATAACTAGGCTTTCCGCTTGTCTAGACATTTTTCTTTTTAATTATTCAATAATGTTAGCAATTAATGTTGACAATGTTGACAATCGCAGATCGTAAATATTCGTAATAAAAAGGTGTGTTTTGTAAAAGTAATTGCATTTTCAGATCCAATAAAGAGAGAAGAAAAACGCAGAGATAAGGGAAACAAAGCGACGGACGAAAGACGAACAGAAGAGACGATCGTAAGCAGTGAAGCGGAAGCAAATATCGCAAGGTACCTTTACGATATCAGCCAAGTCGAACATCCGACGTTCTTTTCTTGCCGTACACGCATCTGTATTTTTTATTGTGTACTTGCAGCGCATGTGGGAAACAATGTGACAACGGCATATGTCTCGACAAACTGCCGGACTTAAATTCTACTGAATCTTAAAGAGCAATACGATGGATTGATTTGTCTCGGGGATTTGGCGTTGCGATGCGATTAAAATCACTCGGTTTATATCGACATCATTTGTGTTATTGACGAATCGTGGATTTTTACTAAAACTTGCACCACTGTCAAAAAGTTACTCTGTCGTATAAGACGTGCAAATGGAAAATACAATGTTTTCATTTGCAGTATGATATTTTAATCTCGACTCGAGATGCGAAGGAATCGCCTCGTTCGTCGAACGCCTTTTGTTCCCAACTTTTTACTCAAATGCTACCCTCATTTCTATGTAATTCGCTGTCTTGATTTCGTTAATACACGGCGAATGATCAGTTAGGTATTATGAACGAATTATGAATGGGTCTACGACCGCGACGATACATTACAGGTTCAAGAGCCATTGTGAGAGCCTTTTTTTTCTGAAACCGATACATTTTCTCGACGCTTTTGTAAACCATTTTAATTCACCGCACGGATTTTTATGGCAGAAGGTAATACGAAGCTTTACAGATTTCTTCGAGCCTCGATGCTTAACCTCGAATATTACATCGTACGTAGTCTTGAGAGTTGAGAGCTGAGTTTTGAGTCTTTCAAAGAATGAATAAAATGTGAAAATCGTAATAAAAAAAGTTTGATTTACAATTTTTACCGAGATATGCGACGACATTTTTAATAAATGCTCGATAATATCGGCAAAACGTCGATTCGTATTATACCTTATGCATAGCTGTAATTGTAACTATAGGCGCGCGTAATTGTGTTGAAAAATCGTCTAGAGGAAGTCAATTAAACTAGAGCTTGGAGCCGCAAACAGTCCGAGCACACGTGTTCGTGCAAATAAATATTTGGTCAATGTTATTAATATTATTTCGAGTCATTTGTCAAGCCATTAGTACTAAAATAACGATCCGTATTGTTGGATAAACGATATTTGTCACGAAGTTTTGAAAAATGAATCGCATTCTTGAGGCGCGCACCTTTTCTACTTCACAATGCGACTCGAAATAAATGAAAAAGGGAAAAAGAAAAGGAAAAAATGCTCGAAACAATTACATAGATCGACGAATTTAAATTGAAAATCTGCTTCGGAAGCTCCTGAGAGAAAATTGCGCTATCGTTTATTCGGAAACAACGAAGCTCCGAGTGTGTACACAGTGTTTTCGGATAAGAATTTGTTTAGGAAGCCTTAAATAAATTCGATCGTAAAATAACGAGCCGGAATTTCCATTATTAATCGCAATTGTATTTATCATTCGAATAACAGGCGTGGAATGACAAAGAAAGGAGGAAAATGTAGGTTTTGGAAGATATTTGCACAAAGGCGCTCGAGCGAAGCAAAAAAGTAAGCTGCGTTCGAAAAGTTCACTGGCTGGCGTCAAAATGTTGAAAACGTTGTTTTTACGCTATTTTAGCATTAGAAATCGGCGCTGTATTGTCGAGGACTGAAATAAGCGTACATATGCGTTTCCCGCTTCTGCTTTGAAATACTTTTAAAGATGTTTGCTCGCCGAGTTGTACAATACTGCGGGCCATTGTGCGAAAGCCCATTAAACGAGCCACTGTCAATGAGCTTTTACGCCTGAGCATTAAAAACTTGTTTTAGCGCTTCGCCGCTGTCTCCAGCAGTCCAATGATGCAGTGATACTCGTGATCGGGCCATTTGGTTATAACTTATCGGGAAACCGAAGCAGTCGATCCGGGCGAGTTTCGGGCTTTTGCCAGAGCCATTTCCCGCTCCCAGCCCCGGGTGGCTCGGTAAAATGTAAAATGTCGTCGGTCCGACTGGAGATATCAATCTAATCCAGAATTGGCACGCGTGCGCGACACGCAAAGTATACTAAAAAGCTTTTTAAGCATCCATCGGGAATCGGTCCTGCCTCTCCCCTTTGACTCTCTGCCATTCGAGCCGGACGATTGATATTTCCGGGGCAACTCCTCTCGCCGGTGGTGCGTTATTTCCAAGAAGCCAGCGAAGAAGTCCAGTGGGATTCCTTATTCCGCACAATGGTGCCGATCTTGCGTCAAAAGTCAAGGTCGGGGGACAGCTTCGAACCGCTCCGTATGAATAACGAGCCAGGGAGAATGGCATTAGGGCCCTTTAGGAGATTCGCAAAGACTCTTTTGCCGTTGTCACCTGAAAAATGAAAAAATATAGACTCGGCTCGGTAAACTTCCGTGGCTTTCTTTCACTGCCGCATTGCGTGTAATATTGTCTGTCGCTGTAGTCGGGAACATGGGAAGTTCGGGAACTTGGCAAAGGAACCCGTAATAAACCCATTTATCATGACGGAGAAAAATTATCTGCCGAGCGGATTTTCGACTTCGTCCCCCCCCCTCACCCTCTCACTCTCTTTTGCATTCGCTTTTATTTCAGAAGTAGTCGCTGAAACCGAGCAATACGGTATATTATCAATAAATCAATAAATCTATTATCAGCTTCGCCTTGAGTACTCATCGACATTAATTGGCTTCGCCTCGCGAGTGCCACCAACGGCGTCTGAAAAGTCCAAATCGCGTTTCAGCCACGTTTTCTCGACATTTCGAGTTTCTGTCTTCGCTCTCGCGCATCATTACGCAAGCTTTTGTGTTTAATTCCAAACACGCGATTAGTTTTACGGACGAGCCGACCGCAATCGTATAAAACGTTAGAAATAACAATATGCGAGCGCGACTCTGACTTCTTTTTCTTCTAAGAGCACGAGCAGCATTACGTAATCGAGCGAGCGATTCTCTCGCTCGCTCGCCGGATCTGCCGAGCGACAGTTTTTAATTTATATTTCATTCATCTCTAATGCGCTTTATTTATAACGAATTTTTCTTTAAAAATCACGAAATTCGAATCTCCGGGGCGACAGGCGACTTTTCATCAACTCATACAGTCATCAGTTTACTTAAGACAAAGAAAGTATTTTCTTTATATTACGGCATTCGAGGTGTACGCGAAAAACGCTTGACACGGAAATTGCTACACGTACTACATGTTTTAGTTTGTTTAGCGCATTTTTTATGGATAAAAAGCCGAGAGCTGGTGAAATTTGAATATTTGAAATTTGTTATTCATACAAGATAAGAAAGTTCTAGCCGATTCTTCGAAATTTGTTTCAGCAATAATGTGAATCGTTATTATTATTGCGCCACCTCAAAAAGTTAAACTTTATTAAGATACGGGAAAGAGCGCACTTGGAACTATTTCTTTTTTCGTTTTGGGAGCACTTTTATTCAGGTCTTGCATAAATCAGCTCGTTTAATCGGTAAATCGTAGTTCGAAATTTAATCATTTCGGAGATAGAGACGAAATTGTCCGTCCGGCGAGAGCGATCAATCTTCGTATTGATTTATAATAGTAATTATATTTTATTGCGATGTACATTTTTGCGTTGCTAATCCATACCGTATGTTAATTCTCAAAACTTTCTATTGCCAGTTGGATGCGCGATATCGATCAAACCCGACGCGGGAATAATTTCTCGAGCCGACGAGATCGGGGGGCACTAAAACTCTAGACTCGGTAATTAGCGGTAAATTGCAGCCAGCGTTCATCGCCATTGTAATTCGCAATCAGCGGGCATCCGTAAAGCTTCAAATGCCACTGCCAGTGTCAAATTTTAACGAAAGTAACGCAAGAGCTGCAATAGTTTAACGGTTCGCTCTCAAACTGCTCGAGCGCGGAGGAAGGAAAATACAAATTATTGCTGCGATTAGCATAATGGATCGGCGATCACAGAGGCGATCACGTGGCAAAGAAAACTTCCGAGTTGACGGGGCTCATCTCGGTTTGCGCGCGGACCTATTCACTGGAATTAGCGGTATCTCCGACAATTAGACTGCGGACGACGGGCTCCTCGAAGCCGGCGCACCCAGAGGTCCTGCTCTCCCCAGCTGTATTTTGGGAATCCGATTAGCTTCGATCGCTAAATCCGCCGCCCGAGGAAACGTGGTATCGTCCAACCTTTTACTCTTCCTCGGAGCACAATCGATATTTACGGGCTTTTATTCGTTTAAATTACCCTACCTGAAATAAAGAGGAACAGCCGGCGCATTCGTCTCGCATTAACTTTTATTATCAAAGTTATTTTACAATTTGGAATTTAGAAAAACGAGCGGAGGCGATGCAAGAGACCGAAAATAAACAATTCCTCCGACTGTAACTGTAGCAGCGTCGCCGACGTACGAGAATGAGAAATCTGAAAATGAGCTCGAGCATCGAGCGGAGGAGGAGTGGCGCACACACACACGAGAGTATCGCACTAACGAATTTGTAATTTACGAGCAGCCCACTATAAAAGCGTCTTTTATATACCTTAGCGAGCCCACATTCGAGTGCCGCCGAGCTACACCCTTTCGGATGGGGGAAACTGCGATCCCGTGCGGTGGGAGCTCTCCTTTTTCATAACTTTCTTGATCGATACAAATCGGTTTTCCGGGAAGAAATTTCGGGCTCTCCTCGGCACGATACGAATTATAATCCACCGGGCGCTCGGACTACAAACGAATCTCATCGGGTTTTGGCAACGCCGCAAAATCCATTCCTAGAAAATGCGAATACCGAGTCCGAATATGCCCGTCGGCGGCATATCTTTCTCGCTCTCCGATCTTTGGTCTCTCCGCCACTACGCTCGGGCATATATGCACGCACACGTATCGGGCGCAGCTACGCAGCCAGGGACGCGCGCACACGCCTGTGTCTGTCTGCCTGCGTGTGTGTGTGTGCGCGCGCGCGTTCTACCGTTCGAGAGGGTCTTTGTTTCATTCATTGAGTGGCCCGCTTCAGGTATACGGCGACTTTAACCTTCATCTCGATTTACAGCGTCTCACCTTACTTTTGCGATGCCGTGTGGCGCGTACCGCAGCCGACCCAGGGATTTCCCAATAAATTGAACGCGCCCGCTAGATTCGTAAAATTTCTTTGTTCGGACGTTTTGATTATAACACCAAGGCCTCGGCTCGGGCCCGTCCATTAAACGCTGCACTAATGCTCTTAAATGCCAAAGCGGCTCGACTATTTCGATAATCCTTATCCGAATCAATATGCTAATTCAATCGACGTTCCCGTGGAAGCGCGCGAAACGCGAAATCGAACTTTGTCCACGAGTCAATTTACCACTCGTGAGAGCGACAAACGCTCCGGGTTTTCTTCCCTGCGCGAGGGCGTTAACGGGCCGTTAAGGGGATATCCTCGGTGCTTCCTCGAGCGCCTCGCGGATTTTGTTCGCTCGAGAGACAAAAGTGGTAGCGCGCGATTGGCGATGCACCTATTAGCGAACATCCCGAGTCTCGCAGCCTCGCTCGACTAGTGCAAACGTTCACGGGCTCTCGCGATCTGTGCATCTCTATGCATCTCTACGCATCGCCAGCCAGAATCAGCGTGGGATGCTGCCGCCTCTCTCGTTTCGATCAGAGCCGTTTAATCTCTCGATCCCAGGCCACGAGCGTTTTTGGAATTTTTTCGGAGAGACCGGGATAATCATAGTCATTTTGTATCGGAGCAACGGGCTTTAATTGCATTATCGAATTCGTTATTTGCAGGAAGCAGATCGTGTTTGGGTGTCCAATAATTACAATTAGCATTAATTTGGCCCCTCGCCTGCGCGAACATTACCCGTTGAAAAACGGAAAGGTCGGTCGAAGAATGACGAGTGCAAGCTCCGAGTCCCTTGGAGCAACGACGATTGGAATTGCAAAAAGCTCGGCCGTTTGCCCGGACTCGTATCGATTAATTTATCCAAACAACAATTAGTTTAAATTAGTTGCTCCCGTCGTATAAAGTGCGTTTGGAACGACTTTTTCCGTGTATTGCCTAATTGGCCTGAACAATGCAACGAACCGTTCGCTTTCGAACGTCGATTGGAGCTCGTCGAGTCGGAGCTGGTGCGTCAAGAGTCTTTACGAGATTTCTTAGGAGCTCTTATACGCACCGCGAAGACGAGCAACGCCGTCTCTGTCCTCGAAGCTGCGAGGACACGCGCGCAAGAGAGAGCAACGAGATACTCGGAGGTTCGTAAAAGTGTTGAGCTAGGAGGAGGAGGAGGAGGAGGAGGAGGAGGACCTATTTAGAACTCCAGGATTCACTTGGTAAGTTCATCCACGAAGCTCGCGCGTACAAGAGGAGACCCGAGCCGGGGAGCGAGAGATTAAGAAACTTCGAGAGGTAGCCGGCAAAGAAAATAGGAACAAGATACGAGTTCGGCTCCCACAATCCCGTGGATAAAGATGAGATGAAGGCCGGAAAAGAGGTGCCTGTTGTGTGTGTGTACATGTAGGTATAAGGATGAGTTGAAGACGAGCGTTGACAGAGCTGTGAACGGTCGAACGGTCGAGCAGCTCGAAGAAGAGGAAGAAGGTACGGTAGGCGTGTGGTTCGAATTTTTTGTCCCTTTCATTTCCACATGTCGTCGTCGTCGTCGTCGTCGTCCTCGTCGTCCTCGTCGTCCTCGTCCTCGTCCCATGAACCTCGCAAGAATGGATCATCTACGATTTCATTTTTCGTGCGCGCGCGCGCACATACGCACGGAGAGATAAAACATCGGAAAACTGCGCGGGCACACGCAGGTAGAGTGGATGTGGATGTTCCCGCACGTGAACACCCGAATTTATGTATCCATGTATCTTCGGTGCGAACGACGCAACAATGAGTCGCTCGATGAATGTTTCGTCGTGCCGCTACGACGAGAAAAGGGTCCATCTTCTATACCGGAAAAGAAACTGAAACGAAAGTAATTGTGAGACGCTCCATTGAACTACTGACCTTCGACGTGAATCTTTTCACTCGTGTATCGGATTAAACGCCAGAAGAGGAGGGGGGGATGGTTCGCCCGTGCAGTCGAGGGGATTTTCTCCCACAAAAACAATGCGATAGACACGCTCCCCGGAAAAATAGGCCGCAGCTTCGTTTACGGGGGAGTGGCTCGTAAGAATGCGCTCGTTTTGCGGGAAAATGAAATCGTCCGTCACGCTTTGCTTTCACCGGCGTGATAAGAAAATAACTTTTTTCTAATGACGCTTCTATTTTGATTCTATTTGATTCTATTTGGATAATGATACTTTCGTTCGATGGGAAATGATCATTAATCGTTGCTGTCGAGAAATTTAGGGTGGCGGCAATTTTTTCCCCTTATTAATCAACAAATGCTGCGAGCAATAACGTAGCTTTTTTCACCAATTACCGTGAAATTTTAACCTAATATTAACAAATTAATAATAATCACTTTTGTATTCGTTAAAAGCGCTGCTTAATTTGGTGGGAGTTTTTTTCTAACCTATTTGTCTTGTAAGCTGATAAGTTGGAAGCCCGACTTTCGATTTCTAAGGGCGGCTGCGAAAAATAACTCGTTGAAAAGGAATTCGGACTCGATGTTTGATTATTTTGATTATTCGATTGCGCAGATCGATTGTCGGTAAAGTTTCTTTAATCAAGCAAGCGTGTGTGAGCAGCGATGATTCACGCGATTCGAATTTCGCCGGGATATTATAATTGTCGGTAATTTAAAAGTCGATGGTGTAAAAGAGCGCTCGAAATTAGGTAAACAATCGAGTGCTAAAGATGGTTGCGTAAAAGCGCATGGTAATAAGGAGGCAACTTTCATCGCTCGGTGGTTTGAAATTTTTTTCAAAGATTTTCGCTGAAATTGTCTGCTTGTTGGATGGAATGGCAACAGATTTTTACGATCGCGATTGGACGAAGCTATATTGTCGCTTTCATTTCGATCTCGCTGTACACTTTGTGCTCGACGTTCCAAAGATCTTAAACTACATATATTGTAAATAATTTGCGCTTTCGAGCGCGCGAGGATTATTAATTTTGCCGTTTCGCGAAGACCAGGGCGGCAAACGTAGAAAATGTTTACGATTCTTCGACCAAAACTACACAAGCTGACCCCATAAAGAACGCGAACGTTGTCCTAGACAATTGCCAAAGTCTTTAGAACTTCTACTTACCATATATTCATGAATTTTGCAACCTGACCCCCTGCCTCTCCCCGGAAACGCGTTACGTCTTGGTATTAATGCACAATGTAGAAATAAAAAGGGAACGAAAAAAAGGGGAGAGGGTGTGTTAGACTTACTGGTCGGGACATTCAAATTCTGCAGCAGCAGTCTTGCGACTGCTGAAGCAAAAAAAGGTCGGACGAGCGAAACCTGAAATACCTACATGTCGTCCATCTGCCAGCGAGCAAAAGACCCCGAGTACGTATGCCTCGCCAATCGTGTAAGTAAGTGCTGCTGCTTTTGTGTGCGCCAATAAAAGTGGATCTCTTTTCCTAACTTCGCTACTCTTCGCTCTCCTGGCTTCGTGCGTCTGTTCTTCAAAGGATCTTTCTATTGATGTTTTTACTTCTTATTGTGCCTTTTGTCTCTCTCTCTCTCTCTCTCTCTCTCTCTCTTCTCTCTCTCTCTCCCTCTTGTGATTAACGATACGCTTGTCGATGAAACTCGTTTTTACATAATTCTTGTCCTGCGCCAGTGGTAAATTAATATAAATCGAGCGAAAAGGATAAAACTGGAGCACTAAAAAAACCGAACTTCAAAACGAAATTTGATAAACGAGTGTAGAATGTAGTTTTTGCGGTTAGTCTTGACGAATGCTGAATTAAGTACGAATAAAATGGTTTGTTGGTAAATATAAATCAGCCGAATGCGAAGGAAAATTAGTGTCTCGTTTCCCTTCATCTACAAACTCTCATCCCATTGCTTAATTCGCGTTTGCGGAACCGCCAGGTACTCGTGTAATTTATAACGTCGTTCGGTTGAATTAATTTTCACGCACAGCAATATCGCGTGTGGATTTTTGTTCGACCATTCGATGCGAGATTAACAGGATACGAAGAGAATTCGATCGGATTAAGATGTCCTTCGCGCCCAACTCACGGGCCAGCGATTTTTTAAACAATTATTCCGCTTTCGCGGCAAAGGGTTGAAATCGGAATAATGCACGGAAGGGCTGACGAAAATCCAATAAAATAACCCCGTGCTATAAACTAGCGACAGTTGAGCCACACATTGGGAGGACGAGGCTTTTAGTGCTAGACGATTGGATCGTCGTCACCTTTTTGTCGCATGGCCATCGGTTCTCCGCTCGTGCGTATGTCCCAGCACGAATCCGAGTGCATCAACTGGACGTGGGAGGAAAAGAAATAAAAGAATATATTTTCAGCCAGTGCACGACCATATTTTTAGGGCGGGCAAGCATAAGGTACGTATCTGGGAGAAATGCGGGAAAGTGTGCAAAGATCCGGGGAGACTGAGGGTCGAAGGATCGAGGCACCGGATACTAGAGTCTACTCCGCCCCTATGTACACATCGGTTAGTATCCGTCGAGCGCTCGCATGAACTTTATAACACACAACTCGTGCTTTTCAGGAGCTAACGTCTGTATTTTATGGGAAAATTAGTAAGATGCGCGCGCATCGTTTCAATTCGTATTTCGACGCGGAAGCGAAGGCCGCCGCTAGACCCGTTGCTCGGGCAACGATATTTACAACGAGGTTTTCAAATTTTTCAGCTCGTGTCCGAGATAAAACAAGAGACGCGGATAATTTTGTAATTTTATCATCGGCTAAGTTTAAATTGAACAGAAATTACCTTTTAGCATTTTAAGCAACAATTTGGAGACGCTAGGCTCGAGGATTTACTTTTTTTTTTAAATAGATGTGGTATAAATGAAAACATGCTGGACATATTAATGGTCTTTTCGTGCAAGAGACGCGTTTTATAATTTAAAAAAAAAAAACACTATTTTTTTGTAATGACTTTTAGTAATCCGTCGATCAACAATGCATATTTAACGAGATCCACTTGGCTTCCATTAATCGATGAAGTTATAATATGAGTCCGTGTTTCGGAAAACGAATCGTGAATACAATAGTATTAGAACGACCGATAAGTTTTCCTCCTTTGTCGGTCTCGATGTTATTGAATATTAGAGATTGAAAACTGCATCTTTGGAGTCTTAATTCATTGTTAGAGCAAACAAACTCGAGCAGAGATCAAACCCCGTACAACTTCGAATGCTGAACAAAATTAACCCAAGCCGGCACCGACATGTACAGTTTATAAGCAGAAATTTATAAGTGTGTTGAAAGGTAGAGAGCGAATAAAGGATGGCCGATACAATGAGGGAAAAGAGTTAATAAAGGAATCGTTAGGCGAGTGGAAGTTTTGACAGCGCATCAACTGAAAAACTTGGTTTGCTGAGCTGAATGATATTGCTTTTCCAAGAGCATTTTCTTTGTGTGTTGTGATTTTTCCTCATATCGCTCTTATCCGTGACTCGAGAGAGAGAGAGAGAGAGAGAGAGAGAGACGTGAAAAATAAAAAAGAGTTACCGAAGCTTCGGGCTTTTAAATTTATGCCAAATTCGATTCTAATGCACAATTTATAAGCTGGCGAGGGCTTATTAATAAAGTATTTGAAAGGAATGCAAAATGGAATCGACGACGAGGGATTTAGCTAACGTTAAGTAAAGCATCGATTTGTTTTATATCTGAATGGGCTGCTTTTGTACTTGGCTTGTTGCTAAAAATACGAACAATACTTTTCTCGCGAGTCTTTATTATTTGAGCTTCGGTTGTGCATAAACTTTTACTATTGAGAAACGTAAACAATGAGGAACTAAAAACAAATAAGCCGTGAATTGTGAAATACGAACTTGAAAAAGAGAGGTTTTAATATTTTCCTCGGCGTTCCCGTATTTCTATAGCTTAAAAATTGTGGATAAAATGTTGAAATAATGTTTTAGAGGCGAATCCGTAATTTAAGAAAAAATTGTGCAACTGATCGTCTCGAAAAATAATACGCTAATCGCGTTCGAGAAAAAAGCGAGTATAAATAGTCAACGTCCGAAGGATACGTAACAAAACTCTCCGCACACGCCCTTTAATTTATTGTATTATTATCAGCGGTATTGTTGTTATTGTTATTGTTTTATAAATATTGGCACGGATTGCAAAGTGAGCTAAAAGATGAAAGAGGAGAAAAAATTTCACTGCCTAAGTGAATTAAGGAAGTCTAAACGAGTGGCGCATTGTTATAAAAATTCGCGTATATAAACTGCGGTTTATGAGCTGTTTTGTCTGCTGGAGAGAGTTCGCGTAGATGATGTACAGCGAAAACCGCCCGCGCATTCACTTAATTTAAACCCGATCAATCACTTTTTACCGATAAGGTTTTAGAAGTGATTAAACCTATCTACGAAGATTTATCGCCGGACAATTTATTAGGGAGACCCTTAGAAGGATTTAAAAGCGAGCAAATTTGATTTTGTGTCTTGAAAGTTGTTCCGGAGCCACAACTCTAGAAGTATTAATTTATTTATTTCGGAAATTATTGGAAGAAGGACTTTTGCCAATTTGTGCGTTTTATTTTCGCCGAGACTTCCAATTATGTCGGAACAATTAAGGTCTATTTTGAAAGCTGAGACGGTGGCAATGTAAAACAGTTGTAACGTCGCTCACAATAGCACTAGATATTACCAGAGAAAGTTGAAGACAAAGAGCAAACGAGCAAAAGTTTTCGTTACGACTCTTGGTTAAAGACATAATCAAAGACAATATTATTAGTGAATACTTGCATTTTATTCGTATGAGATTGTCGAACGCGTGCTTTTGGAAGCCGAGTTTGTTACCTGAAACTGCAGTGAAGCCTCAATATTTTGTAAACTACAATGAATCAACTGTACTTTATTACTTTAAAAGGCGTATCATTTTGACAGAGAACTTTACTGTAGTTAATGTACCTGAATGCTAGTTTAAACGCCCCGATAAACGTACGAAAGTTGAATTTAAAAATAGCGCGACTATTAGACATTTTTATTCTCTCTTTTTAAAGGCGTTTGTTGACGCCGGAGTAAATTTCTGTTGTCGTTTAAAACCTTAAAAATGGAAGAAGAACGTCTAATCGTGTACTTTGCGAACATTTTTTTATAGATGTGCTTTTCGCTGCGCTCCTGATTTTCGTTAATTATTAACATTTGAATTTTACTCGACATTAAACTCCCATAAAGAGTTTTTTCGAAGTAATAATGCACGAAGTTTTTATATTTTAAAATTTATTCAAAGATTTGTTATTTGTTTTCGAACGAAAATTTCTGCCGAAGTTGCGAATATCTCAAAGTACATTTTATTATTATAAACATTTTTCGAGACGCAAGTTATATTTAGAAAAGAAGCTGATATAAAATACGAAGGCCGATATTGAAATATTGAAATTCCATTTTAGCCAGTGCCACTGGTTTCGAAAGAAAGAAACATTTATTGAACCACTATAACGTATTTATATTTATCTATTTTGGAAAAAGATACAAGAAAAAGATGAAGTAAACGGAAGCATAAGTGTGAAATGTGCGTTGACAAATGGGAAAGTTGAGAAAGTCGTGACTTTTTATGGTTTTCCCTCCTGCGTGACTTAAAGTTCAGCTGTTAGTGTGTTTTTAACTGCCTGAAAATAGATATATTTGTCTTTTTTTTTCTCTGTATAAGATTTGAAAATGTAGCTCGTCAATATGATGTTAAACGTAAAGCACTGAAATGCAAACACGATTTACTCAATGACGTGGAATATAAACTATCAAACATTGTCGTCTATCAGTCATGCAATCAGGTAAATTAATATCTGTAGTAACGATTTCTATCCAACTTAATATCTATATCTATTGATATTATATCTACTGTATATTTTAGTTCATTTCTACTAAGCAGATAATGAAATTTTAAGAAAATTGCGTTACGAGCAGATAAGTTCTGTTATACAATAAAATTACTTTTAATAGTTTGACAATGTGACTACGGCGCTCGGTTTGCTTTAATTTTCAAATAATAGTCATAATTTCTCGATAAATTGTTTCGTTTTTTCTTTTTTACAACGCGACAGAGTCAGCTGTGCCGTACGTTTTAATTATTCCATTATTTATTACCTGTTGATAATATCGAAAGCGCGGTTAATAAAATACTAGCGCTGAACGTCGGGAAGAAAGATGTCACCTTAATCTCTTGATTTGGTTTGATTATTGTTAATACGAGTAAATGCTTCGCTAAAGTATAAATATTAGAAAAGGTTTTCTGATTCTGAAAATTTTCAATTTAAAAAACTCGCGTGTAACGAATTTAAATAGTATAATTACAGCTTGCATTATAAATTACATATGTTTGCCAACACAACAACAGTATACGGTTTAACAAAAAGTTTGATATCTTAACTAAAAATAGAGTATAGAGTATAGATAAAAAATGATTTTATTGGTGCTACCAAAGTCTTTCGAATAAAGTACGGTGTGCGTTTTAAGCTATTTTTTGTGACAACGGCGAGAAATATTTATTTAAAATAGTTTTCTGCAACTATTTATCACTTTTTGTATTTGGATTTTGTATTTAAAAAAAAAAAAAAGAATCGTTTATGACTTTAAACGATTGGCGTTGAAAAAAATTATCACGGGAAGAAGATATGAATTTCAAATATACGGAGGCTTAGTTTATTTTAAACGTTACAAAGATTATTCAGACCTTTAGATTTTCATTTATTTTTAACTTTGAGTGATTAAAATTTGAGAAAATGTTTACGAGACAAATGAGCTTTAATAAATCTGTTGAAATTAATAATCACTCGAGCTTTTGTACAGTTGCTTTTACAAGCTCGTAAAATAAGAAAACACGAGGAGTGTGCAAATTATTTTTTCACCGTAACGAACGCTTTTATTTCCGGTAATTGTATGATAAATGTCGACTTGTTGGGTGCTGCTGTATCGTCGAAACCTTGTCGAAAAGAGCCTCGCAGTTTCATTTTATGGATAAAAATGTGAAAAGGAGGGAAGTTTAAATAACGAGAGGCACTTTTGCGTCGCACCGACTACCGTCGGCTTTTAAACAATTCGAGCGACACAAGATGCGAATAAGTTTTATCTAAAGCGGAGGAATAAGCCGACAGTTTATCTACTCTAGTTTCACCCCGATACAAGAATATGCCGCACTATCATCTCAATAATTTGGCAACCGTGCGAACGGCTCTCTTTTAATCATAAGTAGGTCGTGGAGAGCTTAATGAGCCACGAGACGGCGGCGGCGGCGGCGGCGGCGGCGGCAGACGTCAGTTGACATGCGCATTCCATGGAAAAGTTCAGAGAGCCTCGCGGAAAGGGAACGAAAAAAGAGGAGCGCTGATAAAAAAGAAATTCGTGTGCTCGCGACGCGTAATTTTCTCGGGCTCTCGAATTTTTATATTTTTTCGTTATCAAGTGGCGCGCGAGCTATTTTAGTGATCTTAAGTCCCGCGCGGCCGCTCGGATTATCACTTTTGGCAACGCGCCGCGTACGCGTCTCCGCCTCTCCTCCTTGCGAATTACAAACGTTTAACGAGATACGACGGCTAAAGTCCGTGCGTTTGTAGGCCGCGTCGGCAGTTCCCGCGACTAATTTCCTCGCGTCTTTGGGAGAAAAGAGCGTGTGTCCGCCCAACGCGGCTATTCCTCTCTCACTCTCGCTCGAAGCTGGGCCTCCCCCACTCCAGTTGAGCGAAGCAAAAAGCTCGCCTACTCCGGCGCTGGAGGGCTCGTCTATTCTTATTGTGCCGGCAGCGATTTCTCTTACGCGCCTCGCGTTTTTCGCATCATCGACGATATCATTCATCTTGGAAAATTGAAAAGCCACGCGCTGCTCGAGTTCATCGCGCGAGCGAGCGTCGGTGGCCCCTGGGATGCACCGTGACCGTCCCACTCGACGGCTAAGCGCACTACGGCAATGATTTAGTTTCCTTGGGCTGTGCGCCGGATTCGGAAGACGTTTGTCTTTTTTGGGCTTAATTGACGTTTGAGATATTCTCCATTCTCGTTAAGGATTTGTATGGTAATCCCCTGGTAAGCGCGCGCTCACTCTGACTCATGGCCGCGCGCCCGAGCAAGAGGTCGAGTCGACCGACATCGGCCTGCACGAAATCGACGACGAC
Organism: Platyscapa corneri; assembly: GCA_018907185.1. NCBI lineage: Eukaryota > Metazoa > Arthropoda > Insecta > Hymenoptera > Agaonidae > Platyscapa > Platyscapa corneri. The sequence goes on from JACCHW010000012.1 coordinate 2,599,108, forward strand.
GCCAGTTTCTTCCTTCGATCTTTTTTCCTTTTTTTACCGCACGGGACGCCGGCGAATGCTTAATTGATGCGGCCTGCCAGTGGCTGGCGTTTTCGGGACGTCTTATTGTATTGGTGTAAGCGCGACGCCAATTGCAGGATTTCTGCGAGCTCCGCAATCTGATTACAAAAGAGCGATTAGTGGCACGGGAGTAGAGACCTTAATCGTCCATTGTTGTCGTTGTTGTTAGTATTACTCCGGGTTAATACCGTAAACAAATGCGCTCTTACGCATCCCTGGATGACGACCTTAAAATTCACTCGTGTCAGCTTTTAGGTTGTCATCGTCGTGCCGCCGGGTCAAGGTGACCTGGCCTTGGGGGACCTGGAGGACCTAAAGAGCGATGGGAGTAGGTGACTGGGACAGCATCGTTCACCGCTCCTGATGCTTTTTTTTTTTGGAGGGGGGGGGGGCGATTCAAACGTCGCTCCCACTGAATCATCCTTTATTAGCATGTTTTTTTTTTTTACGTTTCTTAGAGCTAAGTTTTTATCCCGAAAGGAATATGGAATATTTTTCTTTTAAGGATCTTGTAAAATTGAAGTTGTCATAAATTACGGGTGTTGGGAACGCGTTGTATTCGAGTATTTTAACCATTGAAGTTGTATAAATATTTAATGACGGCGACTTTGTTCAATGCGAAATATCAAGATAAATCATGGCTCGAGTGGAGAAAAAATTCAGATCGTGTCTCTTTAGACCGATTACATCTGCATGAACGAAGAAGTATTTTTTCGAATATTTTCGTCAACTCGTTGTATCGCGGTGGCGTCGAGGGTCGATTTCGATCCAGATAATATATCATTTCTATTCGTTCCCGATAAGAGTTTGCTTCGCAAAAACACCTTCTCGAGCGTGCGTTTGGAAAATCAAAGATCGGCGCTTTATCACGGCACGCGTCAAGACCTTTTTGCAAAAAGTACAACGAAGCGACGAGTAGTCGACGAAATCGCAAACGACATCCGTAGAATTCGATTCGATTCTAGTTTGCGACCCAAGGCCAATGTCGGGGGCGCACTCGAGAAAAGTGCGTGCGTGCGTGCGCGCGCGCGTGTACGATAAATCGCATTGCCGGTGAAAAGAGCGCAAGTGGGCCGCGTGCACGAAGCTTGGCTAACGCGCATAAAAATTAAATTAGTCCCAGTTCGAAAGCGTAAATTGGGAAAACTCAAAACATACGGGGAATAAATCAGACGAGGGCCCATTGTTTACCGAGATTCGGGCTTTTCTCCGCGCGACTGCCGCTCGAATTTCAGCGCTCAAAATTCGCCCGCTGTTTTTTCGCGGTAACGCAGCTCGGATACTAAACGTTTTTTCGGGATTCCCCGGGAACGTTTAATTTGACCCGGGACCGGGCTCCGCTCTGTGTGTGCGTGTGCATAGATAGCACGCTCCCAGCGAAGAAAGGAGGTGAAGGAGGAGGACTTTCGTCGAGCCATAAATAACGCCTATTGAAAGCTGCTTGCAACGCGGGACCGAAAAGTGTGACTGGCCTCCCCGAGTGCAGTGAGCGATCGGTATATATGAAATCACTCGGTTACCGGAGGGATCTGCGATCCCTGGCCCGGAATATAAAGTGCCGAACAATGAGGATGCCAGTCCGAGTTCCCGGTGACTACCTGACCCGACTCGTGTACACACGCGCCCGCACATCTGTCTGTCCGTCTCTGCGAGCGAGCACTCGAGAGTCAAACTCGAAAGTCAAAAAGGAGGAACGGCATTGGAAAAATTTGGGATCGCACGGTCGGAAACATGTGAAATGGATTCTGACAATGTGTGTCTCCTTCGGGGACTTCTTGGTACACGGGCCCGAGCGTGTGCTGATCGCGCCGAGGCTCCTTTGCCGTCAGCACGGGCGTTTTTTAAAATGCAATTCTTAATAATTGTTGGTGCTTTTGTGCCGCTTGTGCGCCTTGTGTAGCCGGCTATCACAATGCCTCCCTCGGCTTCGTTCCAGTCGAGACGACGACGGCGGCGGCGGCGGCGGCCACGTCCTCGTCCCGAGGAGGAGACTGCGAGTGGCGGAGCTTCACGCCCGTTCGACGCTCACCCTTCGGATATTCAACGGGTTTGATTAAGTGTAGATAAACTGATTATGCTAATGCGAGGGAGAGCAGAAACGAAAACGAGAGTGAAATGCATCGCCCATCATGATTTATGAATATTTTGTCGATGAGTTGCTTCCGATGCAACGAGTACGGCTATTTATTACTTTAATGGAAGCCCCGAACTCGATTCGGGAGTGACCGGAAATATGCAATTTATCCAACCTGACGTGCCGTTGTAAAGTGGCTGGAAAAAATGGCTTTTCAATTGTGAGCGTCGCGCTACGCAACTGCAAACGCACGCGCTTCCGCAAATAACGGGTAAGACTGCGCCAGTTTCCCAACTTCCAATTTGCCCGTTGAGAGCAGCGTGCGTTTAAATGTGAAGCGAAAAACGTTACCGCAAATCGGTAATATCGAATGATCCGCGCGATAATCGATCGCGTTACAACGAACGCCGTTGTACCTACTTTACGCGATAAAGATTCGAACTAATTGTGCTCGGGGGGTAATTTTGTAAATTGAAACTTTCTTTCTCCGACGAAACGTCTGCGAATATGGCTAAAATGAGGTAATCGAATATCTTTAGCATTTAAAGTGAACGTCGTCGGCTCGTAAATTGGGCTCGAATGTGATGTTGATCTAACCAAACACATTTGACTAAAACCATTATTTTCCGCTGCAGACGCAATAAAATTAGTTGGCGAGTCAAGCAGCACAGGAAATTACTTTCGGCGTAATAATTGCGCAGAAAAATTTCATTCGGATATTTAAATGTGTTCGGATCGGTACGCGCGATTAAGATCTTTGCTTTAATTTTAAGCGCCGAAAAAGGCCTAGAGGGCAATGAGTTGGCAGGTAACGGGTGTGTCAACGTAAAGACCAAATAAAGTTGCCGTAATTGAAAGAATAAAATTACGCGGTTCTGCGGTGGGCGAGTCGAGAAGATTGTACGAACGCAACCAACGCAACGTCCTCTCTCCTCGAGGTAATGCGAACATCGCTCATTTTTTCCGTGATCTTCGAAAGCGCCGAGCCAACAGAGTTTTAACGCATCGAAGAAATATCTCGTTAACTCGACTCGTTTTAAAATAATTAAAAGTTCCGGAAACGATGATTCCCCGCGTCCTGATTAAATAATAAAACTGTGCCACGAACGAAGTTTGATCTGCAATATTCGGTGCGACGCGTGTTGCGTCGATTTAAGTGACATCGCTATAATTTATGCCAATGTAAATGCGTACGATGCATTAGCGATTCGTAAAGATGCTTTATGCTTTATAACGCATAAAACGGAAGAGGACGGATACTTTGGTGTGTTAATTATTGAATTGTCAAAATTAACGCGGACTACACGATTCGCGAGTGCCCGCCGATTCAACACATATAAAAACAATTGACAGAACCGAAGGTAAATAAAAGATGCGCGTAAACCATCAACATTCTTATGCTGCCGATAATTTTCTTAATCAAATCTGGTATTTTGCTTCGAGAAGCAGCTGCCAGTAAAGTTCCCTTAAAAAGGAAATTAATATTTTTGACAATTAATTAAACGCACGACTTTAATGATGTGTGAGCTGCTTTCATTCGCCCCTAAAATTTTACAGTTATTTTCACTGTTTCGCAGTGAATTCGAATGCATTTTCACAGATCTAGATTCGTAAAAAAACAGGAAAATTTATTTTTATCAATTCCTTCTTCGCCGACGCTTTAACAGGATAAAATTTTATCTACTTAAGAACGACCGTTAAAAAAGCACGAGTTCGCCAATCTGTCGGTTAAAGTTCACTACATCATACTGGTAGCTTGAATTCCCATGGCTGAGCGGAAATGGGGTAATTTACGCGTTGTTTTATCGAAGTCAACTGCTTAGCTTTAAAAGAGGCGCGTTGCGTTTTGTGCAGAACGACAACCTGCTTAATTTACACGGCCAACGGCGGATAGCTGAAAAAATTCCAGAAAGAAAGCTCGACGCCTCACTCCCAGGAGCGCGCCGGCCCTCGGGTGTCAATCATCCTCCCGCTCGAGTACAAAAGGCTAAAGCTGAGATGCGTCTCGGTGTTGTGGGTGGCGTAATAGAGACGCCCTCTGCGGGTGTGGGTGGCCGGCCCGAGTCGTGAAAAAGCAGGAGCGCGTAAGCGGCAATTAGCCGAGTCGGACTAATAACCAGAATTGCATCTGCTTAAAGAGTTGGCGAGCACTCGCGTCCTCCGGGAAGTTGGCCTCGTCCTCTCTTCGTCAGGCGTGTAACCGGTCTTGATCAACCGTCGTAGGCGTGCGGCAAAAAGGGAAGCCGTGTGACATCGTTTCGCCATTCTCATTAAAGAGTATGTCCAGGCAGCCCGAGCCTGCTCCCTTTATCCTTTTAATTAGCAGGAATTAGGAATGTCCGCCCCCGCCCAGCCCGCGAAGACCGAAATTCGGACGCGAATGTTTACAAGAATGCTGCGGGTGATCAACGCGCGTTTCACTTTCGCCATTATGCACACACGTCTGTTTGCTTAACTTAAATGCTAATTGTTAAGGGGGCCCTGTTTAAATTGGGCCGAGCAATTTACAACTGCAAGCGATAGCAGGCGATTTTGCTATTACTCCACTTTTGACACTCGTCTGCCTTTGTTTTTCAAACTCTTTATCAATCCGAAGGTCCTAATCGCTCTATGTCTGGAGGGGGGGGGTGGTCGGTAATTAATTATCGGTTAATACTCGGCCCCGCCGCGCAATCGAAGCAATCATTGGAATGAATTTGCATTCGCCAAAAGTGACTCTAAAACTGCGCTTTGCCATTTTCGATTTTGCACGATCTTGTAATCGAGTGCGCGTATTGCTCGCGTCGCACCAGCTTGAAATCAACGGGGAAAGATCGAGGCGAGGATCTCGAAGCGCATTGTCTTCCTAATTGCTTATTTCGTTTACGTTTTCAATTGAACACTTGGAGTTTGCCGCGGATCGATCACCAGCTAAGACGGCGGAAGTAGGTGCTTCGGGAACCGGGGAACTTTCCTCTCCCGCGCCGACAAAGAGGCTCTTTCGACCTCGGGAATTCGCAATCCGAGATGAGCGATAGCTGCTGACTCGCACTACAGCCAGCCACGGCCGAAAAAAACATAACCGCAATCCGGCGCGACGGCGTAGACGAATTAATTTCCTACGCACGACGGAAAGGAAAGTGCGAATAGGACTAGGAGACGTCTCCTCTAGCTTTTTCCAGGGGATTGTCATTTTCATTCTGGTCTGTTATTCGGGTGACGGTGCAGCTCGAGTACTAGCAAGCGCAATTAAATTGTTTAATCATACTAATGCATTTGTGCGTTGAGTTTAGCTGTTCCTGTCTATGCTCACAATCGTGCTTTCGAATTGCAGAATATTTTTCTTATACGAACTGAAGATGAGACACGCCATTGCAAATCTTTTTAATCCTCTTTTTAGGTTTTCGCAATGTCGCGCAATAAAATCTGCAACAGACCCAAGCGGATGTGAGACTCAATAGCTAATTCATGATTTTCAGCATCTCGTTACTATTATTACTGTAGCTCTGCACCCTTCTTGTTTCTTTTACATTTCTTTTTTATCCGTAGCTTCGTATTGCCGTGCTTTCGAGTCGAATATCAATTTCAACATCAACACTGTCAAGTAATAACGACGCTTGTTTTTCTTTTTCCTTCGAGTGAAACGCCTCACCCTCGTAATTAAAAACGACGGTCGAAAAATTAATTTGGTATTTTCTAAGACCAATAATTATGTGATAATAGTAGTGGAGTCAAATACACTGCTTGTGTTATTTGTCATTAGATTAGCTTATTAGATCTCATTTTATTTCCCGTAAATAGTACTTCTGAATCGTTTATTATTTCATTTTTCGCCTTTAGAATCTTGTAGTTCTTCTCCAATAGAAATTGATGTATGAATATTGCTTCTAAATTTATCTTATGCTAATAAAAAAGTAAAGTAAATACGCGAACAAAATCGTTAAAAGCAACTCTTGCCACAAAAATATGCTTTCAAGAGCTACAATTTCTCCTGGATTTGTTTATTTAGTTTTTATATTATTTAGATTATAATTAATTCGTTAACGAGTGAACACGAATTTTAACGAAGTTTTAAACAGATAAATTAAGCTTAATTTATGCTACACTGACAATTATTCTTTTATACAACGTCAACATCTTAAAAAAACGTCCAAAAAAATTTTGAATAGTTTTGCTTCTGCATTCTTTCCAATATCGCGATACGAGCAAGTATTCATTTATATTTTAATCATATGGAATTTTATAATATTTTGAATAATATTTTGACAAAGTAGAATAAAAGTATGAATTTCAAAAGTCACAATGAGATCGTGTTTTTAATTTATACAAGAGATTTTAAATAAATTACTTTTTATTATTTCTTCTTATTATTAATTTTTTTCTAAAGTTGTTTGTATTACTAAATTTCTTCTTTGAACTATTATGAGAAATGCTAATAATTTTATTTGATCAGTATAATCTTGCTTTTAATTTTTGAACGTAACTTTATATTTAAAAAATAGTGATTTTAACTTTTATGGAATAAGTATGCCAAAATAATTAAGGATTGTGATATAAACGCGAATAAGAGGATAATTTAAAGAGGCGATGATCGTGAAAAACGAATTGAAAAAATACGTAATTCAAAATTTCTTCGTCTCAAAAAATGGGAGGGAAACTCGAAAACTCACGAGAGCACAGTTGCGTACGTATGTATTCTAATTTCATGGACTATAATATGCTTGAAGGTCGGATTCGGATAAATTTATTTTTATTTTCTATTTACGTAATGATAAATTTCATATGACTTTATTTGCACTGGCGTTTATTGTTCAAACTCGAAAAACGCAACTTTGTAGACAAAGGAAAAATGCACTTGCTGGCCCATCACTACAATATTTTTACTGCAAAGTCCCGCGGGTGTTTTCCGTAATTATAATTTTATCGATACAAGGTTGTTCCACATTAGTCAAGATTTCAAATCGAAATTATTAGTTTGCAACGCAATTCGTCAAACGAAGGAGGACGAAAAGTGCCAATTAAAAATGAAAAAAGATATGTTCGAAACTTTAATCAGAAAGCAATCCTTACGTAATTTACACGAAGTTGCCTCGGTGATTTTCCGCGCGCGATCGTTAAGTATTAAGAGCTCGGGTGTCAAGCAGCAACAACCAACTCCGAGTTTGCGGACTAACACAAAATAACGCTTACCCCCCAAGTTCAAGGCTGTCAATTAAAGCGGCCTTTTCATCCTTTCACCGATAGTCCACTTGTAGAAACGAACACTCCGAGTCGAGCACCTCTTGGGGAAAAAATGTGGTGGAACGGTGGCGCACTCGAGGGGGGCCCCCACCTATTCCCCGTTTAAATCAATCATCGTGGGGCGGTGCGGAGACATTGGAAGCACCTACACCTGCCTCGGATCAACCTTTAAATGCCCGGGAGCGCGGACACCGACGCGGCATTGTACGAGAGGTCGGGCGCAACCAGCCGCGACGTCAGGATTACGCAACGCGCCTACTTTTCCTACTCCTGCTGCTGCAACCGCTGCCTGTCAACAGCCCCGCGCCCCCGACGAGGGAGCTTTATTAATTAGCCAATTAAGGGGGATCCTGATTCCCGATCCCCGGAAAAGGAAGGAGGCGCGCGTCGCGCAACAGGTGGCGCGGACGATTTCCCGATTACCCGCAATCGCTCCCGCCGTTGCGCACAAGAGCACCTCTAGCTGCTACGCGCAGCACAATTATGACTCTGTCACTCGCGGCGGGCAGACGATCGCCGATAAACGGAAATTTATAGGACGGCGAGTCTGTCCACGTCTCGTCGGCGCGTTTTTTATCCGGGCCGCGTCGGGAATTGGATTTTTCAATTGTTCGCTGTCCGGTGCCGAGCGCGCGAAGACGTCTTGTCGTAAATCGCGGCGCAGTTTATAAATCACGCGCTTAACTTTTTACACCTGCGCCGCTGCTCCTGGCGAGGAAGTGGAAACGGCCGATGATCGATGAAGCGCCGCGATTGCCTTTCGCTCGCTTCTAAGTAATGTCTTATTGTCAATGAGCGCCCGGACGAGCCGCGACGGCGCGCGTAATGAAAAGTAAAGCCGAGTCCTGGCGGTCCTCGACTATTGCTAAACTCCGATTGCGACTGGCAAGTTGGCAACGCACATGCGCAACGCTTGCCTGTTCTTAATCGTTGCGAAATTTAAATAATGAACGTCTCGACGAAGCGAACTCGTGAATTTTAATACTTCCGCAGCTCCTGGCCGTAATTTCGTCCTCGACTTCATAAGCGGCCATCCCACTGGGCGCGCATTTCCAATTTTGATTCCAGAATTTTAAGACGCAACCTTTGCGGAATATCTCGGACAAGAATTTACTTTAAAGCGACAAGTTTCGTTATCGAGTTTTCGTTGCAAATCAAGCTGTTAACGATAATTAGCGGAGAACGCCCGGACTTGGCTTTTAACAAGACGACGTCGTAAGTTTCGCCAAAGTAGCCAACGATGAATATCAAATTTTATTGGCATTGATTTTTCAAACGTATTATCTTCCACCGAAAACAAGCGCGAGGAAAAAACTCGTATAACAGGCAGCGCGAGAGTCGCACAATAGAGGCACAATGTCATCCGTTACGGAGTTTTCTCGTTCCTCGCTAGAGTAAAAAATACCACTTCCAGTGCAAGTTTATAGCGCTCTCTCGAAGAGAGCGAGCCTCGCACAACGAGCCGCTTTTGCACAAGCCGAAGGGGGGGGGGCAGGATCGAGTTCCTATCGGCTAATAAGGTTGTAAAATCGGCGTGATAAATTGTACATCGCGAGCACGAAAACCCCCGGCGCTGATAAGCTCGCCGGCTCGTATCCGAGGGTCGCGACAGACGAGAAATCCCCGACTCGCCTGGCGCGTAATTAATTAAAAAATAACGTCGTCGCGGGGCAGTGTAAGCGCTCGAAAGGGAAAGCTTCGGGATCCGAAAAGCGCAGCTCGTCCCGAGAAGCGCGTTAACGCGATTAGATAAGACGAGGGGGAACGGGGATGATGAAGGAGAGCAAAAAGAAAGCGAATCGGCCGGAGTGTGTCACGTCTCCATAAGAAAAGGAGTGAAAGAGAAGAGGGAAGAGGGGAGCGGTAGCGGTGGCGACGGGGGGGGGAGAGTCGCTTTACCGGGGGGCGCGCGCCTCGTGCGAAAAAAGAAGTGACGCGGCTTGGAGCGGCGGCGGCGGCTGCTGCTGCTGCTGCTGCTGCTGCCGGCGGGACGGGAACAGGTGCCGGTCTAGACTCTTTTATAGGATGCAGTAGGGGAGAGGAGGAAGAGACCGGGCCGCGCCGGATTCTCCCCGCAGCCTCTCAATGAGACTTCGGCCCGCAGATGCATGCATACAGTGCGTGCCAAAAGTTTGCGAGCTCCCCGTGGCGGTGGTACGTTTTGTCAAGGCACCGCGGCCGGTCTTATCTCCCCATCTCCCGGTCGGCCGAGCTCGTTAAATGGTTTATCGTCCTGCCTCGTTGCCTCTTGAGTCCGAAGGAGGCGTGATCTTTTCCCCGAGCCGTGAAAATTAGCCGCTCGCGCACATTGGAGGCGCCTGACCCAATTCGTTGTCGTTGTTTTGTTGCGCGAAACCACCGGCGAACGTGCCAAGGTGCGTGCGAATGCTCGCCAACCTGGAAGCGAGTCGAGAACGCCTGTCGGTACCGATAACTCCAAATCCCAGAGAATTAATTAGCACTAGGTGCCACCAGATTTACATACAGGCACCCTCCGTGGCCTCTCCTCAACTCGCATAATAGAATTACAGAAGCTCCGAGCTCTGGATTTGGTGTTTATGTAATTAGAAAACATCGAGTTGGAGGTTATGCATAATTCAAGGCCTCCGCTGCATATTTAAGCTTATCGATGAAGGGCTTCTTCAGGTATGGCGGCCCGTACTTTTTAAAATCTAAAAATAGTCCCGGCTATAAGCAGCGGCCCGAACGATGATGTCGGTGGCGTCGTCGTCATCGACGATGCCGATGTCGAGCTCGAAATAGGCCACCTCCTAGATGGATCCGATTTTCGCAACTTGCACTTTCTTCATCCGGCCGCTGTGCAAAGTTATTGGACTCGGAACCGGGTTCCTCGACAACTACGAGGATTAAAAATGGTTTACGCAATAGACTCGGTCATTTATCGAGTTGTGTTTCCCTCTGGGAATTGTGACTCATCGAGCCGCGCGTCGAGTAATCCAAAATTGCGATGCGAAATTTATAATCCGACTGTCGTCGTCCTCGTTTTCGGTGCCGGGCGGCGGTGCAACGCACGAATACTTTTCACCCCAACTGTATACACGCATCGCGGCGCACCGGCGAAAAGGAGGCGAAGAAGAAGCAAAAGTAAAAGAACGAGGAGAAGGAGAGGATTTTCGAAAGAGAAAGCATAGCGAGAAGGAGGGGGAGAGAGGGGGAGAGAGAGAGAGGTTAGGAACCAGTTCGAGAGGACGCACGTTATGCTCGAAACCCGGGCGTGCGTGTGCGTGACGGCTCGCGTGTAAACGCACACACGCACCCGCGGCCCGTATCTCGCCTAGTCCGGGATAATGGAAAAAGAATAAAGAATAAAGGATAAAGGATAAGGGATATGCGCGTATAAAAAAGGAGGAGAAAGAGAGGTCTGCTCGAAATGCCCGCGAACGAGCTTGGATAAAAGGAGAGCGAGCGTCTGCAGTGAAAGAAAGAGAGACGGGTAAGTGGGTAGCGAGCGGGAGCGAGCGAGAGGGTGCGCGAGGGCCGGGCCCAGGAGGGAGGGAACGCGGAATAAAGGAGGAAGGAGCGAGGAGCGACAGCCGAGTTAAAAAAAGGATCGCAGTTTTTGCATCACAGACGCGGTTATATTCTGCAGAAAAATACGTTGTATGTACAGGTAGGTTAGGTACGCCTATATAAAAGTGCGTGTTCTACAAGGAGGAGCGAGAACGCGTTAACGCGGTACGTTACGTTTAAACTTTCCGGGCGCGCATGCGAGTGCAGCCAAAAGTGCAGCGTGCGTCTTTTAAATCATCGACCATTATGGGCGAGAAATGCTTTTTTACGCCGCTCCTCGGTGCCGAGGCGTTTTTACTTTTTATTTGGCATTTCGGCCAAAACGAGATTAAAAAGGGAGAGAGGGGGAAGTCGAGTTTAGTCAAAAGTTCGCCAGCCTACGCGGCATTTTATTATTAATTCCCAAGTAGGTGTTCGCCGACGTTAATTTTCGAATTCGCAATTTGTAATTCGCAATTCGCTGATTAAAGGAACGCTCGTTCGATCGTTCGTAAAAGTCGCGTATCATTCCGCGTTAAATGGAAGTCGTCCAATGGTCGCCTATGCGTCGGCCAATCAGTTTGCGTTATTATACTGTGCTAACGGACAGCTCCAATGCTCCCAGCAAATTCGTCATTAATTTCATTTTATTTACCCAAGCTAATTCCAATTTACCGTACGCGACAGTTTTATCAATTCCAAGTGCCTCGAACGCAATCGAACAAGCGAGTTTAAATAATTATGCGTGGCAGAAATAATATAAATAATAGCGCGGAACAATAAAAGAACGTATAACGGTAATGTGCTCGTTGTTCGATAAAGAGAAAAGTAAAATAACAATGCATGGAAGCTTTGCCGTGCATTCGGTGCGAAGAGTTAAATTTGCTCGGTCTACTTTATACTATTACTATACTGCGCACGGGGAAAATAAGTTATTTACCATTAGAACGGTGACGTATTGGTGGAATTATTAAAAGAGCGTGGATGCGGTAAGCCCTTGCAGATCTGGTTGTGGGTTGTAAAGCAAACGAAGGTAAAGTAGGAGTCGGGCGTGATTTATTAATTGGAAAGGAATATTCGTCCCTGCGTATCTTCACTCGGGGCGATAGCCGAGGAACGTTGCTAAAAACGACTAATTTTATTGCCTGCAGGCGAACAATTTGTCGAAGAAGCGCCCGCGAACAGTGACTTGGAAACTAAAGTCGACGATTAAAAGATTAATTCGGGTTCGGCCGTTTCCGATTGTCGCAGGTTACGCAACGCGGATCAATAAATAATACCCGGGCGACTGGAAAATGTCCACATTGTTTCTTTGATCGAGCGAGCGTCTTCGGCTTCATCATAACAGAATAAGAGGACAAAAAGAAGCCCGATAAGTGATGGGAGCGGGGCTCAGTGGTACTCGACTTTAATGTCCCGCGATGTGAGGAGAAAAAAGAGCCTCTCACGCGACTCTCGTTAAACTGCCGCATCAGATTCAAAGGCAAATCTGTACAAGCATTGCGGCTCCTCTCGGGGCGAAACACAATCCTGCCATTGACGAATCATTCGCGCCTCCCGGAGTCAAGAAGATTCGGTGTCGATCCTCGTAAAAAGCGTCGCTAACACTCGCAGCGAGTGCGCGTGACCGGAATTTTTTCCTCTCGCTCTCTCCGGCTTTAATCGAAATATCAGCACGTGAGCGCGCGCGTGTGCCCAAGTTGGTGGTTGCGCGACTGCCACCGGCCGCCGGGTCCCACTCGGAAGCCCTTTTCGCGGGCAAAGGGCTTGGCGTCCGAGTTCACCGGCTCGCTCGATAATTCGCGCGCGTCACTCCGAGTCGGACTGGAGCTGCTGAGATTATTAGCGCTCGCGTGCACTAGACGCTACTCGGAAGCCCGGACACTGTGAAGTACCTATCACGAGTCCTAGGAAGCCACGTTTGAGGAAAAACGAGACACGAACGATCACGTGATTCGGATTTGCGTCGCTCTGGCAATAGTAACGACCATTCGACAGTTATTGCGGGCTCGTGAATACTCGGAAGGACGGATCAACGACGAATGCGACGACGACATTTCCCGATTGCATGAAAGCACAGCGAATTACGAATTCCATACGCAGTGGTTATTAAACGTTTTTAATTGTGCTCGTCTCAGGTACGGGTTTCGGTGCACAATGCGCCCATTACCGCCACCCAAATATTAATACGAGCTTGACAATTGGTTTTGCGAAACCGACCACCGCTTTTTACGAAAATTGCGGCTACGCGTGGGAAGGATTCGAGGAAAAGACGGTAAAGGAAGCAGCTGTTCGAAATTTTCCATTGCGTACTTATTTCACGAGCCTTGCTCGATCGATGTAATTTACAACGATATTATTGTATTCAGTTTATTTCGTCTGGTTTGCACAATCGTTATTTCGCATCGGCGCATGTCTCCAGGTATACTTTATCGCCAACTTAATAAATAATAAAATTTGACGCTCGGCTAGACTGGGTGAGTGAGCGCGTGACGGGCAGTGCTCAGCGTTTTCATTAATGTGACAGCAGCATCGCGCTTGTTTAGGTAAATTTTTCACCGAATTAACAACGCAAGAGGAAAGTTTTACGCGCGTTACTCCCAAGGTTCCGAGATTTCCGAGCTTTTGCAGCGTATAAACGGGATATGAATTTATAGCCAATAGTAAAAATCAAAGTCCTGCCTCCTTCTAATTCTTCACACCAGCCAGCACAGAGTTATTTTATGGTCCATAACTTATTAAAATGGAAATTTAATGATTTTTATAATTTTATCTTCGCGTGCGATTAAATCTCGTGGGCTCTAATTGATGCGGTAAGGATCCATAAACCAGCTTGTCTCGTGTTTAGTGTTGCGCGCGCGTAGTTTATAATGCAAACTCTGCGCTCGCGCCTACTTCTCCGCTTAAAATTTAAGAAATCACCGTTTCAATTTATTTAACGGAACACGTAGCTGCCCGTGAAAAGGGCAGATTATTTTTAATATTTTTTTAAACGCCTCGTAAAATTTTATTAGAGAACCATCTCTTGTATAATTTTCCGTGATTGCGAATACTTACCGCCGCTTCCTATTTATTATTATTGGCGCACGCCATCGCGGAGAAACGCGTAAAATGTAATTATACTAATATTTAACTTGAAGAAATAACGAAGCGTCGCGCTCGTACGCGAACTGACGATTCACAACGAGAATAAATACATTTGAAGCGGAACTTTGCTAATATTGCGAACACAATGGCGCTTCATTGGGTGAAATTGCAAAACTCGTTTACGCACGCGAGATAATATCGGCGCGTTTTCGCGGCTATCAGCTCCACGCGTATTTATTTAAATTTAAAGAGCGAGGATAATTCGAAGACGCTGAGTTTAAATTGGAAAATAATGTGTCAGATGCAATGGTTGAGCGACAGCGAGTCATCAGCGAAACCCGAGTCGAGGAAAACGCAGCCAACCAATCCGAGGCGGTGCACCTGTAGGATGGAAAATATTAGCGATCGAAGCTCAAGGGAGGAAAAGCTGACTGCCAGCAGACGGACGGGCATCACTAATTTACACCTTGAGGCCGAGGCTCGGGTTGGAAAATTGCGGCAGGTTAGCGGATAGATCGGTAAAAGGTAAAAGCAGCCGCTCGTGTGCATTAGTTGACGCGCCTGAAATTGTGACCTGTTGTGCGGTAGGCTACAGCTGTTTGTCTACTGCCACCTGGCCTATGCTCCTATGGTCCTATCGTCTACGGAATGCCACCGATGATTTTGGCCTTTTAATGTCTGCATCCTGGCTTTTGTTCCTTCTCCCTGATAAATATCTCGTCGCGTTATCTCGGTTGCTAAGCTGGTGACGCCACCGCATAGCTCACCATTTCTCTCCTGCAGGTCTTTTTTATCTCGACATACTTATTTTTCAAGTTGTCTCTGGGCGCCGGGAAAGCGATTCTTGATTTATAGGAATTTAAAGAGCTCGGGAGAAGAGTCGCTCGATTGATTAATAATGGTATTTTCATCTTTCCACAGGTCGCGTGCGCCGATGCAACGCGATCGGCCCACAATTCTACAAATGACGCTGCGATTTTTGCGTCGACGAGCCGAAACAGCCGCCCTTTTTGATTTACGATTCGGCCAGTCGTCGAGAATCAGCTGTTGATAAATTGCATTTAATTCGGCCGAATTATTATTCGCGCGCCGCGTTTTGCATTGTAAATGAAATTACGAAGGAAAATACGCGCGCGTCCAATGCGAAGATTCACGTTGATGCGTCTGCAGTTGCCGTTTCCTGCAAATTATACAGGCGCGCGCGCGCGCGGACTCGACCGAAGCGGGAGTTGATAATGACTCGTGAAAATCTGCATAACGCAGGTTCGAGACTGGCCGATCGTAAAAATTGAACCCACGAATAAAGTGCCGCTCTATTGGTGATTTCATTCAAGAGCCGCTGACGATAACCTGAAAAGTTCGTCTCCTGAGCGCCTCGACGGCGTCCCGTCTCCGCTTAACGATACTCGGCGAATTTTCATAAATCTGGGAGCGTCTTGTCCGTGGCTTGGCGGCTGCCCGGTCCTTATACCCGTGGGATTTGCATTTGAAACGAGCTTTTTTCTCCGCTTATGCAACTCGAAATTCAACAACGGCATGAGAAAAGTTCCAAAAAAACAGTTCCTCGCCTCAGAGACGTATGCAATTATGCGCACAATGTGAGAGCGGTGACTAATCTTTTCAGCAAAATAATGCGAATGCTGCTCGCCCTTCTTTACTTTTTTCCCTTTAATTGGTTACCATCCATCGCGTTATTAGGAGCCGCGCTCCGCGCATTTTTTCCACGCCTCTTTGTCTCTTTTGATGATAATAATTTATTCGCAAAAATTAAATTACTCTTCGAATAAATCAGACTGTCGCGTCGCGCGGATCCGTTACGAGAACGAGCCTCGTGTTGGAGTTGGTCGAAGCGTGCGTGTCGCGCGGCAAAGAATTGAAACTAAAAGAAAAAGAAAAAACGTTTAAACCGAGTACTCGCGTCTATTGTATTCCGATTTTGGAAAGTAATAAAGCACTTGACATCTTTATTTTATAAATTTTACGAACACCCTTTTCATCCCCATAGACATTTACGGCTTAGAGTTTTTTTGGTGTTTGTTAATAAATGTTGTCCTGTATCTAAACAGTTTAGTAACAGCAGCAGCATTCATTCGTCGCGTCGCGAGCATCGCTTTTATTGAAATATTCAACAGCCAAATATTGGCTCCCTGTAATTTTGCATACGCGCGAGTGGAGAAAACGAGTTTCGATTCATGCTTAAGACCATTTCGGTAATCGGAGTAGAACCGTAGAACGTTTGCTACCCAAACGTATAATTCCAAAAGGTACATCCCTGGTTGCTTCGTCGAACTCACGAGTAAGACTTTGAGCTTTTAATTTTTATAATGTCGCTGCTTCAGCTATTCAGGTATGAAAAATAGCTAAACTATTTTTCACGAAATACATAACGAGGAATATAGTTTTTACGCAAGCATCGGAGATTTTTATTTAGTGGTGCTTTATTCTTTAGAGGGTCTTGTCCGAAGTTTCCTCCTCAAACGCGCCTTATAAAAGTGCACGAAGACATATACAGCTCGAGCAAAGGCTGCGAGGAAACTATATTCTTCCGAAACTGAAGAATGTTCGCAAGGTTCCGAAGATATTTTTTCTGAAAACTGTCCAAGATCGTCTTCGCGGACCCGAATTACCGATTTCACTTTCAATTTGAATTTCCTGAGTCGCAGCGATAAACAGTATTCGCGACGAGGATATTTGTGTGTCAACAGTTTAATTCGATGTAAACAAGTCAGCGCCGAGGGGGGAGGGTGAAAGAATGCGCTTACAGTGGCGATGAAAAAGAAATCGATGCCCGTGCTCGTGAACTATTGCCCTGGGAGCTGCTTATCTCCGGGAGCGAATCCTCGGTCCGGGACGGGACCGAAACGGGGCTAAGGCTCAAGGGCGAGGAGCCCGCTGTTGCCCGCTAATTCGGGGTGGTTTTGGCCTCGCCCCTATCTTCGCGCTCCACTTTGGCGGCGTCTCCTTGGACTCCGCGGGGGAAGCGGGAGCTTGTGGACTCTTTGACTTAATTTTATATCGATGTGTTGACTTTCGAGTGTATGCTCGTGGCTTAGCCGCTGCCGCTGCCCCCGTTGTGTTGCTACTGTTGGGGCGCGATTAATCACCGCTTACAGTTAAACAGTTTTTTCATAGTTCGATTCTACGAGACGAATTAAGTATATTTGCGTAAACACATATATTTTCGTTCTTGAAAGGCGGGCGATAAATGCGGCTTTCACTCGCATTTTTACGAACCGTAGACATTTTCTTTTTGAAAATGACGAAAAAGGCGGTGCGTGCACGAATGCATTTCAGGCGTTCTTACACGCTCGCGGTGATTTACAGGCAAAATTTTCGGACTACCACGTCTACGTATTCACTAATTTATTTACTGAAAATACAAACTATAAATTTAGTTTCATTAAGTGCGACATAATGCAGTCGCACTTTCGAAAGAACAATACAATAGCGGAGAGTTCAACGTTTTTAAATTGCATCCGGTTACTCTTAGAAAATGTAGTCCTATCATGTTTACAGACGCAACCTTATTCAGAGGGACATAATAAATCCTAACTTAAATTTGAAAATTATTAAAAGAAATGGGCAAGTTTAATAGAAAACGTGTATTCAGAGGAGTGTTCTGAAAGCCTTCGCCAAACGCGTGTAAAGTCACTATTGTTCGATTCACCTCCTTATTTTGTCTACCCTTCCGAATTTTTCTAAGAATCCCCTTTTCTCTGCGCTATAATGTATGCAGAATTCGCTTTTTCTCTCTTCTCAAATTTGCTGGACAAAAGCGTGCCGAAAATCCTATGTTTACTATGGAAATGACCGAAAATTGGCAAAAAGCTGCCCGACTAGAAATATAAAAAAGCATCTAAATTACCGTTACACAAAGACAATTGTTCGTCTCGTTTTCAAAAATAAACGAATAGGACAAAGATGGTTAATAAATGCCTGCCACAATGCAAACCCATTGCGCATTAATGGGTTGACGTTACGTTGCTTTAAAAGTTGCTTAGAACTCGAGACGAAAAATGAAAAATCGCTCGCTAAATGAAACGCATGCTTAATGAGGATGTTTCAGCAATTTACGTTGTTTGTTTTGAATTACAGTTCGTCTTTAAAAATAACAGTTTGAAGGTAAATAAGTAAATAGAGGCGATAACGACGTCAAAATAATCGGTCGACTCGAATTTACGCGCGTTTTTGCAAACCAATTTATTGGCATCGCGTTGTCCGAGCTGACAAAAAATGTGTCTAAAACGCGGAAAGTTGAAACGAAGCGTAAAAAGAATGCATTTATACGCGTCTGCGGTCGCTTTGAAAAGAATCGCAGAATTGAACAGGACGAATGAAATATTCGTTATTAAAACGCATTTAACGTCTCTCAATAGTCGGAGGAGAATTGGAAAAGTTATCGAGAACAATATAGAGGCTCAAGATTTACATTTTGAAATAAGTTTTATAAGTTTCGCATGATTGCTTCTTTATATATATATTTATTTTAAGAGGCAGCTTTAAGAGGCAATTTTCCAAATGTAATTAGCTACTCAGCGCGACCATACATCACGCATATTCATACACCGCACCGGGCACTCGAACAATTCTTGAAATAAGAGGAGAAGAAAAGATAAAGAAGGAAAAAAGAATACTTTGCAATAAAGATTTCCTAATCTTTTATCAGGTATTGCAGTATGTTTATACGGAGTTTTTGTTCGCGCGTTATCAAAGTGACGCAAGCCTCGTGTCAAAATATATTGTTATGCTAAATTCCGACTTGGACTCGCGGAGACTTTTTGAATTCGTCGCATTTTCCGCTGAAATCACTAATGGGCCGCAGCAGCAGCAGCAGCAGCAGCAGCAGCAACAGCGGCAGCCTTTAACAATGACACGGGAAGAAAAGAGCAGATGCTAAGAGAGCGGACCATTATAATTTTTTCCTCCATTCTGCCTGCGGTCTCCCCGAGTTCGTTCTCACTCTCCTCGAGATCGTTATCGGCCAATGCAGCGATAAAGGCTTTGTAATTTAGTAATTTTTCAATTTTTGCTCGTACCGTAGACATTGTCGTGCACAGCTCAATTGGCCGGTGCCGCGCGCCTCTCCTATCTCGTATCTCGTGAACGCGCCCCACCGCACGTTATTAGAGCTGCAACAACACCCCTAATTTTATCCTTAAGATTCGAATCGTACGCGACTGCGACACGCGGGGGGACGTTCGCCTTTTTATTTCGAATTCTTCCGTAATTACCGAGTGCCGTAAGCGACCGGTGCAATTTCGAATAATTCCTGAAGGCGCGTGTACGAGACGTCGATCGGCCTCGATTGATCGCCCCGAGGCGATACCCGGACTAATCTTCACCCTAAAACAATTGTTTATTCCTAATTGACCGTCGTGTTTGCTTCACCTCGGAGTCGGAGTACGTTGTCAAACTTTCCCTTTCAAGGCGACAACGCGGCTGCTTATTTAGTTTTGCGCAACTGGCTTGCGTTAACTTCCAAGCGCCATTAATTTTAACGAATTAATTTTATTCCTTATTAAGGTCATACACACGTGCAGATACACATAATTATACTCATAAATAAAGGCGATCGGGTGCGGGCGCGCGCGTATGTGGGTAGTATCTCGAAGCTGCATTTACGAGCGAAGCCGCTCTACAGCCTAAATGAAAAAAGCCGAATTTGCGGTTAACTTTCGTCGGCAATCATATTTTGCAAATATATATATATATATATATATATATATATATATATTAATCGACGAATAATCGAAGCGATGCCTTAAAAGCTGGGCTCTCGACAACTTTCTTCGCTCTTTTGCCGGGCCAGCTAATTCATAACCGATCCGGTGCGAGTGTTTCTCGATCGCGTCGCGTTTGCTCGGAAACTAGGCGCGACTAATAGTCGATCGGGCCTACGCTGAAATAAAGCTCAATTAAGAGATGATTATCGATTATCGCTTCTAAATTTGCACCAAAACCTCGTGGGATATTTGCGGAGCAACAAAGGAGTTTTAATCAGCGCGCGTATTTCGGGTACAATGATGAAAAAGTAAGTATCTCAGATACATGCCTAGACATAAATCCTACAAAAATTACTCGGAATGAATTCCCTAGCAACGCATAAAGAAACTTGCTACGACCACACGTCCGCGCGCCAGTAGTGGAATCCAAAGGCACACAAAGCCTTCGATCGCGCTCTCGACACACACGGACACGACTATCCGCTGTATCCCGCGAACAAAGGCAGGCGCACACGTCGCATCCGAGCAACGTTATATTTCGGCGGCGGAAGGTAATTTCGCCGGTGAAAAGAAGAGTCCTCTAAAATCGATACGCGCCATTCGTCGCGAGCTCCTCGTTTCGCGTTATTCGTTAGCTTTTCCCGCTGTTAGCGCCGCCGCCGTTAGGGCCCTTACACGAGTCGAGCTCTTGGGCTCGCGACGCGAATAAAGCGCCGAGTCCGAGTAATAAGAAAAATTCCTCCTGAGCCGAGCGTGGGTGGGCCTCGGCGGTGGCTCTTGCTTGTAAAATCCGAGTGGAGGTAAAAAACGGGTCGGCGGACTCTTCCTTCCCTCCGCGCGACCTAAAGATTGTATTTTAAGAAATTATAAAGCTTCACACCCGTCGCATTAAACGCGGAACGGCTTAATTTCGCCGGCTCGTGATTTTTACGATTTTCAAAGTGATTTACGGAGATGCGTTTGTCGATGCGAGTGCAATATTAGTGGCGGGGCTTGGGGGGAGACAAGCGTTCAACATCGTTTTTATTCGAAGAGCTCGCGGAGATCGAGCGCTGCTCGTTTATTCTAGAATAGGAGGCATTAATGAAATTAACGCGGCTTAGGCCAGCGGAATCCGAGTGGAAAACATCGGCCCGACGAAACTTGAGGAAAAACACAAAAGCATTTTGTGCTCGGCGCGAGCCACATCAAGATTTTAATTACAAGGTTTATCTTAGAGTTGGTTTAATTGTAAAAAACGCAATCAGACTCGAATAAAAGACAATTGTATCGGGAGTTCTTTATTTGCCAGCTTATAATTACGCGCACAAAGAGCTATTCTTTATTTCCACATCATTTGGTATTGTCCGATAAAATTCGAGAGCGTCATTGCGCATTAATCATAGCGCGAGGAGGACCGGGAGGAGGAATCGAAGCCGCAACAAGAACTAGGCATGAGAAACGAGAGTTTAAAATAAATTAATAGACGAGGCAAAGCAAATAACCCGTTTAACCGCTTAATCATTACCCGAGGGACTTATTAACACGTGCGCTTAGACGAAAGAAGAAAGGGGCATTACCGTTAGCGGGATTTTATTTTAGACGAGCCTATGCGCCGCCGCCGCCGCGAGCCGAGCGAGCGCGTAAAATTGCAAAACCGCAGGATCCGCTCACGAAGTGGAAATATAAAAAGGCCCGGCGCGCAAAGATAAAAATAAAGGAGCAGCTAATGATAGCCGAGTATAGCCGGGGATTCGGGGACTCGCAGAGCTCGCGCGAGGTCGTATTTCCGTTCCCCGTTCCCCGCGTCCGAGCGAACGCGCCGCTCCTCGTACCGTGCAAGGGCCCTTATCCTCTCACCGCTCGGAGACGCGCGAGTCAGGGACACGGAGAGAGACACGGAGGCGCAAGGGAAGGAAGAGACACAAGCGAGAACGGGCGAGAAAGGCCTGGAAGACTGGTTGCGTTCCTTTTCCCCTCTCGCTCCACGGGCTCTGACGCACCTGGCCCCCGGCGAAACCTCGGATCTAGAGTTTCTTTGGCGACCGAAATTAATCCAGAGCCTCCCCTCCTCCTGCTCTCGTTTGTGCATCGCGCCGCGATAGCGCGCACACATGCGTCTGCTCTAATTACCCGCAATTTCTCCAGCGAGCCGCGTGCCTCCCCCTTCTCTGCGTTTTTACCCGATGCCTTTTTCTCATCCTCCTCCTGCTGCTGCGTCTTCTTCGCGTTCATTCGTTAATTCCTTTTTTCTCCTTCGGATGGTCCTGTTCGCCTGGTGCTTTTCTAGACGCTGCCACGCGCGCTCGACTCACGGGGGGAAAACGTTCCATTTCAAAGAGCCGGGAATTTCCTTCCGACCTCGTATCGCGCTACGCGGATTACCAACAATTTTCTAGGGCCCGATAATTTTTAGGGTTTCGGGGGCCTGAAGGGTGCGCTTGTTGCTGTTCTTCGTGCCGAGGCTCCTCTCCCTCTCTTTCTTTTCCTTTTCGAAATAAAGATCTCCTCCTCGAGGCTAATAAAGCTTTTTCAAAACCAAGCTATTGGCATTATTCGTAGTACGCGCACAGTACACGGCAAGAGTATCGCGATCCTCCCGCGCAATTTTTTCCGAGTCCCCTGTTCCTCGATGTTCTTGAAGATCTAGCGTGTCTGACGTTATTTATGCGTCGTCGCGAGCGCCCAATACGCCGCAATAACGCTTGTAGACGTAAATTTAAAAAATTTATCACGAGCTATTTAAGGCGCATAAAAGCGAAGAGCACACGATTGCCGATGCAAGAAGCACCGGGACTCTCGCAGAGGCTCCGCGCAAAACGTTAAACCGATTTTTAATGTTTCGTCGGCAGTAAAATATTGAATTCATTCATGTTTTTCTTCAATATCTAGGCTTGACAAGTTATTTAATAAGATGATGCAACCATTCATAGTAATGACTAACCACGTTGCAAAAAAGTTTGATATCAAATTCGACACCAAGAGGGAGTTTAAATTTCTAGCCGTAACGCCAATGCTAAATTATAAGTCTAACTTTGATTTGACATTAAAACAACGTCACTTCAACGCCGACAATTTATTATCGCGATTTTGTATTTTCAAATATCACTTTGTTTCAATTTGCTTCAACGCTGCTCAACGCTGCAGCGCGAGGTTTAAATTAGTCCTCTTTGAAATCAGAATCCGCGCCTACAATTTACTTCTCGATGAAATATAAATTTTTTAATTTAATTATCGAATCGTACGAGTGCTTAAGAGTTAAAAATTGTCAAACGCAAACACGTGTCCTTGCGTATTCGTGCCTCGCACACTCTTCCTCTTATTATTATCGAGTAAAATTATTAATATACGAAAAGTGGTTGCGCAAAGGAAACGCAGAGAGATAAATTACTTTCTTCGGTGAAACTTTTCGTTTCTTTCACTTTTTGATATTTAATATGAAATGACTTTTTTCAAATATGATACGAATGGTGCGATGCACAAAGCCAGTATTTTTTAACAACGAAACTTCACCGAGTTAACTTTAACATTGGTATTTATATTCCGGAGATCTTTAAATTGAGCTTCGAAAAAAAGTTTTTCCCTTTTTGCATATACGTTTAAAAGAATGTTTCTAATTAATTCTTATTTATACGTAAAGATTTCATACAAGATACAAAGTGGAGTTTGAGAAAAAAAAATTATTAAATATTATTTGCTTTCGAGTCGTTAGTATATCTAAAAGTATTTCCACAAAGTAACGAAATCTTATACAGTTTATCTGAAATATTATTTAATGCGTAATTCGTGAATTTTATAACAACTACGTGGACGTCCGTAGAACGAGTCCAACAATTAGCTTTGATAAATGCCTTAGTAAAAATGTTCAAATGTTTTTAATTAAAAAAATTCCTCGATGGCGAAATATTTTTAGCCTGTGCAACCTGCGTATAAGGGGTTCGCGCGAGATAACTCACCTCAGTTGCATTGTAATCTGTCATATGCCCTATCTTAGCTCCCTTCTGTCTGTCTGTCTATCTGTCTGCCTGTCTCTCTCTCTCTCTCTCTCGCTCTTCCTGCTGCGCTTTCGGGAAAGGCGCTCTTTCTGCCTCCTCGGACGGAAATGCAAATATAGTCTGATAAGCGGTATGACACGCACACACGTAGAGGCGTCTTTTCATTTGACATCCTTGCGCTTGTATGTCTGTAGCCTCGAATCCATCATTGAATCTTATGAAATTAAATATGAGTTTGAGTGCATGCGGGCATGAAGAAAGTGTTATAAATAAACAATAATTACTCCGAATAGAAACGAAATGTTTTTGCTACTTTTTTTATTCAGCAACGCGCATCGGCTCTAGCAATGTGTTTCAATAATACGGGCTGGGATTAAGAAAATAAAAGCATAAACTGTCGCGTGTAGCAATATTTTCTTCTTTTCTTTACAAGTTAGTACTTTCAATCGTGCAATTAAAAAAATCGTAATTTTACGAAGATATTCAAAATTATAAATAAACGCGGTTCATTCTCGCGTGTTATTTATGCCTTCTAAATATTTAATGGAAGCAGCATAATGTGTACAAAATCCCATTAAGTATTAAAGTATTTCGTAACTGAATAATAAAATCTTAAATAGAGTCCGCGATTATATCATTCTTTTCATATGATAAAGTAACACAAACAAAATGTACAATTCCATTCAGTTTTCTTTCTCATTAAAATAAATTCGATGGTAATATTCCACAGGAAATAAGTTGCAGCACAGAAAAATCTCGATAATTTTAATTAAAAATAACTTCAAGTTATTAACGATTATTTCGGTCTTCTTTTCTGTTTATATTTGCAGAACGCGTTGAGAGTTAACTATACATTATAATTCCATCGCTGAGCGCATGGAATTTGTTATTTGTACGAAACAAACTCATCATCGATAATAATACAATATCCATTAATCGCGTTTTAATTTTTAATTTTTTTTACAACGTAGTGTGCCTTTTCATCTCGTAATAGTAAAAAAACATTGTTTTATGAATTGTAACTTTCAAGCTCTAGACCGGATAGATCGTATGTGTTGGTCACTTTTTGCTAGAATAAAGTTTTTTCCTTGCTTCTTACTCAACGAGTATCTTTAATTTATCATCGGTTCGATCCCTCGTTAATAACGTAACAAATCGAATATTTTTCGTACGCGTTTAATCCACTGACACGCCGAGGAGATTAGGTTAATGATTGTTTTTTATTTTCACAAATACACTAATTAGATAAATATTAAAAAACGTAAATAAAAAAAAAAAAAAAAAAAAAAAAATAAGTCTCAGCCTAAAATAGCACTGACAGCTTTTTCCATGTTGGTGGAATGCTCTCGTCAGCTGAACTAACAAGAAAATTTTTAAAGATCCAGTCTTTTAAAACTTGGCTTTTAATAAATAAACAATCCCTCGATTTTATTCACGTAGCTAAAATACTAAATTTCATATTTCGAAAGAATAGGCAGATCTAAAAGTAAATCGCTAAGGCTAAATGTTTTTCACGGAACATTCCGTAAATTATCTATCTATAAATAGAGCGATCAAAGTAAACAATGACAATGAAAAATAGGCACATTTAAATTGTTTATTACATATATTTTGTATGGAAGTTAAAAATTAAAAATTACGGGCTGACGTTGAGTTTTCAGTTTTTGTCTCATCGAACGATTCGGCGAGCGAGCGATAGCATCGAGAGGCCGAGCCACGGTTTTTTTATTTATTTATAGAATTATACCGCAAAAGAGTGGCGAGGCGTCGCCGTCCAGATATCCGAAGCAGCGGAAAGGCGACTTTCGTTAAAATTTCATTAGAATTAAAGTCCATTCGGGCTCTACAAGTGCACACACTTTTGGTTTATTTGGCAATTGAAAATACGAAAATATAATCGAAGCGATATTGGTATAAGGTTTATCAAGCAACTATTTACGGTCGTGTGTTTGCTCGCTGTGCCTCGCATTCACTAAGTAGACAAAGCCACTCACTCGCACTATGAAGAAACTCGATACACTTCGCGCCTCCGTGTGGGTATGCGTGTGGATTGATAAGACAGAAATAATACGCGATGCCAGGTTAGTCCAAGTTGATTGCCCTTTTTTCCTGGTACACGCACACACGTGCGCCCAAACGTGCGGAGGAAAAACGAAGAAACGAAGTATCGCGCGGAGTAATCACTTCAGCTTTATGGAGCTTGCATTAGCAGAAGACAAGGTAAAAGTATTAAGTGTATTGTAATGTTTGTACAACACGTCTTCAAATTTCTAACACACGTGATATGGAACGAGGCGAGGAGCGTTTGAAGACGATATTTGAGCCCAACACGAACGAACAAGTGAATTTGCACGTGATTTAGATACGCGATGAATTGAAAAATCAAGTTTCCTTCTAGCAAAAGAGGTTGACGTAAACAGCTTTTATCACATTCGATTAAATTCGTTTAAATAAACTACGTTTTTTGAGCGGCGCGCGCAATCAGTCCAGATTTTTTCTCTATCATCTCTCTCTCTCTCTCTCTCTCTATCGTCGCGACTCTA
The DNA here is from genome assembly GCA_018907185.1 of Platyscapa corneri. Classification (NCBI taxonomy): domain Eukaryota; kingdom Metazoa; phylum Arthropoda; class Insecta; order Hymenoptera; family Agaonidae; genus Platyscapa; species Platyscapa corneri. The sequence goes on from JACCHW010000012.1 coordinate 2,625,299, forward strand.
TTTCGTTTCCTTCTTTTTCCAAAATGCCTCGGCGTAATTTTCCACCGATCGAACCCTTTCAAAGCGCCCGTCCAGAGGCAGACCTCCTCCGCGTCCTGCCGCTTCCCCGGTAGCAGTTAAAGCGGCCGAGCCCCTTCTTTGCCGAGCTCCCCTCCTCCAGCAGCGCTAATAACCGTCGTCGAGCCCTTCGATCCGTCGACGAAAGATGCTCCCGGAGGTTCGTCAAAATCAACATTCTTTCGTCGGATAATCGAGCCCTACGTGACGGCAACAGCTAGTGCCAAGTTGGCGCTTGAACAGTTTAGGCGTGATTCGGCAGCTTTCCGGCTTTCGGCTCTCAGCCACATTCGGCGAACGGCAACACGGGACCGAGCGAAATGGGAATTTTCGCCGGTGTGTCAAGCCGATGACGGTGCCGGTCGACGCGCTGACTCCCCCTCCCCCGGTTTTTGCCGACGTGCGTCCGCAGACTTTCTCGAGAGTAATAACGGATTTGGATTAAACTAGACACGTATCAGCGCGCCAAAGAGCCGATCTCTATCGAGGCTTGCACCTTTTCCCGTCCGGTAGCTTATTCTTCTCCGCGCGCCAACTCCATTGGCAGTCCAACGTTCACTTCTGGATCTTGTAAAATTTATTTTTCCAGCAAAGCGCTTGGGGCGATACTCGGAGTCGCGCGACAGTCCCGGAGACGTCGACCGCCACAAGCTGTACCAAATAGGCGAGTAAATATTGCTACTCGTAACAGATTTAATGTTTATTAAGCGCGTGTCAAGCATCGATACAGATCTCCCTAACGTTTCTTTCGCTTTTCCTCTTATGCGCAATTTGTTTTTTCGACCGCCAGCTGGAAATGGTTACGGCGTTTTACAATTTAATGCTAATATTGGAGAAATGGCACTAAGTTATATTACTCGCACGTCGCTCGCACGTCGCTCGTACATTCAAAAAGGCCTTTCTCGTGAAAGAAGCACGCGAAGCAGAATTAGGTTAAATGGTCTCTCTTAATTTGTTTCCTTTAGCTTGCGTATCGCTTTGATAGATACAGCGTCTATTGTCAGTTTTATCATACGAACGGATTTTGCCGATCAGTTTAAAAGATAAAATTACCTTCGACGAAGATACCATTGGATGTCCGCGTATTACTCGAGCTTTTCTCCTTATCTTTCCCTCAAACTTCTAAGCAAAGCGCGTCAATTGCATTTTTTTCTACGCTCCGTTGACAGGAAATAGATTTCGTTGACGAAACTCTCGATCTAATATCGTGTTAATCTAAGCGAATGCAGTCGACATTCCCCGCGTGCGGATTTCACGTTACGAGCACAATTTTGAAAACGAGAATTCAATATCTTTGGATTCGGACATGCGATTTATCGGTTGAGCGAATGGCTTGTAACCGAATATCTTCCTTTAAATAAAAGAAATCCACGTATTCGAGCTTTTTGTTGTATTACTGCGAGCCGAGCCGCAATGGTCGCACCGATGTAAAAGCAACCTGCATTAAGTTTGCCTGATTAAGCTTTGCGTCCAGACGCGCCTTCTATTCCCATTCTTTTGCCGAGCTTCTTCTTAAGCGCCTAAATGGAAGAGGCAAATTAACGCGTCGAGCCGCGGCGCAAGGCCACGGATTTTTTCGAGAAACGAGAGAAAAAGCTAAAGTTACTGCATAAAAAATTTTCTCGCGGCCCTATCCCCCTCGTAAAACATTAAGAAGTGTATATAACGGCGTAATAGTAGAGGAAAGCTATAGGATGTATTTATACAGTGTGGTGCTGTACCTGTGCGTTTCCCCGAGCACGAGAAAATAGAGGAAAAAGCAAATAGAAGCTACGTAATCGGAGATTTCAGGTATACGAACGAAAAGACGGCGCACGAGGCGGAGAGGCCTCGATAAGGGGACAAAAATAGAATTTCCCAACTCCACGGAAAAAATGGAGATTAGCGTGAAAGGAGCGGAGGCGGAGGCGAAGGCCCCGGGGTCCCGATCTCTTACTGTTTGATCGGGTCGTAACGTTCGGTGCCGCCGCGAGATAATGAACACGAGATAACCTTCGTCGGTTCCCTTTCCTGCTTCCTTTCGTGTGCACCTCCAAGCGACTGTGGCAGCGAGATTATACCTACGGGGTCCTTCTCCCCCCGAGATTGGCAGCGCTTCCTGACCGGGCCCTAGGCGCTCACCCGTGCGCTCGCTCGCACGCACATGCGCGCGAAAAATAGGCCGGGCTCCCCTCGAGAGTGCACGCGCGCGCACACACACAGAGAGAGAGCGAGAGAGAGGTATATCGCGGAGCGCCCGAGGAGGATCCCTCAAGGCCTCTCGGCCGGATTTCGCCGGGTTTCGCCGGGACACGACAAAGAGCGGAGCTGCGATGATAAGCCAAATCCGAGGCTCGGCTCTGCGCGTTCCGACTTCTCCCGATGATTAATCGTCATTTTTAGCCGGCGATGTTACGGTACGTACGTGCGATATTGCCAAGGTCTCTCGCACTATCCGGTCACTGCTAGACGTCCGTGAAGAAAGGGGTTGCGCGCGAGAGCCGCTCTTTCGGTGATTCATGTGGGAAGCTTGCGCCGATGAATCGGAGTGTGTCGCGGCGGCGCCGATACGCCGAGCAGCCGATCAATCACTCCGCCAAAGATACGCCGCCGCTTCGCGTACTCGTTGGCGCGATCTACGATTACCTGCATTGTTGCGCACGCGCATCGTTACGACGCTCGCACGAGGACCGCAACCTTGCTTTTTTAATTGGTCCCTGGATCGACGAGTTGCGATCGCGTTGCGAAAACGGCGCTCCAACCGTTTTCTGCCTGCCGCCTTTATTCGTCGAGTCCGGCTGCGGTGGTAATTAGGCGCGCGTTACGAGTCGCGAGTCGCGGCATATTTATTTTGCAATGCCCCCGGCGCCGCCCACTGGACACGCGGCTTTAATGCAATAATTTGACGGTCCGAGTCGTTGGCGCTCGCGGTGTGTACTTTGCCGCACTAATCCCCTACCCTCGGGAGTATTTTCGAGTAGATCAGATTTATTAAGCGGCTGCAATTACAGTTGGAAAATCTATCCGACGGAAGAGCGCGATTGTTTACTCAACACCTCCGCCCAATACTAATATTTACTTCCTTGCGGATTCGGATACGGGGCTTAGGCCCAGAATTACCCAGGACCCGGACCTAGTTGGGTTTATTGTATCCTCCTGTGTGTTGATCGCGAGCAAAGAAAAGCATTTCCTTTATTGCACAATATTTGTCAAAGAAAAAGGAAATCTCCCCAGCGTCCCCTGCTGATTAGGCCGGGCCCGATCCGATCTAATCGCGGCAGAACTGCGTCCCCTGAAAAGGTGAGAAAGAAACATCAAACACTTGGCCCAGGGTCCTTTATTCCTCGGCACAAAGCACACACGCGCGCGCACACGCTCACGCACGCTCGTTATTGCAGGTCGTTATCGGCTTTATCAGCAGCGTTCGCGATAACCAAATTCCTTGGCGGGCAAACAAACACCAGGGAGGAGGGTGTTTCTAATCTTCCTCCCCCGTTCTTTCTCCCTCGTGTTTGCACGTGCCTCTCCACGTCCAGCAGATACCGTGTTACGGAGCGCTGAAAAAGTGATCGGGGTGCGTTTGCTCTTACTTATTATTTCGGGCGGACCATCGCCGGGACACGAAATCCCACTGGCGGCTCGCGCGCTTACGAAATGCGCCAAAGAGCTAATTGAATTCAATCGACGATTAGAAAACGGGGATTTTTCGAAGGTTCTTACGAGCGTCACTTCCGAAAGCTCTTACACGTGGACACGCGCACACAGACTCGGGCCAGCAACTGGGCCAACGGACTGTTGAACTATGATAAACGTACGCACGCCCGGAGAATATAATTTTTGTCTAATATTAAGTCTCCAAGGAGACGTTACACTGCGTACTATAAGCCGCACAGTTCAATTTATAATACAGGAAAGGGATTCTGGTCACGCCAAAACGAACGCTCATCTTTCACTCGTGCGCGTGCACGCACACAGACAGGCTTGCGCGCGCTCTGCCTCTCTCTCTCTCTCTCTCTTTCCTTCTCCATATTTCGCCTTCTATTTTAAATCTTCGCTTGTCAAAGTTTTTTTTTCACCACGATCGAGCATTAACTTTTGATGTCATCATTAGCCGGAGGAATATTCTCAAGGCAAGCCGAGCAGCAGCAGCAGCAGCAGCAGCAGCAGCAGCAGCAGCAGCGAGTTCGACAAAGAGGAAAGGTAGGAGGCCCGGACAAAGGAGTTACGTCGGAGGATTTTTTGCCTCCGCTAGTCCACGAGATGCAAGCTCTCGCAAGACACACATTTGCGCAAACACCGAGGAGAGATGCAGATCGAGGATCGCTCCGGAGCCCGAGTCATTTGGGTCAGCTAGTTTGATAATTACCAGTCACGGCAGAATAGCTCTTGAAAGAACAATGATAAATGACCGGTCGCTCCTCCGATGCTTTACCTTCTAATTCAATAATGTTCAATTTGAACTATAATCGAAATAAATCAGGAGCCTTTGCAATTGAGCCCGTCTGTACACCGGTAATGATTTATTTACACCAGGCGAGAACATCGAGAAGCGTTTTTGATGTGCAATATCGGTGACTCGTATACAGAAGATGAATAACGCCGAAAATATTTCGCCAGGCCCCCGAGTTGCAAACGAATCTTTTTATCTTGATTAAACGACTCAGGGGCGCATCTAGTCCTAAAGCAAATAAACGAATACGTTATCTTAGCCTAAAGCTGTTACTTGTACAATTGGTTCTGCTAATTCTGCATTTTACTCTAGTATTTTTGCACTTTTTTAATTATCATCGAATGATGTGCAAATTTCGCTCGTAATCGCAATACAAGTTGCTTTTATATCTTGTATCTCGTTCAACTTTTTTCGCATATCCATTTTCATATTTTTTGCTCCTCTATCGAAGGCTTTTTATAATGGCACAAGTTTACTTTTTATTATGTTATGCTTGTACTATTGTAACATTGTTATATAACGTGCACTCGAGCACGTACTTTCGGATCCGAAGACCATTAGCACACGCATGCGCAATGTAAAAATGCAAATTCTAACGGCTTCCGTAATTTTTACCGTATCTATTAAATAATTAATGAAAAATTTTATGAAAACTAATCCAACGATAAGCCACCACCGAAAAAATGAAGACACCAGTCGAATAAACAAATCAATATTCGGCTCATCGTACGAATACTCGAATTGTGTCAATTACTTTAAAAGCGTTGTAATTTTCGTCGAATATTCAATAAAGCACTTTATTCCAGAGACACAGAGATTAGCGACGCATCGAACTCGATATTTTTTTTTTGAATAATTTGAATAATTAATACTGGAGAAAACTAAAAAACTTGTCCGAAACGAAGGTCTCGATGCAGAGCGCGGAATTCAAAGAGTTTTCGGACAATTTTTCAAAAAGCAGAATAATACTTTGCAGATCACGGCAGCTTTCGTTTGCATGCAGATTTGAAAATTTTGCGGAATACCGTTATATTCTTTTTTATTTCCTCCGATTAAACAAACTGAATATTCCCGCGCGCGTGTCCACGTGCGTGCATTTGTCCGGATATGCGTACACGTGTGCTCTCTCTCTCTCTCTCTCTCTCTCTCTCTCTCTCTCTCTCTCGAATAGAATTCGGTATATTTTGACGATGTTCACTTTGCTCTTTCGAGTGGATTTTCGGAAAATAAGTTTTACAGTCTAATTATTGAGAAGCAGTAAGTCGGGCGCCCATTAAGTTTTGTAAAATATACGTCGAGTCAGGGCTGCTTAGCTTGTGTTTCGCCATCGGTTCATTTATCGCCGTTATGAATTATTCATTTATTTTTCGTAGCTATTCGTAAGCTCTCTAATGCAGGGAAGACACGTGAGCCCGAGATGTTTCTCCGAACCGATGCATCAGGTTGCAAACGCACTCGTTGCACCGCACGAATCGAATGCTCTTGGGAAGATTTTGGGCGCGAAACTTCAATCGACCTTGGGATTAGAAGCGAGAGCAGCCGAGCGGCGACTCGTTCGCTCGCAATTTGGACTCTGCGAGCATCGATACGGTATTGTTTTGACTCGACAGCTTTAATCTCGGTTTCGGCCGATGCGCAAGGGGCGACAGGTGCTCATTAAGTGGTAACTCGACGTGATTCCTTGCGGGTGCCAGCGTAGACCTGAAAAGTGGAAACAAATAAAGGAGACGTGTCTGGGCATAAAAGTATTATAATCAATGAGAGGCCTGATTTTCGAGAGAGGCGTACGTGAGTGCGTGCGCACACGGGCCTGGCTTTAATTCTAAAATTGATACTCGGTAGGTTTCTATAATTTTATTGCATATTTATGAGCATGAAATGGCCGCTGTCATCCAATACACGCTTATTCTTCGGACGCCGCTGATTGCACATATCGTTCTGACAGCCCGTGTGCGGCTTACGTATAGCAGCCGTTATTGTTGTACGAAAGCAGTCCAAGTCGAAGGTTATTTTTAACGCTCGCTCACGATAAATGCTGCGTTTCGACAGTGAGCATTTTTCGTAATGCATTGATTAACCGCAGTGCAAGTGCAAAAAGTTCTTTGCAAAAAGCTTATCTGAAGAAAGACGAGCGAGCGAGCGACGCTGGAATGGTTAGACTGCCGCTTTTATAATATCCAACACTTTTTCCGCGCTGCAATTTATGAAACGCTTAAAAATTGTCGCTGCGCTTCTAGTGGTTCAAGGATCGGCAGGCGATGATCGGTAGCAGCTTACTTTGCATCGTTTCGTCAATTATAAACTCGTCGTCGCGTCTCTTGTGCATCTCGAGAGCTCGAGGCTTTGCGCGGAAAATTTGTCGGGGCCTGATCGATGATTCCGACAGATCGTACCGAGACGAAACGCCTGTAAAACGAGTTCTTTTTAAAATAAGTCTGTAGTTCGATCTAAAACGGCGGCGTTTGGAATAATTTATAATACTATTTTGACCACTCTCGACCATTTTTTTCTTCATCCGTTCTTTTATAGAAGTAGTCGTGATCATAATTTAAAGAGTCCATTGGCTTACATAACGAGGAAAGGAAACGAAATAAATCTCGAGACGAGTTTTGTTGTTTGTATAGCCAATAGAATCTACTTAAATTATAATAAAATATTGAGCACGAGATAAATTGTTACTACTTAGTGAATATTAACTGTTTTTAATGTGTTTGCGATCCTTTGTAAATTATTATTATTATTAATAATATTATTATTATTATCCTGCGGCTCCACGCACGCTGAATACGGTCTATAAATACCTGAGCGACAAAAATTACTATACGCGCTATCATCATTATTAATCTCCTTTCTTAATATTTCCCGTGGCAGATGTCGAAGCATTTTTCAATTTCTAATTTTTCCTTTGCGAATAAATTTCCTCGCGTTGCGCATCGAGTAACGAGCATTCGAGGTTCCGTAAATGCCCCCGTGTTGCTCGAAACTAGATTCTACAACAATTAAGGTTGTTTTTACAGACGACGACTGTGGATGCTCCCTTGATATTTCCGAGGCACGTGCAAATTTTTACCTTCTTAAAGAATTTTCCAACGATAAAGTTACTTAGAAAGAAGCATTGCAATTTGGGGGAGGGAACTGTCGCTAAGAGTTGAAATCGATAAATTTGGCGATTGGAGAAGAAGCGCGACAATTAATTAACGGTCATTCACCGCAACGCAACGCGCGAAATTACGTTCGGGGATTGATTTACAAGCTCGCTCTATTTATCGATGTTAAAATTTAATTAGGCTTACAGGAGAAAGAGAGAGAGAGAGAGAGCGAAATTATAAGCTTTCGTTATTGCGATTAAATTGAGGACAGGAGCGAAACTACCGGTGTTCCGACTGGAAATTATAAAAGTTTAAACGCCTCGCGTACGCCCCCAAAAGGATAGTCTCGTTAACGCCTCACGAGGAACCACAATTCATTCTGGTTAATACTTGGATCGCCCTCGAGGTTAAAACGCTTGGAAAATATCGGCGTGACAAGTCCCTCTTGACTTGCGACTTGCGAGCCGTAAAAAGGCGATCCGCCGCCATTAACCTATCGTAACGAGCATTTCAAAATTTCACCCTAGGGACGCACACCCGAGCTCGACATCCTCCAGCGCGTGGACATATTAGCGCGTACGCGCTCCCGGTGCTCTCGAAATACAAAAAGCGTACGTGATGCCCAGCGAGGCGAACACGCGTGCGACTCGCCGCTGCTTTTTATTGGCTCTTCGGCTCTTTTGTAATACAAGCGTTTCTTAATTGCGGCTCCTCCTCGCACGAGTTTGATCACCGAATTAATAATACGAGCCCCTGCCAACTGTGCGGTTTCGGCCGAGTGGCCGACTTTGACTTCGGGTGTCTTTGGGGCGACGTTGTTACACTAATTGCCAAATCGCGTCCGAGGCCCGAGATAAACGAACTTTTCCAAAGGCTGCCGATTGGGGAAAAATCGGACCGGAGCTGCCGTCGTTACATTCTTTAACGGCGGCGCTTGGAAATCGCTGGCGAAATCCTTCTTAATCCAGTTTAAAGTTCGACGAAAACTTATATCACCACCACCACCACCACCACCACCACGAGACAGTGTGCGTCGAAATATTCCGAAACCGGAAAACGTGAAGCTAAAACTAAAATGAAACGGTAACCGGCGGAGGAGCTAATTCGAGCTTTGTAATGCGAAAATCGCGTAAATAAATATTTACTTCACGAAGTGTCCGCGGATAACTGGACGAGAGCCGTTTCGAATTTCGCGTATCTGGTATTCAGGGGCGTGAGATAGGCCAGTTCGCACGTGACGAGAATCGCCCCGAGTCTTCCAGCGAACACCTTGTTTCGGAACGAACCGTTTGCACGGAGTTGCAGGCGCGGAGGGAAGTTACGGGCGGAATTACCGATAAGCATCTCGTAATAACTGATTTTTGTAAGTTGGGACGGTGCGCCTGCGCACTCGATCGGCTTTCTTTGGGTTGCGTCGTCGGCCGAATCATTTTCATCGCGGCGGCGGATCGTTATTAGAATATCGAGGAGCGATAGAAATTCGAACGCGCGTGGGTTGTTTCGCAAGCCAAAACCAAAGGACGGCCTCCCAAGGGGACAAACTTGGAAACGCTTTTTCTGTCTTCCCTCCGCGCGCCTTTCCTCGATGCACAAAAAGCCGAGCACAAAGGAAGAGCGTTTTGATGCAACTTTTCCTGTGGAGAATCGTCGAGATCGCACGCTCGGATAAGAGTCGGAGGATTTTCACGGATCGGTTGGGGAGAGGCATCCGAGATGACACAAAGGAGGGAAGGAGTAAGACGGAGAAGGCAAAGCCAAGTAGCGGACAATTCCGGCGGCGACTTAACGGCTTAAGAATATTTTCTCCCGTCGACCTTGCCATTGCTGGGCAGTCGTCGTCTGTGGGGGTGTGCGTCGCACGGAGTGGCCTTCGGAGCTGCAGCTGACGCCGGCGGCAGCCTCGTACCCCGAAGCTCAAAAGCGAGTGCCGCCGCTCGTCTTCCGATCCATTCTTTTGGGGACTCTCTGTCCTTTTAATATACCAGCGTGCGTCTTCAAATTATGGCTTTTCGCTCGGCGATTAGCGCGATTGCGGCTCGAGCAAAATGTCCTGTTAAAAGTTGAGCTCTTGCCGAATATTAGCGAATATCGGCTGAAAGCTTTTTGGCTTTTTGGCTTTTCGGAGATTTGCTCGCCCTTCGCGCCCTCGCGTCCCTCGGTCTCCAAGCTCTTCGCTTTCTTCCTCCTCCTGTTCAATTTTGTAATATTTTTTATTCCGATCTTTGTTCGCGCTTGATACATTTGGTAACCTCTTCCTATCTGAATGATATAAAAAACTGCATCGTTGACTTAACGATAAGAATTTCATAAGTGATAAAACGCTGTTTGTATCTAATTGAGGCGATACTGAAATTCGTATACATTAAGTCTTGAAAACTTTTAAAGAACTTTTACCAAGCGCGCGTTTTATTATTAGAATTACTCGAGATCTAAAACACTCGATTCCTTATCGAATCTCCAACAACTTGGTTTTCAATTGCAATTGTTAGCTGTAAAATGTTAAAAGTAATAAGATGCGCGAGGTTTTTTGGCGGATAAAAATCAAACTCGTGACGTAAATTACATTTAATGATCATTAGCCGAGTTGCTGAGAATTTACTTATTTTCAAAGCCAACTATACGAGAAGTCTGCCGATGATTTTTTCAAACGCTTCAAATGATTTGATAAACCAAATCTGCAAGACTTCAAGAGTAATTAATTATTTGACGTGTCAGTTGTAGGCTAATTAATCGCGTTCGAGAGGAGGAGACAATCGTTGAGCGGTGATCTTGAATTTTAACGTCGTTCAATTTGACAATCGAACCTAGTAGCGAATGCTTAAAAAAATCTGAGCGTTGCTCCGAGTGCGTGGATTTATTTTAACGAATAATAACTCTCGGGACTTGGGGAGGCGCGGCAACGACCAACATTTATTATCTTATAAGCTCTAACCTAACTTTATTTTAATAAATTTCTATTAGCAGGCATTACGTGCTAAAATAAGCTGCTTACGGATGAAGGAAGCACTTTGGATAAAATTCCTTTGACGATCCTTCTCCCGAGCTTTAGTTAATAATTCTAATTATTAGTTATTTTAGCAGGCGAGAGCGGCACTGCGTGTAATATATTTATCCGAAAGAATTCGGTAAGCGATAGTCCCTTTTTAAATTTAAGGCCTTGGCAGTGCAACTCCATTTAAAGGGACACTCGGACAGTTCCTCCCTTTAGATTCCTAAATTTTGGAATTCAAGCTCAGAATTCACGGTCTGGATTTTAAACGAGAGGTTTTTAAATTTAAAGGCCTGCAATTTTTCAACCAAATTCTTTCTAGGTAGAGTTTCTCAATAATATCCAGCTTCTATTAATAAATCTTTAGCCGAGCTGAAAAAGCCGACTACTTTCCTATAAATTGTTTTATCTAACAACATTGGCTTTCAATAGGAATTAGTATAAATCAGGCAAGCAACGCGGTCACAGTTCTTTTCGTAGAAAGCTCGACGAGTCAACAGGGACGCCGGGCTCGCGTCCCCTCTCTCTCGCTCTCTCGCACTGGGCGTGACGAAGGGGCCGCAGAGTCACTCGCGACGGTGGAGTGCGAGCGAGTGAAAGTGAAAAGTCCTGAAAGACCTGTGGGAAATCGGCCCTCGTCACGGCTCTCGACTCTCTCTCTCCCTCTTTACCTTGTCTACACACGGTCTGGTGGTCAGGGCGAATCTCTGACTCCGATCTTCGGTTGCCACTGGCCACTGGACCCCAACTCTTGGAGCCACCCGCGACCGGTCGACCGCGCCTTTTTCTTTCTCTTTTCCTCTTCCGTCTCTGTACACGCCGCAACTTTCCCGTGGCTCTAGCCATCCGGTCCTCGGCACCGCGCGCCCCTGTATCTGCGTGTTTCCCAGTCGCTGCAGGTACCTCTGCCTCTAGTCGACGACCAACACTCCTGCGAGATAGATTTTCCGGATAACCTCGGATTTTTTAGTTTCTTTCATTTTTGAATAACGGCGACATTGATAATCGAGTTTCTCGGTCGGAATTCTCCCTTTCAAAGGGCATTAACGCCACTTGATACTTATGGCTTGGAGTGGCGTGCGATTTTAAACGAAGCAGCAAGTACTTTAGATTTCGACTCGACCCTCGCCGTCGATCGTTGCGAGGGAAAATAAATAACGGAGGTCCAGGTCTCGGTTGCACGAATTATGGATACAATTAATACTCGGTGCATTATTAATTCGCCTTTGCTCTCGAGCGCGCGATTCGTGAAATTAACCTTAAGATTTAATTCTCGATGGAGAATAAATTGTTTTGCAATAATCGTTTTGCAAGGGTCGTCGCCAGCAACGATTCGGAAAATCCCTGCGAGTTTTCGCCGAGCACGAATTTAAGGGTTTGCGTTCCTATTTATGACTTTGGCTCTCCTCGGGCTCCAACTGCGGTATAATTTTAGAAAAGTGAGCTAATTTATCGGGCAAAGCTTGTAATTATAAAATACTGCGCTCCTTAGCGAAAGGGTTGATATATTTACGAGCCGAGAATTGGATATCCATAACCGGAGAGTTTTCGACTCTTAAAAGTAACATTTATCTCGAAAATCTCAAGTGTTTCACAGTTGGTCATTTGTCAGTTGAGTAAGTAATGGATCAAGCCTCGGATTGTGAATAAATTTTAGCCAGGAGACACGCAAATCGACGCTCGGACGTTCGCTTATTGCGTTGGCTTGCAACGCGACTGGAGGAATCGCGCATAAATTTTTCAACATTTAAAAACGCCCGCTTTGGAAAGCAATAAAGAGCAGCCTCGAGTCGCGAACGCACAGCCGCGAGGGATGATCGGACAATGTTTTTAACAATACGGAGTGTATAAGCTGTACACGGGGAAGGGGTTAGGGTGGGCGGACGAAGGGTCAGTGACACAAGAAAAGCTCGTACTTTTCCACGTTTCGAATGCGGCGCAGCGAGAGTTCGGCTGCGAAAAGCGAGCGAACTTGCTGCCGCAGTCGAGGGGGCGCCAGTGGCGCGTCGCGTCGCAGTCGCACGACGTCGGACGAGGCGACGCCGCGAAACCGCTCGATGCCATCACCATGGAGACAGACGTCCTCTCCTCCCGCGGGCGCAGGAAGCGTTCCCCATAAACACCGGGACATGCCCTCGTCGCCGTTGCCGCGTGACTCTCGCTAAATTACTAGCGCAGCGAGAAGGGAGCAAGACAAAGCTCGATTCGAAAGGATCTGCCGGAGAACGAATAGCTGATGGATTGCGCAGGCGCACGCGGGACGTCGCTCGGGATACGAGCGATCATTTTCGAGTCTTCGCTCTTTTCGCTCCTGCGGGCCAAGTTCGCGCGACTCGTCCTGCCCTGGTGCGCTTCACATCTGCACACTCGAGTGCCGTACTTGTGCTTACGTGGAAAGCTGCGGGAGGGCTTTCGAGTCCTCGAGTACTTGTAAACGCGCCTTCACGCTGCTTGACATTCGACACGGACTCGCAATTTGTCCGAACTCCCATTTCTTTCACGCCTCGGTTTACCAGCCGAGACTCCAACTTGCCTTCCTCCCGAGCGTCGCGATCTATTCAACCGTGAGACGGAGCCAGACGACGCTTTTCGAGGCTTCGTTTTTTGCGATCGCGATTCGTGTCTCTCCTGCGATCGGCTCGTTAATCTCTTAATCGCGGGGCCTGCGCTCGGAAGGAGATCGATTTCCATAAATCACCGCGATGACGTACGATGCGTCAAACCGAGAACGAGAAGATAGCCGCCGCCGCCGCCGCCGACTCCTTTTGCTCTCGACAATTTGGAAATAAGTAAAAGTATTAAATTTGGCGAGCGATATTTCACGACGAGAATGACGGAGTTGTCGTAATGATTTATATCGGCTCGCCCAAGAGACGCGTCACGGAGATTCGGAATTGGCAGACCAGTTCCGCACCGCGGTACACTTTTTCTTGCAATTATATCGGGCAGACTTCCACCTTTCGTCACTCAGCGTGACGTTCGCTCGAGTTTCTCTGCTTTTTCGGCTTTCTCGCGTCTTTCGTCTGCCCCACCCCCCACCCCACCCCGACGTTTGGAACCTCGTCGCTTTGGATTTTTGCAAGTTTCGCTGAGCTAAATCGTCGAAGATGGCGAGCCTCCGCGTCTTATTGATCGGAGAGCACTCCTTTCCGATAATCCGATCGCCTGTTGTTTACAATGCACTTGTCTAAGTTTGTTTTAAGATCTCGAGGAGCTTAATAAGGATGCTATTTTGCTCGATTTCGGGATGCATATTCTATTAGGGAACTTCGGTAATAATTAAGATCATAATATTGAATTTGAATTCGGCGCGAGTCGCAAACTTTTAACGAGACAGAATTACAACGAGTGCTAGTAAAAAACTTTATAAAAAAATATTCGAAATAACAGAGCAGCCCGAACGATTAATTAATTGCGTGATTAAATGTTGAGGAATTTTGATTTTCAAGATTATATTAATAATAATAATCAATTTCGAGCGATGATGTAACCTGAATGTTTATACATCAAGATTATGGACAATCGTAATACCGTAAATAAGCTGTTAAAATCTTCAATATTAATTAGCACTCACATATCACCATCGCTAATCGTTGACTCTTATAATTACACACTTTTTAAAAATTTAAGCAACGGCCTCCGCCTCATTTATTTCCACGATGAATCGGTGCGATCAATATCCAAGTATAACATTTCAAAATAATAATGAGTTCAGACAAGGAGCTCTGGTAGTCTCGGGCACAAGCTCCTTTATTTTGAGAATTGTCACTCAGCTCGAATCGATTTAATTAATTTTATTCAATCATTTTATCAATAAATCGTTGGATAATAACGTTAATTTCAACGAATATTTCGATAAAGGACGATTTGTCTTTCGAGAGGCAGAGGAGAGCCATTTATTCGCGAGACTCGATGGGAGCACGAGAATTAATAATAATTTCCCAGTCGTAACAATATCGAGGAATAGACACGGGCGATAATGACGCATAAGTCAGGTACGGTATGCCCGGTATCGCACACACACACACACACAGAGCGGCTTCCAAGACGTTGGGTGTGTGCACGCTTAGAATTTCAGACTTAAAATTTCAGTCCCAAATGTATATTCGAGTGAAACGTTGCGCTTGCATAGTCCGCAGCGATAATACAGCGAGCTTCCGATAAGTAATAAGCCTTCTGTTGCAACTAGAAGCTTAGTTTAGGAGGGTTTCGATGTTGTCATCGCGATCCACTGCGTCACTATGGGAAGCTCTCGCTCCCGCTGCTCCTGTCTCATTAAAAATTAAGCAGTCGCTCCGAGATTAATCGCTGGAATTGAAAAATCATACTGCAAGCTTCGGAGGGAGATAAATGACACGGAGAGCTTAGATGGTACGAGTACATCAAGATCTAATCGATCACTCAACGCACAATGCGGCTTTTCACGAATACCTATTTTTTGGCATTGGAGTTGGATCGGTTTTGAAGAAATAAAGTCGATCGATTAGTTGTCTCGTAGACGCGGTGCTGTAAAATAGATCGATACAAGAATGTCTGCTGGCCAAAGTCGAGGTGGGGAGGTTTCACTCGCCGGAAATTCTAGCCTTTAAATTTAATCTGCCGTACGGTTTCCATGTCGCTCAGATCTTTATTGCCGTTATCGTTTTTAAGTAAGTAGGAAATAGTTGATTAGATAAGAATATAGATGAGCGGCGGCGAATGCCGAGATGTGCCATTAAATTACACTGCGTGGCAGATAAGAGCTCGGATTCCGTTATTTCCCAATAACGAAGGGACATCGTTTACGCAAGTGCAGAACGGAAAAAGAACGAGAAATCGGCGTGCGTTCCTGTGCGGAGAAAAGGAAAAAATCGGCGTGACTAATGGGAGTCGTGCTGCTCCGTCCACATGCATCTCCTGTTTCTCGTGCGAGTGTCGCCGTTTCAGTTCGGCCTAGAGCTGCATCTGTCGCATCGCATTTCCACGCATCCTCTCAATTTCTGTCTCTCTCTCTCTCTCTCTCTCTCTCTCTCTCCCCCCCCCAGCCGCCCTGCCTCCCGTAATTTCTGGCATTTTCCCGTTCCGACCAGATTATTCTTGACTTTGCGTGGTCTTTACCTTGATCTTCGGAGGCTCGCTGGACGATGGGCGTGTTGCCGGGACACTGATCGCGGAACAAAAACGATTTTTCACTGATAGAGGATCCCAATGGATCGCATTCGGCTTTTAGCTGTTGGCTCTTGGCCCTTTGCGCCATTGTATTATTTTAACAGCTAAGGAAGAACGAATGCGCCCGGGCGTCCCTGCATCCGGGTACACTTTGGCACAAATGTGACGCCTCATCCGAAAAGTGGTCTTATTAGACTCTCCGGAGGCTCCTCGTGGACGCGGCCGGAAAGCGAAATTGTACGACAGGTGTGATTTTCCATTATTTTTTCCGGGCCCGACGCCCTCGCCAATTTGCTTGGCCGAGTTCCAGGTGCAGTTTCAATGACAGGAGAAGTTCGTCTCTTAATAATCGACATGTGGCTGATGCTAGTGCTCCCCTTCTGTCGCTCCTCGACCTCCACGGGACGTTGCCCTAATGAACTTCTAACGAGCATCCCTGTGCCGAGACTCCCATTTTCCCGCTCAGCCAGCTTTTCTTAGCCTTCGCTCCTCTGGACGCGACACTTTTATTGCCGATGATATCTGATAATATATAATACGTGCCGAATAGAAAATTTCGCACAAGCCACTACTGCCGTGCTTTCGTCCCTTTTCTCGGTGACAATTTCCGTTAATTTTCGCATCCTTCTTGGTTTTTCAGCCCATTGCAGCGAATTCCCAGAAGAACTTTAACAACCACACAAATGTGCAACTGTACATTTCTATTTTTGGAATGGAGAATTCGATCGACCTAAGATACAGGAGGTGGATTATTTAAATAAGAAATAAGATGGCGCCACGACGGAGAGTGAATTACGGGCAAAAATATCGAACATTTACCTCGTCCTTTACTTTGCGCGCTCAATTGTACACGAGCTCCGCTATTTTTAGCTTTAAGTATCTTCAAGTTTTCAAAACCCAAAAATCGTTTGCACGCAGCAAAAGTAATTTGGTCGATATTTTTATGCTTATAAAAGGCCAAGAGTCTAAATACTTTTGTTAAACATAGTTATTCCAATAACGAGTTTTAATAACTGCTGAATTAGTATGTGCGACGAAAATTCCGGACTAATTGTGCAAATAACTTTTCTTCGGGTTTTTAAGAAAATATTGAAGAAAAGGATCGTTAAGTTTATACCGATAATGTGCTCACTCGAATTCTTTTATTTATTCGGGTCCTTCCAATAATGTGCAAATAATATTATTATAGTATAATATACTAATAATACTAAATGATAATTCTAATATTATTATTAAAATTTCACGTTTCTTTCTTCATGACGTTTAATAATATATATTTTTTAATGTTAATTTAATATTATTATTTTAAATATAAGTTTTACCAATTTTTAACGCATTTTAAATTAATATTTATGTCGCAAATAGTTATTCGTGCACATTACTATATCAATCACGAAAATTAACCTGTAAATATTATACAAATATTTATTTTTGAATAAATTTTGCTTCTATTAATAATTTTACACGCGAATTTCAATTTTTATTTAGATTTACTATCCAACATCAATTATAATCGTAGATGTATCGTTTGTTCAATTAAAAATTTTATGAGAAATTTTGTTTGAAAAAAGTTAATCGAATAAGAAATAAGAAAAATGAAGTATTTACATTATCCGAATGATAGACTTATATAATTTAATTATTGCTCTATAAAAACACGAGAATTCCTACTTGATATCAGATAAAATTTACGGTACGAAACGCCTAAATTTTCTGTGCCACGATTAAAGTCATGTACAGCGACAAAAGTTTACAATTACCATTAGCCTAAAAATTCTTGCTTAAAATGTGATATTCTTTATCATTTCTCGAAAATTCAGGGATATTTATGTTCAAAAATTTCGAAATTCGATTTACCATAAGTAAAAAATTTCTGAGTCAATTAAATAAAGCAACGACGCAAACATTATTTCTTATTGATACCATTCCTTAGGAAAATGTTCTCGATAATCGACTTTGCATTAAATTGATCGATACTTTCGATTCTTTAAACAATTGGTATATATATATATATGAACACACAATTTTATTAAAATGAAATTCGCTGTAATTGTTCTGTTTACACAAAGAGTTTTCGTCGTTCGAATCGACAACAACTTGGAAAAGTATCGGCTTAAAGTCTGTGGAATACACAGGAGAATGCAATTGACGGACATTTCGTTAACGAAGAAACTTGGCACTAACTTTTGAAGGGTGATTAAAAACTGATTAAAGAAACAAATGTTTACTATAATAATATCGAGATAACGTTGGTGATTGATTGAAAACTGGCGAGCAATAACCGAGGAGAGGAACGAGTATTTTTGATGACCGGTGAGCGTGTGGTTGAACAGGTGAAAGCGCTTCAGTCGTTTTATTGGAAACACGTCATGGCGATCGTACTTTTGAAGAATTAAAAACTTAAAAGCGGGACAGACGGATTGATTATGATGCTAATGGGTCGATACTCCGAGCGAAATCTCCTCTCTGGCACAAGTGGAATAAGAAGGTGGGAGGGTAAAAAAGGAAAAGCCCGTTCGAAGGGCGACAATACGCGCGGCCTTTCTCTAAGCGCGTGGACACTTTACGTTCTCCCTGATATATAGTCAAGTGGCACGAGTGAGAGATGATCCACCCACCAAACAGCGGACACCTGTGTAAATTTCTCCATCCCACAAAAGCAGGTAGATTTATTAGAGATAGTGGACGGGAGAGCGGAAACTTGTGTCTCTCACTCGTGAAATTCATATTCTTGGCGCGAGGTGCAGCGCATAACGAGACTCATTCATCATCGCCGATGATACGAATGTTTTCTCTGCACCGCGAGAGGGTAAATACACTGGCGTATTTTCCATTCGTACTTTGTCTCTCTCTCTCTCTCTCTCTCTCTCTCTCTCTCTCCTCCAGGTCTCGAGAGGACAGGTTGCTTTTCCACGTGCCGCGGAGTTCTACGACGGAGCATCCGAGAGCTGGCTTTTCCGCTTTTACGAGAGAGCGCGCGCACCCCGAGCCTCGAAATGCTACGAACGAGCAGCTTATCAAATTCACTCTGTAATTAAAAACTCCAAAGGGTTCCTTTCAGCTCGCTTCGAACAGATAACAATAAATGCCACTCAAAGAGCTCGAGCCCGATTGTTAGCGCGGCTCTTTTTTTGGAAACACCTCTGATTCCTGTTCTTTAAATTACTTACGAAACAGGAAGTTGTCTTTTAGAAGCTGCAACGATACCGCGCTGGTGCACACATCCTCCTATCCGCAGCCCGCGACGCATAATTAGCCAGTCAGATGCTTTTGACGTCACAGCATTTTGTCCGCGACCCGTTAGCGTGAATTTATTTCGGCTTCAAATTTTTCATAAAAATGAGGAAACCTCGATTTTTCACTCGCCGTAGATAATAAATTATCTAGCCGGCCGTTTATCATCTCTAAGATTATCCCGTTTCAGCAGATTTTCTAGACTTGGTAATAATGTCGAGCCCCGTATCTCTGTTTACTCAACGTTTTCTTCGATTTCTCCCAAAGAATATTCGTTTCTCAACGCACTCCGACTCAACAATTTACGATTATTAAATATTAATTTGGAGCTCAAGGAGCTATGAAAGTAAATTTCGCTTGCTGTATTTGCCGGATAAATAGAGAAAAACCCATCCAAACATATTTAAATAAAACTGTACGGGGCTAATGCCAGTAATATTCTCTTGCACCGATTTTTCGCACTGCGTAAATCACTAATCAGTTTGCGCAGTACCTTAGATTCTTTTCGTGCAGCAAACCGCCGCGCTCGACCTTTGGTAAATAAAAAACTGTTTGCACTAAGCACAACATTTTTATAAATACTAAAACGGGCATTTTATGCTAATATTAATAAGGTGTAAAACGAGTATTGCCTGGATTAAGTTATCACGCTTCTTTTACTTTATTCGAAGAGTGCGTATATTAAGCGGAACAATGCTGCGAATTATTTAATAATCGCTCTTGAAATTGTTAATCGATTGATCAATCGGATCGAAAAGTTTTTTTATTCCGTAAGCTAATGGATCGTTACGTTCACGAGAGGTTTCGTCCGCGAGAAATCAGACGTATTGAAATTGTTAATCACACGATTAAATAATATTAATTTCCTCCGTACGCTCAGCATCGATTCGCGATGCAGTATTACTTCAATAAAATTTGCCTTTATTATTAAATATGAAATGAGATGAAGTGAACTTTAAATCCAATACCTGATTGAGAGAATTGCGGCGTTACCAGTAAAATTCTTTCGATTCGTTTCCTTTCGTATCTTATATTCCTGCGTTATATCACGTTATCACTCGTCTTATTTCATTACGCTTAGTTGAGTAATGAAATGGCGTAACTTTTTGGTGTTCGACAAAGACTTTGCTTCTTTTTTCCCTTCGTTTTTTTTTTTTTTTTTTTTTATACAGTTCACTCCGCTATTCCCTCCAGTGTGAGATCGAGCGAGATGAAAATATGTTGAGACGGCAGCCTCCGATAAAGTTGTCAACATGTCCCATAATTGGGTGGATTCGCTTCGTAAAACGAAATAGAAATATTCTTTATCCGTTTGATCGGCGAGTTTTTTGTTTGGATTCAATGGAACAAAAAAAAAATTTAATTTTTTCCATCGTGTTTGCAGATAACCTTAAGTCTACTGTTGCGCTTTGATTTAATAATGTCGTCGAGATCGCTAAATTAATTAGTGGATTTGAAAATTCAATATTTCACAATCGTTTACGAAATTAACAAGACCATTGCTCGTTTAAAATTTGGTAATGGAAACACAAATTTCAATTTTTCATACTCGATAAACTAATTTTCTTTTAATATTTACAGATAAAACGATAGATGAAAAATTTTTTACGAGACGTATCAGTTTCAATTATTACCGCGGTATTTCAATTTTTACCACACGTCCGGTATAGATCAAATATTTAACCAATTGCCAACAAATATACAAAAATTTAAACAATTACTGTAAAGTGTTGAATAACAACTTGTGCACATTTTGCAATCGACGAATAAAATAAAATGTAGCAAGGCACGTGCTAATTTCAGGTTGATGTTGTAATTTTCAAAATACACGCTTTAATTTTGTTACCACTTTATTGTAAACTAAGCTTTCCGACAACGGATAAAAGAAGATAAAGGAACCACAATATATTGTATTATATTATATTACATTATATTATATTGGAAAATCGGTGTATTTACTTCGGTGTAAATCTCTATATCTTGGGAAGGTTTCACCCATTTTTATTTCCCATGGTTCTCATTTTTCCTCTCTCTATTCGTTTTCAGGTTAAAGAATTTCTTCAATCTGTCGGATACATATTTGTACTGAGAAATGATTAGTCACATTTTTTTTTTTTATACGAATTTTTAGTTACACAGTTATCAAGTGTGTATTTTAAAGTCTGTTTTTTGGAAATATTGTTTTTGACCTTAAAAGCGAAGGCAGTTGCGTGGAAAAAGCCTTGTTTTTCACGTACCCAAGAGTGAATTAAATTAAATTTAGTAATTTAATTTATAGACAATTATTCGAAATTTGTAAAATATAGAATTTCGAAAAACTCTGTTCAAAGTTAATTTCTAATTCGTTTTTAAAATTCTTGCGTCGAGAGCTAATTTAATTCTACGAAGTCTACCATTTTGTATTTTCTTACAGAACCGAGGCGAGATTTATCTCAGTTTTCCTCGTGTTCTTTGCTCATGACTTAAGACTTTTACATCGTTAAACCAGACTTTTCAATCCCAGGTACACGTTTTCGAATCGGACTCGTTTTATCCTCGTTGTTACAAAAAATATGTTAAGTTCGGGCAAGAGTCGAGCAGCACTTGTCACACCGAGGCGGCGTTTTCTAAATCGGCGATTAAATCGTAATTATTAAATGTGCCCAACTTGTGCAAGTAGCGAGGCTATCGAGGGCCGATCTTCCAGGCAAGGGCGCCAAATTGAATCGCGCGATTGAATTTCGAATTTCGAATCTCGAATCTCGAATCGCGAGTCTCGAAGGTGATTTCTTAGAATGTAAACAAGCACGCGAGGCGAACGTAGAGCATTCCAAGAGCCTCCAACTGCCTCCGTAATTCACACACAAGTGTACGCACACGCTAATGTCCTGGAGGCATTCGGAAAGCGTTTCTCGATCGGCCTCTCGCGCGCGCGAGCCCCGAGGAGTCGCGTCGTCAGGTCCCAGGACGCGGAGGATATCGATCGCTCCCCGTCTTGTTGGCCACTTGCCATTCCCGGACCGGCGCTTCCGGCGCGCGCCTCCTTCGTCCATACGTGACGGAAATTACATCTTGCGTGTGTGCGTCACATTAAAAGCGTCGGGCGCTGCTGACTGGGCAATTAGAGGCCGAGATAGAAGAGTCGAGCCCGAGCCGCGCACGTGCTGTCGAGGAGAGCCGATTATTACGCTGCCCATGTGCGAAATACGCGATGCGCCGACCGGAAAACTCGATTTCTTAACAAGAGCCGACTCTGCTCTCCCCCTTGGCCCCGGAATCGCGCGGCCCGCGTCTCCCCGTGCGGGGGTGACCACCCATCCGAGCGCGCGAGCCTCAAATTTGCGTGCCTGCTGATTACATTACGCCCTCGAGAGGCTGATTTATCTCGGGGGATTTGTTCTGCCTCGGCGTTTATAAGGAAATAGCGTTATAAGCCACGAATTGCTCAAGATGAATATTCATTCTATTGAGACGAGTGAGTAATTTACTTCGTCGGAGCTCGAGTCGATGGGCGAGTTTTTCGAGGGTAATTTGTTTATTTTGTGTGACACTTTAAGGTCGGTTAGAGGGTGAGTGGGGCAAATTGTCGATTACGGATTTATTAGTTAACCTCCCGTGCGTTTCATCGGCTATGAAAAACAAATGCTCGAGATGGATTGTTTTCTTCTCAGTTGTTGAATTCTTTTAAAAATAAGCCAGTGACATTTTTTGATAGCCCCTCGCAATTCGATTGATTAGTAAATTCGATCTTTTGTGTTGAACACACATGTG
This sequence comes from Platyscapa corneri, assembly GCA_018907185.1. NCBI lineage: Eukaryota > Metazoa > Arthropoda > Insecta > Hymenoptera > Agaonidae > Platyscapa > Platyscapa corneri. Next base: position 2,647,995 of record JACCHW010000012.1, read on the forward strand.
GATTGTAAGGGCAGTTGTTACATCGATTTATTACATCAGAACAATACACAGCTTTGCTCTCGTTTCTACATTGTTTCTTGGAGTGAAAGCAACTGCTCATTATTCACGAAATTAATAATTTTTCAAACGTCGGCTCTTTTTAGATTTCAGGAACTTAGATTTTAACAACTCAGGCTGTCGTAAGATTAGCATTTTAAAAAATTGCATCAAAATCAATTGTATCGTCAATAAGATACTCGCGATTCCAAAGCTCCTTTGTTCAATTTTATTAAAGCACACGCGTACATTCTAATTAACTCCAACGAGTTCGGAACGTTAAAACAGGTTTCGTTATCTGGCTAAACTCTGCCTAACCTGTACAAATTCATGTTTTTCACGAAAAACCTGTCAATCGCTAATTCTCGAGCCATATCTTCAAAGTTCCATTTTTCATAAAAAATAGAAATTTTTGACTTTTAAAATGTTTAGCTAACCTCGTGTCTACGTAATAAAACGATTAAAAAAATTAATATTTTACTTTTTTATTTCCTTAAACTGTAAAACTTTAAAGAAGATACTGTAATGTTTAACATCCTATAGCTTTAGTAGATATACATATACTCCGCGTGTAATTTTTAAGAAATTTGTGTTTGTTCATATGATAACGGAAAATATTGAATAAAGAGACTTGCATTTGCTTCAGTTCCTTTACAACGGTAAAAAACTTTTTTTAACCAAAAAACAATCACCCGTTTCGTGCAAACGAATTTATCGTCGCTACGTTAAAGAAAACAATTGATGTAAGCAACGATTTTGATTGTAATGGAGATGTGAAATGTAGGCACTCAATAACACGAGTTGAACTTGTTAATTTGCTTAATGCAAATTCTTACAAAATATGTTATTATATTATTAGAAATTTAAAAAATTATACGTTAAACAAGGCAGAATAAATACAAGCAAGCGATTTATCATTAAAATACGAGAATTAATAGTTTCTTAAACATTGAAGATAATAACTTTGGTTATGCATTAAAACGTATAAAAAAAAAAAAAATAACGACAGATTCATTTCCAGCAGATTGTTTTTATCGAACTTGAAACATTAAATGCAAATAATTTATCATTTTCCTTTCAACGCACAGCAACAAACATTGCTTTATCGGTTCGTGATGACATGGAATAAAAGAGGTGCAGCAGATTTATACGCGTATCGACGGCTCTTAATCGACGTATTTGTAACACTATATCCAATAAGACGATTATTTTCGCACGTAAAAACGCTCGTATAATTAGGCGCGATAATGCTCAACACCATATTTATTTTGTAATCGTGATCTTATTAACTATTTTAGCCGTCTCTCACTTACAGATGAAAGAGATCGAGTTCTTAATGACTTTAATAATACTGTTTAACAACTCTTGTCTAAAATATTAATTTGCTTATTTTATTGGTTTCGTTTTAACACTGAACTATAATGTATGATAAGTTTCAGATTCGCGTATCCGAAGCGAGAAGCGAGATAATAAAGAAAAATTCCTAGGACTTTAATTTTACGTTCAATATTTTAATCGTAACTTCGAGACGTATTTTCACTAAGCATTTCGTTTGGCGTCGAAATAAAAATTGAATTATTGTTACGAATTATTAACTATTTGTCTTCGTTCTTAATTAAAGCGTATAATTTAAAGCTGCTTGTAAATGTATACATTTTTTAAATCGTTTCAAATATAAATATTTCCTCAATTTTGTTTAATTTTTTCAATTTATTAATTTTATTATGTACAGTTTGACTATAAATACATAATCTATGCTGTATAGATAATGTTTCTTTTGAAAAGATACGATCCAAGGCTTAGCGAGATATTTTTAAAAGAAGTTTATCAAAAATTGTCTCAATTTTTTAAATTCAGCAAGAAATTAGAGTAAGAATTATTATTATTATTATTAGCTAAAGGAAACGTAGAAGATTAATTTTTTTCCCACTTACACTGAAATAAAATTGAAATTGAACTTGTATTTAATATAAATAATGTACTTCTAACGAATAAACATTTTTTGCCGTAAATATCGTAAGCGTAGCAATCGAATCGCTATTTTTGTAATAATATTCCCTAGTTTTGAAATTTTAAAGAAAGTAGTCTATAATTTTAGGTAATAGAATGTGTAATTTAAAAGTAAGATATTATTTTATGCCTCGTAATAACGTGAAATCTATATTATATATTCTATGTTTAAGTTTACGTAATTGGAAATGGAACTTTTTTTTTATTTTTAACTATGTTCGATATTTAAATTTATAAAGATAATAAATGACTAATGTGACTGTATAGGAAAATTCATAGCAAAAATGTCGATCGCCGAGGAAATCGGGCAGAACTTAGGTTTTTACAAAAATAAAATTGGGGAGAGTTGGTTTAAATTTTTCAAAAATAGAAACATTAAAGGATAAATAAAATAAAATGATCACGTAGACTCGGTGTGGAGGGTCCAAAAGCGAAAATTTTTCTCGACGTAGATATTGAGCGAGAGAGAGAGGGAGGGAGCGCGTGAGTAGGTACACGCGCACATACGTGAGATACTAATCCACGTCGCGTTTACGACTCCCCTTTTCACATGTTTTTTAAATCTCGGAATATCTCTGGGGCTTTCGGTATCGATCGGCTTTCGTGGAAAATCTGTCCGATAGGAGGCCGAGTTCGGTCTCCCTATTAGACTAGGAGAACGACATGCGTTAAGCGACTCCAACTTGGCTCCCATCTTGTGGGGAACGCCGAGGCCTTTTCGAATTAATATCGAACTGGACACTCCATGATGACTATGATTGACTCAACTCTCATTCCACGTGTTAAACTTTGAAGGCTTCTTTTTGACAAACGAATTTTATCAGTTCAATTTCGAATAATGCCTCGTATATATTTATTCGTTTACGTCTACTTTTTGTTCCATTGTTTGAAATAATAATTTATGCGGGCGCGCGCACGCTCCTCTGAAGCCACTATTACATTCACGTGCCTACTTACACTCTTTTTCATAATTGTTGAACGAAATATGTTTAATAAATTAATTTTATTCGATCGCTTGCTCGTCTTACTTTTTGCACTTCTTTTTCGTCTTTGACGAAATTCACGCTCAAAAACACATTCTCATTTGCATTAGAAAGCCAAAATCATGTTTTAATCTCAATTTTAAGTTCAAGAGCTTAAGTTTTACTTTATTTCAGCGCTCGAGTTTTCATTCGGGAATTTTAAATTCTGTAAGCGTTTATTTGAATTATTAAAAATTAAGCGAATGACAATTAACGAAAGGTAGTTACAATTACAAAATAAAGTTCCCAAGCAACGCCAAGATTCATTTTTGCAAATTAATTTTTCGAGTAATAAATTTAAGTACTGTAAAGCGACAAATTATCTTACGGGACATTAAATCCGACGTTATAAGAATTCAATTTTTCTTTGAATATTCCCCAACTAATTAAGTTATTATCTTAAAGCGATCGAACGTATTAATTTTATGTTATGTAAGATTAGTTAAGTAGAACATTTTTCTCGCATTTAGCCTGAATTATTATTGATTTTACAAGTTTTCTTCCCACTTAACGAATGTAATCTTCAAGATACAGAAACATATCAAGATCGGGTTCTGATTTCCGTACATCTATTTGACGTTGCTCGAAGGAAAATTCATTCTACGCATCTTTTATTCGAATCTTATCAAATGTCCCAAGGTTCATATTTATTAGGTTTTGGGTATTTACATAAATTTAGGTTAAATCACCATTGTTCTAAGCAACTATATAATTCAATGTCTTCAACTACAATAAATTTATTAAAATATTCCGAAAATACTAAGGCACGATCAGTAACATATTTTAAATAAATTTTCAATTTACTCTTGATTTATGCGCTCACTGTTGTAGTTGTTACTGCGACTGTCGCTATCGTTGTCATCTTGCGCTCAACAGTAGCACAGAGAACAGCAGCTGGTAAACTTAAGATTCTCAGTAGTTTTGTTTGCTTTATTATTATTTAATTAATACAAAGTATTTGCACTTAACTTTTAATTGTAATGTTTGGAAAGATGTTTTGTATTTTACGTTAGATGGAACGATATTTCATCGAGCGAACTAAAGTTTTATTTTAACGAGAAACAATTTTTAACGTCTGTTAAAGGTAAATTTTACTTTTAATCATTCGTATTGCCAATTAATAAAATAAAGTGACTCAAATACTAAAAAATAATACGAATGACGATTGTTTTTAATTTTACAATAAACATTCATCCGATCGTCGAGTATTTATAATTCATTTGTTTGTACAAGCGCGTATTTTTCAAAAGCATCGATATTGCTGCACGCGAATAGAATTTATCTTTTATGAAAAATGAATCCAAAAATTTTTTAAATTTTATCACCCACCGAGTTACTGTATAAGATATCGCATATAAAATCACAATTAATTAACGCGATAAGTTATTATATTACCGATGCATGCAATGACATTAGTTAGCCAAATACATTTAACAGTATTTGGTTGCCTATTTTTTAAAATTTCATTTGGAATATGCTGTTGTTTCCTTGGTCTGATTACAGTGTTAAAAGTTGTTTATAAACAGTAACGTAGCTTTTAGTCGTGGAGCCGTGAAAATGTTGTACAGCTAAGTTCGATATAAAGCGGTAACAATTAGGGGCCAAACTTTTACAAATACTTAATAATCGTTGGTGAAGCAAATTAAAAATTAAAAACAATAGAAACAATTTATGTGTACTCGCTTATTCGAGCACAAAGAAAATGCTTGTGCTCGAACGACGCGCGTTGGATCGCGGGAAATGTGAAATATTTGCGATCGTAGCAGTCGTCGAATCGATTATTAACATAAAAATAAAGCATTCGCAATTGGGACGCGTGTCCGTAGCTGGAAGTCACAATGTAGGACATGTGCGCGCATGCGAATCAGTGTTGGTGTCACGTACACACACGTGGGGCGACTGGGGCACAGTTATTGAAACGTAGGTCCCTCCTAATTGTTTCGGTTATCTACGATTTGGGGTATCGTAGTCAGCGTGTGCGTCCAAGGCTCGGGCACAGTTACGCGAGTGGCCCCAGATTCCTCTGCCCATTGCACACACTCGTTTTTACCCAACGCACACACGCACATGCTCAAAGGATGATACCGCATCTTTTATTAATAGGCCATAGTTCCATTAGTATTAGCGAGGCTCTTCGATCGGTATTCATGCCCAGTTGATTGGGTCCGGATTCCGTTGGTTATATTCTAACGCATCGAGGTCGACGATCAAAGTTATTAAACGCGATCCAAAGGTTACGCGTATTTCACGTTAGTTCACACGATTCGACTTGGATTCTTAGCGGAGTAGATGGAAAAAAAGAACTCGATGCCAATGTTGTGGCACGTACAAAGCAAATGAACAGGTGGTTGTGGAGGAAAGGAAGGAGCCGAGAGGAAGCGCCACGTACAATAAAGATGAAAGCCTCGTGTAGGGTACGAATTTCTGTTTACATTCAATAATAAATTTTACGATAGCAAACAAACTTCCTCTTCGCTTTCTGTAGGCCCAGCGACATTACGCATTCCTAATTTTTATTCAAATATTTATGAACTCGTCGTTTCAAGCAGTGCAGTAATTTATTTACTCGTTTCAACTGCCAAGCCAAGCCTTTAAATTATGAATTATAATTCATTAAAATTGCATAACATGATTATAGTAACGCGCATCGTATCGTAATTTAAAGTAGATAAGCCAGCACATGCTACGGCTGCATTGTATTTCTCGAATTTATGAAACAATAGTTTCGATAAATCCACGCCTATGCTATACTCGGCGTCAATGATTATAATAATTATAAATGTCAAAAGATCGAAACGATTATGTTTAGAAATAGTGCGCGTTAGTTTCGAAAATATAAATTATTGTGAAAAACTTTGATTTATCCTCGATCGGTTTTCTCCTCCGTTCGAGTTTTATTTTGTAAAAACATACGATTAAAACCTGATCTAATTTAAAAAATATTGCATTTACAAATTTTAATGCAATTGCGAGCTACGTATGCGTATGTGTGTAGTATTTCTAAGCTTTGTAATTGCTGCTCTCTTGCATTGTCGAGTTAACAACCGTTGGGCCAGAGAACAAGACTTATCTCTGTTATTCACTCGAGCTTAGGAAAACTTTATCGAATGCTTTGTCTTTTAATTCGTGATCATAGAACGAAATTGGCTAAAAGCAAATTTGGAGATTTTCGAATATAGACTCGAAACATTTTTGGTAATTCTCGTCAGCAATCCCGGGTGTGGAATTAGTCATTTTACTTATAGAAAATTGAGCTTCGGCATCTTCTACCGCTGCCCATTTCAAATTTCCAGCAAGGGGTCAACAAAATGGAAGGACAACGCAAAGATCGACGCTTGATAAACAAATAAAGGAAGGATCTACGCGAATTCAACTCGATGGCAATAATTTTCGAACGAATACATTTCGCTTAAACAAAATAAATCCGCGAAGGAAAAGGGAAGCTCCGGGTGTATCAATAGCATCGGAGCGGGAGAGAGAGACAGAGTAGACGAGGCCAGAAAAGTACACAAGGAACGGAGACAAAAGAAAAGTCTCGGGAAAACGAAGGTCGGGTAAGTGAAGTTGATTCGCAAGGGAGGGACAAGTCAAAAGTGCACGCGCGCGCTCGCCTCGCCTATTTCTATTTGGGCCATTGCGCGGTATCACTCGCACCAAAGACGGCGTGCAGGGGAAGTGGCTTAAGAAGATGCGGACTAATCCAGGTGGAAGAACGTAGGGGTCGGGGAGAAAAGACGAAGGAATAAGAGCCGCGGGACCGGGAGCCTTGGTTTACCGGGCCCGCAGACTCTCGAACAGAGGGGCACGTGCTCGCCATAACCGCACACGCGGAACGACGATCCACGTGATTAATCGCTCTCGCTTCTCGTTCGCTTTTCGCCCGCTTTCCCGGTGGCGCTGGAGATTAAACTGAAAATTTCGCCAATTCTCGATGCGAGGCAAGAGTCAGCTTTGACAAATGAAGGTCAAGGAGAAGCCGCTTTCAGGGCGCACAATTCAGATCCTTGGAACTACAAGAGGCTCGGCAAACTCAAAGTGAGATTAATGAAGTATGTCATAGCGTGGAAAATGAATTCCTTTCTCCTTTTTTTCGGACGTTGTTTTTGTAAACAGACGGCAAAGGCACGCCCGCGCACTTCATCATATTTACAAAAATTCGTTTTTTCAAAAAACCGCGCTTCTTCGCAGAGTGAAGAAAATGGATGGGTCCTTTTTGTAGGTTTTAAAGTGTGAAAGAGGCGGACGCGACTCGGGATCGCTTCCCGAGCCAAGGACTTCCAGGTAATGTTTATTCTTGTGGCAATTATTTATAATTTGAATTGAAATTCTTGGCAGAAAAACCCGTGTGCCAGTTACTTTTCCTCTTTTCGACAAAAGAATAACTGAATTCGTCGGACAATTTTAAGCTGTACATTCGTATTCAAATTGAAAGCGTCTTGTAAAAACTTTTCTCCCGTGTTGCGTGTGTGCGTGTATGGAAAAAATGATCCGTCTCAGGCGTTAACGTTGACGAGAGCGAATCGCCGCACTCCTCGCGAGGCTTTTCATTAGGCTAGTTAACCGATAATTAACAGCTGCGCGCAGTAACGAGACGGCGGCGGATTGCAAAATCGAGCTGGTCGAAGGTAAAAATCGAACGGTCGGCCGCAAAACTCCAGCGCGCCCGGCTCCTTATTTATTCGACGTTCCCCCGTGGCCAGATAACCGTGGTGAAGAAGTGCGTCCATCGGCAACCCGAAAGCTGCGAGAACACCGTCCGCGCTTAAACTCGTAAAAAACTTACAAATCATTTTGCCAAACAAAAAGTACAAAGAGGAGCCAAAGAAGTTATTGCGAGCGAGCGGAGAAATGCAGTAACCGTGTCCAATTCAACATGGCGTAAAAGGAACTTTTCGCTGTCCAGCGTCCGTAATGCCTCCATTTTTAAGAAAGCGCCGAGCAAAATGTCACGCGAGCCATTGAATAAATCATAATGCGCGCACGAGCTGCACGAGGACAATGAGCGCCGATTCCCGGGTGCGCGGAAATCACAGTACTTTGCGCACCGGCTACACTTTGTTTCGGGCTCGAGTGCTCGAAGGGTGGCGCAAAAGGAACTGGTACACGCATCCGGTCCGCGAGCAGAAATCCCGCCTGCAGTTTTATTTTGCGCCGAGCCTCGGTCGGGGGCGTTTTGCTTTTGCTCTCGGCCGATCGAGACTCGTCCTTTCGAAATTCCCTCCCGACGACGCAGACGGGGCAGGAACTTCTCCCTCCAGCTTCCCGGGTTCGGGTTCGTCGTGGTTCTGGACCAGTCCTAACCAACGATCCCAGACGTCGATCTCGCGTCAATGCGCCCAGCGATCTATCAAGCCAAAGTTAGATAAGAGCGCGTTTTCGTTTTTTAAGCGGCTCCCGCAGCTTTTATTTCTCGGCGGCGCGCAAAAAATCTTTCCGCGCTCGTTAATAACGATCGCCGAGGAAACGAAAAATGATTTAGCATCAGCCTCGATCGGAGCGCAGCTATGAATATTCAAGAGAATATTCGATAACCGCTGACGGAACGGAGGCACGAAGGCTACTCGAGCGGAATACATTTGCCGACGTTATCCCGCATCGGGTGCCACCAAGTGCACTCGTATAAATCGCCTCCTCCACCCCGACATGCGTCGTCCGGGCCACGTGTGCACCGGGCAGGTATAGCCGCCGGTGGCTGCTCGAAAGGGGCGCGCCGGGACTCTCGCGTGACGCCGCCGGCAAGGGTTACGGAATCTCCCGCGCACCGGCGAGAAGCAACAGTTGGCGCACGCGAGCGCGGGGGGAACGGGCCGATTAGCCGAAAAGCCGCGGTCAGGCCCGGTAATTGGTCCTCCTCGTTCCGACCTCGATCTCGCGCTGCCGGAAACCCCTGCCGGACAGCGTTCGCCACTTGTTGCTTTGCGCTTCGTTCCCGGGCTGGATCTTCCTCCTCCTCCTCCTCCTCCTCCCGCTCTGCTGTTTGTAAACACGCGGGCAGATGCTGCCCTCCCAGCTGGAGTCTGCATTAAAGATTTGTTTATTGCCGGGGCCTCGGACTTTCAGCCGCGATTCTGGCGGTGTGCAGCGCCTGCAGCCGATCTTTGCCTGCTCGCTAGTAGCAATTGAAATGCAACGCGAGCGTCGAGATAAGGGAGCGGACAATGCGGGACGTAATGCACGATCCGTGTACGGATATGAATAAATTTGATGCGTTCGACGCATCGACACGGACGGCGCGCGTCCGCTGAAAAATAATGCTCTAATTTACAGGAACGATGCTCGCCGGCCAATGACTAATGATATTCCTTTCTAATACGATGCCAATGCCGATTTCACGCCTCGGGAGGCCATTGTGAGAAAAGTTAAATAAATTTGTCAGAGCGAGCGGCGAGCGGCGAGTGGCGAGCGAGCGATCGAGCGACTCCGAGGCTCCTGCTAATGGCGGCTCATTTCTCATCAGAAGCGCGCGGCGCTCCTCTCGTCCGCAGACGTCCGCCCGTCCGCCGTAATAATCGATCGCACCGCCGATATTTGTCGTCGAAGTACACGCGCGAACACGGAGAGTAGTCGCTTCTTCGGAAGGAGCGCGCGGACGACCAAAGACGAGGGGGAAAGCGCCGGAAAGCCTGTCACGGATATGCGCGGAGACCCTCTATTGCGTCGTCTTTCATCGCGAGGGGTGCGATCGCGCGCTCCGAAGGGTGAGGAGACGGGGTGGGGAGAAGAACAGTTCCGCGCGAAAATTCGACCGAGACTCGCTCGTAAATCAGCTATTGAACGGCTGTCTTCTTTCTCTCGCTCTCTCTCTCTCTTTCTTTATTCTCTTTCTTTGATAGCCAATTTCGCTTTTCTCTTTGTGCGAGAGAGGGCATTCTTCAAGGCTGCGCAACTTGCTATTATTGTTATTTTTAATGACCGTCTATCGTTTGTGCCAAGATTTTTGTTCGGGCCATTGTAATGTAATTTTTTTGGACCCTATTAATTCCTAGGCTCGACAGTTGCAGCGCTGCTTACGCTTTTTAAGAAGCTGGTTAGCGTGTAATTGCTTATAAATTATAAATCTTCTTGTTTATGTAAATCAACAGACGTGTCGCCGCGCCCGTTCATCCAATTACCCATTATTATTAATAACGCAACACCAAAGCAAACGCTAGTGCGTGCACCACAACACTTTCGAGGAGCGTGAATTCTGATTGATATCGCAACGATTTTGATAAAAACCGCATAAATCTTGCAGCCGCTTTAAAAGATAAAGCGCTCGAGAAATATTTTTATTGAAAATAGAAAATTGTACTCGTGAAACGCCTCGCGCGCATTGAATTTCCTCGTTTTCCAGCCACTCCTTTGAGTGCACACTACGAGTGCGAGTTATAATCTTACTACTAAATAGATTCTAGAGCAGTTGTCTATATTTATCAATATTTGAAGTCATTAACACGATAATTTCTGTTATCGTCGATCGAAATAAAATATTGCCTGCACAAAACTGCACATGCTCGTGACACTTTGGTGTCGTACAAATATACTTATTATTAACAACTTTAACTTTAATCTTACATTATCATTGGTATTATACTAGCGAAGATTACGAAGATGCAATTCCTCATTTACATACTTACTCTCCAAATAATTAATACGCTTATCTATCTGTATTACGCGCAATAAAATCCTACTTTCTAAATTGTAAAACTGCGCGATAGGGCCTTTTTTAAATTTTCAATACACCTATTGAACAATGAATGATACAATTCAATGAATAAACTTGGACTCTGCGTAAGTAAAGACAGACATTTCACACGGCATTTTACAGCATAAAGTAATGCTATTTATAATCGAACAAAAAATACGTACCCAGTATTTAAGATCATCTTACAATATTCAATCTTTCAAAATTTAAAAGAATGCGCGTTCGATGGCACTGTTTCGCATTATTTAAAATGAATTTGGGATTTATGTTTATTTGATTAACGTTGATTCAAATAATTTTTCTCGAAGAATATTCTTACAACCAAACGAATTGTCATTGTATACATTTTTTACGTTTATTTTAAAATTTGGGTAAATTATCATCTTCGGCATTGTGTCCTTTAAAAGAAATAAATATTTACAAGTCCTAAATTGCTTGGTTTGAACGAAAAACGATTACAGTTTTATTTACCAAATAAGCATTAGTTGTAAATTGTGCCGTTTAAAACGCTTGAATCTGAATCAACCTTTAATTTTTAAAGTTTCGCAGAGGCAAACACTCTTAAAAACTGCTCGATTAACCGATTGTTACGATGAATTTTTGTTAATTCACGTTTATAACCTTAAGCTACATTGATAACGCAGAGACTAGTACAAGGACACGTTGGGACATGCTCTTCGTTTCGAAGGCGAAAAAAGTTTAATGAAAACAAGAGAGAATTACGAATCTTGTAATCTGCCACTATAGCTAAATTTACTTTAAACTACAAGGCATGCAACGCACAGCGACGTGCTTCTGAGAATTTTTCATTATTATGTCAAGCGATTTTACAATTTCGTTATATTCGACGGTTTAAAAGTAGTTTCAGCTTAGCAGTAGTGCGTTTATCAAAAGCCGAAAGTCAACTTTTTATCTGGAATATTTAAAGAACAGTACTAATACTCGTTAAACAAGCATAGAGCGTTTCGATCGAAACTTTGTATGCTAACAACTGAATTTCGCATATTTTACCAATTACTTGTGGCATTACTGGTCATTACAGTCAATTACTGGCGCGGAAGCTGGGGCCTAACGATAAGTATTTATTTCGGAACGACATTTTTCTCCTAGAAGCCATCATTTGCTATTCTTAAAGCACCACGATTAAGACATCGATAATCCAGTTGTTTAATTTGTAGGGTTTTTTTAGGTGAATCGAGTCTCGGGAAATGTTGCCTTTAGTCAAGACTAAGTACTCCTGCGTAATGCGCTCAATTGCAAAAACTGGTCAGTGGGTTTGATAAAATATAAGACTATTTTGAGCGAGCGGGAACATTCAAGTTTGCAAAATGTGAATCGCAGAATGTTTAATGGAAAAAGGTGGGCTAACGACAGTTGGCTAGCGACTAAACTCGACGAATCTGCTGCAGCTTATCTGGAAGAGACTTACAAAGCCGATTCTCATCCGTAATTCTCTCCATCGAAACACTTGCAGAATTAATTCAATAGATGTAATAATAAGAAGCATTTTTTACGGCCCGGCGGCGTGCCAAATTTGTTCGGATACTAGAGCACGCGAAGGCTTTAGGCTCGAGGATTTTCGAAGCGTTCATTGGTCGATCTATAGATCGGATATCTCATCGACAGATAAGCAGCCAATCTAGCCTTTGAAGCTAATTGTACAACTGCGCGAATACGTACGATTCGTGAGCAAAGAAAACACAATGGCCTTACCCACAAGATAAAGCAGCTTTAATCGAGTCGAAAAATGCGAGACTATATCTATCGAGATAATGGAAAATTATTTCGGGTCTCGCGGAGTGCGCTTCGTAATTCGAGCGCTGGGGAGCCCTAAAGTCCGTGAAATCCGTAAAAGCGCTACGCCCTTTGTGTCGACTGGTGCGGTGAATTCCAACGGCGAATGGACAGAAGCGCAGCCTCGAGACGATTTTTGCGCGACTACACGAACGAATCAATTTCGTCGGGAAATCGAGGAGCGCGCAACTGGCCGGAGACGAAAACTATCCTCGGATCCCCCCACCCGCACACGACTCCAAGTCACGAGAGCCATTACCTTCGCGGACGGCGCTAACATCCACAGGCGCAGCTCTCAAGGTCCATCATCTCGAGGACTCTGGCGCGTGTCCGCGATCGGTCGTTTCTTTTATCACTGCGCCCGCCGACGCCCCGAGCGCGGCTCTGCTCCCGAGAGAGAAGAATCGAGAAGACGAACGGCTTGAGGGCCTCTTCTTCCTCTCGCTCGTAAAGGATCGCAAATGTTGGCTGCGGCAGCTGCCCGACGCCTGCTGCAGCACCTGCCCTCTATACCTACCTTCGGTTTCGGGCTCGCGATCGATGCACCGGTCGCGCGCGCCCGCCATTACGTATCCGCCTGCCTGTGATTCCCCCGATTCTCTTTCTTCCCGAATCCATCCATTATTTTCGCCTCGTGGAGCGCACAAGGAGCAACGAGCGCTGATTTTCAAGGCTGGATTAGGCTCGAGCGCGACCCTCGAGCTTTGACCCAGACAGCCCGACTTGGATATTCGAGCGAAAAACCACCTCGAGTGCCGGGGGAAGGACGAAATCAGATTATTATCCTCTCCGAGCCTCGTGTGCGAAGATGCGATTTTGGGCGACGCGACAACAGCAACAGTGGTGGGGGGCGTGTTGTTCGACTCCAACTTGATGGATAAGAGCTAAACGGATTGGCAACGCTTTTGTTTGCGCGATTTCGTTGCAACAATTTCAGCGCAAAGCGGCACCAGAACGGCTTCAGAATGGACAGCCGATGTTAGGATGCCAGCGTCTGGAGCAAGAGCGAGAATATATCGATCGTTCCGCGTAAGAACCGGGAATGCATTTGTTAATAAATGGCGCTTGTTTTGAAATGTAAATCCTTGAAAATGTAAAATTGAAACTCGTAGGATGTTTGTGATTGGTAAATGGCAAACTGCGCGCGAGGCATAAAGTTTAACAAATAACGAGCAAACGGATTGCCGGCCGAAAGCTGTAAACGTCGATATTAAATGAAATTACAACGCAAATTGAAATTACAATAATGACCTTAACGGCACATCGCAGCGAATAGCTTAACTCGGAGCGCTGGCGAAAGGAAATGTCCCGCAATCGAATATCGAATTCTGTCGAATTCTACGAATAATAATAAAGTGGAACCAGTTTTAAAGTGTTAAGCTCGAGCCCGCGGTTGCTGCTCAAGGAGACGACAAGCGCGATTAAAGTACACGCGAAGCCCCGAGGAAGCTCTTGGCAGGAGCGACTCCCAAGGAACCGCTCGTTAACATTCGCTTATTGTCCCTTTGATTATGCAATTACGCGATTGGCGCTCTCCTCTCTTGTTTCTGCCTCGCGAACCGCCCTGACACCGCGTGGGAGAAGCAAGAGAAGTAAGCCGTGGCCGTCCGTTTCCTGCGATACGTACAACGAGCGCCAAAGTCAGATAAATCACTGGATTCCTTTGATTCGCTTTCATCTGGCCAAATTTTGGTAGTCGCTCGTATCGTGTGTACAAATATTTCGGCCGCGTGCTGTCGATTATTTTTTTCGACCTGAGTTTTCGTGAATTCCAACTCGTGTGGTCTATCAATGGGGGGCACACATGTGGGGCTAATATTTGCTTCGCGATGAATTGTCAGACTGTCAATAACGGCATCAGTGTGAGCTACCACCTTTTAAAACGCTCATTCATCCACTTCGAAGATCTGCCTCTAAAATAAGTCTCTTTTGAAATTGGGAGAAAATGAATCACAGATTAAAGAAGGTGTGCGCTGGAGTAAAGTACACCTTTCACGTTCTTCGGGAGATTCTTTAAAAAGTTCAAACTGCTGCTTATTGCGTCCAATTTACAACCGCAATGCCTTACATCTTGCGCTTTAAATCAATTTTGCAGTAAAATTGGTGTCTTCGAATCGCGATTATTCCACGAGCTAGGCATTCGTAATTAATATTGTGTGTTCACATTGCGCTTATGCACAATTTTTAAAATACAATAATAGCATTGTGCGATTATTTATTCTGGAGGTTTTTTTTTATAAAACAGTTACGAGTAAACGCCATCTATATCTACAATTAGCCACTTATTGTAATCATTACTGCCAATTATAGTTGCGTTTTATTTATGTCTACGTTTTGTATTCAACTTTTATTCGTATTATCGAGCAACATTTTAAAGACTTGGCCGAGTTCGTACAAAAATATAATACCATTACACGTATATCTTTGGAGGTGAACAATTTTTAAAATATATTCGGTAATTAATTTTCTGCATTGATTATTTGTGATAAGAAGCAAATTTTAATAACGCATTTAACATTATTCTCTGGCAAATTGCGCTTTTCATATTTGAAAAATACGAGTGTATTTTTCTTCGATCGTGCCTTAAATACACTTTTTTAATTTCGAAGGTCGTCTCTGACAAATGGACAAATGGACCACGATTTCTTAAATAATACGCCGGGGGGGGGGGGAGAGGGAAACGTCGAATCTAAGCGCTGTAAAATATTTTTATTATTATTTTCTTAACTTTGCTGCAATTTTTCGCGAATAATCTGGCCACCGTATTCCGGTATAATCTGGGCCCACGTTCAATCGCGTTGCTCGCTCGTTGGTGTCCAAAGCTTACACGTCACAACACCTCGGTGAATATTTTACAAAGATGGCACGAATCGGATACCCAAAGCCCCTGCATAGTTTCTAGATTCTACTACTCCTCAATGAAGCCATCAATATTATATTTCGAGTAATCGATAGGTGGAACATTGCACGTATTGTCTCTCAGCTTGCGTCAGTTAATCGAACCAACAGATATCGATCGCGCGTTTAGATCAGTTAACAAATATTTGCCAAGGTTATCGAGTGCGTCGTCCAAAACCGGATGTGTACAGTACGTTGATTTCTCACAAAAACACAGATGCACTTCAGGCAGCTCCGAAATTGTTTTCACATCCGACGAAAGATACCGTTTCCAGGCGCTCGCACACGCACACGCGCGGCCGAGCGGCTGCGCGCGCACTTAGGTATAAAACAAAGTTAATGAATTTTGTAACTTGACTTTTGCATATTACGGTGATTTATATAAAAGTCAAAAGACTTGGTAACATTTTACGCAATGGAAATGAAGAGTGATTTATTCGCAAATTAAACGCGAATTAATTTCGCAATAAATTTAGCGAATGCTCATTGCGTATTAATCAAATTTAAGCCATTTATTTTGGAAAGAGTTTATACGTAAAATGTAACGCGCGTGTAGTTTAAACGAGTTAGTAATAAATCAGCGAGGCAATTTTTTCTTTTCGAAAACTTTTCAGCGCAAAGTTGTGGCGTCGTTTGAAAGGAGCATATCGCGCGCATTACTTCTGTCATTTTAATCGTAATCTCGGCAATTTTTACGTCGAGCAGCAAATAGGTGCAAAGTGTCACGACGACGCTAAAAAAGCCTCGGGGCAGCTCCGGTGGCAAAACCTAAGAAAGGCCTGGCCTCCGCCTAAAGCAGCAGATTTTAAGTCCGTAATGGCTCGCGATTGAAAAAGCAACCCGCCTAAACAGATAATCGGCCTAGTCCCCAGTGTCTTTGGCATCCTTCGAGACCATGAGATACTTTCTTTAGAAAGTGTGCGGCGCAGACCCAAAATTTATCTGCAAATAAACACACTCACGTTCTCTCACGTCTCCAGGAATGAAAAGATGCGATTTAAAGGTTTTAAGAATAAAAGCAGAAGCTCGCAACCACCGCACATAACATCCCCTCCGCAGAAAATTATCCACGGTTCGAGGTTGCGAACACAAACGCTCGTAAATTAAAAATAGAGAAAAAATCAAGCGGATGTTATTGAAAACAAGGTTACTCGAGTGCAAAGGACAACGGCACACATCGCATTTTTCGCGCATGTGCGTAAGCGTTCAACGCTTCGACAGGAATAACAGCTACGGAACGAGAACGTGAACGTAGTGGACCGCACAAAGAACCTTTGTTACACCCGCCCAAAATAATTTAGTAGTGTAGCGCAAAACCGCAGCCGCACCGAGCAGACGACACGCGATTCTCTCTCGCTCGCTGGTGGCGTCTTCCCCGAAGACGCGCCCGGTCCTCCGTCCCTCTCTCTCGCTCGCTCCGGAGCTCTCGAAATCAAAACAAGAATCAAGCGACCGGCAGGTGTTACGCTGCAATAAGACAAGCAAGACTCGACCGAGAGAAGGTATACGGAAGGAAGGAGAGAATCGCGAACGAGAAAATCGGCAGTCCCTCTCCCAGCCCAGCCCGGCCCTCCTCACTCTTCCTCGCCCGGAGTGATCTTTCCGAGCGATAATAGCCGACGCTCGACGCGTGCCAGCTGGTAAACTGCATCGACTCCTCTCCCCCTCTCTCTCTCTCTGCATGCGTCCGAATCGGTTGGCCCTTCTGCCTCAGTTTTTTCTTCTTTTCTTCTGCCTTTATTTCGACGCGATGGCAAAAGACGAGGATGACCGCGATGCCAATGCCCAATGAGAGCTCCGTCCAATAAATATTTTTTAAAATAGTACCCTTTTTCAACATTGTTTTGTCAATTGTAGTTGGAGCTTTTGTGAGCGTTCGCGAGCGTTCGCGAGCGTTTGTGCAGCTAATGTTGCCCTCGAGTGGCAATGTTTGTCTTGACGATTTTATTGTCACTGCGGCTCTACCCGTAATAAAATTTTTACGAATTTATTTGTTTGCCGCTGCTATTGCTTTATGGCTCCTGTATAAATGTCGTTGCATTCCGAGTGCACGAGCGGCCTCGTGCTCGCGATCCCGCGCTTGCCAACGAAATTGATAAATAAATTAAGCAACAAATTTTGACGCCCACGAGTCCTGCGAAAATAATAAGCCGAGCGGCATTAAGCAGTCGACAGCATCCGAGTTGCCGAACTCGTCGCGGGAATAAAATTTAAATTTAAATAACTCAATACTTTGATAAACGAATCGATGATAATGGAAAGAACACGCGCCGGCCGATAAGTTAACCGGCGCAGGCCGAAAAAAGGCCGACTCACGAAATTTTCGGCAAAATGATTGGCGAAAATTTGCGGCCGGGCAAAAAGCCCCGAAGTGCGCGCCGTCCAGTGAGGCCCTCGGTGATTTGGCGTCCGAGTGAATCGGCCGAGAAAATCGGGGCTCGCTCACGCATACGCGCGATCCTCCCGGACGATAATAACAGCGCGGCGGACGCGTGCCAGCTGGTAAAATCGTCTCCCCCTTCGAGCTTGCAAAAGAAGCAAAGAGGATGAAAGGCGCTACGACGGCTCTCCGGCTCTTTGACTCCGCGACGGCGACGAGTGCAATGCTCGCGCTCGCGCACGCGCACCGGAGACCCAATCTCGAGGGCAGATGCGCTTGGCCTTGGGCCACCTTACGTATTTTCGATTTAGCGGGCCCGGCCTCCCCCCGTGTCGCGCAACCTCGCGCGGGACCTCGAGCGCACGCGTAACTGCGCCGAGTATTTACTTGCCCTCGTCTCTCCTCTCTCCGCTCTCGTCTCGGTACCTATGTAAGGGCCTGCAAACAAATGTCTGATCGCCCTTCTTGTCGGGTGCCGCTCCTCTTGGGATAGCGGTACGCGCGCTGGTGCCGTCCTTTTATTCCCACCGAACCTCCTTTACTGTTATTTTACAGCTCTGGCACTTACTTGGCGTAATTTGGAGGTTGTTACGTGTCGCGTTATTCGTGCATTCGCGGAAAATTGTTGCTCGCTTGCCTTGAGCCGCTCAAGGGGGGATTTAACGTCTTGGTTAAAATTGCCTTATCATCGGCGCTAACTCCTCTCGTAGTCTCGTCTTCGTTCGGAGTATTAAAAATCCGGGGAAAGTACTGGGCCAGGGCGACGGTCCACGCGCATTTGCTCTTGTTTCGAACGCCGAGTGCCTTTGAAGCTCCGACGCGTGTGGAGATAAAAAGTGCGCGTCCTCGAGCTCGGGGCTACGCACGAGTCTCGCACTTTTTGCCGCAATAGACAAATAGACAATCGGGACTTTTATCGAAGCGTTCAGGTTGTGACAAACTGCATCTTCCCTAAAACAGTTTGAAATGAAATTGCCCCTTTTTAAGCGATCGTTCCGCATTCGAGCTCCAAAGGCGTTGCATTCCAGCGCAATGCAACATACGCAATCTCGTGCAACTCGATCAGTTTTCTAACCTCGCGCTTCCTTCGTGGCAGCGAAGCCTCTTACTTATCTTATAATATTCCCTCGCCGTTCCGTAAAATTCAAAGAAAGAACTTTCGCTTTTAATTTGAGCATTAAAAGCAAAGAGCCGAAGATTTGCCTTAAAAGTTTGGGTACGTATATCAGTAATAATCAATAGAGAGTTTTTGTCAAGGTTCCAGCCACTATAGTGGCTTTTCGAATTTCTCAAGATTTGAAACCTGTTTTCGAGTAAAATTAATACTTTAAAACCGGTTCGTGATAACAATAATAAACATAAGTACAGTATCTATAACTGAATCTACTAAAGAGAGTAATATATTTTGTCAAATCTGTGAGAAAGCTTGTAACCGGATAAAGGATAAATTAATTAATGCAGAAGCCCTGGTCGGCAAAACAGCAAAGGAGTGAAAATCCTCATTTTTCACGCAGGAAGCTGTAAAAACTGTAAACGGAAGGACGGTGGTCCCACCTGTAAATATTTCTGGAGTCTACGGTCCGCGCGATCCATTACAAAGTTCAATTGGACTGTTAAGCTGTTAAGTTTTCCTTTAAGAGTGACTCGATGAATGTACAACAATTGCCGTTTTATATGTCGGGCCAAAACATTAACGGGAATGATTTCGTCGATCCTCCCCCCAAATAAACATGGCAGCACCGCAGCATAAATTCTTGGACAACATAAATAACTATAAATAACGCCATATACAAGCATTTGGAGAGTAAAAATCATACGGTGCAAGGACAATCCGAGAGTTGTCCCTTATTGTCATGTCCTGCTTCCTCCGGTGCGTTTTTGTCACTGGAGCCTCTTAAGCGCTTCGGCTTCTTAAGCGTCGCACCGCGTCACGGGCGTCGCGTCTATAATGTCCTCGACCCCTACCTATGCTGCGCGTAAATCAGATTCTTAAAGACACTTACAAATCCTGCGCGCGCGCGCGCGCGCAATATAATTTTTAAAAACTTGCCACCTTCCTTTTTCCTCCTCGTCGTTTCGCTCGTCCCTTTCTACCCGTATAATGTCGGTCCCGAGGCTAAGTCCTTCTTAATGATCACGGGGAGAATTGTTCGGGACAAACTAGTTATGAGCGAGCGCACGTCATCTTCTTCCTTCGCAAATGCGTCGTCGCCGTCGCCGTCCTCCTCGTCTTGGCTAAAGTATGAATAGAGGGATTTTCAGTGACCGGAGCGCGTATTTGTGCTCGCGACCGCAGCCCAAAACGGCAATTAGCGTGCATTATACAGGCGACAAATCGACTCAACAGACGTTTAACTTTCTCGCGTTAATAGTGGCGTCGCTTCGGAAAAACGCCGAAGCCCATAAGTTGCGAGATTTATCGCGCATTAGCGTACATCATACTTTACGTCATAGTTTTATATTTGTTAATATCTCGAGGCTCTTTTGCCGTGTCGCTGCCGTCGCCAAAGCCTGCGCTTGGTTTTCAAACAGAACAAAGTTGTAGCCGAGCGCGGGAAAAGCTTTGTAAATATCAAACGCGTTTTTGAATCATAAAAGCCAATAGCTCGCGAGTAGATTTATTTAGAGCGATTCGAGACATTACACTAAACTAACAGGCCCTTTTCGACTAACCCTTCTGTGCGTACTTGGATAACCACGAGCGCACACAGGCAAGAAAATTTATTATGTTCCCTTCGGTATATTATCTCGTCGCGATGGAATTTTTTTTGTGCCACAGTTCACATTTTTATTATGAATTAAAAATAAGGCAAACGATGAGATTTGTTTATTTTTCCCATTAGAGATTCGTGGAGATACCGGACACCCATTTGCCTCCCCCCCCCGTTCTAACAATTATTAATGCGCGTATAATTTTCTTTTCAGCCATTTAAGAAATAATCAAAACGATTCTCAAAAACGTGTTTGAAAAGAGTCGGAATAGGAAATGATTTCTCGTCTACTCTTTCGGGGCGTTGTTTGCGTTTAATTACTTTAATCCACTAAAATCATAAGAGCTTTTTTAAATAATACAAGATTTTTTTAGTTTTTGTTAGACTTCACCTTTCCTTCATTTTGTAACCGAGCGTTTGGAAATGAATTGATTCGAGCGAACATGACGTCTGAAGGCGAAATCAACGAGGCGAATTTCTTTTCAAAAATACTTGCAATTAAACGAATTTATAGTTTGATCGGCTTTGCTGAATTCAGATCGGCCTTCAATTATCAAAATAGATAATTTTTTAGCTACGTTGCGTTAAAAATAATCAGCGCTGCTTCTATTAATTCTCGACTTTTTTTATTATTCGCAAAGTCGTAGAAAAATGCAAATTACATTCGAGCATAAAATGATCTTTGATTTTTTTGGGGTAAAAAACGTTGCATCTACGAGTCAAGTACAGCAAAGAGGGGCAACTGCTTTCATTTTATCTTACTTATTTGGGATGCACATCAGTGCCTTGAGCTTCTTATTTTAAAATCTAAAGATCTTGGAGACTTTTTAATATTCTATTTACTCGTATTTGATACCCGATCTTTTTCTAGTCATAGCCGTGGAAATAATCTCGAGACTCGTTCAGCCGGGGGCTCGACGATTTCAATAAAAGACTTATTTCTCACGAGATAAATGACTGCGTGCATCGGAAGAAGGTCGCTCGTTCCTTCCATCACCTTTAGTTGTGCTCTGCAAAAATGCAAGAGGCTTACTTTTTCTCGGGCGGTAATTTCCCGACGTAATATTCAAGTAAGTAGTGGCTGATTCCACAAGAACGCGGACAATTCCAAATGTGCAAATAAGGACTAATAAATCGTTTCAAAGTTAAGTGTTAGACTACAAAAAGTCCTTGTATAAGCAACTTAAACGGCTTCCTTTTTCTCTTTTCTCTTTTCTCTTTTCTCTTTCCTCCTTCCTCCTTCCTCCTTCCTCCTTCCTCTTCTCTCTTCTCTTTACTCTTTTCCAATTGCAGGCAGCTCCTAATTGCTATTTTACATCTGCGCGGCCGAAGATGCCCCGAGAGAGAAAATAAATAATATCTCGCACCTCGGAGGAGCTGCTCCTATTGCTCGAGCCATTCGTCAAATATATCCAAATCCCATAAGACTTTAAGGCTTACAAAATGAATGTTTATATAGTGGAGTAAGACTGTCCTCGAGATGAAAGCGTCGTTCGGAGGATGAAGAGAAAAAGCCGATAGGCTTAAGTCGGACGGAGGTTCGCGGAACACGAGCACTTTTTAAATAAGATAAGCTCGCTTCATCGGAAATTAATTTTTAATCGTGCCGACAGTTCACCTCGATTCCCACAGGACCAATTCTCGGGCGCGGAATTATTCGGCGCTCCGGCTGCGGTGGAAGACGCCTAATTAGCGCGCGTCCACGCGATCGGCGCAGCAGGTGGGCGAACTCGCGGAGAAAGAGGAACCGGAGTGGGTCCGTCGTCAAAGGAACTTTTCGAGAATCGCCTCGAGGGCCATATTTTCCTCTCCTTTCCTCTCCTGTGCGAGAGCCCCGTCACGCAGCCGTAAACCCATCCCTTTCTTTTTGCGAGCGCTTCCTTCTTTTTATTTCAGAGATGCTGCCGAGCGCTGGCTCTTCTTCTTCATCTTCTTCTTTGACCCTTCGTTCTCCTTTCGTTTGCTTTCGCCCTTCTAGTTTTCTCTGTATGTTCGTACGGCCTGCCTCCTGAGCAAATTGTCCTTTAACGAGCCGCTGCCGTTTCGCGGGATTTATCGACAAAGCGCGAGATGAATAAAGAAATATGCGCGCCACTAAATCCCTTTAATCAAACGGCTGCGGATCATTCCGAGCGCCAACTTTTAACTTTGCCTCATGAATCGTGACTTTGTTTTTATCTATTACACGTATGCGATCCTCCCATATTATGTATATATGCAAATGCGTCACTTGACGTATGGTACATCGGTGCACGGAATTTATTTAAACGCGGCGTACACTTCCAGTCCTGTATAATTGAATTAGAAACTTCTTTGTTTTCAACTGAAATCTAGCAAAAACATTTCAATTCTCCTCCTTGATTTGGAAAAAGGACGAGTATCGGTGTAAAAAGTTGAGAATTAATTATCCTCAAAATCAATTATAGCTTAGAAAAAGAACATTTTTCCTCTTTTGCTTTTAACCATCGCACCATTTCAGCTTGTGGCTGCGAGCTGTTTCAACTTGAACCGAATTATTAAAAATTTCGTCGCGTTATTCACAATTTGAAAGCTCAAAGTACGCGTTAATCTCATTGGAGTTTTCGATCCGATTCAACTCGTTCATTATTAAAATTAAAATCTCTATTTAATTAAGCATTATAAAAATATTTATCGCAGGGTGGATCGTTTTAAAATTTGACGCATAGCTGCAATATTAGGAGAAATTACATTTTAACTCCCATAAGCATAGGAAACACTGCATTTTTAAAGATGGAATAAGCTTTGAGATAAAAGAAGAACCTTTTGT
Organism: Platyscapa corneri; assembly: GCA_018907185.1. Lineage (NCBI taxonomy): Eukaryota > Metazoa > Arthropoda > Insecta > Hymenoptera > Agaonidae > Platyscapa > Platyscapa corneri. The sequence goes on from JACCHW010000012.1 coordinate 2,671,318, forward strand.
CTCGGACGTTTACCTAAGCTTTGAATCACGGAGCATTGCATTACTCGTATTCGTCCCTAATGAAATTCATACAATTATGTAATTTATTTTTATGGAATATAGTGTCAGTGCCAAGAAAAACCAGCTGGCCTTGATAGTTATATGGTCGCATTGACTGTAGCTGCTAATAGTTCCCTGTCCACATTGAGATATTAAGAATCCTTGTACCATTTAACACAGGTTTAAAATTTCCAGAGAAGATGACGAAACAGAGTGTTTGTAATATTAGTTTTCGTTTCCCTGCGATGGGTTATTGTGCGATTTTCGCAGCTAAATATCGTAAGAAGGTCTTTCTTTACTTCCTTTTCGCCTGCAATAGTAGAACATTTTGTGCAACCAGCAACGAGATGTTCCACAACAATCGAAACGTCGATCTTCGAATATCGAGGCTCTGGTGAAAGAGTCGGGCGGGCGGCAATCGAGAGTAATTTTCCGCGCAGCCCCTGAAGAAATACGAGTCTAAGCGCGGGTGTGGATTTTTGAGATGAGTTTTCGGCGCACCAGCGCAGCGGGGATTCGATCCTCCAGCCCAATTAAGGTTTCGCGGAAAGGTCTTGGCACTCGTTGAAAAGTCCATTAAAAGGTCTTGTTCTTCCTCGCGAACTCGGAGATCGGCTCTAGTCAGTCACGGCACTTGCGCTGGGCCCGAACTGAAAGCCCGAAAGAAGCCGACTTTTTTCATCTCGCTCAGGTCCTTTCGTGGGCTCGCAGGTGTAAAAATAGCAATGTCATCGTCGGCTCGTATTTTTGCAGCCGAGCGCGAGTCCCGAGCGCGCCTGCAGCAGGAGGAAACGTGAATAGGGTGGATTTGCACGCGGTCGGCGCCTTCACCACGCACGGTCGCGCAAAAGGTGAAAATGAAAATACACACTCGTAGCGTGGAGCGATGCTGGTTGTGATAAAGCATTTAATTAAGCCGACTGGCACTGCGCGGATTGCCGGCTAAATTAAAACGGTAAATTGATATTAAGATAGGCTTGATGCCCGAACGCATTAAGGCATTATCGGCGAAAAATCTCGCGCATTCGCCTTTTATTAATTCGCAGCTCTTGGAAAGTCGCACGCGATTAAGTTGCCGCCAGTACTCAGAATTTCCCTGCTTACGCTCACCGAAGCTTGAGCGACAACATTGACCTTGCACTATCTTTAGATTATCGCGCGCATTCATTATTCCAGGTGGCATTTCGTCGTCGTTCGCGGCCGCGAGCTCCTCTTTCCCTGAGCAAAGTGTCGAAAACGTCGAAAATACCGAAAAACTCCAGAAAGGTCAAAAATATCGAGTTGCGCGTCAACAACGCCTACTCGACGCTTCTCCGACCATTACTTTGCCCGAACAATTATTCAAATGCACTCTTCTATTTATTCCTTCATTTTGCATTTTTCGCTGCCTTGTGCGCGAGTTGCATCAAATTTATTTCGTCAAACGGCTCTCTCTCTCTCGCGCGCACGCCCAGGGATGTATTGAATTGTAAATTAGCGAGCAGAAGGAACATAGTTGGCCATTTAAATAATTGATTCTGTAGACATTTCCAATTTTTTCTCAGTCTACTTCTCACTTTTCACATTAGCATGTTTTTCTTTGGAGCTTTAAGAATGGCTTGGCTTTAAAGGCGCTACTATCAATTTTGGGTAAATAACACATGTTTTTTATATATTCGAAAAAAAGAGAAAAAGCACTAACCTTGAAGTTTTTCAAATTAGGCGCTTCGCGTATTCAACGTGCTGATAACGCTAACGTAGCAGCAGCGTTACACGCGTCCACACAACACACAAACATTTATACATATATATCTCGATGTGCAATCTACTTTATTACAATAAAAAATCATTTTAATTCCGATTCAATTTTTAAGACTGTACTGCAGCCTGATGCCACTTGGACGCAACTCGTATTTAATTTGCGAATGAAAATATTGAGTGCAATTTAAAAAATTGCGAATTAATACGATAATTAATTTAAAATATTTGCTAATCAATTTTGGCCCGTTAAATATTCATAGAATCCCTTGGCGGCAACTCGATAAGCGAGTTCTCGATTAAAGTCAAAAGGAATAAAACGTAATTTGTTTAACGCAGGATTGAAACGAAGCGGCATTTTTCGTTATTGAGTATATAAATTAATTTATCGCTCTCAGCTGCTGATCCCTTTTATGGAAAAACACTATAAAATGTAAAACTCGGGACAGTGGCTGTGAGTGTAATAATATTAGCAGTGTAATAAACACTGCATCTTTTCGCAATAAATTGAAAGAAAATATCGTCGATTCCACGGTTGTTGATTAGCATTAAAGGAACGTGCCGTGCGTCCAAGTGCGCGTGTAACAATAGAATCCAAGGTTTTGGAATGCTTATTACGATTTTTATGACGAAGAATTTAGCAACGAGGAAATAATGTTTGAATTACGGTCGAACCCATCAGAGGTTTGCGGGACAATTCAAAGTAATTCATAAACTCTTCTAAGTGCTTACATAAGCTCGAGAGAGTTTAGAAGCTCCTTCAATGAGTTTAGCACGTACTCCGTTCGAGAGAGAGAGAGAGAGAGAGAGAGAACACACACAGCTCGGTTATGTCCCCGTTTTCAAAATTCTCCATCAGAAATCGTGTCGAGTGACGACGGAATCAGCTGATGGTACACAATAATTCCAAGAACGAAAAGACATTCCTTAGCCGCGTTTTGGGAAATGCTCGACTGCCTCCGTCAAATCCACTATTTACGAGGCAGAAGGTGTATCGTGCATTTGCCGAGGCATACAGGATTTATTTGCTTTGTTGTGGCAACTGATCGAGCCTTGTTAAGCAATTGTTAACAATCGATTCCGAGGAAAAATAAAGAAGAAAGCTCGCACCGATAGTGGAACTAAGTAGTTTACAGCGAAGAACAACAAACAACACAAGAGTGCAACAAACGCGGCTACATATGGCGAAACTTCCCGAGGAAGTCATATGTTGTTCGTGCTACCAAGTTCTCCCGCGCACGACTTATTCATCGGGACTAACCCTTTTGAATTACCTTTCGTTTCCTTTACTGCAACTTCACCTGGTCGATTTGAATTTTAAAACGATTCGACGAATCCACAGTAGTTTTGCCGATTTTTAACTAAAAATCGCCGGCCTCCGAGCCTCGGAATTTACTGCTCACACGAACAACATTTTGGCGACGTAAATGTTGTTGCTATTATTATTGCAGCGACTTATACGACTAGTCTTTTTACGATCGTTAAAATTACAAAAGCGAAAATATTAAGCACTTTCAAGTACTTCTGCTTGTATTTTTTCTTTTCCTTGACTCGAAGGATGCGTCGTTTATCAATTTGCAGCTGTAAAATTAAATGGAAAAGCCTTGTTGCTCTCTACTTTCCCAATAAATTTATAAAAAAAAAACAGTTTTTTTTCAACCCAATCGGTAAGTATTTCGTGCAGCATCAACGAGAATGTAACCGGCAAAGTTTGCTTAAAATATTTGTTACGCACAAGTTTCTACAAAACAAACAAATGTGCTTGTTTTAGTGACATACCCGTACATTTGGAAGAAAAAATTACACGCACAAAATCTAACAATAGCCTTTTTTCATCTTGATTTAAAAAACTAACATACACCCATAGTTAAGGAACTATGCCTTTTCGGAGTTTATTCTTCTCCGTACGAAATTCAAGCATTTTTTGAGACATTTATTTTAATTATCTTAAATTAAATTGCGATTTTTATCTGGAAGAACGAAAGAGGGTCTATAACTTTTAATTCAAATCAACCACATTTAAATTCAAGTTTAATTTAATTAGAAATTTTTAATATAGCTTGCGAAAAATTTAGCGAAATAATAAGTTAAGCAGTAGCCTTTTTACAAAAACTGTGTTTTCATAAATACGAGAAGAAAAATATGGATATTATTTTAAAATTCTTTAATTCGAGAGCTCAATTTAATAAAAGCTTAATTTATGCTATTACTCTGTTGCCGCCTAAACGTACGTTAGTTGTAAAATATTTTACCTCTTATAGCAAAAAAAGCCTAACTTCTGACTTTTAAAATTATTAAATATATTAATAAATATCTTTGTGTGCATCGGTGGTCTGGCTGAGCGATCGATCTGTTCAATTAGTCAAAATAATTTATTCACGTTAATACTATTCGACATTATTATCATTACGCGCAGGTTGCGTTAACGATTCTAGTGGATTTCGTACGCGCGAGTCAGCTGGCAGAAAATATCGAAAGATTTGTTTAACTAAATAAACAAATTCATTGGAGGCTTAAAACACATTTGCATGTTTGATTTCAGATAACTTTAATTATTATTCAACGATGCGATAAATTTCATAACAACGCGCGACTCGAAGTATTATATCATTAATCGCCGTCTAATTTTGTCAATCCTTGTAACTGATAGTAATTGAAAAATTGTCGATGCATGGCTCCATTGAATTATTAACATTTTAAATAATATTTTCATTCCCAGCCTAACCAAACCCGAGTATAGAAGAAGCAGAGGATAGAGATAATCGTCAACTGCTTCGAGGCCCAAAATTAGTTCGCACCTCTGCTCACCGACGATCAATTTTAACGCGTTGTCTTTGAAAATTATTCGGCGAAGTATTATTTCGCCTCTAATTATTACTAGCGCTCATGCGCGCTGGCTTATCGATTAAAAAGCAGAGACGATATAAATTCGATCGGAATGAGTTTCGAGCGCTCATTTACATACGCGCTCTACGTGCCTGTGTGTGCACTTTGTTCATGTGAAAACGAGAAGGGCAATAAAAATTCAGCAGCTCGGGATAACTCATTTAAAATATCTTAAACTACTTTTTGTTAAGAATTACGTGATTGTCGTGGCGAAAAAAAATAATTGGAAAAATTTGTTACAGTTATGGCCGGAGCACCGGCTGCCCGTGAATAAAAAAGTCGGCTAAAAAGCAACGAGCGAAATATTCACAGTATTTATTTGCAGTCGTTTAATTAATGAAAAAAGGCGGGAGCGGCTCTCGTCGGCATTTTCCGAAGCTCTCTAATCGCTCGACGCCGGATTAAAGGCTGCGCTGCTGTCCGGCACTACCTGCCGAAATCTCGTTAAGCCGGCAGTGCATCTCGTCAACTTTTTGCAACGGCCGCATTAATTACGTCGCCGGGGGAGGGGGCAATCGAATAGCTCCCCTGCGCCCTAAATTTGATCGCGTCGTAGGATCGAGCCGACTTTTCCCGCCCGTCCTCCGGCCGAAAACCAGCTGTTCGCGAACAAAGGAATTGATTTTCGCTCGCACTTCATTAAAAAGCCTCGAGATTTATTTAAGAGTCGGCGGAGTGCAAGCGGGAGCAGCGGCTCGCGCGGCACAACGACGAGCCGAGGAAAAAGAGGAGAGTCGGTCGCTCACTCGGGCCGCGCACGACGAGCATCACCTGTCAGTGTCCTGTACATACAGAAATTCGCCGAACTCCTTCTCCGGCGGCCGCACCGCGGTTAATATCCTCGTGCGGCGCGTGCGGCCGGATTTTTTACCTTAGCCGAATGCGGGTGCCACCTGCAGCCCGCGCACGGTATAATAAAGACTCGCAGCCGCGTGCGCTGCTCTTCATTGCTCGAGAGAAAGGGTGAGGGGGAGAGGGGAAAAGAGAAAAGAGAAGAAAGAAAAGGGAAAAAAGGAAAGGCGAGGCGTGAGGGGACTACCGCTGCTGCTGCTGCCGCTGCAGTTTGCAACGAGTGCGCAGCTCCTCTCTCTCCGAACGAGCGATGCTCCGCTCGCTTAATTGTCTTGACGAATATTCTTCGGTCGGCCTTTTTTTTCTCGCTGCTTTTCCCCACTACTTTTTCAACGTATTTCCATGTCGTGCATTCCTCCGCTGCTCCTTCGCGTGATTCAAGGAAAAAGTTTGTAACAGGAGCTCCGATGGCCTCTTATTTCGTTTCTCGGCAGAAATGCTTCCATTGCAGGACGAGCGAGCGACTGCTTTTTCAAAAATCTCAAACTTTTTCCCCCGATTCAATGCCTTGCATTTGCGCTTTCGTTCGTTTCGCGAACTCGCGCCCTGAATTATAGTCGCCACTCGATTATTATTATTATTATTATTATCGGAAGTAAGAAAACGCCCGAGTCCCGGCTCCGATCAACTGTTACGGCTTTCGTTGCACGCGTATCCATCGATTATTATCAATCAGCCCGAGCTTCATTCTTAATTAGTGTACGAGAGCTAATCAATTTTCAGGATTTCTCGGTACTCCCTCATTTCTATATTGTATTATACTGTACATTATATTACGTTGTTACGAACAAATATCCGGTCGGAGCAACAGTAATCGACCAACTTATTACTCACTTTTTACATAAACATTTCTCGAATCTGTTAATTTATTTCTCCAAGACCTTCCACGATTAAAAATGGTCCAATATTCTTTTGAGAACGAAAGGAAATTCAGTTTGGCGGCGATTCTGCTTTCGACGTATTGTTTAAATAACCTTGATAAATAAGGATAAAGTCTCAGCTCGTTTTATTCTCGTATTGTTTGATTAATTTCCCGTAAATCGATTTTCATACGAAAACAAAATATGAATGACATTATTTCGATGCGCAAAACAACCGCAGTAATTAATTATCATACTGGTTCGTATCATATTTATAAACGTTATACACGCCTCGATAAATATTGTTCGTCGAATTATTCGTATAGAAAATTATTTACAACTTCAATTCACTGTGATTTTAATGATAAAAATAATATGATATTATAGATTTAATTAGAGGATGCGATCGATTGCTTCGCTCATTTTATTGGGTAATACTATCGACTATTAATATAAATTGTAGCCGAATTACTTGTTAATACAAGATCTTGTACACATACGAACACACGAAATTCATTAAGTGCAATTAATAAAATATTTCGAATTGTCAATTTACTTTATAAAGCACCTTTATTTTTTCGCTTGCAAACCGCTACGATCCATTCTCGATTTGACTTAATCAATTGTCGATTTCATTTAAAAACTGAAAAAATAATAAATATTGACTCGCAAGGAAATTTATTTGATTTTTTCAATGTATCGGACAAAATGATGTCGTGCATCTAATATTCGACACGGAAAGCCATTATAATGATAATGATTATAGCAATAATACACTGCTATTTCTTTTAATTTAGTTGACTGATAAATCGTTTTGTTAAATTCTTGTATTACGAAACTGCAAACTCTTTCAATGCGTTTATCAACGTGGACAGGTTTACCGCACGATGATCCAACTTACGGTTTATCATAAATAATACAGGCGAAATAATTCAGATTTTTATTGTTTAATTTGTTGCCCTTTATCAATTGTCGATTCTGGTTCATCTTTGCGTGTTTTTCAGTCCTGTTAGAGATTATATCGGCTTCTTTTGTAATTTGTCCGCACATGCGTTTACCTTTTAAAACACAATCATTATTTCCGACTCTATTAACATATTAATTAATGTCGTAGAAAAACTCTCGATTACGAGATTAGATATGCACGTGGATAGTCGAAACTCGTCTATTTCCTGAATTGCATCGGAAGCAGTTTCGTGCTTAAATCGTAAACCCACGACTTTTTCGTAAAATCCCCATCATCGCTCGGGAAACGTGTCGCTTAGAAGAAACAGAAGTTCTGTCAGCCAAGTCTTTGGACGAACCCGAACTCGCACGTCTAGCTGTGAAACTCTGCGACTGCAAAAACGGCCGCTGAATAACACAGATTTCATCAGTTTTCTCGTACAAGCTGCGTATTCTCAATTAGGAGCGATTTGTCCAAGATTTTACGTGTTTTATATAATCGGAACCAACCGAACGTTTCTACATTCGCGTGTAGCCGTAGAGACGTCTGGCACAATATCATCTTTTACAATACAATGTTTATTTTGTTGCTGATCGATGCCTCGCAACAGCTGCGCTAATCACGAGTCTTGAACATTTTGCTAAGCAAGGAATCTAATAAGAAACGAAATTCCGTCGGTTGCGTTCACGACGAAAACGCGCCACTACTGTCGCTAATTTCTCGACTTTAAAAGGCATGAATTTTTATTTTTATATTCTTCAACTTTTGAGTTTATAACCGCCCGAGCTGAAAAAATATACGTACGTTTATTAAATGGCTCGTCGTTAAGTCCGTTTTTATACGGGTGGAAATAACGAACTGCAAATGTATCACATCTTTCACATGTGTGCTGGTCTGAAAAAAAATTAAAAAAACTTCTTTCCCAATCGTATTTCCTGACACTTTCGAAGCTCTTTATAACTGCGACCCTGAGAAAGCGAGGAATTCACCATTTGCCTCGAGTACCAAATTTTTTCTAAGAAATTTTTCAAATTATTGTTCGGAGATGTTTTTGTATTCATTTGTCCGTAATGCAAAGGGAATGAAATTCCGCTTCGTTTAACTTTTGGCTTAGAAGCCAACGATTAATAGTTTGATAAAAAGACGATTGATTTAGTCCGGGCAGTTTTTAAAAGATTTTTGTTCCTCAATTATTCGAGTTAATCGCGGTTTGTTTAGCCTCTTCTCGACTAATAATTCAATGAAAATTTCGAAAATTTTTCCTCGATGCGCACTTTAGAAACGCTTACAAAACCTAACGTAAAAAAGCAACCTTACAAATAATACCAAACTCATCAATTAGAAAGTATGAAATTCTATCAATTATTGTCCGTGACAAAAACGTTGCGCTCGCTCGCATAATTCTAATCATCCGCTAAAACATAATCTCTGCGCTACATAAGTTTCACGATCATTATCAACATTTATGAAAATATTTGAAACGATCAACAGGGAATTTACGCGTCCATAGATTACAGGCGCTACAACTAATCGTAGAAGCGCTTGAAATCGTAATTATTCAAGATCTTATAAAATTTAAGAGCGTAATTACAGGCGACGTAATGCAAATAATTCCTTATGCTCGTTGCTTGTGTAAAGCAGAGTTTCACAAAGATTTGTAGTTTATTTTTGTAATCTATGCTCGGTGGATGCCCGTATTTCATTTCAGAGGCGCTTTTCTAATGGGACCTTCCGAGCCGTTCAAATATTTGCTCGAAACTTGGTGGTACAGCGATGGATTTCGGTTGTAAACGGGTATCAGGTAAGACGTATTATGACCGGCATTAACATAATAGTATCATTTTTTCGATCTGGGCCATTCCGATCGATAGGAGATAGGATGAAAAGCAGCTACGCCGCGACGCGAGCAACTGTATAAAGAGTTACGGATTTTCGAATGCCAAAACTTGTCCAACATTGTCGAATCGAACGGAGCACGCAGACGCGCTAAGCCCGGACGTAGGAATTAAACAAACGGCGTGGGATTATCGAAATCGCAAGTGCGCGCTCGACGAAAGCAGCAATGACAAAGCAGGTGGTCGTCAGCCTCCGCGGAGCTGAAACAAATTCCGTCCTTTTGCAGGCTGTTGTTGCTGCTGCTGCTGCTGCTGCTGCTGCTGCTGCGGAGTGTCGTCAGCGTAATGCTTTATCTCTGTCGCACGTGCGTGGCTTAATCTCCGCACCTCGGCGCTCGTCGCGTACTCCTCCGACATTCGACTGCCGCCGTAAAATATTATTACAACCACGCGAACTTGGAGTTTTCTATCTCCGCTGAAGTATTTCTCAATATATCGGCATGTTGTTAAAACAAGCACGACGAGCGCCTGAATCCACAGTGTGTATCAGCGCAATCAGCGCAATCAGCGGTGGCGGCGGCATTTTTTCTTCCTGCATAAATTTTAAGAACGTCGTCGCCGACTGGCCGAGCCGCTCCTACTCCTGCCGGCCGAGATGAAACTCGCGATCGTCGGCGTCTCGATTGGACCGAGACGAGGTGCGTCGTTCTGCATTCGTTGCTCCTAATTCGACAATCCAATTGGCCCGAGGAGTGCTGCAATTGCGAAAAAGCGTCGAATATCGACCCGGTTATTCCAGCAGATACGCTAGAGTGGCGGCCAAGTTATGCCACTTGAAAAATTGCGCAACGGCGCTGCTAATAAATAATTAATCAGAAACGGAAAGAAAGAGGGAGGGAGGCTAAATCAGCTGCACGTGCCGCGATAGTCGATTAGTCATTGAACAGGTGCAACGACCGATATGCGAAATGCAGCGAAGCGCGGCGACCGACGCCAATTTTTATCATCGATGACGTGCCCCTCGAGCGACTCAGAAGCGCTGATGACATAATTCGTTTTATATTGCGCCCTGAGATTACGCACTTTCCTTTTCTTCTCCTGCCACCGCCGCCTCCTTACTCCGCGGCTCTGCGGATCGTCTCCGGTTTCAACGTCGAAAAATACGGTTGTTCGACGGACTCGGCGCGTTCGGGGCCTCTGGCTTTCAGTTTATTTTTCGATAAAGATTTTTATATCCAGGAATTAAGTTTATCGTTGCCGCGAAACGAGATAAAAGAATCTGGTTGAAATCCTATGATACGAGTTGTGTTGGAATTTCGTCACGTAGATAAGTAAGCGAAAATTTTCATATTTCACACAAGAGCTTTATTAAACAATCTGTTCTCCTCGCTACCGCGTATTCCTGGTAATCAGCTGCAGCCTTAAATGCAGTTCCTTCCTTTAATTCCGTGAATTTTTTAGCAATTTCCTCAGCTAGATGTAATAATTAATTAAAAGTGCGACCAATAACGATCGTGGCTTATTTTATGTAAAAACCAGGCCTGTGAATTTATGAAAATGTATCTTTTAATCGTATCGCTGAAAATTAAATTTTAATTTAATTCAAATTACAGCTGCGATGCTAAATTGTGCGCTAAAGAGTTTGAAAATAATATCCGCAAACGCTAATCTTCTAAATAAAATCGTTAATTTTTCCTTATTTAATAACGAGCGCTGATACCAGACACTAGGCTCACCAAGATTATATTGTTGTGAAAAAGCTACTTGAACGGTAATTTGTGATAATCGCCACTATTAAATAAGAATGTAATCATTAAAGGAAAGGCTTTATCTCCACAATCTCATAAGCTATAAAAACAGTATTAAAGATTTTGTAGATAAAGCAGTTGGCTGCGAGTGGGCCACGTACCAATATTTTATCTTCATTCAGTGCATCAAAGTCTCAAATTTACAAATGTCATTTTGACGAATTTCACGATCCATATATATATATATATGTATATGCTCTAAGCCAAAAACTAATTTAACTTTATTCAGGTGTGACACGTGTATCAAAACATGTGTGTAATAAAGATTTAAGTTACCGATATTTCATTAACGTTCAATGTAGATTTAAACTACACAAAACATCTTATTGAGTAATAAAAATTCCAAATTAAATTACACTTGTTAAATATTTAATTATCTTTCGCTTGGTTAGCTCAGATAATGTTAATTTTAAATTTTACTAAAAATAAACTTTATTATTAAAATTTTAACGTGAAACTTCCAATATATTTATTTTAAAAAAATAACACGTTTTATGCGTATAGTAAGTTTCTTTATTACAACTGTAATGCTATTTAACAGCTTTATAATTGTCGATTTTCACGTAGATATTTACTCTTCATCAAAATAAAATAATCTAAATTATTTGTAAAGCAGCTCGTAAAGTTTTTTAATAAAATCGTTACATAATAGTTTTCACGTATATAATAAAATTTTAGAATTGCTGTACAAGATGTACACGTTCAATGTAAGATAATGAGATTATTTTATAACTTTAGTGCTTGATCATATAAAATTTGTAAACTTATCGCAATTTATGTTATTAAAAAATAGTTTAAAACACTACTTTAAATATAATATTGATTGTCAATGTTTAAAAGTAAAAAAGTGCATGTCGTGCTGACATCTGTTCTTGTCGAGCCAATTCACGCCCACAGTTAACCGAGCCTGAGTTGTTATTCGAGAAAGTCGATAAAACAAGAACCTTCCTTACCGATAAATGCTACGAATTATGCGTACATGGTGCGTGTGTAGACACCAACATTTGATATTTTTTTACTACCGACACATCCAGTGCAAACTAATCATAAGATGTCGATACGAAATTACTAGTTTAATATCATCGATGTAGAATTTCGTTTCTAAAAAGTTTTCTTCACTTAAAACACACGACGAGTATAAAATTATGTGTGTCAAGAAAATAGAAGAAATATTATTCGAAAATACCGAAAGTGCATTAAAAATACTTTATTTTTATTTTCAGAATTTTTACTTTGAATTCTATATAAGAGAAAAAATTACGTTAAAGAAAGTCTTTGATTGGCCTCGTCATTACCTGCATTTCTCAATCTCGATTTCTTTAATTTTCGACATAAAAACCATTAATATATTTTTGACGCGTAGCAAATGACCATTAGGCATTCTATTTCTGTATAAATAAAAGTACCGAGTGTCAAGTTGTGAATTATATAAATTTCTCGTTGCTTGGATAATTATTTGTCGCGATATCATTTTCTTTCGAGAATACTTGTGAGTGTAAAACCGTTCGTACTTGGGTGTTGGTTACTATTCGCTCGGGCCAACAATTTTCATTCGTAACGCGTACGAGATGGATTGATCATTGCGTTCAGGTGCCTTCGACTTTGCTCAATTTTGCCGCGAGTACAGAGAAAAGGGTTGGGTTTGCACTATTAATGAAAACTTTGAAATCCACGGGGTAAAAATTGAGTGAAAATCAAAGTGGAAATTTTATTTATAGAAGCAGTTATTTAAATTTTAGCTTTTGCGATTAAATAGGCCGTGGAATCGCGATGTTGCAAACGCTGCTGCAGGTTATATATAGTTTGAAAATACTCGATTAATTATTTAAAATCAATGTAAATAATGTATAGGAACACGTAGCTGTTGTCCGAACGTAAAAAGCTTGCAAATAACTCGGCTTAGAATCAACTCGTGAACTTTATAAAGCAAAGTTGGGACGAGTATCGAATTGAGTACCAGACGACGATGGGGATGTTTTCAATGTTTTTATCAACTTGGAAATCACGAAACGAAGCAAGTTGAACACTAAATCTCCAATAACATAAATAATTGCGTTGCAGAATATAGATCGAATCGAACGCATTGTTCGGTAAGCTAATTTATAATTAGTAAGTCTCGAGGCAGGAAAAAATAAGGAAGTCAGTTTATTATAATCGATAAATACTAAATCCCTCCTCCTCTTGTTGCATTCATTCGAGCGAGTGACAGTTTTTTTTTCATTTGCTTCTCCCAGATCGAATAAAAGTTCGATTTTGCTGCTCGGAAAAGAGCCAAGACACAATCACAGTTAAGGTCTCATTTCTCTCAATGTGCAAGATGCGCTCCTTAAATTTTAAACGAGCAACGTGGAGAGGAGCAGCGCAGGCACACGAAGCAACTCTAAATTAATTACTCGCTCGCTGTCACACCACGACACAAAAGCTCTCTTGGTAATGGTTTACCATTGTTCGTCGTATTTCTCCACTAATTACCACATCTACAGCAGTGCATGTCTCCTCCTCTCAAAAGAATGCACAGCAGGAGGACGTAAAAGCGTGGCTCTGCCCTTCTCCACGCGTGGCATTGTCGTCATCGTCGTCGTCACCGCCAGCGTCACCGTCACAACGAGACTGCGAAAGACGTCGAGAGAACGGTGAGTCCGCGAGACACCAGCGAGATCTTCGCATCAAGAAAACGCCTAAACTCCCCCGCCAGCGGCGCTTGATTCGTCCGACCCGACCCACACTCTTAGCGCGACCGGCTTAGAGATAATGGGCGAAATATTCGTCGCCCTTTCGGCACTCGCTCGCTAACTGCCCAATGACGGCGAAGGTCGATCTCGTTTGGGTATTTGCTGTTATCAGGGGGCACCGCAATCGAATCGCCTTGAGCTATTTTTTAACGCCGCCGTCTGTACGCGTGTGCGGGCATTTTTTTCGAAGCGAATATTCATTCCTCCGAGGCTGACGTTGAACGGCTCTCGATAAAAATGTAAAGGCAAACGTGTTCCTCGATCAAAGGTCAATCAATTTTGAGGGTGACGTGCGAATTGGGCTCAAGAGATAATAACTGGCCTACCAACTTTTTCAAGAAAATAACATTTCCTTACCGCTATTGCGCGCAAAAACATTCCGGTTATTCGAGCGTACGCTTGTGTGCGTTCAAAATAATTAAAATAATAATCTAAACTCTCAATTCTACATCGAATGGCATTATCGTGTCATGAATACCATTTGCGGCTCGACTAGAAGGGATTTACTTGCAGAATCTGCAAGCCTTCGCGAAGTTCATTTCAATTTCTTTATTACCTTTTGGAAAAAAAAATCGTCACTGGTTGGATTGTGAAAATGGCCGTTGTCGATGACAGAGCCTAATTATCGTGCATTAACATCTGTATCCGTACCTTCAAAATATATTCGACGATTAATCGGCGAATTGGTCTTTAAAATGGTCTTTCATTTTTTCAGACCATAAAAAATCGTTTAAAATTTAAAAAAAAAAAAACGAGATCTACGTAATTTCGTTTTTCTGCGCAAATTTTATTTTGGATCGCTTTTTTCGCGGCTATCAAAATTAAGAAAGTATTGCAAAGCAAATTTATAACGCGTTAATGGGACTGTTTACTCGAGCAATTGTTCCAGTAAGTACAGCTTTTCTCACGGGCAAATGTGTTTTGTACTTTCCATTATTCAAATTCACGATAATCGTTATTATAATAGTTTCGTTCGATAAAGTTCTTATCCGAACTAAAGGAAGATTTCTAGTAAATTTCTAATCTAGTGGTATCGTCTTTTTATATTTATGACGAAATCATTAGTTTTTAAGAGACGAATTACAATTTCAATTAGTTGCGGCGATCAAAACATTTTCTTATCATTATGAAAATAATTTGGTGAAATTTTTTTATCTTAGCTACTCGAGCCGCTTAAAACATTTATTGTTATTAAGATATGTAAGTAAGAGCCGCATTATCCTATTGGATCGTACGTATAAATTGCCCGCGATAATACGTAGCACGAAGTCTTGAAAAAGTTGCGCAATGGCAATCATTGATGTGGAACGAGAAAATTTGAAAAAAAAAATGATACTTCGCGAGGTGCGCAATAGTTGTTTTACTCTACAAAGAGATCGTTGTTGATACGTAGTTTTTAGCGAACAATTGGCATGTTGATAATAATATTAGAAATTTATCGCGGGCATAAATAATGAGAAGTTGTAAATAGACTCAGAGACAGGAGTCGATTGAACCGACAAGCATAACTGGAAATTTTCCTCTTACCTTCGCGATGACCATTTTCAGATACCGACGATAAGCAGCCATAAGCCACGAGATTTTCGAAGACCTTACGAAACGTAGATATTCCAGGAAAGAGTCGTAAATCGTTACAATAGGAGAGGATCGGAAATTACACAAGATAAAATATTTCCTATATTAAAATATGGAAATTAGCGTGCGTGGCGAGATATTGGAAAGGCCTGTCGAGACCTTCTTCTCGATCTCCTCGGACGTATAAGTATCGAGACATTGCGAGTGCCGTGTACGTGTACGGCCGTTTAATTCGTGATCGAGACTAGGAGGGAGAGAGAGAGAGAGAGAGAGCGAGCGGGGGGCACCAACAGAGACATCCAAGTTTGCCTCAGGTAGGTCAGCAACGGCTACCAAAAGAAAGCCACTTCGGCTGCACTCGGGTAGCGACGAGCAGTGGTCCAGGCCATTGTTCCCGAAAGCAACTCCTTGGGCTCTGGCCGGGTCATCGATTCCCAAAGATCTCCCGAAAACGCGGCGTGACTAAGTCGCCGAGGGAGCTGCCGCCGCCGGAGGAGGGGATAATCAGCTGACTGCAGGAGCCGCGAGACTCGGCTCCGGTCGCCGCGGAGTACGGCTGAGAAGCTCGGGCTAAGCGCACACACGCTCCCAGCGCTCATTGTCTTAGGAGGGCATCCGCGTCTTGCCTCTTGTGCGCGCCGGGGAGGAGGACCGGAGCTTTAGCACCGCGGGCGGATTTACCGATTTCCCGTGCGCATGGTAAGTTGACTATTTGGTTGGTAGGCGCTGCTTTACCGAGAGGCAGCTGCGTCGCGGTTGTCAATTGGTCGCTCTTTTGTGCAAGGGTGGGCTCGTGCGCGGCCTACAGGAAGTGTGTCGTTGGACGTATCGTGCGGATAAGATTGAGCGTGCGAAGCGGTGCCGGCAGTGTAATTCTATTCGCACTCGTTCGTTTGCTCCTGTGATTTTTCCTCTCGATCGTGCACCGATCGCTGCCTGTTTCCAGTCCTGCTCCTGTTTAGCGCAGACGAGGATGCTGCCCTCCGAGTAACCACCAGTGTCCCCCGATAACGTGGCTCGAGCTGAACTTGGCCGGAGCAGCGGATTTTTATCGATCGTCGTGTCTTTTTATGACGGAGCTACAAAGGCACGATACAATCCGGGAGTTACAAAGGAAATGCCTCGACGATTGCATCGCACTCGCCGCACTTGTCTGGCGTTCGGACACTTTTTGTAAGGTCGGCGAAAATTACGCAACAGTTTCTCTCGACTGGCAATAGCAGTGCAACGATCCGCTCTTTGTTTTGCTTAATGACAACAAGGAACGGCTACGCTTTTGCGCGCAGTGCGTAAGTCCTCGTGAGTTACTCTACTTTTTAAAAGGCGTTCTTACTCGCGCGGACTACGGAATTCATAAAAATTAGAACGTAGGTTGCAATGCTTTTATCTTACTTCCACTCGGCTCGAATTAGAATTAGAATTATGGGCTGATGAGTTTCGCGGTGCCGTAAAAGCAATAATTGCGAATTATATAAAGCAATCGGTGCAGCAATCCGGAGCTACGGACGGGAGCAAAAACAAAATTAATTAGCAACCGGAGAAACAAAAGCGTGTCAATAACGGCGATTACATTTCGAATGCAGCTGCTTATTTTGTTTTTCTTTTTTCTTTATTCCAGGTTAGGAAACAATTAAGTCGAGCACACGTGGAAAAAAATTCAGCTCGGTGCTTCTTAATTATTAATGTATCGCGTGCCGCTGCCATAACGTCCGTAGCAACGTCCTGCGAGACATAATATATACTATGCCGTATGCTGTCATGATTTATTGTCATCGCTCGCTCGTATACGTACGATAAGGCTATCGTTATTCTCCCGCAACAAAACGAGCGCGTGTTTCCGCGTCTCTGCGTTTGCCTCGGCCTTTTCTCCTTTTTCGCGTTTTTCGCCTTTTTTCGTCGTCGCTCGACATCCCGCTAGTAATCCCCTTATGAATAATTATAAAACTATTATGTAACTTTGTGCACCGCAAAGCGACAGGAAGTACGCATTTTCTCGGCCGTACAAAAACTGAAACGCTTTTAATGGAAGAAGCCGAATTATTGCACCGAACGTGCATTAATTATAGAAGAAAGTGCACGCGGCTTGCCTTAATTCATTGACGCTAGCTATAAGTCTTGCATTCTAATGCGATCTATAAAATGTGAACTTTTTATGTTTATTTAATATTGCGGAACCTATGCTGTGTGTTGAGTTTTAGGGCGAAAAAATTTATCGTTCCCGGTATTCGTAAATGTATTCTGCAAAGGAAATTTGAAAGTCTACGATTTTTGGTTTATAAATTCGGCATTAGAACAACTCGGAGGAAATTATTCAGCGATCCAAAGATTTATCGCGCATCGACTCCGCAAATCTTAAAAAGTTGAAGTTTATTTTTATTTTAAGGAGATACAATTGATGAGCAGAATGCGATCTAAAATATGTGTCGGCTTGTTGGACTTTGTCATGTATCACACACTCTACCTTAATTCTTTTCCTACCGTCAGCTCGACACTAATTTTCCGAGCTTCTCGTTTTATTATAGTTTTATACGATTTTTTCCTTTTTTTGAATATTTTTACGCGGAATTCGATAATTAACGAAGGTACAGATAATTTTAAGCGCATCAGAAATAGAGGCGTCCCGTTATTTTTATCAGTAACTCGTCAGCTCGAGCGGTTAGCTTTTTTAAAACAGCAGTATCGACACAATAATACAAAAGGAGTAATTGATCTTGGACGGCAAGTTCATCCACCCAATAGCAAATAGCCGGGACGTTTTTAAAAAACTTAACGTTATAATAAATCGTAGAACGTATCTTAGTTACTCTTTACAGAGGCTTATTGTTAATCTTGAACAATAAAAAGGCGACGCTTTCATCGAGTCGCGTGCAACAGGAGTTTTATTTCTCGAAATCGCATCGGCTTTTCGATCTTCCGTTCGACTCGTTAAAATCCAAGATTTCGTTAAACAAAACCAGTTTTGGCTCTCGGCTCGACTTTGAATTTTTCACGAGCACCGCGATTTCCAACGGGGAGTGTTCGTCCACTCGTTAGTTAAACATTTCGATTAGTAACTCAACCGCGAAGCGATCAAAACGCGTGTTTAATAAATAAAAACGGCCTGCAATCAAGCCCAAATCGCGAAATAGAAAAAGAGCTCTTTTTCAAGATGAGAATCGAAACGTTCTTGAATTAGCAAATCCAGGCGCGGCGCTGCACCGATTTCGCCGGTATTAATTTCGTCCGACCGATATTGGATACCCAGCCACCTCTCAAGGATGTTCGATCCAGGATACTGTAGACTCATTGTCACTCGATTGCGAAATCAACGCTAAGCTGAATCATAAGCCGCGGACGTGGGTATTATGCTTTTCGTTATTTTTCAAGCGGACACTTGTTGCTATTTAGGTCATATTGTTTTTAATTCACCTTATTACGCTGCTCAGCGGTACGCGGTACTCGAGCCGTATTGTGATTATTTATCAAATTATTAACGTTTAAACATTTTCGACGAATAAGCCGCGTCAACGCCTCGTTCCAGGCTTTACCTTTTTTCATCTTATCAACGATTAAGCGGCGCTCGGCGTTGAAATTTATTTTATTCCGCACATTGGGTTGCTCGAAAGCTTTTTCTCGCAAATTCAATGAAACTAATCTTTCCGAGCAGCCACGGCGGGACCGACCAATTATTGTTTACCAAGAAATACGCGCTATTAGGCGAATTAAGAAAATTGCTCGCGTTAATTATTGGAAAACAAAGTTCTTCTTTAAAGATGCAATCGGTAGGAAAAGGAAATTTTTCACAATAAAACCAAGTTATAGGTTATTGTGCCGTAAAGCGATAAATAGTTATCGCAGCATTCGAGCGATCTCCAAATAACCGAGGAGAGTTATTTTAATCTATTTTACGTTTTAGCGATGGGGCATGAATGACACTTTGCAAGTGGCAAAATGCGCAAAATCAAATCGAACCTCTTTCGGCTGGATACGAATGGTAAAAGTAGCACTCGCGGAAATAAAAAAATGCTTTTGCATTAACGTTGAACGTAGTAACGCTTGGCTTTTGCAACGTTTCAAGGATTCGAATGTAAACAATAGGTGCGTGCAACGTTGTTCGATTGTTCGTTCAGATTGCGTCCGATTTCTACGCCAGAGATTTTTATAACACCGCGCACCTCGTCTCCGTCGCGTAAATTAATTTGAATAATGTGGATAAGTCGACCGAAGTCGGTCGAAAGATCAAAAACGCTGCTAACGCGTTTGCGATTCGCCGGTGCTTTTCCCCAAAAGGCATCACCGTACAGAGAATAAATCCGCGTTTGGAAAGTACGAGCGTGACATACGTTAACAATCGCGACGAAAGGCTGGCTGGAGCGCGAAAACGCGAAAGAGTCTCGAGGAGTCAATTAGAGGTACGAACGCCGGGCTGTTCCACTGCGAGCGCGTGGAAAGTGCACAAAAAGCGCATCGTTCAAGGCCGTTGAACGGCGCTCGCGCGAGCAGTTGTTTCCGCGTTGCGCACCGGTGAGCGGGTAAATAAACACTGCGAGGACCGGTTGCGGGAAAGGTCGGCACTGTTCCGGCACTGTTTCGCGATCAAGCGCAAAGAGAAGCCAGTTATCGCGCCAGAGGAGCCGCCGAATGCAGTTTTATCTCTGCCTCAATTGCAGATGAGCGAGTAAAAGCGGATGTGCTCCAGTGACTGGATTAGATTTCGTGTCGGCACGATTTTCGTTTTTATCAAGATCGAAAGTTATTCGGCCGCCGTGCCGGAGTAACCCCTTCGAGCTTTATTTTATAGAACCTTTGAGGAGAAAACTTCTCGTCAGCTTTCGCTCCGTCCGTTTCGATTCCCATTTGTTTGATCGCAGGGCGCGATTCGCGCGGCGCTTTAATTGAATCGCGAAGATAATTATTCCTCTGCCGAACCGAACGCAGCTTGTTTGTATACACTTTCGACGCTCGCTAGATTTACCATTGCGATTGTTCGAAATGCTTTCTCGGAATCGTTATTGCAAAATAAACAAATGCTCGAGCACGCAAACAGGGATTTCGTCCATCTTCCAGGCGAATCGCAGCCCAGTGTATTTTTATCGGAAATACAAGTGCCGCAACGTCTCTTTCATTATTTCAAGTCGATCCGAGAATTTTCGAAGCCACTACCGTTCGACGTCGCTCTGGAATTATGAAAACAAGACAATTCACTTCTATCTCGGAAAAACAATAACATATTTAAAACAAGCTTTATCAATGCGACTTATCACTCATTGACTTTTTGATAAAATAACACAGCAAATAAATATTTATCTCGGCTAGCGACAAAGTTGTCTTTCGCTTCTTATTCATTAAGTGCGTACAAAGTGTCGAGGCATAATGCACGAGACGAATTTTCGCGTCCATCGCTGGGATCGAAGACTCTGCCAGCGATGGAACGGCGTTGTTCGCAGTCGCGAGCCACGGCCCATCGGTTTTTACCAGTAACTGGGTCACACGCTAGATTTTCAGCAACTGGATGAGAAAATTCAATAAGCGATTTGGCGAATGACTCGCTCGCTCGCTCGCTTGTGCGCCTGTGTCAGTTGTCGCGGTCTGTTCACCGACAGCAGAGTTCGGCTCCGCGAGCTTCATTAGTCGATAACTAATATTTCGTCGCCTTATCGATAACAGCGTTACGCTCGCTTATTTCCAAACGATCTCACGATTGAATTCACGAGTAATTGACCTTTTATTATTTCAAGATTGTTCTTTCGCAGCGATGATAATGCTGATTTTTGCTTCAAATATTAATCGAATAAGGCGAGCAAAAAATATTTTGTATCGAGATGGTAACTGATTGTCCGAGCGATGGGAAAATTGCCAGCACGTTGTTGCGTGAAATCCCGATGGGGAATGCCAGGAAAAAATGAAAATGCCTCCGTTGCAAACCAACGAATTGCTCGAGCGACAATCGAAGCGATAATTAATATGCATTTCCGACGTAATTATAATTCGAGCTGCTCGCAAGATATCGAAGCAGGCTACGAACAATCGTACCTTCTTCATTGTTTTCGCCATAAAAGACACCCTGGCGAGAAGGAGATAGACGCGCAGTGGAAGCAAGGAGGAAGTAAGGGGGCGAGCCACAAATGGAAGGACACCGCAAAATACCCAAGCTCCGGTAAAAATCGTGGCTCTGGGGTCGAATCGCGTGCATCACGTGCGGATGCAGTTACCACGACTCCTCTCCGCCTCGTGAGAAAAACCGGTACTGTTTTCTTGAGCGTGACGCGCGAATGAACGAGCGAGTACTCGCCGAGTTAGTAAAAAATCCAAAGCCCCAAAACCCGGGAACTGAGTCATCAACGGTATTTTATTGCACGTGGATCGCGCGAGGCACTTTATTT
Source organism: Platyscapa corneri (assembly GCA_018907185.1). NCBI lineage: Eukaryota > Metazoa > Arthropoda > Insecta > Hymenoptera > Agaonidae > Platyscapa > Platyscapa corneri. The sequence continues at coordinate 2,692,950 of JACCHW010000012.1, forward strand.
CTAGGGAATTCCTCTGATGTGCGAATGCTGCGTGTCGCAAGTGCCTGCAGAAATATTATTACAAACACTCGAATGTAAGCCGCAGTTCGCAATTTATTCCGCACTTGTTCGCATTTTCTTGGCGATAAATTTTCTGTTTTAAAATTCCACCGCGATCGTTAATCGACGCCGACTGTTGATAACTGAACATCTTAGATTCGAGGCACCGATTTAAATTAGATTCTAATCTAACAAAATAAACAAAACACGGCGAGTGGCCATTTTAGTTTATCACGGCAATGCAGTTTGTTGCTCGCAGCGGCTGCTGCGCGGTTGCAAATAAATTTCGCCTCGCTACTCTTTTATCAGTCGTGCACTTTTTCAGTTTTACGTGCTTCGCTAACGCGAAAATTATATCAATTGGTAAATATTAAGAGCTCGCAATAAATGTTCGAAAGCAATGTTGAAGTCAAATCTAAACTAAGCGAAACTCAATTACAATCTTGGAATAATATTTTTAGCGTTAGAGTTGTGCGCCTTGAAGCTTATTCTTGACGCTACGTTACATAAATAATTGAATAGCCAACTAGAAAGGGATTAAACTTTTACGCAACATTGATTACGCCTTGAAAACCGACTGTAATTTTAGGACTGGAAAACGCCTTAATAACTAACGAGCCTTAAATTAATGCTCGTCAAATCTGCCTTTATTTTCGCTTGCAAAAGCAGCCACGGAGCGAGCAATTGTGCACGATAAAAAAGTTGGACCGAGCGGATACTGTCGAAACGAGTCGCGGATCAGGGAACTCGCGAAAACTGTTTTCCAAAAGGTGGCGGTGCTTCGTTCTCCAACATTCGAACAACGTTCTCAAGCATAAATGCCGTCTGCCGGGGTTAAAATAAAACACATCAGCCTGTGCTTAAGAATTAACTTAGCACCTTCTTCTAACGTGTATCGAACCGTCGCTGGGCAATATTTAATTCAGGAGTTTATTTCTGTCTCGAGCGCAGGACGAATTCTCTTTAAATTTGTCGGGTTCGCGCCGAGGCCGTTGCTGCGGTTTGCACTTAATCGGCACTTTGTGGCAAACAACCGATTTCCTGTATAAAAATATCGCACAACTATGACTAACGGATGAGCGGATATTAATAAATCTCGAATATTTCCTCCGGTAGAGCAACTCCTGCGTCTTTCTCACTCCCCGCGTTTCTTCCTGTTTCCTCTTTCTCTTTCGCTCATTATCTCTTTTATTTGCTTTGTCGCGCGCGACGCTCTACCGTCGCTCTGTTTTTCGGATGAATTTTAACGAAAGCACATTTCCAGCCTTTTGCTTTTAATGTTCGAGCTTCTTTCTGTCCGCGTCGAAGTCGTGCCCGAGCGACGAGAATTACTCACGTAGCAGTATTTTAAGAGTCACCAATTAAAAGAATTATGTCGTTCGGCCTTTCCAAGTCGGAATATTTACATTTTTTTATATTGGAAAACGAATCGCGAGGCAGAAATCGATGGCGCGATAAATTATGTTTGAGCAAAATAAGCGCTCGTCTTTGCGAGCGAAAAGAGCCAACTCCGCGAATATCGCATGCTTGCCCTCGCAACTAACTAAATTACGGAAACAAACGGAAACTAGCGAACGCTGGAGACTATTTTCAAAATTTTTTTATCAAACATCCGAGCGAGCGACCGACTCCTCCAAGCGCTTGCCGTTAAATTACCAATCGAGATACGACGCAGCATTAATTTTTATTCGCGAGGGGATAAATTCCTCGGGCGAGGTATTTTTAGGTTAAATCGAAGCTCTCGCTGGCCGGGGAGTGAAATAAAAATCGGAAATCGATGAAACGGTGGACTCGTCGGTTCGGTGATAACCGTGTGCTCCAAGCCCGACACAATTCCATAATCGAGGTATCGATTTTACTTTTGTTGTCGATTACATCGAAAGCAGCGTACTCGAGACGTTTATTGATGAGCTGGCGTAATTGACGAAGGCGTTCGCTTTCTCTCTCTCCCTCGCTCCTCTCGCTGTATGTTCTACGCCGCGTGCTTTAGGATATGACGACATCCCTCCTGCTTAGCTCCGGCGGCGGTGCGAGCCTCCGCAGTACTCACGCTGCGTTCGTTGTTGCTGCTCTTCTGCTTGCCATTTATAGAAATAGCGCCGTGAGCCTGCGAAAATTGAAATCTTAATTTAGAGCGTATTTTTTTTTTTTCATCTCCTCTGGCTCGGTGCGATTGTCGAAAAGCGATTCTCGTTTGCCCGTGTTTGGACACTATTTTAACTACAGGCTTTACCATAGGCTTAAAAGGCATTTTTGCCGTTTACTGTTTGTGCAGCGAAATTTTTAAAAGCTTTAATTATTCGTGCAATCGTTGTGGATTCCGTTTTTGTTCTTCAACTCAGCCAAGTATCGTTTACAGTCATTTTTCATAAATCATTGCTGGTCGAACTGTAATATTTTCCAAGAGAGCCTTTTAATCAAGGAACGAATTTTTAAACGGAAATGCGATTAGCAAAGAAACTGTATTTATTACCGAACTTGGACAAGCGCCATTGATTTTCTTTATTCGCGATCACCCATGACGAAATTTACAAGAATCTCTGGTTGACACAAATGTAAATTGTGGATTTGCTTGCTTTCGATTAATAATTGTTAGAACTTACTTTCGACAACTCAAACATATCCGCAAGTTAATGCCAAAACTTTTAATTTTCACGCAACGATATTTTCATAAAATAAATTTAGCGTATCTTGGAGCTTAATTCGAGCAGCTTTTTCAAACTGCTTGGCTATTTTTCACGCCGAGAATTAGTAGATATTCCGTGCCCTTGAAAAAATTTACATTACGACTATTAACGTCTTGTTAAATTTCCTTCTCAAGTTCAGCACTACAGTTCACTTCTATTAAATTACATTTTAAGATCTCCCGCAGCTTATTTAACTATTCCATTCACTTTCAAAAAGAACTTATCGTCGCGTCAAAATCATAAACTCGAGTACTTCGTTTCAGTTCAATTTCACTTTGCGGTATTTTATGCGCAAAGATAAACGAGCGCTAATAAATATCGTAAACTTGTTTCGATTAAAGCAATCGACCGACAGAAAAAACGTCGCGCCACGTTCGTCAGGCTTTGAAATTTTTATCTCAAACACCAGCGACGATACGGAATTAATAATCAGAGCCGCGTTTATAATTGCAACAAAGAGATTAGAGCAACGGGGCAGAGCAGAGGCTCTCGTCGATAGGTCGCTATCATAGAAATGCAATTGAATAGGAGCAGCCGAAGCGAATGCCGAGAGACGAAAAAGATCCGAGCCGGGCTGCTTTCATAGGAGCCGGACAAAAAAGCGGCAGATATTAAATGGCAGACAGCAGCTTCGCGCACGTGTACGTTAGAATGCGTTTCGGAAAAGGAATCGTCGCAGGAACAAAGTAGGCCATTCGTTGATGGCTCGGATCTGGTCTGGTCTGGTGTCGTCACCGGAAACTGGAGCGACTCCTTCTGCAGTCCTGACAAAAGCACAGCCCCGGCCGTCCCTGCTCGCGCATACATCGCTCGTCACGAAGACACCCACCCGCCCCCTCGGGATTTCCAGTCTAACAGTCGGAACGCCTCGATATTAGCAGCGCCGGTACACGGTCTAGCGGTCGGAAATTGAACCGGACGCGAGCCTAATGATACCTTCTTCTGGCTGATTCCTTGCCTCGCCGTCCTTTAGTCCTTTGGCTATCATTACGCCCGCGGAAAACGCAATCGATCCGACTGCTTGGCCTCGCGATGCTCACGAGTGTGATTATACAAGCTTGGCTTGTTACGCCAGCTCTTCTCCTCCCCCCTTGTTTCTTAAACATCGTCCACGACCGTCGACTTGATTTATTATCCGGGAGCGTTGCAATTGAAATGCAAATGCCAATAATTGAGGATTCGAAAAATAACGATGAAAATAATGGCGACCGAATGCAAATACCTTGCGCTCTGTTTGTCCTCTACGGCTTGAAAACTTGCTAAACACGAGAATTAGACGTTGGACTCAACGGGCAGAGTCTAATTGCGATGGTTACTTTCACCGCCAGACGCCGGAATTACAAGATTTACGGAGGGAAAGGGGCTAACTAGCGACGGTTGTTTCGCGGTTATTCTCAACCTTGTGTCCGCGCCCAATCTCGACAATTTGTTGGCATCGTTCTCGAGACGACGTTTCGGCCTGATAAAGACGAATTCAGTGTTCCGGAATTAAACTTTTGTCACAACGTTACAACGTTACGCACAGCGATACGCAATCTGCTGGTTAACCTTAACCGACTGCTGCAATTGCTCGAGTCGAGGTACACGACGAAGCGTAAAATGTTAATTTAGAGTTGGTAGCAGTTATTTCGTTGATCGGACGGTGAGCGCCTGTCCGCGCGATCCACTTATTTTATTTCTGCACGCGTCCAACTGAAAATCACGCGAGTTGAAAAGTCGACGCGGTCGTTCCTCTTGGAGACTCTATAGTTAATCAATCGGGCAATTTTAATTTAGTTTCACACTTCTAAATTAAATACCATCGCCAAAATTGCGATTCAACGAAGTTGTTGCTGCAACATTTTTCTGCAATATGATTGACACACATTCGACGAGTCGTAAAGTTTGAAATAGTGCAAAAACAGGGTCCTCGCATAGCGTTTAGTGCAGGAACTGAACTAAATCTTGAGGCAGTTATATCGTGCAGTAACGTGCATACAGGTTTGCGCCATGTCGTATGGCTGTTACCGTTTATTTATCTGTTTTCACACGTGCGAGCTTTATTAAAACAAATATGAATATTATTGCACCCATAAAAGTACTCTGTCCGTTCTCTGTAATGATTTACATTATTATCGTTGTTGTTGCCAATCCGCGTTAAAAAATCTCGGACAATAATAGCCGTAACATTCAAACAACGTTTTCACACTTCGATTTCGAATAGAGTAATCGGTCGATAGCATTTGCGTCACCGAACGAGCAAGTAATGGAAGTGGCATTTAAAATCCATTTTGTGACTCGGGGTCCGAATGTTTTGCGAGTACCGCAATTTTTTATCCGCACGCTAATTCAATAATATAACGCAGATCCAAATTTTAAAGAGTAAAACAAGTCAGTGCAATCTCGTTGTTAAAAACAAAAAAAAAAAAAAGGATAATGATGAACGCTATTCAAACGATAAGATATATTTAAACAGATGCGATCTATAGCTTTATAGCACAACGTATATCGAAGATATTAAACAATTAGGATGATTTAACGAAGCTAAATTTGTTGAACTGCAAAATTTTGACGCGACTGGAAGAGGAGGAGGATTCCTCCGTAAAACAGTTGAAAATTATATTTCGCCTCAAACTTTGAAGGGTGTCGAATCGCACGACGTGGAGTGCATTACAGAAAATGTATTGAAATTAACGAGGATTGATGTCTTTAGTAATAGCAGTAATTGTCACTTTGATGTACTTTAAAAGAAAGCCGAATGAAAGCAGATAGCAGATGTATTGTATTATAATTTACGGCCTGAATCGTGATTCGAATTATAAATACAGACGATACAACGTTATGATAAAATTTGTAAAATTGGCAGATTGAAAAAAATTTAAAACATATAAAGTTGCACGTATTTCGAAAATTAAAATCAAACTTTGCCCGCTGGCAAGTGGTGTTTTTAAAAAAAATTTTGCAGCAAATAATGGTTTAGCGATGATAACGATTTATCGGAATGCCTTTTTTCATTAGCTTAAAGGCAATTGGCTTTAAATTACGTCTCAAGATTCGCGACATTAATCGCGGCTGTCAAATTTAATTTACCAGTAGTGCCAGCAGCAAACAGTCGAGCAGGACTCGAGTGCCAGCTGTTCCGCAGTTACTCCTTGTTATTAACCCGTTGTATCGGCAGCGAAAACATAGACATTTGCCGCGTGTGATTCGAAAGCTCCTCCTCGTTATGCTTTTGCAATTAATTCGAGGCGCGAAACAATGGCCAGCAGTGGCTCTCGCAATCCACGGGGGCAACTTACAGAGGCGGCGCAGTGGAAATTTCGCAAACCGCAACCGTACGCCCGACACCCGCGAGCCTCAGCTGTTTCTGGAGCGGTGTGTGTGTGTGCGTGGGCGCGCGCCGATCGAGTAGACCGACCGAATCCGCTCGCACAGGTGGAGCGCATTTGGCTCGAGTGACCGAGTGACACGAAGCGCGGCGCGTGTCCGTCTCTGCCCCTGTTTGTTGTTCCCTCTAATTAATTTGACCGCGCGTAAGCTGAACGGGGACAGGGTTGAGGAGGAGCGGCGCGATGAAAACGACAGGCCATATTTAGCCGAGCGCTCGACGCATGTGCCCCCACACGTGCAGGTTCTCGCTCGGGCCGACGTCACGCCTCCGTGAGTTCCTTTCGTCATTCCGGAGTAAGTGCTTTTCGCTCTCCGTCTCCTCTGAGGCTCCGAGTGCGATTGTACCGCGAGGGATTAATTTCTTTACGACAGTCATTCCCTGGCGGGAGACGCGATCCGTGCGATCGGCGATTCCGATAACCGGGGCACGAGGAGCTCGTTAACGGGGCCTTCGTGCGCAGTCGGGCTCGAGCAACTAGTCTCGGAGGTATTTCTGTTACTCGGTTGCCGCCAGGCTGCTTTTGCTATTCGCGATCGGCTGCTCCGGCGAAAGTCGCGCTGTCGGTGTCGTTCAAGCCGGTGAGTGCATTTTCTCGCGGGCGTCCAGAGCCGCGAAAATTAGCGTTTTCCGTGGAGCGAGAAGGAGGAAGGAGAGGCGCGCGAAGCGAAATGAGACGGAGCCGTGGCTCGCGAACTCGCGCGTACCATGTGCGCGCTGACGAGGGTCCGGGAGGCGCGATTAACCTTGCCAATCGATTATCGGCGCAAGACTAAACGCGACTGGCCGTGCGTAATGTTAATGTGGCGCTCGGCCGAGACAATCTGCTTTGGCTTGGATCGCCTCGTTGTCGCAGACGTTTTCATAAGCGGACACTATTTACCGACACAATGGTTTTCAGTTGTCTTGGCTGCATTGCGATGTCGAGCCGTCGCTGCGATTTATTGCGTACAAATTTAGTCTTCTGCTTTGTTACGTGTAACACTCGCTGAGCAATTATTCATTTCCCCGATGAAGACCTTGATACCGAAAGTATTATTATTATCATTATTGTAATATCGGCGCACCAAGTTCCTGGAGACGGAGTCTATCAAACGATTAATCACGCGCGTGAATTATTTTAATTAATTTCCCCATTTTATCGACGTACTTTGCGTTTCATTACTCCGGAAAGTGGATGAAATGAATTTGTGTAAATCGCTTTTCAAGTAGATTGAAATTCAGCACCAACATTCGTGTCTAATTCCATTTGTCGGGATGAATAAAATAAACGGATAACAATTTTTATTTTTAATTTTATTCAACTGCGACTAAAAAGATAGACCTTTTACTTTCTTTTCATTGAACAGCGTATCGAGCAATCAATAGATCTAATTTATAAATATAAAAGTTTCCAGTATTTTCAGAACAGACTATATTTCCTTTTAAATCGAGATGTGTGCGATTTCCAGAACTTCGAAGCGATTGTTAAATTATTAGATTGGTATTTAGCACGAAGAGTTTAATGCAGATTTTCTCCGATTGAATAATGAAGTTTTCTTAACCGTAATTAAATATTTATATTTCTGATATATTAAACAACGTTAGGCAGGCAGAAAATAAACAAACATTTTAAACCATTTTTCATGAAATAAGAGTCGTTAATGTTATCTTTTAAACGTAGTTACTTTCCGTATTTTAGTTGCATAACGTGAAACTTGCAACTAAGCTAGACGGAGTTAAACATTAAGTAACAAAATTTTTAGATATGTGCAGCAGTGCAAACTTAAAATTGTACGTCAATTATGTATTTGTTCTTTAAATTTACGAGTTAAAAGATATAACATTCGGTAAAATCACGATACTGTCGTATATTGTGGTAATCAATATTTTAAGGGAAAATATAATTAAAATCATAAATATTCATAGGAGCTTTCGTAAATATTAGCAAGCGTTAATTGCCTTAGAAACGTGTGATCAATCTCCGATCTCCGAGTGAATATCAGTTTGAACTAAATTATGCAAACGTATGCACCATCGTAGTGCACAGAGTGTAGGAGGTGCTGCTAAGATACGAGCCCAAGGGAATTTAAATGTTTTTAATTTATTAAAAAATGCAGTTTGCTCCGATCTGACGCGACTGTCAGAAAAACAGCAAAGTTTACCCGTAATCGGTCTTTCACTCCTTTATTATTTTTCACTTTAATAAGAGAGAGAGAGAGAGAGGGGGAGAGTAATTTGATGTTTCTCGACGATAAGAACTCGAATCACGAGCGTCCATTATCCGAAGGCACAGGCAGTTCGGGTCCGATAGCGGAGCGCCCTTTTATTATTACGCACGTCGTTGCTCGACGAAATTTTCAGCGCACGCGAACCGCTCCCTCTCGTGCATAGGCGCGCAGGTACAATTAGCACGTTCACGCCCTCGAGATCGATACGTTCGACAATGCAACGCGTGAAAAATTATTACGCACAGCCGGTGAGAAAGAGGCGGGTTCGCGCAACCTCCGAGAGTCGCGCGGATCCCATCGGCCGAATGCCAATTAGTCGACGCTCGAGTAATTCCTCGAGTGCGACTTGATTTCTTTTCAGCCGATAAAGTCTCGCCCCCCCCCGCCGTCGCCACCGCTGTTTGCCTTGCCGTGTTATGAATGGGTGACGTCAAAGCCAAATTTCACGCCGCGACGCCCGGCATCGCAGCTATTTCCCTTTTTCTAGCCCCGAGCCCTAACTAACGGGGCGGAAGTAAAGATCCCTCGCGTCAAGTCACCTCCAGCACACGGGGCGCTGCTTCATCTTCGGGGTGGCTTTTAACGAGCAAAGCTGAATTGGCTCGGAGCCCCGAGTTTCGGGTGACGAGCCTTCATTTAGGATTAAAAGTCCGATCGCTCGATGGATTTTTCAGGAAAATTTCCTCGGAGAGATACGCGCACTTTCGAGTTTACAGTTGCAAATGTCTCATTTATAAGTTATTTACGAGGAATAGTGTACGTTGACGAACAGCGCAGCTTCGTCGATTATGCGCTTTAACAACTGTAATTTCACTAGTAAAGCGTAACGAGTTTTAAAATTAATTCTAGTCTGTGTAGAAATCAATATTAACGAGCGAAATCAAACGAATGATTTGCGAGTCATTCCCTTGCTTTTCCGCGCGAGTAAGGAGCTTTCCAGTAACAGATGATTTTGCACGGCATCGACCATTGCATCGAGTATAGTAATAACGGATCGACCTATTTGTGCGTTTATAAATAAAAATTAACTTTAACGCGCCTCTGTCAGCAGGAGCGAAGCCTCCAAAGCTGATTATCTTGTCGAAGAGAGCAATCGTCGGAGTGCGAGGAGGGCTGAAGAAGTTTAACGCGAAGGAAGCTTGCATCTTCGCCCAAGTATGAAATTCTCGTTAAATTTAGAAGAGATAACAAGTATCGAGTCCGCTTTTGGTTTTCGTGAAAGTAATAGTGTTTTCAGCAATAATTAATCAATTATCAGCTTATTTGCACTTGGTGGATTCGGCCAACTTTTACATTATTCATTGCGAGACGCGGTAGAGGCTGGAGTAGTGAAACGAGCTACGAGTGAATGCCTTATTTTTAATTTATTTCGTCTATTATTTTCGCCTCGTCACGCAAAGGCTGCAGCTCGATACGCAACCCTATAATTAATCTTGCGACCTTACAGTATTTTAATCAGCTGATTTACTGCGAAAGTGAAATCTACTTTCGATCGATAAAATAGACACTTAACTCTGGTCTCCGCAAGTACTGAATTGGTTCTTTGAGCTTGAGTGCCTCGAGCGTTGTGGCAGTTTTTTACCTTGTGCGGCTGTGCGAAAAAAGAAGATGCGTAGCGAGTCGTTGTTAGCGATAGGGAGAAACGAAGAGAAATAGAAAGGACGTCGATTGGATAATCGTCGGAAGCTGTGGGCGAGAATATAATGGACTCCTATTAGAGCCTTTTTAACCATCAATTCAAGCAAATCAATTGAGCGTAGTTCCTCGGTTACTTGGTTACTTTCGACTTTATCCCTCCACCCTCCCCGCCCCCCCCGTCGTCGAGTGTGTATATTTTTCCACGTTCATACATTTATAATTAAGCCGGTGGTGTGCGTTTTTAAAAGGTGATGTTGCCTAAATGTCTTCCGTAGGCTTTGGCGTGAATACCCGAGACAGAATTTTCTTGCAGTTTAAATGTTTAGGATACGCAAAATGCTTTGACACACTTTTTAAGGAAATGCCTATTTTCTTTTGTAATTTTTAACGAGCATTTAAAAGTTAATCTTTTCTTCGTAAAAGAACTATTCTAGTGGAGAAAGTATTGAGAATATTTAATTTTTTTCGCATTTCTCGCGAGCACTTTACGTTTATTTCAGAATAAAAGTGGATCATCCTTTATATAAAAAGTAATTATCACCGAATAATTATGCTTTGGAAAATATATCAAATTAATAAGTTGAACATAAAATTATCTTAAGTATTGTCCTTGTTAATGACTTGTAATAGATTGCAAAGTGTTACCGTTATTTCTTGCTCTATTATTCATTTACGTAACTAAACAATTTCACTACTTTTGTATTGATTTTATCATTTAACATTCTTGATTATATAATTGCATAAATATTGTACAACTAATTGTAAAAGTCGCTTAAGAAACTTAATAGACCGGCAAATTTTAGTTATTTACGTAATCATTGAGTAAAAGTATATCTGTGTCTTTAAAATGTATAATTACGTATTTAAATTGCATTTTTAACGAAGTATAAAAGTTTCAAGTTTCATCGCCTGTAAAAGCTTAAACGGTTAGCGAAAATAACCGCAAAGATGCAAAAAGCAAAGACACATACTTTAAGACAATTGCGCTTTGTGGGATCGAATTAACAAGTTCAAGTATTTAGCTTTAAGCGAGCATTAAACACTAACGGTAAAAAATGTCACACTTGTCATTATGAAACGATATTCGCAGATTAATTTTCGAGCTCTAACCCAAAAAAAGACGCGACATCTGGTCGGTTATTTGAGCAGATTCCGTTTTTGCGTGGCTGGCGATAGTCGGGCATGAATATTTTAAAGCCTCGTGCACAATTAAACGTTATTTCATACTGCATAATCTAATTTATCTCGATTTAATATTAATGCACTGCATTGTCGTGTCCTCTTCACAACAAATTATCAGGATGAAATTTTTAAAATACATTTTTAAAATTCTCTAGAGCATTTTTTCGAATGTTTTTTTATCGTTGCGTGCACTTGTGTTTTCGTTTAATTGTGTTAATTTGATAATGTAATACTTTTCCAATTACAATAAGCAAAGTATTTTCATAAGTGCTTTTAAAGCTTGTAAAAATAAAACTGTAATTTAATAAAATAATAAGCAGAATAAAAAACATCGTGTAAAAGTCGGGTAGTGTTATAAGTTTTGTATTCGTTGCAGTGACCACTTGGGATGACACTTAACTCAATTAACTATTCAAGGCCTCGAATGAATAACGAACTTGAATTTATTACGGGACTCTTTTTTTGGAAATTCTTATTAAAAACGCAATTATTTTTTCTCGTGAATAATTGTTCAGAAGCCTTCAGCAATATTTCCGTCGGCAATTGCCACGATAAGAGCCTTTGGTAAAAATAAAAATTTCTAATATCGTTCGGCATTTCGAGATTCGTTGCGAAAAAGGAGAATGTGGTCACGAGTTTATGAATTACGTCGAAATCGTCGTCGCTCGTTATTTAAATTTAATAAATTTATCGTCAAAAAGCTTTCGGGAGTTTTACAACTGAATCGGGTGCATCGCGAATTATTCCATTGCACAAAGATTGCCATCTCGAAGCGGTCGAGCGGCGATCGGAACTTAAACAAAGTACAGCAATCGGCGCGGAAGAGTTCGGGCGGATCGCGAAGATGTAAGGCACGATCGGCATGCAAAACGCAAAAAGAAGGCCGAACGATTTCGGAGTAACGAAAGGTGCCGGCACCGAAGCTCGTATCTCGTTGCGTCATCGTTCGCTCGCTCATTTTGGAGAACACGGCGGCCGGCGTCCGTCTCGTTTGTAACTCGACGTGCGCTTGCGCTTTTTTGAGATCCACGATCGTGACTCACACAGGGACGGTACAGTTGTCCACTCCCGTCCGATGCGCAAAGCCGTCCATCGCCGGCTCCGGTATCTTATATTTATACATTTAGATATTAGATTACCGAGCGAAAAGCGGTTTCCAGTGGTTCGTTAGGCACTTGCTTTCCTTCCTTTTTCGTATTATATTTATCTGCGCTTAGATTTTATGGCTTTTAGAAAGGATATTAATACAGTTCAAACGACTGCGACTGGGCGAGAAATGTTGAGCTTGAAACGAGATCCTTGGGTGACATTAGCAGTATCGCCGTATTTACGCGAGCGTCTCACATTTATCTATCGCGCAAACAATAACTAATTTTCTTCCGCGTGTTTCAGACGAGCCAAGAGTACTGGTGCACGCGTAAAAGTATTGATTTGTGTCTCTCCCGATTGCAAACTCACTGCCAGGAGCCAACTTCAGGCTGTAGCCGCGTTCGAGTTTTTTCGAACAAATTCGCTGCTCGTATAAAAATAAAAACAATCGCGGCGCAACATTAGAACTCTAAGCAGAAATAAAACCTGGAATAGGAACGATGACAATGGGAACGATGTGCATTAGTTAACGACGAAAAAGACAAAGAAAGTCCGGCCAATCGTTAAATATTTGTCCATTCGCTGGATGTGAAAATGGATCGAGCGCTGCAGGAACTAAGCGTCGTCGTGTGCAATTTCCCGCAGAGCAACGCGAAAATTTGAACCGCTGCCAGGACTGGAGCTCGGGCACGTTGTTGTCGCGCAAAATTCTGACCGCAACATGGAGCGAGCGAGAAGAGCAACAACAAAACGACGCTACGAGAGACAACTTGTAAAGCATTTATCGCAGCGCCGTAAATTTAAAATGCAATTCGGGAGCGCTAAATTCGTCGCGGTGCATTAATCTTAGGTCTCCGGGGGTCGTCACTCCAGACACCGGTGCGACCGAACCAGACTCTTGCTGGCTCCAAGAGTCCGCGGGTGCACTTACTCCGCACCGGAATTCCGTGTCCGGGTTCGCCACGTGTCTTTATTCGTTCGTTGTTGGCGTCGCTGTCACCGAGGCAGTGCCAAAATAACCAGCTGCGGCTCCGGGAAGTTGAGCGCGCGAATTCCCCGAGCACGCGGACGATTCCGCGGGCAGGATTTATTCGCTCGCCGAGGGAAATCTGTCCGCTGGACGGGAAAATTGCGGACCGACTGCCGGTGCGTGGGACGCAGAATTCCCTTGAAAATATGTTTCGTGGAACGACGGCTAAAGTAGCCACTCAGCCCAAGCTGCCGTGATTCATTACTTTGGATTTGAACGGCTGTCGGATGTATTTTGGAAATCTCGAGGCTCGCACTTCCTAAGCTGCGTTCTTAAAGTCTATTTCGAGCCGGCCATCACCAATTGTCCGCTAGATTTCAGCGACTATTCGCACCGAGTATAGTAATTTATAGTTGTTCCAGTGGCGGCTTAATTGCAAGCCACGTCTTGGACGCGGCTATAAAAGAACAGCGTGACCGAGACGAATGCAGCTTCTGCGAAACAATCCTCCGACCGCGTAACGGGTAACAAGGGAGTCGAGGAGGGGCAAGGGAATGGAGCGCAAGAGCAAAAAGAAAGCCCCGAGTGTTCGAAAGCTCCCGCCTCGCGACAGCGCCGCCTAGCGGGGGGTCGTCCAGGTCCGCGCGCGCCGAGGGATGCACGCATTGATTTTCGGCCAGGGTGGGGATGCAGACGCTCGCACGCTTCAGCCAAATAAGGAAGGCCGCATGTGCGCGCCAGCCGGGAGAAAGGCAGGAAGCTCGCACACGACGCGCAGTCTGGTACCCCGGGCGCGTCGGTGTGAACGCCGCGCGATGGCCACGAGCACCAGCGGAGTTGCTTGAGTCGCGGAGGCAGCCCTGCGAGTTCACGCACCGAGTGCGTTGGAGGTTGCGTTCGCGCGATCAGGAGCCGTTGCCGTAGCTGCGCCCGAACGGAAGGTTGGTGCTGATTGGTACGGTCCTGGCGGTCCTCGCCGCGGGCTTGGCGAAGCCGAGGACGAGGGTAGAAGCGCGCGCGCGTCCGCCTGTTTACGAAGCCTCGCTCTCCTCCAGTCCCGTGGCGCTCTTCTTCCTTTTTCTTCGACTCTCACCCCCGGAGTCGCTGGCTCCCGTCCCCCTCCCCGCCCTGCGCCGGCGTCTGGCAGAGGGGAGGCAAAGTCAGGCTTGGCGTCCAGCGAGCCAGACACGCTGCGTGTGTGCAGTCGGGCAGTCAGCGCTCGTTGGGCCAGTCGCAGTCAGTTAGTCAAGGCAGGTGAAAGCGGGATTAGGCTTCTGGGGGTTGGAAGCGGACGAGGCGATTAACTTCTGGGCCGCCGTCGTGGCGCCTCTTGCGCTGCATTTTCAGTGCGTCGCTTGGTAGCGTTGCTTCGCCGCCTCCGACCATGGGATTTCGTCTCTTGATCTGTGAACTTGGCTCTCGTGTCGTTCAGGGTGAGAGGCGTCTCGGTTTCGGTAAGTTCACGAAGAGCTTCTCTCGGAACACCTGGGTTGCGACCAGCTAACGCGCTCGCGCTGTAGTTGTAGTTGTAGTTGTAGTGCTTGTCGTACTTACACTTTCGTCACATCGCTTGACTTGTAAAAGATACTGCAAAACATTTACCTGAAAAAAGAAAAGAGAAAATAAATAAATAACCAACGCTTTTTATCAGCCGAGTATCGCTGCCTTTATCGATGCAGCAAAGTCTTGTTTACGCGTGCACTTGCCGTTGAGATTTTTTTACTTTTTAACGCTCCGTTGTCGAATGAAATCCATTCGATTGCCACGAAATGCGGAATGCGCTTTATTCTGACGGCCCTGTTCGAAGAGATCAACTTTGAAGTTTACTTTTCCGGAAAGCATTTCTCCGATTATTGATTGAAACTTCGACAATGGGCCAATAAAACGCATTCGAGAATAAATTGATTTATTATTTACATCGTTTATCGGAAAAAATGCGCCGGATACATAAAATTCTACTAAAGTTGTGCACGTTGTGTTAGTGAAGCGCGACACGATAGACGAGACTTTTAATTAGATGGAGTTTTAAAAAAGAAAACTGGTCTCGCTTGAATTATAGCATTTTTATCATCGGTAAATATTATATCGCTGTGTCGCGGTTTTAAAATAATTGTACGCCTTATTTGATTGTATTGTTCGGTGAGTAGTTGTGCAGTTGTTAAATATGTTCCAATTACCGGAATACGCGTTCGCGTTACTCGTTTCCTCCTATAATTCATTGACAGTAACGTCATAAATATTTACCGAAAGATAAAGTAGCGGCAATAGCATTTTTCCTTTTTGTTGTATTCATAAAAAGTGCCTCTTTCATATTAGAGTTGTCGGGGTCAGGTGTCGCTGATGCTGCGCTATTTGTGCATCCGGTCTTCCGCTTGAAAGGTGCACATATGCTCGATTCCACGACAAACGAGGCCACTAATAATTCAAAATCGTTCAGAGGCGATAAATTTGACGTAATTCACTGGAAACTGTCGAAGCCTGCCAACACGCGGCCAAACGCTAATTTTGACAATTTTATTGGGAGAAGCTTATTTCGTATAAGTTTATTACGTATCCAGGCGATTTAAAAAAGTTTTGCAAAGTATTTATTATAAATTTTTAAATCAACGTCGAATAAAATTTCTTAAATTACAGGCTAGGTACAACGGAATTTGATTAGTTTGCCACTTTTTTTAACAAGACGAAGATTGAAGCGCCAAAAACATTTATAATGCGATGAATAATAATAGTGGTATTAGTTAAAGGAACGAAAGCAACGCGCTCGCTGATGAGCTAATTAGTTTATAATTAAATATACATTTAAATTTACACGTACCAGCGAAAATGATAAAGATTGCGGGCACGAGCCCGCGAAATTGTGAAATTGCAACTCGCAAAAATAGGAAACTACTTTTATAAGAATAAGCTGGGCGCCGGAAAAGTGAGTTTGTACGTTATATATTTGAAAGAGGAAGTCGGGAAGAGAGACGGGGTTTTCACTTTCCTCTTAGTCACTTTGATGCGTGTAACGCTGCAGTCGTACGGTGTTGCTGTCTCGCTCTCTCTCTCTCTCTTCCTCTTTTTTTCCATTTTTCATTCTTTCATTCCTCCTCGCCGGTTCAGGGAATTTAGCGTTTTCGTCGCGCACTGGCGTACCTATGTACGTGCATATATATAGGCCGGTGCACATGTAAGAGCGTGTGCCGTGCGCCCCGAGCCGCCCTCGAAACACGCGATGCACGATTGCGAATCGTAGCGAGTTTTCGCACTCATTTGTGAAAGCGTCTGCGTGTGCATCAGACGCTTTTAATTGCGAGCAAGACGAGCTTGGTTTAACCGACGCTTTAATTCGGTTCGCTCGCTTCTGCATTTTGTTTGCTTTATCTCGAAATACGATTGTCTTAATCGGAAACGATATTGCGGGCGTCACCGTCGAGATTTACAGATACGAGACACAAGATGCATATGTATATATACGTGCGCTTTTCATTTTCATTCGGTGGAAGTGTGGGTTTGAGCGTTCGAGCGAGGCTCGGTCTTTCTTTTCGTAATTTCCAAGCGACGATACTTGGGTCATTTCTTTAATGCGACGAATCACACTCAACGTCGAATTCGCCTTTACAATCCAAGATAAATGTTAAACTTTCACGTTCGTAAATTGCTATTCCGCTTTTCGTCCTATATCTGATCGATCAATTACGTAAATCTTTGAGTAGCTGGAGATTTTTAAAAATAAAAGTCCTAATTATCTTCGGGAATGTCCTCGCGATTGGTAATTGTTATCTAAAATAACGATCAGCCTTCTCCCGTCGAATATGGAAATGTCATCGACTCGAATTTCCAAAGAAAGCTTATTTCGAGGCGAGCGAGAAAAAAGTTTGCGCGCTGCTCTTGTTAAGAATGTCGCTCTTAAAGTACAGTGTTGAAAATTTTCCAATATCAATTAGGGCCAAGTCGCGCGAACCTTATGCACGAAGAATTTTATGGATTACACCGCATCGCCACAACTCCGTTGGGCGAGGCTTATGAAGAAACTTAATGTGCTCTCGTGAAGATAAGTGTGCAATTAAAAAATGAAAAATTCAGGCCTACAAAAGCGCCATTAGCGGGACAGTCGTTCGAACAGTTTGCACAACACGAGTGCGTAAAGTCTCTGGCGTCGCGTGGGGAGGGCTCAGACTCGCACACACACACTCGTACGCACGCGGGCGCATCTACGACAGCAGCTAGTGCCCGAGAGCTCGCGGATTTTCGGATTCCAAGCGCGGATGGATTATTCCGTCTGTTATTGCGAGGGCTTATATTGGATTTGCGTTGACCGCCCCCGCGAGAATTATCCACGTTTTCGTCCAATTGCTCGTTCGTTAACTTTCCTTCATTTTTAGTCGGCGCAAGGCTTTGTTTCTCCGCAGACGCCCTTCGAAATAAGTTCTGGCAAACTTTCGTGCGGGCAGGGTAAACGCTGAAATTGAATCGTTACTTTTTAACGATCTTATTCGTGTACGAGCCTCATCGGCCGTTACAAGTTGAAAGTTGATAAAAGGGGCGAAGCGTGCAAACATATTTTCCTTCGAGGCAGTAACGAATGATGGTGTAATTTTAAAAACTCCGACTAATGACCCGCGGAAGATTAATAAAAACTTGCGTTGTTAAGTTTGTTCATCCTTGACTTGGATAAGAATTAACGGCAACGACAACCAATTCGTAGGCGCGAGCGAAAGAAGAAGCAGCGCTTTGACGAAAACTATAATCCAAATCATGTTTGCCTTTTCTTTGCAGATGATCGCTAAATTTTGACGGCTTTTAAGTTACAAGGAAAGAAATCGTCATTCGTGATGGGGAAACTTCTCAGCCTTTTGGCTCGAGACGAATCGACCTGCTGCACTCCTCAAAAGTACGACGTCTTCCTGGACTTCGAAAGTGAGTTACTTTCTTCGCACAACTTTTAAAATTCGAGAAAGAATCCGTCAATATTTGCAACGTAAAAAGATAAAAAACGTGGCCGGTGTCTCGATTTAATCAGCTTACGAATACGATTCCTTTTTCTCTCGCGACACACGTTAAAATCGGTTCTGCAGCGAAGCGCAGATACGGATGCGCAGCAGGAGAGTGTGCCAAGATGAAAGTTCCGAGTCTCTCCGCCCTCGTTAATCCGCGTATCGATTTCAAATAATTGAACGGGACTCGGCAGCAATAAAATTCAGTTCCGAGCGCTCGGGCTTTTTGCGCTCGGAGGAGGCTCCGACAACGCGAGTAGGCGATAACTTAAGATGTTAATAACGATCCCTGTCTCAGATGCGCAGCCCTCGGACATCGAGCGCGACACCTTCGAGGCTGTACAGCGGGTCCTGAAGAATTCCGAGTCCATACTGCAGGAGATCCAGTGCTACAAAGGTGCCGGCAAGGAGATACGCGAGGCGATCTCCGCACCGACCGAGGAGTGTCAGAGGAAGGCCTACCTCACGGTCGCTCCGCTGGTGGCCAAGCTCAAGCGATTTTACGAGTTTTCGCTGGAACTCGGTGAGTCCTCCTGCTGATTTTCGTTTTCCCGTTACGCCAATCGAGTCTCCGAATCTAACAATCTGCTATTATACGACACACGTGGACTTAGTCAACGATTTTTCTCTCTTTAACGTTAACCGATGGCCTCAAACTTGTTTTATGGCCGCGCCGCAGCCGCTTTTAGCTTCTGCTCGTGCTCTTCCCTTCGATCAAACGTACCATTCAATCATTCGTCAAATGTTTTAATGGCGCTAAAACAATCTACTACTCGCTGTAACAGTTTTGCCAAATGCAACGACCGCTGCCACGCAAAAGGCCTATCCTCTTTCCAGAATTAAAAGAAGCGATTATTTGGCGATGGCGATGCAGGAGATTGGACGAAAGTTCAAGCAACGGGGAACGCGTGTATTTTCCGAGATGAATGTTATGAAAAAATACTTGTTCCTAGAATATTATTGTTATTGTTTATCACAGTTTGAATGGGATCGCAATTACAGTAGGAATAAATTTCCAGCTAAATTTCAAAACTAAACACTCGTTGTATTTTCGTTGAGCTCGTAAAAGAATATCGTTGTAGCAATAGCCGCGTTACCTTTCGACGTATCAATATCGAAATTCAATACTCGAGGAATAGGCGAAGAGGCGAGTGCCTCCGCTAAAGTTTGAAGAGCCGCTCCACGCGTTCTCACCTGCCCTCTGGGCGCACAACTGCTCCCAAGTCTGCGAAACGCTCAAAGGGCTCGAGTCTTTTAGCCGCCCAGACAATGGCCAGAGCCCGAACTTAATATCGCGATCTCGATTTCAGAGCGGGTAGTCCCGAAAATCCTGGGCCAACTGTGCTCGGGCCACCTGTCGCCGACGCAGCACCTCGAGACTCAACAGGCGCTCGTCAAGCAGCTCGCGGAGATCCTCGAGTTCGTTCTCAAGTTCGACGAGTTCAAGATGAAGACGCCGGCGATCCAGAACGACTTCAGCTATTACCGGCGCACGCTCACGAGGGCGTCGCTCGGCCGCCAGGACAACGCGACCGAGCGCGACCTCATCGTTGGCAACGAACTGGCGAATCGCATGTCCCTCTTCTACGCCCACGCGACACCCATGCTGCGCGTATTGAGCAACGCCACCATTACCTACCTCATGGACGTAAGTTTGAGCAACGTTATTTATCGCTAACGGATACTAATTCGGCCGTTCCACGCTGGCTTCGATCCCCGTGGGATAATTTTAAGGCTAGCGAATTAGCGATTGCTAGCCGCGGGAAATTGCTCGCGAGAGGCTTAAGCGGTTTTTAGTTTGTCACTGGAATAAAAGAGTCCAGCTTACAAGCGTTTGGCGCGTCGCGTCCCAAATGTGAGACGGAAATCAAAAAGCAAACGACGGAAAACGCTCTCCTCGTTTTCGCAATGATTTCTCACAGTTTCGTAAAATCCAAATTGAAATAAAGCTTCGTTGCTAATGCGCCTTTCTTTTTCAATTCTTGAAACAGAATGAAGATATACCAAGGGAGAACATCACCGAAACTCTGGGCACGATGGCCAAAGTTTGCCTGAGGATGCTTGAAAATCCGTAAGTGAACACGTCCCCTTTTCTTTTAGCAGCGCGCACTTGCGCACAGAACCGTTTCAAGGGATATTTCCTGTTGTACAGGAATTTGCTGGCGCAGTTCCAACGCGAAGAGACGCAGCTATTCGTTCTGAGGGTGATGGTTGGTCTGGTTATTTTGTACGACCATGTGCATCCACAGGGGGCTTTTGTCAAGGGCTCGAACGTCGACGTAAGTTTAGCATTACAATACCAATTCCTGGCCATACATTATTAACGCTCAAGCACTGATACTCTACACTTATATCGATGAAATAAAGATTAATTAACTGCATCGAACCAACGAGATTAGCTTCTGCAACAATTATTTTTAATTTTAGTACTTTCTTGATAAACACGGCAAAATGCATTATTTCAGTATTCTAAAAAATATTCTATTCGATTTTTATTGCTTTTAATTTTTCAGTACATTATCAAAGTATCGAGTTAAATTTTTTCAATATTTTTATTTTTTGGTTCGTTGATGTCCTAATCACATTTTGGAGTTTGAAAAATGATTTGCACAGTTCTACTCTTCATTATTTGCTTAGAATTCTTAAAATTTCGACATCCAAAATTTATATTTTGATTTTGTGAATTTTTAATTTACTTTGAGGTATTTTCAAAGCGCGTATTTGGCACGAGACCTTCAGTCTTCAATTCTAATAGAATCCTCTTCAATTGGTACTTATATTATCGGCTGTTAACAAGTTCGTGTACTCGAAACGTTTTTGGTTGAAGTTTCAGCTGAGCACATGAAATAACCTCCGAGTTACTACGCATGTGTTTGTAAATTAGACATTATTTTAAAAATTAAACATTCTGTTATTATAGTGGCATTAATAATGCAATTTAATCTAGGTTATTGAACTGCATAATAATTGCATTTGTATACAGAATTAGTTTAAAGTATATATATTATTGACAAAACAGCAATACCAGTGAACAAATTTTTAGCTTTGATAATTAGCTTCAATTGCAAATAATAATTTAACGAGATCGAGGTGCTAAAATATTATCAATACTATCTTTCAATAGCTATCGAGACAATATTAATTTTGTTTTACAATAAATTAAGTCTCTTTTTACCGTGAGACTATTATCATTCACCTTCCAAAAATAAAAATAACATTTGACAGGCTGTTATTATCGATCAGCGTTTCAGCTTGTTTTGCGAAGAAATATAATCTTCAGATTTATTTGTATTTTGGGCAACTTTACCCGTTTGTCTTTGCAGTGTGTTTTTCCTTATTTTAAGAATATTCACTTACAAACACGTTCTAATATTTTAACAGTTTTGTCATTTATTTTAAAAAGTGTAAACGTATCGGTCTTGCTATGGTAGTTAGTTGTGTAGTGTACAATCAGAACACGATTCGACCGGTTACCGTCTATACAAGCGAAAACTTAAGAAACTCACTGCTTTTTTGTTCTATGGCTAATATTTAATCTTTAAAATAAATAATTATCAAGTATTTTATTTACGTCTGAATATTTTCAATATTTCAATATTTGATTTAATTTTTATACTTTATTTCAGAAAATTGAGAACACGTGGATATTTACAATATTTATTATAAAAGTAGAAGGCATTTAGTTGCGAAACGAATAAAACTAATATAGGGGGTATAATTTGAAATGTATAGTTTGACGGTGTTGAGGAGGTTAAAATGAGAGTTTGAATTCGTCACTGTTTCCATCGATAAGACTACTTCTCTAAATATTGTATTTCTATTTTAAATATTTATTAAATTAAAAAGTTAGTTTAATTACAATTATAATAGGAAAATTGTTTAAGAGCCGGAAATGAATCGGGATTATTATTATTATTATCGTTATTATTTGCTTTTACTATAAACATAGGTAAGAAAATTAGTAGTCATTTCGCGTGGAAATATAACACGCGAAGAAAAATGTTAGGGGAAAATATTTTATTTTGTTCACTTTTATTCGATAATGTTCCAGCATAAATATTTTTAAAGTTGTAATTGCCGTTACAATAATTACAATGAAAGTAGAGAAAAGATCTGCTGCTTTTAAACGCAGTCACGTCCGATGCAGAACAATTATGAAATCATCGTACAATTAATAAGGCTAAAGTTGCACTCCGATTGCATTCTTAGATTTAAGAAATGCAATTAGAAAGTGGTGCTTATTTAAAAAACAATTCGAGCTGTCAGTCCTCGAGGATGCGAAACGGGCAAGTAAACTTACTCCGACCGAATGTTGCAGGTGAAGGGCTGCGTAAAACTGCTGAAGGACCAGCCGCCCTGCAAGAGCGAGGGTCTTTTAAACGCTTTGCGCTACACCACGAAGCATTTGAACGAGGAGAACACCCCAAAGAATATTAAGAACTTGCTAGCCGCATGATTGCCGAAGCAGCGCGGCTGTTGCATTCGAAATTGAACGGTTACAGGCACATTTGCGATTTACAATCGGCGCTCGTCGCTAATTCTTTCTCGTTGAACGCCCTTATCTCGAAGCAAAACCACGCTCTTCTCTTTTTGGCGATCCGAAGGAACCAGCGATCGGAGGATGTGCCGAGGCTCGGTATGGAAATTCACCGAACAATGGAAATTCTTTCTTAACGCTTGTACCATAGAGGTGGACAACTCTCGTGTCTCCGGAGTAAACACTTTTCATTATTCTCGTGTAGGTGGCGGCGGCGGCGGCTAATTTGCAAATGTTTACGAAAGACTGTGCACGTATTCGAGTTTTTATTGTGAAATATCGATTCCCGAACACATTTATGCAGAGGCAGATAAACTTTGCATCGACGATCGATATTGAGCGAGAAACACGAGTGTTTATTGCGATAGGGCGATGGTTGTTCATTTCAACATTCGAATTAAAATTGATGACTGAAACTTTTGAAATAAAAATATTCGCACGCAATATTATGTAACAATATGTAAAGATAAATAACAAAGACAATGAGTTGATCAAATAATTATGAAAGACTATCGTACGAGGAATTGGAGCGTACGAGCATTTAGCTGCGCGTACGTGCATCAGAGGCGCGTCTTTAATAGGACATCGGTAAATCATATTATTATTATTATTATTATTACTATTATTATTATTATTACCGTCATTGTGCTGTAGCAAGTTATGTTATTGTGCTCATTACTAATATTGCAACGCTGTACAAAAAGGATCCCGATAATTCGTAGTAGATAGTTATAAATTAAAGTTACAGAATGCTCATTATCATTGTAGTTGTTTAAAAGACGTTAGTATCTGTCGATTCGTAAACGAACAAGGCATATGCGTTTATTTATGTTAAATTTTATTTTAAAGTAATTCTTTCGGTGTTGCGAAGGCGATATTCCCTAGTGCGAGTTATCAGTAATATTTTATAACATTATCATTAACTTTTATAGACGTTGATTATTCTATTTCTATAATTAATTAAAAGAAGAGTCGAATATTTCAGTCCTACGTAAAGATTTTAAAAATTACCTGGGTAACTTTACAGCTGCAGTAAAATTTTCAACGTCACTTCATTTTTTAGTTTGAGCCGACGAAGGATGCTAATGTCCAGTTATCAATAATTAATCTCTGAACAAATGCGAAATTATACAAGAAAACGATGAAAGTAAATTTTTGTAAATCCGAAATATTCTGTACTCGTCAATATGCGTTTTACAATTTTTCCGAGCATTTGTATTTATATTCAACTTTTTTATACATACAATTTACAAATTGCGAGTTGACTGTTTGTGAATATTTTACGTCTTCCCGTTGACTGTTAAAGCAGCGATATTCAATTAAATTCCTTTTTAAAAGTCAATAAAATGGATTATTAATATAAGTATTCATCGAGTTTGTTTTTTAATCTATACGGTTATTTTTAATGTCTTCGAGTATTATAGAAAGTGATTATACAATTATAAGAATCGTGATTGTCTGTAAGAAATTGTCTTAAAAATAAATCTGTTAGAAATGCATTATGTTACACGAGCACACATTAGTTTGTATTATTTATTAGAAATCTTGCGAACAATTGCTTGATGGAATAGCAATTCTGGAAGTGGTTGAAATGATTTCTAACTAATATACGTTAATGCACTTCACATATTTTTAGGTATTGTTTTATTTGTTATTTAGCTAAGTAAGTGATTAATTTGAGAAACAACTTTGCAGATTGTAGCAGCATTGATATTATATTATAGATAAAAGTTGCAGTTCATTTTATTTATCGGCAATGCAAATTAACGCTTTGATAATTAGAATTAAATTGTAAAAACTCTATAGCGGAGAAAAAAAGTAAGAAAATTTAATAAACTGCTCCAAATACAAAATATACAAAATGTAATTCAATTATATAAAACCGGTAAAAGCAGAGAAACAGTAAATTTTTGAGGACGAGGAATCGTCAAAAGAGTATTGCCGAGAACCAAAGACATAAAAAATATTGAAATATCCCTGTACATTTTGTAGAATCTTGCAAAAAAGTGGAAGCTAAACCATTATATATTATAATCTAAATAAAGAATAACAATGTATATCTGTATTATTGCTATTCAAATTTATAAAATAAATACTCATAATATGAATATTGTGTTTTTCTTCAAACTAAAAGGAAATAACGAAGAAATTGATGCTTGTGATAAAACAAAGAATTAAGACACTTATAAAAAGTAATTACAAGATTATTTTCTATGATTAATAGAGTTTTCTCGAATATTAATAAAATGATACGCAGTTTTTAATTTGAAGGACATGAAGGAATGAAAGATACAAATGTGACAACAAATTCTTTAATCTTAATATTTTGTAAGATTCAGTTGCATTATGAGAACTGAATGTATGAATTTATGTAGACTAAATATTGTAAATCATATTGTAGCTACGTTTTAAGAAATTTAAAATTTTGTCTCAATTCAGATAGACGCCATTTTATCCAATTTCTTCACATGTATAAAATGTAGCGAAAGTTAAAAAAGGAATAACATAATACAGTTTGAAACAAAAATGTTTTTTGAGCACGTCTTGCATGACACGTTAAGGAACCTTATTCTCTATCTCTTGTATAGAAGCACAAATTTTTCCATTTCGCCTGTTTCAATCGCTATTTTCTAGTACAAATATGTGGTGAATGACGTTATGTCAGTGAAAATACAAGTATCGATTTGTAATTGCACTTTCAAATCTAGCGATTCGAAACTGTGTAACACGAGAGTGAAATAAAATCATACGTCCACGCGTATGTAAATGAGATATAAATATATATGTATTAGAAAAAGTTTGAGATGTAGAACTTGGAAATATATACTAATTATTGATAAATATTTGTAACGTTTTCCTTTTTTATCCTTAAGTAGCTCACTTTTATACCGATATGTTACGAATGAATAATACATATAATATTTTAAGAATTTAGTATAAGCAATTTAAAAAATATTTAAAATATTTTGTGATTATTTTGTGTTCTTTTTTATGATTTTTTTATCTTAGTTCATTTAAGTAATGATAGTTTTGAGTTCATATTTAATTTACTGATTATTCAATTCATTTTATTTTAGCGTAGAAATGAGAAGGAATTAAAATGTCCTTTAAAATTATTATTTATAAATTTCTATAAAAATTTGTTAAAATAAACTTATATCCGTAACCATAAATCGATCGTCGATAAGGTAGATATTTCATTTGATCACGCTGACGTGTCGTGGATATGTTGCAGTGCATCGCAGATGTCGTATTGTAGGTTTTTAAAATGTCAAAGTAATCAGTGTGATAATATCGAACACCATGGACGGTAACAGGATGAATTCCGGGGACCAACAATTTATATCTTTTCAAGATTTTCCAAATACAAGTACAGGCACATCAGCACAGATGCACGTTGATTTAGGAATGCCTAATCAGCAGCTTTTTGGGCATTTGCACTCTGATCCTTCTGGTGCTGGAATTATGGAGGATCTTCAAGGTTTCCCTGGTGGTCAAAAAAATGGTAAAAAATATTAATTATCTTACAATACATTGCTTTTGATGATAAATATTACGAAATTTTTCATATTTATTGCATATTCTTAAAATTATCCGAATTTTGTAATGAATGCAAAATTAAGGTTAGTTTTGGCAACATTAATATTATAAATTATTAGTACTCTTAAACTTTAAGTTTTTATTTATAGCTTATGAGCAATTATGTTTTATATTTAGTACCAAGAAGTTTTTGGACAGTAGAATATTATCAAAAATTTTTCAACATCAATACAAATGATGTTGTGGAAAGGTTAAAAAGATCAATGATACCTCATGGAGTGGATAATTATTTATTAACCCATATAAGACAAAATCCAGATTTATATGGACCATTTTGGGTTTGCATCACTTTAATATTTACAATTGCGATAAGTGGAAATATTGCTAATTACTTCCAGACAGCAAATAATGGTAATTACCACTGGAAATATGAGTTTCATATTGTATCTTATGCTGCCACTTGTATATTTTTGTATGCCTGGTTATTACCTCTGATACTATGGGGAGCTTTAAAATGGTCCAAAAGTCAAGAAGAAACTATGGATGATGAATTAATAGAGGTACTAAAAAAATTAAAAATTATACAACTATTATTTTTAATATAGTATTATAATTATTATAATTTATATTACGTTGCAGTCTAATACCTCAATTGGCCTTCTAGAACTTCTTTGTTTATATGGTTATTCTCTTACAATTTATATTCCTGTAGCATTTTTATGGACAATACAAATAGGATTATTACAGTGGTCATTAGTTATAGTTGCCACAGTTTTATCTGGGGGTGTTTTAATAAGATCTCTTTTACCTGTCATTCCAGGTAACTATCTACACATGTAAATTCAAAATATATTTTCACTCATGTTAAATTATTTAAATATTCAGCTTTAAATGTTTAAACAAAATATTAATTTTTATAGGAATTTTAAAGAAATTATTTAAAATGTATTAAAAACTTCATAATATTATAATATTTAGCTAGTTGTAATGCATAAATGAAATTACAGAAACTGATTTAAATTTAAAACTGAAATAATGCAAAATTAAAATTTAAAAAAAATATATTAAAAAAGTAAATTATTGTTTTATATTTTTATTTAAGGAAAACAGAAGCCAATTTACACTGTCGTTATACTGGGTATGCATTTAATACTTGCTGCAGGATTTATGTTATACTTTTTCCATGTTCCATCAACTTCAACACATTCTGATATTACAACTTCGACTACATCCACAACTGTTGCCAATGCTAAACTTATGCATTCTGAAGGATTTAAAAATATTAGTATATCTGCTAAGTCTTAGGATATTACACAGCTATTTATAGTTTATTAAAGGCTGATTAGTCTCTAAACGTGATAAATATTTTTTCAGCCTCGTTTTTTTTTTAAACTATTGTAATTATTAAGTATAAGTTAAAGTGAAAATAAGTGATATAATAATAGATTTAAGCGATTCCTGTATAACAACAAAACAATGTCTTTTCAATCAATTAATAAGAAAATGAATGAGTTATATGAAATAAATTTATATTTATTTATTAAAAAAAGTGTAAATGTTCAAAAGTTAATTTATTTATCGTCAAGTAGCATTTATAGTAATTTTTATTTTCACTGAATTACAGTTCCTTAATTTTTTTATAGACGACACTTAATACTATTAAAGGATACTTAAAAAAGTTGAAGTAACTGCGTTAAAAATTTTACATTTTTATTATACCGTTAGTTCGAGACATGGGTCCTTATTATAATACAGATATTTCGCATGATAGAGATAAAAAATAACAAATTAGGAAACTAAAAATATACTAATTTAATTTTAAAAAGTCAGTGCGATCATGGCACTGTTTCTTACTTTTGCGTTATTCGTTCTGGTGTTAAATAAACTAGTCTCAGTAGTTATTAAATAGTTTTTATAATAATCTTATAAAGTAAGTAATATTTTTAATCTTTCATAATTTAAAGAACATACTTTTATGATTATTACAGTATCGTATTTTAAATTAAAATTGCCTACAATTTATTTAAAAAATTAAAATTGCCTAAAATTTATTTAAAAAATTAAATATACGAGTTATATTAGATTAGAATTAGATACCAAGATGTAAAGCCAACTGAATTTAATATTATGAATATTATTGATCATGCTGCAGATGATAAACTGATTTATTTTTTTAATTTCAAACTCTGGTACAATTATGTTTTATGGTGATCTCAATGAAATCTGTCTTAAAAATGAAAGAATTAATCGGTGAAAACGTGTTCGTTATAATTTTTTGTTAAAAAATCATGTAAAATTTAAATTATTCTAAAACTCGTATTTGATAAAAAACGAAAACTGTTTCAGGTTTAAACCATGTCTATTGGATAAGAATGTCGGTATTTTTAAAGGTTAAGATTTATTCAAAGTTACCGTACAAGCTTATATCTCAATAAAAATTTTACAATACTCGATTGAAAATTTTATCGAAAGAAATACTCGAGTCAAAGATTGTGTTATTTGATATTAGAAAATATTTCTTGACTTTTCGCTTTCTACTTAATATATATAATCAAAGACTTTCTAAAGTATTATCAATTTATTAATAAATACCTAATATTAGCAATCACTTTCACCTAAGTCGACTGTTTTAAATTTAATTCTGATTTGAGTGTCAAACGATATTGGAAAGTCAAATTCAGAATCCTATTCAACCGTGTTCTTTAGAAATAAATATGATTATTTTTGTTTTAAGTAAAAGATGTAATTAGTAATTTGGTTAGGCTCTTAATGGTTTATTTAATTTAATATTTATAAATGAGTGAAGTTTGCATAAATGAACAAATTTTGCAGTAGTGAGTGATGCGTATCTACGAAATTTTCTTCCTTTTGATTAGAAGTTGTCTTGGAAAACACGAACTAAGGGACTGTCTTATAGATAAAAGTTCCTGAAAGGTTTTTTTTCTTTTGCGACTTTCATTAATTATTGCTCTTTTTTTCTTTATTTTGTTCTTTCTAATTTTCTTTTTTCTCTTTTCTTTATCTTTCACTTTCTAATTTTCTATTTCTCTCTAAGAGTGTCTACTTCAGATTCTCTCTCTTTATCTATTTGTTTCTGATTTTCCTTTCTTCAACTTTCTCAGTTATTTATTTTGTTTTAATTTTAAAAAAGACTTGTTAATAAAATAAAAGGATCGATCAATTTTAGATTCATTTTTGTATTTTTACTTGGTAAATCCAAGCTTTTGCTCGTTTAATATTTTAATATAAAAAATGTTCTATATAAATTTTTTGTTAGAATAAATGTATAATATTCTTCTTTATGTGACTAATTATTGACTTAACTATGTAATTTGCAATTGTAAATTTATAAAGTAATTTATTGTACTTTTCATCTAGATTTTATTAAAACTGAACAAATATTTTAATACTAAATTTATTATATTATTTTTAGATGTAATTTTATTTTCTACAAATTATTCTTGAATTTTTAATTACACTTTTCAAGAATGAGCTTCAACAATTATTACCCGTTATATAAAATTTAATACTTTTTAGATATGTATTTTTCAATTAATACAAATGTTTTTATGCTATTGAATTAAAATATAAAATAATATTATTACTTTTTAAATTAAAACTAGTATATGTATTGCAAATATTTTAATTTTGTTTTTTTGTAAAACTAATTATACTTTCAGTTTTATCGTATGCACGTAACTTTATTTTTTTTTAATTTTATTATGTTTAGTAAATATTTATTTTGAACATTTGAAATTATTGTGAATAATATAATTTTATATTTATACAACAATGTAAATTAATAATAATTAAGAATATTTATGAAGAAAGTTTATAAAAAATAAATATTCACGAATTATTATGTTAACCTCATATTACAATTTCATATTTATGTATTCAAATGAATACATTTTGAAATTTTTGTGATATTTAAAATAAAAAATAATATAATGCAATTAATTACGATTATTTTAAATTCATTTAAAAATTTCAATTTTTTTTGTATAATTTTTTTCACAACATTGTTACAGATGAACGTAATATTATTTAAATTACGGTTCAATGAAAAATTTAAATTCAAATTTTTGTACTTAAATTTCTTAATATGAAAAAATTTACCATTAAAAAATTATATTGAAAAGTTATTATTCTACAAATATTTAAAATATTTATTTTGAAAATAAATTAATTTTCCGCTTACCTTATTAATTTATAAATATAATTTCTGCTAATATTGATACAATTATTCCAACAATACTTGAAATATATCGTCGTATCTGAAGAGTAACTATTTGTGAGATGTAGATTTTAGGTTTCGAAAATTGCGATTAAACTATTGCCTTATTCTATACATATGAAAGTTAAATTTGGTAAGTAGATTTTGACATCTCGTAGCTCAGATTCTCGAATTCTGTAAACGTTGAAGCAATTATTCGCTATTGCTTTATCATTTTCAAGATAGTAAATCAATAACACGGATTTGGCATTACAAGAAATTGATACTACAGTCGTATTCGTCAATAGAATTGTTTCTCTTTAATTATTCCATATCGTTGTTTACTCCTCCTTTCCTTATGTCTAATGCACGTGGATCTCAAGAACGAAATGCACGCAGCTGTAGTATATTGTGTTGTAGTAACAGTATATATAGCCTAGATCTACGCATTTAATATTTAAATAAACTTAAGTGTGCTCAACGACTAGATTAGAAACAAATTTTCTTGGGTTAAAAAATAATGATTTTTGATCGACTTGTGTAATGTGTTGTGATGCGATTTTTAAAAGTTCACTCAAAATAATTTAGTGCACGATAATTTAGTACAATATGAGAATATATTTTATTTTAATTTTTAAGATTTGAATCGCTTATATTTCATTCGTATTTGACAATTTTTCGATATTGCGAATTTTTTTTTAAATAAATGAAAAACTTGCTCGAAAGAAATTTTTGTTTTGAATACTTATCGAAAACATGTATGCGTGATTCGAATATATCATATCTTGTTAAGCAACGAAGTTAACAAAAAAAAAAAAATTAATTCAGTTGAAAATAAAATGTCAAATACGTTAATAATTTAACGTTAATAATAATTTTCATTTTTAGACATATTTTATTAAGATAAAATACAAGTATTGAAAAGATACGTCCTTTAAGATGTATCTCTTTTGCAGGTACACACGCTTCTTAATGCAAGTGCATTCCGAAATTGATGATGGTACTTTGTAGTATTTAGAGAATACAGTATTTTCACGAAACTACGAGGATGAATCGAATAAAGGCGAAAAAAAGTAAATCGTACTCGACCGAAGGCAACAAATACAATCCCGAGCAAAAATCGAGGTCTAGAGGTTAGATTTTTACCTTCATACCGAGAAAGAGGAAACGAGTATTTGTTCCTCGTGTAAACCAAAGTTCCACCCCTACGCGAATCCACTTAGGCACAAGCTCAACGTCTGTCTTGAGTTGTTCAAGACCACTTTTCCATTGCGTCGAAGTCGAATCGCGGAGCAATGGAAGCCAGAAATCAACAGCTGACTTCCACTGAAAACGCAATACTAGCGTCTTCTCCCAAAGTAACTCGTGCTCTCGCTTTCTCTTCCTTTTTTCTCGACGTATATGCATATACTTAAGTTCGAATCTCTAATTTTGATTTGCGTTTCTTGCCTTCTAAATACCGACACTCGCAATACTATCCTCATTAGATGCTCAGTAAATTGCAATTAAGTGTACGGATTTATGCAGCATCAAGACCTCTAGAAACGGTATTATTTTATATTTATAAGCCAAATTTCGATAAATATTCTTTAGCCGCGTTGCCATTTATTGTTTCGTATTAAAAATCTCATTTGAAAGATTGTGCGTTTAAAAATTTTATTTAAGCGAGCGGGAAAAGTCATTTTTACCGATGGTTTATACTGCAGTTTAAAATTTAAATTTTCTCCGTATAAAGAACCAAAAAGTTTTGTTTGCTTATCCAAGTTAAAGTGAACGAGCTTTTCAATAATAAATTAAGAAACGTTGAAAATTAAGGAAACATATTGACTTTTTTCTTCAGAGGAGACATTGGTAAAAGAAAAAAAGCGAAATTAAATTAAAAACCTTCTTGATTTTAAGCAATTAAATTCAGTTAAACGCATTCTTCAAACTTGTACGATTAAAAAATTGGATGTTACAAGTAAATTCAACGAATGAATGGCTTTTTTAATTTTTCAATAATTAATAATTCTGTACAAACGTGAAGAAAAACATTGCTCTAGATAAAGGAAAGCGCCAGAACTTCAATCCCCCACATCCCATAGTAGAAGTGTAGTAGAGAGGAAGACGAGTCGCCATAGCAATAATAGTATCCGTTTTGAGAATTTCCTGATTCTTCCTCTTCTCATTATTGCAAATCTGTTCTTAACTTTTCTTTTTAATTGGGTTCAAGTTGGCCAGTCTGAAATCGGCTCAAAATTCATAAAATTTGAATTTCGTTCGACGTAATTGTAAAGCCTTCGACAAGTTTATCGAAGTTGATTTTTAAAATCCGTTGCTTAATCAGTGCGCCGGTGGATCTTCTAATTCCCCTCACATGCTTGTAATTTAAACACACACACACACACACACACACATACACACATTGCTCGGTTCGTTAACTCCGCTCGATGACTTATTTAGCGATTATTAGACGAAAGTGGTTGCGCATCAAGGAAGAGGATAATGAGGGCGCGGCTTCTCGGCCTCCTAAGGCTTGCGCGCGTCAAACTAACCGCTGGTCCTTGCTCTTTTTATTTACCTTTACTTGCATTTTTATTTGAAAATTTTAAAATTCAATGTCGATAAGTCAGTTCAATTGCTTTCATTTATTCAATGTAAGTTTATTGTATTAATGTACGTACGTTTATTATACGTAATTAAGATTAATATTATATCGTATCGATAGTGCGTATCTATTGATTCAGTAAAAAATTTTAAAATAATGTTTCAACGAGATGACTTAAAATTATTTCAATTTGTTCTTTTCTAAATCGAAATTCTTCTAAACAAAATAATTTGTGGCTCATTTTTCTTTTAAAAATTGATTTCAAATCGTTAAAATAAGGCATTTTTCAAATGCAAGAAACTTAATCTTTGTCGTTGAAACTTTCGAAATTTGTAAAATCTATGAACTGTAAAATTTTACAATATTTAATAAGTTAACAACCAAGTTGAACAATTTTCATATGCAATTATTGATGTCTATTTTTAATGATTACGTCTTATTAAAGGAGAGACATCTATAAAAATTTACTACAAGAATATGATATGTGCAGTATAATACGCATATTTTATAAATAGTTTTATATTTTTATAATTATATGAATAGGAGCTAAAAGATATATAGTGGTTATACGAGGTTTAGTCGAAAAAAATTCTGAAGTTCAGCGTTAAAAAAATATGGGACTAAACAACGATCAGGTACTGATAAATAATTTCGATATTTTATCATTTTTAAGATTTTTAAGATTATCATTAAATATTATTAAACTCAATCTCAAAAGTATAATCGATAGCCCAATGTAATAATAGACTGTAGTAAAAATTATTTCACCATTTGTTCTTTTTACGCTTTTGTCGTTCTAATAATCTTAAAGCGAATATTCTGCGCGCTAAAGATTGAGTAAAAGTCAATACAAATGTTACTTCCGTTATTTTTGGATATGAAATTTATTAAAATTCATCCACGTAATTTTTAAATTCGAAATTTCGTTTTAAACTTTATATTTTTAAATTGCAATTTATATTCCAATGCACCATTTTAATTGTTTATTACAATTTAAAAAAACGTTGCCAACATTATTTGTTTACTAACGACTTTGTTTATCAATAAATTGGGCAAAAATACGGAGGTAAGAGTATGTATACATTTTTTTTTTGATATTTCGAATAGCGCAACAAAGTTATGCGTTTAATCTTACGGAGTGGATTCGAAATGCTCTGTTTAAAATAGATTTTCACTCGGAACAAAACAAAAAACACGCTGCCCTGTACATTTTCTTATACCTTCCTATACCCGTGTAAATCAAAGGTTTATTTAAATTGCAAACTTTGTAACTGCTTTCAATTTTTCGAAATATACCGTCGCCAGACGAGTTTTAAATAATTTAGCTTCAACTTTAAGGCGTTTGCGCGAGTGCATTTTCAGTGCAAGGCACGACAATTTCCGTTGGTATTTTTCCGTTATCGCGAGATACAGTCTTGCGCTTTTCCGAGCGGGAATTTATAAAAATTTCAAAAGCAATTGACAAAGCTTACTTACCGCGACGGCGTCTCCGTTCCACTTTTCGATAATGGCACTTAATCGCAAACGCACGGCAAGTGAGATTAAGCGAGCAGGGCTCGTTGTATTTTTAAGAATTGCTGAATAGCACCAATTAATATTCGCTCTTCGATTAGATAAAACGCCGGCTGCCGGATCGAGCGAATTACAAATAAATTAGCAATCTCTCGCGCGCCTTTCGAAACGCAGAGGAGTGTGTCCGAGAGGACAGCGGAGCGGCTACCGACGCAGGTAACGCCACGCACCTTTAATTTCGCAGCGCTGAATCGATGCTTTTGCAGCGCTGGCTTATTGGAAACACGGTTGAAACGAAAAAGTTACTCCTGCCTCACGCGTAAAAATTAACGAGATTTTAATAATCGGAGTAGACAGAGTCAGCAGAGTCCGTTCCCGGAGCGGCGAGACGCCCCCTTTACCTGCCCTCGTCCTCCGCTCCGGAAAGGCGCTAATGGCGAAAGTTGCAGGAAGGCGATCGAAAAAAGCGCCGGTCCACGGCCGTAAGTAGCGGCGGCGCGACTCCGCAGCGGCGCGAGGGTGGAAGGAGCGCCGCGCAGTTTCACCCGGCGTCCGTCCGGCTCCGCGGATCCGCGCATTCCCATCCGCTTTCAGTCTCACAGCCAGTCGAGGCGCGCGCAGACCTGCCCACGGACTCGAGAGCGCGCGCCCACCTTATCCTTCTGCCCACGCAGGACTTGGTGCGCTCGATCATCCGCTGAGTAGTAAGTCACTAGAGTAAGGCCAACGTTGGGCACCGCTGGCAAAACGGTTTTTCCTCCGATTCGCTAATCCTGCTAGAGTCGCGAGCTTTGTCTCCCGTTCGCCACCTGTCGCGCTCAAGGTGGCGCAGCTCAGCGACGTACATTTATTTGCCGCGTCGAGGCAACCGTTGCAGCTGTTAAAAGCTCGCGCGAACTGTAGGATCGCACCGAGCGATAGCACAACTTACGCAAACATCAACGGGGGAGCATTCGATCTCGGCTGACAGATGAGTAACTTGCTTTTTTCGTGCCGACAGGAGCCGCCGAATCCCAGGTCCAGAGCCAGTCCCGGAGGCTACGTATGGTTGGTCACGCGGACGCGTCAGTGTAGCTCCTCCACGTGGTCCTCGTTCTGCTCCCGTCCCGGTCGTCAACAACGGCGCCATGGGCAGCTGGACGACGAGCCTGCTGGGCCTCGCGTGCCTCGTCGCCGGGGCCTCGGCTGGCAGTTGCGCCGAGGCGAAGCTCTGCTGTCCCGGTCGCGACTCCGCCTGCGTCGTCCAGAAGACGTCGCCCAACGCCGTTGTGCAGAGCATCGGCGACAAGCCCTGCTACTGCGATCACGCCTGCCTCAAGCTCGGCGACTGCTGCGACGACTTCAAGGAGGCCTGTGGGGGTGAGTGACATCGACACGCCCTTTTCACATTATTCACCTTTCACCTTTCACCTGATCCCGGATGTTGGTTCAAGCGGCCGAGCGCGTCGATCCGAGGCGCTTTCTCCCTCCTGGGAAATGCAGTTACGAGCGCCGGTTTGCGGTTCTTACGAGTTATTAAATTTCCCTCGCGGTCAAAAATCAGGGGGCTCGATTTTCTCTTTCTTAATTAGAAACTTTGAACGAAGTATCGATTATCAAAAACTGCAGACCTAACATTTTTATCGCCAGTTCTAAAATGATTAATTTTCATGTCCAAAGTTGTAGTGCGAAGTCGAGATTAGTTTAGAACTTGATATAAATAGAGATACTCTGGCACATCTCTAAAAGTTATAGAGTTTCGAGACCGGGGAGGGGGGTAGAGGATAAATTCGGGGTTAATTCCTTAAACTTACGCCGGGATTTCGAAAAATCGTGGCGCGATGTCAGCCAATCCCGCGGCAACGTTTAAAAATGTTTACCGAGTAGTGGACGAGTGCAGTATCTTCAGGTATGCGGACTAATGATGGACATTTTTTTATCGTCTGCGACTTCGCACGGCTCCGAATGCTTTGGCTTCGGTTGCGCGTAATTATATCGTAGTTTATTAGCGAGTCGAGTGTGGTTTCGGTTTCGGTTGACCGGCACCGCTCGAACTTCGAGTTCGCTCAAGATATTAAAGCTTCGTGCGCGTTGCAGCGGAATACAAGTTTCCCGTGCTTGTATGCGCTTGTGCGTGTGGATAAAAGATCGTTTGGAGAAGCTGCACCGCGTATAATTTAGCGGCGAATTTCTTTTTACCCGGGCGGTGGTTATAAATGAAAAAAAAGTTGATCGCGCGCAATGCGAAATTTAAATTGGGTATACGTAGGACGAGTACGACAGTGTTCGTTTATTTAAAAAATACTTTTCGCTTCAACAAGAGTCTTCGTTTTAATTATAGAATTGATATAGTCGATATAATTAATGTTCTCTGTAATCGTGCTCTTATCGATTGTTAAAAGTATTTAACTTTTATTATCCTGCGCTATTTTCGTTGAATTATGTTATTACAATAAAGATAATCTGGGCGCGCTTGTGAGAATTCCGGCTAAATTCCACGAGCTTTTATCGCCAATGATCTTACGTGATTTTGAAAAAATCGTAATATTGCAAAAATTTTCGAGTTATAAATTTAGATGCAACGAAAGAATATTCTTAATTGACACGAATATTCGACAAAACAGAATAACGAGTGGATAAGCCGAGTATAATAACTATCACCAAAATACTAAAGATAAATTGAAAAGGGTAAATCAGCTAAAATTCATATTTGATAATTATATTCTTTATCCCGAAAAATTTTAAAATTAAACCTGCAGAATAATAGTTGCTTTGATAATGCGGAAAACTTGAGCTATTCTATCTATTTTTAATCTTTTAATTTAGTTTAACTTAACAATTTTTCGACTCTAAACGCGTTTTCTGGCTGCGTAAACATAGATTTTTAAACATTCGTTATAGTTCATTGTAGGTTGGAATTTCCATTGAGAAATTGGTTTGGATTTAAAGCTCATTAATATGTAATTATGGCCGAGGCGTTTGGAGCAAGCTTGGAAAATTATTTTACCGGAATTTCCTAACATGTATGGTTAACGCAATATCACTGAAGTCTTCAACTGCGCGAAGACGATTCCCTTCCGAAAAACTCTCATACGACTCGCGAAGGGAATCCAAAGTATTCGTATTTTCCTTGCCTTGTTTCCCAGGATTAGCCAGATATGTTTTTTGTCAGGGAATGTCCTCGTCGCACGTGGAACGTTGACGATGAATAGAACCACATGAACATTCTGGCCAGCTTAGTTTGCGGAACCATTTTCGGCTCTTTTCGTTCGGCCCGACAACCAAAGAGGGCCGAAAAAGAGCATCGAATGTTCGTTGACACTCCGTCGTACACGTGCGCATTAACGGGTGAAAAACGCGAGTTATCCGATCCGCAACCAGCGCCGAGATCCATTACTTATCGTCGAAAAATTCGTTTACAGCTACGCGGAAGCTGCACCGGGGGAGAAAAAAGAGGGCCGAGGAAAAGCTGGGCGCGATAATCGATAATCCTCGAGCAGCCGGCGAAAAGCACGCGGGACAAACTCGTTCGTTAGCCGATGCACTCGGCTACATTCGACGGGGTCAGTGGGGGCGGGCGTCTTTTCCCCTCCCGAAATACCGTTAAATACACACGTTTCCGTTAGTTTCGCGGGGCAGTAATTTTTCAGCCTCTTCGGGGGAAATTGGCTGCTCGACCTTGAGCGCGGATTTTCTGGAGTCGTCTTTGTCCGCGGGTGCCGCGAGGCACGTGATCGGGCCCCGGAATTTCGGTATATCGCAATTTCGTCCCCGCGACTCGTTGCTCACTGTACAATAAAAGAGCCGTAGAGCTCAGCAATTCCACATCGAAGGTGTTTTATACGCGGCTTTCGGATAAGGATTATAGAATTTATCGCGCCAGGTTTTTACGATAGGAAAATTTTCCTCGTGAAATAATACTTAAATTTCAGCGACCCTTCGGCGCCCAACTTGCTCATTTTACGGAAAATAACGTCTCGAGGAAACTTCTTTATCAACGCACATTTCATTATAACGGTACAAGAGTATTTTTGTTAAGATTTGCTTTGCCTTGGTAAGTCCTTGTAAATTTCAACGCTTAAGTGGGTATTCAGCTAGAGTATCCCAAAGTATCCATAAAAATATGATTAATACTAAATCTTGTGCGTTCGCTCCGCGCGATAAATCGTAGGCCGCGCTTTTAATTAAACATCGTGGCGCGGGCATTGAATTCATCGACGATTTAAAAATAAGGGATTTTCGTAACTCGAGCGTCGGGGACGTATTTATCGGATAGTTTTCCTGAAAAAATAACAGCTCTCGGGCTTTGGATCGATAATACGGAAAAAAGCTAAATGTCATTAAGCTCGTTCGAAGAATTTTTCGCACTTCCAAAAAAGCCGTGTAATGACTCGCGCGACTCGCAAGATAAGAATTTCAAGCTTGAGAAAAGCTAATCTGGTCTGTCAGTTACAAGGAATTTATTTACGAGGCAATGCATCACAGCTGCATACGCGTCTGCGTCGGTCCCAGTACCGGAGTCGGGGGCATTTTCAGCGAACGAAAGGCGAAATTTAATTTCGCAATACAATTACAACTGCGAATTTATTTGGAAGAGGTCGAGGCGTCGCTGACGTCACCTAACTGTATCGGTATCTTAAAATATCGCCGAAATAAATTGGCGCGAGCAATGCCGAGCGAGGAAACGAGCCAAATTCATATTTACATAAAAAGCATGTTTTAGCCGTTGGTGTAATAAGTGCATAAATTCTTTATGAAACACGCGGCCCGTAAACTTAATAAAAAAATCTTTTAAACGCAACGTACGTCCGAACTTTAAATTCCCCGTTTATTAAGCCCGCGCCCCTGATCCCTTCGCGTTATTCTTTTCCTTTTTCCGTTCGCACGTAAGCAGCTCGCGTATCTTTCTTTTTATTCTCCACGCTTTTATCGCATGCCTTCGCGAGCAGTGCAAATGCGAGTTTATGCCCTTAATGTCCTGTCGCGCGTCCTTTTTTCGCTGTTTTTCGTTTTTCATGTTTCGCTCTCTCACTTTATGATCATGATCGATGCCCGCGCTGTATCGCAGGGGGGAGGCCGGATTATTTTTTACGTGCTCGAGTTGAGCGGCCGAGCGGCGCGGAAACCTCGCAGTGCATAAATCTTTCGTACTTCGTCTCAAATTGAATAGATGCATGAGTAATTGTGAAATATCGGTTCTTATTTTGGAAGAATTTATGGCGCAACAATAAATTACGGCCTAAGAATAAATTATTATTATTCAATAACAGGAATCGCGGTCTATTATTTTGAGGCTGAAAATTCTAGGTCGTCGTCGGTGCGATCGTTAGCTCAGTCGAGAAGGCAGGAGGTGCCGAAATCACGCGGCGCAATTGTCACTCGTCGTGCAGCGAAAGAATTACGAGTGACTTTCCGATAATAACGAAGATTCGCCGTTTCTCGTTTCTCCGAGCGACGATCCTTTTGAGCAATTCCGGAGAATTCCAGGGAGATGAAGAGCTCTCGATCCGTTTAAAGTGCAACGCAGAAAAGTTTCGCAAATATTTCGTGAATATTCAGGCGTGGTGGTGGAGCGAAACAAGCGAAACGAGCGTAACGAGGGCAAAGCGAAAAAGTTTTATTATTCGTCGAGCCCGGACAGCATTAAGATTGCGATGCCGTCTTTTGCGGAGGTCCCTGTTGCGTTTACCAAAAGTCAAGCGACCACCGGCCGGACCCGCCTGAAAAAAATTGCAGCTCGGCGTAGCGCGGAAAGGCAACAGTCCGACATCAAACGACGGCGGCTCGTTACGCGATCCGCTGTGGGGACGCAAAGGCTTGATTGCCCGGAGACTCGTACTCTAGGTGCGCGTAACAAGCGAATGCCGCCGCCGCCTCGCCTTTTCCGCGGCTCCTTTGACCCGCGCTCCCTGATAACGATGTCCGCGTGTGGCTCGGGGCCACGACGGACTCTGAACTGCAGGCGGTGGATTGATGGATCGTCCGCTGGAGCAATTGTGCCCCTTTGCGAGTGCTTTTGAGAGTGGCAATTGGTATTGGGGCTTACTTGCGCGTGTGGTTGTGCCCGACGTAAGGAAACTTGGAAATTATCGTACTAAATTATTCGCTGGATTTCGCACAGACAGTCTATTTATGTAAATGATGTGCACAAGATTGCCTCGCACGTTTGCTTATTAGTCACGGCTGATTATTTTTCGTCAGTGGAATTAGCGAATTTTGAACATGTAGGATTTCATTTAGATAAAAATCTCGACGAAGGTTTTATTGTGCGAAGAGCAATAATTATTTATTTCGCGCGAGGGATAAATCAAGTAAAGTTATGTTGTTCGCGTGACGAAACAGCCGAGAAGTAGATTCCAGTGGTAAATATATTACAAAGATAATTGTCCAGAATGTTATTGATTAAAAGATGCAGCCGCTGCAATAAAACTCCACGCGAAGGGATGATAAATGATTTCTAGAAAAGGCGAATAAGCGCAAAAGGCAAATGAAATAATTCGAGACGGCCTTTAAAAGCCGTTGGTTAGCTGCGCACACGAGCTGATGTTGGGTCTCTCTCAGCAAGAAGCAAAGGGTACCTAATCAGTCCCAACAAAATGACGCGTCTGACGATTTTCGACGACTCACCTTTT
Organism: Platyscapa corneri; assembly: GCA_018907185.1. Classification (NCBI taxonomy): domain Eukaryota; kingdom Metazoa; phylum Arthropoda; class Insecta; order Hymenoptera; family Agaonidae; genus Platyscapa; species Platyscapa corneri. Next base: position 2,734,111 of record JACCHW010000012.1, read on the forward strand.
TTGCTCGTCTCGTTAGATAGGCGAGGCGCTCGCGTTTGGTGTGCGGCTGAGCTGCGGTAGTCATGACTACTGTACCGTCTTTGCACTCGGCAAAGACACCGTAAATCAAAGACGAACCCTCAAATCTCTCGCTCGTCTCGCAGCTTTTCGCGCTCTTTCGTAAAGCGGCACGTACGTGGCTTATATACGCGACTTGGGGAACTAGAACTGCGTGATACGTGTGCGGGGCGCCCTTAGGAATTCTGGAAAGATATCGCACCTCTGGCCCTCGGCGGTAGATGCTATAAATTCCGGAGCGTTTTAATCGCGAGCCGAAAAATTGCGCGTTCGGTGGAGCGCGGAACGCGTATCGGCGATCTTACGCTTGGCAACGCTTGATTGGGCCAGCGAATTTTTAAATTAAAGTCGTGTTGTTTGAAGAAGGAGTCACTGTCATAGGTTGATTGAATTTTCAGACGTAGCTTTTTATAGGTTCTGGTGAATAAATTGGTGCTCGATCATTGATTTTGAAAGGATAAGCTTGGGCGCGAAAAAACCTCGCTCTCATTATAATTGTTAGTGTTTGAAAATCAAGTCTGTATTTGCTTAATCTGGGTATGTTATTTTGCTTTGCACGCTTTACAGTAACTTCGAGTATAATGCATCTAATTATCGCAATTTTATTCGCTCTATTCTAGTAGATTGTTCAACTTATTGAACTGAATTCCTTACAAAGTCTCTGTCTTTTCCTTGCCTCTTGTCGCTAAAAAATACCGCTTCAATCTTGTGTTCAACCTGTAGCAAAGCATCGATCTCTGTAAATTTGACGTTTTTTTTCTGGATTCTCAAGTGACTACTTCATTCTTTGACAATCTGATCCAGATTTATCGCCGAGAAAAAAAGAAAAGACATCGCCGAGGCACATTTCCTTGTATTTCTCTTCGCAATTCTGAAAGTCTGTTAGAAGGAGCAATTTTTAATTCGATTCCAAGGCTTCTAAATGCGAATAATTTATCAGTTAGCTGTGATATATTAATAGCGTGATGATTGATGCTTATTAATTTTAACGACTTGTTTAATAATATTTAATTATTATTTATACTTAAAAGTTTGCATCGTACTTACAGGGTTAGTAATATTTCCATTTTATTTGAATTCTAATTTTTAACCATGAGATGACTAGAATTATCTTTAGTTTAAGTGCAAGTCTTGGGCGATTTGTAACAAATTTTTGCATAAATTTAAAAAATTCAAGTAAAATTTTTATACTAATTCCAGGCATTATTTATTCTAAAATAACTATTTGCAATAAAAATTTTTCATAAGATGATAATTAATTACTAAAAATTTCACCTTTGTTTCTTATAAACAACTGCTTTTTAGATATTTTTAAAACTTTTAAATTTAAAACTGTAAACTTGTTTTAAATTTATGCTCTTATAAAATAAATTACCGTTTATTTGTATTTGAGTAAAGTTGCTGATTACTTTATCATATTTTTCGTCCTCAAATCATTTTGCGAGAAATCTTTTCTTATCCAATATAATCGACTACATCTACAGCTGTAGTAATTGATGTAAATTTTAAATTTTAGTAATGATGTTGTTGAAATGACGTGATTTAAGACATTATTCTCTTTGCATTTAATTGTAATTTATCGGTATTAATTACATTAGAGACTCAAAGAATATTATAAACGGAAATATTGATTGTGTGCATAATTAAAGGAATTCTTAATTAGATCTGCTGGGAATTAAATTTTCTTTGAGTATTACTTTTATTAATTGTTGCTTTTATTTAATAGCATTAATAAGTCTCGGACGCATTTTAATTATAAAAGATATGAATTGATTTTATTATAAAATGAGTAATATGTGCATAATTATGTATTGCAAATTATTTCTTTTGGGTAAACATAAGATTACAATTTCAAAATTTTTGTCATTTTTATTTAAAAAATTTTACTTTATTTTCCATAACTAGCGCAATGTCGTTATTTTCATCAAATTTATGTACAAGTTTTAGTCGCAAAAAGGAAATCTTTGCATTATTGCTCTTCTGATGAATAGCCATTTATTTTATTGAGTTTAAAAAGTATTCTTTTTTCAGAAGAATGTTTTTTGAGATCGTTAGTATTTTTTGAATTCGATTCGTCGCCGTAATACCGCAATTGTATAAGAAGTGCGTAATATTTGATTGTTATTAAAGACGAAATTTTTAATACGCAAAACCTTAATTAGATATCTTGAAAATACATCAAATAAGTTAGAAACTACAATTAAAAGTTGTTACAATATCTATCAATTAGCAAGATAAACATGTTTATATAAATTAAAATGTTAATTTTCTAGTACTTAATGTAAATAATTTAAGCGATTAAAAAATGATTTTGTTATTTACAGATAATAAATACTGGATGTACATGGTTACAAAGAAGTTTTTTATTCCTTTAAAATAGCTGTGTTATTTTAAATTAGCCGTCACATCTTTTCGTCAAAATGATAAAATAAGAATTATTTAAATTATATTTCAGATCTTCGGAATTTCTTTTTACATTATCACGGAATTCGTCTCGCGCTAATCCTTACGTACACCTATATTTTCGTGCATTTTCATTTATGGCTGTATAATTTGAATGGGTATCTCCTCACTACGATTCTACAATTTCTTTGAGAACTATGTACTCTACATCATTGTATCGTTTTCCATTTCTTGATATCCGCTGCTTGCATTATTTTCTGTTTCATTCGTTTTCTTTTTCCATTTTTTTAATTCTTAGCTCACGATGAGCTGCATGGAACAAAATATCGATTCAGTCGAAAAAATGCTTTAAAAGCTGGAGAAGCTTTGCTTTTAATCTTTACGTTTTCATTGTAATCGTATAAGATATCGCAGCGAATATTAAAGCTGTACTTAATTAAAACTTAATGCTGCAAATATTTGATAATTCGTTAAGAAGAAGTGAAAAATATAGTCGTGTATGCTTAATATTGTTTTCTTTATAAAGGAAGTAAACAGTGAATATATTGCATTGCTAATGAAATACCATTATTTTTTTCTTTGAAATAAGAATGAAAATATAATAACAATGGTATTGATAATATAAATGACACAAATTATGTAAAGAAATTCTTGCAGAAGTTGTATTTATAAATGTAATTTATGCTTTTTATATATCAAATGCAAAGTAATGAAGAGATATGGTGTGACAGATATATTTAAAAAAGTTATAATAGTAATATTATTTCTTACAAATTGTTGCGAAACAATATTTTTTCCATCGATAATATATTATTTATTTTTTCAAAAGGCTGTCGAGCAAATATATTAACACTATAAGCATGAAATTTTCCTTGTTCTAGAAACTTTTTCAACATACTAATTATTTCCTCTATTAAACTATTAGTTTCCCTCTTATATTACAATTAAACGCACGAATGTAAAATTGATAAAAGATTAAAAAAAAACACTTGTAATTGAATAAATTAATTGTTACACTTGTTTAAAGATTATGAAGTTTACACTTGTCTTTTTATAATTAAGCCTCATTGGAAATATTTTTAATTATAGCCACCTTACTTAAACAAAGTTGCATTATATATTAATTTATTGATTTTCTAACCCAACAATTTATTATTTATTCCAATTTTATAATAATAATATTTGTGAGAAAAGAGTAGAAGCAATTAAGTAAAATTAATTTTATCAGTATTATGGCAACAAGATCAAATAAAAATTCCCACGTACTTTTAAACTTTTAACGGTGCTAGACTGTATTTGGTAAAAAAGATGAAATGCAAAGTGGCTACGGTAACCTAAGCAGTAATTGATTAGATAGAAAAATTTACAATTTAGAGTGCTGCGAAAATTTTTTTGAATTTCATAAATATATCAGGTGAAGTAAGGATGTTGGTAAATCGCATAAAGTTTACAGGGAGATGTTGATTTTATTAATGCTAATAAGTTGAAAAATTAAAAATATATTTCCCGACAATCCAGGCGAAAAAGCAAAAATAAAGACCCATAAATGGATAGATTTCGTACATGGTTGCTCGTCATTCTTCGGCATCGGAATCTAAAATGTATTATAACCTTGTGTCAACCAAGAGAGGAAACCACGTCACGCGAAATCCCGCATTAGACTAATGAGAGTCGACAACGCACCTGGTTTTTAATTTTTCTTTTTTTCCCCTCTTTGCTTTCTTGCTACACCTCGGTTCAAGGTTTTTTTCTTGTAAAGTATATACGACCGCGCTTATACCTTATATAGGGAGCTAAAGAAGAAAGAAGCGTTGAAATGGGAAGGGATAATGACGCGTCCCTCTTTGCTGAATTGCAAATGTATTTTTGCGGGCGCGTTCGAATGAGTAGTTTTGTGCTTCGTGTTGCAACTTTTTTTTAGGAACACGTACTTTCTTCAAAACACACGCGCGCAAAATAATACATGTATCTATTTTTACCTTTTTGAAATAAACGAATATCTTATTACGGGGGAAGTTCCTTTTTTATAGAGCAAGAAGAAAAAACCCGTGATTTTTCGTTTATTAAACCGAAAAAATTTGATTTAGATGTATCTATTACAAAGATCCAATGTTTCTATGTATATTTTTACAAACGCGATAAAAAGTTTGAAAAGTGGTGCCGAGGCATTCGAAATACCGATGTAAAAGCCATTAATATTTTCGAAAAGACTGTTTGTCACAGAGTGATGCTCGTTATAAATGGCGAACCAATAAACATGCCCGGCTGTGTTGACACCTAGAAAATTATAATAAATTGCAATATACGTCTTTGGAAGTGTATTCCTATACTTTAACTCTAACATGTGCATATGCACCTGAAAACATAAATATTCCCAATGAGCAAAAAGCCGAGATTGTTCGATAAGCCAATTTCAACTAATTTTTGATACAATCAAATTCAGCTACGACTTCGACGGAAATACGAATGTCCCCCTAAGACACGACGATAAACTCATAAGCGCATTGCGAAGAAGGCGGCTCTACGTACGTCGTCGCGGATGTGTCCTACCCCCGTCGCGGTCCAAGAGCGTGTGTGTGTGTGTGGGATCGTGAAGATCGCCGTCACCGAACAAGAAAAGAGACGAAGTACATCGCGTCGCCTCCTTTGCAAACTTTTCAATTTCAGCGAGCATATCAGAGCTGCTCGGCTTCCTTCGACTCGCAATAACACAAAAGAACCACGAGGACAGTAAATACGGGTCGGCGATGAAGAAAAGGAGGGACAACCCCCATTGCGCGATGCGACCAAACACGCGCTGCTAAGCGCGGCAAGAATGCTATATTTTTCGAGAGGAACGGCGCTCGGAGCGGAAAGAAGAGCGAGAGAGAGAGAGATAGGGGGGGAGATGGTGAGAAGGCGTAGGAGGGATGAGGAGGAGCGGCCAATATTTCGGTCGAAAGAGGGGAAACGAGGCGATTAGCATAACCGGCCCCGTGACCGTCTCACTCGTCTTTTACCTTCGAGGGACCATCGACTGTTGTCGCTGGTGCATATACGCACTCACGCGTATACGCAGGTAATATTGTGCCAAAATTTTATTAGCTAACGAGCGCAGAAGCAGGGGTCGGCTCGTGTCGCGATCTGTAACCGCACCCTTCGGAATTATCTTCTCGTCCCGAGTTGCCCGTCCAAAGATTCAATCTCTTTGATTGAAAAAGAGAAAATTTAGCTCCGGAATTCGTTCTGTTGCTCTTCCTGGCCGACCGGAATGCGTTGCAAACTAAAGGGAGTTGTTGCCAAGAGTTGACGATTAATCTATATATATATATATATATACGTGTGTAAGCCTTCCCCGGACATGCGCCGCATTTTTTGCACCGCTTATTGCGTTGCTCGCTTTCATCCGCGATCGCACTTTTAAGGGAGGGCTGTATTGTTAATTTGACGGTCGTTTTTCACTTAATTTACGCTAATGAGAATTAAGGGGAAACACGATGAGCCAAACTGCAATCCTTTTATAATCAAATTTGTATTATACGATTGTGACGAATTCCGAAACAGTTCTTCTCATCTATTCACATGCAAATAAATCAGTGTGAACACCATTTCGTAATTTTATTTCATGAATCTGCATTTTGATAAATATAGGAGCTTCTCGAGTTTTCTCAATAAATAATAGATACTATAAATAAACTCCCTCTTAATGTTTCGCATAACAATAAATTTCACTGATGTTTTCCTTTTTTGAAATACATATTTGTAATTTCTTGTAATTTCACGTTCTAAATTTATGTTTAATCTTGCTTTTATAATTATTTTATTTAATGGTTCCTCAAATGAAATTAATACCTAGTAGTGAATCCTTGGTATTATATAAATTCATCCCCCAGCAGGAAACTGATAAGGAGAACCAGTATTACAGTCAAAATTAAGAATTTCATTATGATAAAACTTATATTTCTGTTTACTTCTGATCACTTTAAGAGTATCTCAAACTTCCATAACTAAGTATTTACAACTCTAATGATAATTTATTTCAATGATTTCATTTTTTTCTTTCCGATAATTACATTATTTTTAATTTATTTTTCGAATTCAAATTAATACTTGAACTGTAATTCAAAGTGTTATGTAATGTTATTTTTCTGCAATAAAATTTAAAACAATACTCATTAGCTGTTTATAAGATATATCACGTACTCATACAATTTTAATTACGAATTTACAAAAAGAAAATTAGAGTTAAATCTAGTTACATTTGCATTTTATAGATAATAATATGTATATTTATAATAGGTGTTCACTTTAAAAATATTTTTATTGATATTTATTGATTTTATACAAATTACTTAATTATTAATTTAGGTATTATATTCAATTAACTTCTTACTTATTTGATGCTGTATAAAAGAAAATTTGTTAAATTCTTGAAATTTCTTTCTTATTGCGGCCTCATTAGTTTTAACGAAATACCTTTTACTTAAAAATTTGATTATCAGTTATGTAAATGACGTGTCTCAAGAGAAAACGTTTGTTCACAACTTTTTTTCAATAAAATACCTTTAATTTTGAATAATAGAAGGAAATTATGAAAGAATTTTTATTATATTAAATTACTTTTCAACAATTGAATAAAAATAAAATTTCTCATACTTTATACTATTTTTCAAACGCTTAAGATTTTTATTGGAATTCTCAGGGTGTTTTGAATATAAAATATTTTGATGGTTTTTTTCTGAATGTTTGCTTTGGGATAAAATGTTTAAGTAACAATGTTTAAAAATAATATCAACATATTTTATATAATACTTTTAAATGTTTTTGTAAATTCCAAAAAAATTTTATCCACAGTTTTCGAAGTACGTTGATAAATTATATTATTGACAATCTGTAAAAAATTTTGAGCTAAATTCAGTAACGGAAAAGCAAAAAGATAGTAAAAAAAGGAAGATAAATAAGACTTATATTTTTGAGATGAATGCAAAAAAAAATAACTTAAAATAAAAAGGTTTTAAAATCAATGATTAAAAAAAAGACTGAACGAGAAGGAAAAATATACAGAAAGAGAGAGAGAGAGACAGAGAGAGAATTAGAATGCGCGATAATTAAAAAGTGTGTGTTCAATTTCGAGGTAAACTTTGACATAAGATTCAGTTATCTATTATAAATCACGGATATTTCTCAAGGGTTTTTTGTAGATGGAATTAGTTCGTTTTAGAAATATGCTTGTATAAGAAGATACACTAGATTAACGCACTAAGTAAATTAAGGTAAATTAAGTATCTATTGACAAAAAGGTAAATATAATTATGCAGTTGGCTAAGGTTCGATTGTAGTGGGATAAATTGAAATATTTAGCTTTTAGACCGAAAAGACATTAATCTGAAATTACATACGCAATAACTTAGCTTTAAAGTATTTAAACTATTGGAGTATTGGACCGTTGGATTCGCAGATTTTTAATAATTTGCTCGTAGAATTAACAAATTACGGAAATAAACTTTGCAATGTCTACGATATCGCGAGAAACGTTAAAATTAGTCATTTATGATGGACAAATAAGAGCAAGTGGTAACAATCGATATGTAAAAGAGAATATTTGCATGAATGAAGAGTAAGAAAGATATATAGTCGTCGGTAATTAAATGCGTTGCTAGCGAATGGATTTTAACGAGCTTTTTCAATTATCCGTTTATTCGCACAATTATACGTAAATTAGTGCCTGGCCATTTGCCGATGCTGTCCTTAATTTATGCACCCACATATTCTCATACCCATTTTAAAAAAACAACCAAGAATTTTCGATGAAATTTAAATAATTTCGCAAACTTTATGCTAGTTCCTGCAATATCTTATCAAACTTAGCGAAGGCACATCGCGTCAGTTTTTAAGAAGTTTATTGCTCGAGTACACATGATTCTGATAATCTTGTAAACTGATATAAAAATAAAAAACACAGGCTATCAGTGACACGGGTGTTATAAAATTAAATAATGATAGCAAACGAATAAAATCATCAAGTAAATGGTTTTTTAAATTATTTGTGTTTCTTATAACTAACTAATTAACTATGCGAAAATATCTAAAAACACAAGTATTTAAAAATTTTAATATTTATCATAATAACCAAAATGACGTAGGGTAGTAACGACATATTTATTGAAATAGAAAAATACGATAGCTTTAGTGTCGAGTTTACCAACACTATTTTAAGTATATGATCACATGTTTCGAAACGGGTCAGTGTACAATTGTACCCGTGTAAATTAAATGTAAGGCAGTTTTTTATATCGTTATAATTTTTTGCGAATTGAAAATGACGAAGTTCTTGTTGAAGCTTAAGATGCATCTATCAAAATGGGTAAATAAAATGAATAAAGTTAACTTCAGTTTCCATAGATTAAGGAATAAAAAGATAGAGAGAGAGAGAGAGAGTGATGGACACGTGTGCATCAACGCAGGTCGCACAAGTGTTCGTGGAGTGTTCACCTTGTAAAGCGTGAATAATAGCCAACGCCAGATATAATCTTATTTCACGAAGTTCTGTTTTAGGAGGAAAGCTGGCAAGCTCTTTATTGTTGAAAAACTAGGTGAAATGGTTCTTTGCAGTTGCGTGCGCGTTTCGGGGCAATTTTTATTTTGCCTTCCATCCGTGTATCCAACTTTTTATTCGAACGGTAGATTTTGCGAACGGCGATGCTCTTGAGCTGCTTCCTTCCAGCCACTTCCTATCGACGTCTTCTACGTTCCTTCGAGTTTTTTACACGAGGAAACTTTCATTAGGGTATTCTCGCTTAAGCTTGCTGCTCTTAATTTTTCCAAAGCGGTACGCGAATAATTATCGAACATCCTAATTAGAAAAGTTAAGACGCTACATTTCTGCAAACTCAATCACACACTTAAGGGGTATTTCTTTGTTTTTTAGTCACTCGATATTCAAAGTATATTGTAGCGATCTCACCCGAATGGTTATTCGCTGTTTTTGCAATTAATATTGCTTGGAGGTGTAGGTGCACTCGTTTACATTGTATATTTTGTTAATTCACGAACTTTTTCATCGGTACTTTAGGTAACGATTACGAAATTACCGACTGCCTAATGTTTGTCACAATTTTTGAAAATTTCAAGAATTTTGTTGTAATTTTTTTAGCAGCTCGAAATAATTACTGTCACGGAAGAGCAACAATTGTTGTTATTAAATTTAAAGACCGCATTTATCGTTAGCCACTACATGTATTAGGGATGAATGCGGGTCGGCACTTGCTTAATATTTCTACAGGTCGTTTTAAAACACGAACACGCGTAACATTAATAAACTGCGCAAGCTCTTAAAAAAGAGGAATTTATGGTAATTGTTATTCATTACAGGCTCATCGAAGTGATATTTCACGTCACAAGCAAAAACAATATTGTAAGAACTTTTGGTCTTGAACGGTTATTCAAGCGCACGCGGTATTGAAAAAAGATGCGCGAAACCCCTTGCGCGATTTAAAAAGGATGGGAATAACAATTTCGAAAGATGCACTCTCGAGCACGCAGCTGCACCGATAGATATAAGGATGGCCTTTAAATACACATCCCGCATGCTCAACGCATAATTTAAAAGAAACCCTTTTTTTCAAGCGCTGCGCTGCGAGATTCCAGCTTCCCAGCCTTAGCCGAGGCAAGAAACTTAATTTACTAAAGAGCGAATCGTTGGAGTAAAATCGCTCTTTGTCTGTCTCCTTCGGTGGAACAAAAAAAATGTCCCGTTGAATCGCACGTGCGCGCCCTCGCCTGTGCGTTTATATATTACATACGTATGTGCGCGCATTTATGCGAGAGAGAGAGAGAGAGAGAGAATTCGTGTCGTACGGCTCGTTGAATGTCTTTTCGATTAAAGCAAACGCTTGGGGCTCTTTCAATCTAATCCTCGCAAGGGTAGTAAGCGCTGCCTAAATATTGTCTGCCTGATATCCAAAATTATTGTTTCGAGTAAAATTCGTTTATCGTTTCCTTTAATATTTCCTGCTTCGTACACATTACTGTCTCATAAAAGCGGACAGAATGTGTATTTGTAAATTACGACGAACTGTTTTATTTATTTTTTGCGCGAATATTTTGTTCGAATAATCGTGTAGTTGCATAAATGTCATTTTAGCACTGCCACGATAAACATGCTGCTAGATTAGATTTAATAAATAATTCCCACACTTACTTGGTAAATTTATCGAACTGTTTTTATTTGAAAATCGAAAATTACTATTATAAAGACATGTGCGGGCATTCCTGGAACGGAAAATATTTTTCTATTTAATAATCACTTTATTATATATAATCTCGAAAGGCTGTTTAGTTAGCTTCCAAGTTTTTCTTGGTTCATTCGCAATAATCTTACATAGCACTCGTATTTTAAAGAAGGTATTTGGCTGTGTAGATAGTTTGTTGATCCTTTTATACATTTAGTTGGAACAAATAATAATTCGCTGATAAATTTTCTAATTATATCTGCTGTTCAGGCAGTGGATTTTCTCAATCAAATCCTTAATCTCGCGCGTTAATACCTGGGTTATATCATCAACGCAAATTACTCTCACAATAATATTGCTTTAAATGCATATAGTTAAAAACGGCGAATCTCCAAAGTTTGTTTAAGTAAAAAAATTGCCGCGAACTTTCTTTATTTAAAAATTTAAAACAAGAGAATGTACACACACACATGTATATATATACACACCGATTAAATTAAAAACAGATAAAGTTTATTGGATTTAAAATCAATTGTACTATTGTTTTTAGTTGAAAATTGTCGTAGAAGATTGTTTTTAAAATTTAGCAGTTTGTTCTTTATAAATATGCTCCATTTGAAAATATCATTAAGTTTCGTGGAGCAATTTCAAACTACAACAGCTTACAACCATAGAAATAAGACACAAGTATATATTTGTGCGTGTAAATTAAATTATTCGATGGTGTGTCTAGCCGAGGCCTATGAATGTTACCTTAAAAAGAATGTTGCCAAGCAAGCCTTAGTATTTATATACTTACATTCTGTTTAGATGTACGGTATCTTTATTAAAGAAGCATTTTAAGGAGCAGTAAATTTTAATGGAGCCATGAAAAACACGTGTTACACCCATCGCGGTGTACCGAGTTTCGCTCGCAGACTTCCTTGCAGCGGGTAAAAATAAAAAAGCCTAGCCCACCGCGTGTATTATCTAAATACGCTCCGCCCGCAGCACACAATACTAGCCAACTATTTCAGCGCCAACACTTATCCCTTGATCCGCCACCACGAGTGATCAAAGTCTGCCAATTACCCGCGTCGCCATAAAGCAGCATTACACGCCCATTCCTGATTGCCGTGCATTTCATACAAACGCGCGCTCAGCCGAAAAGGTGGTGGCGCTCTGCTCTTGCGGAGACTCGCAACACGAATATTTACAAGGCCATTCGGCGCTACGGCCATTACTCGATCGCAATTATAGCCTATTTATTGGCTCTATTTATAGAAATTCTATTGACTTCCTTTCCTCAGCGATTAAGAATTACACGTCCCGGCGATAAGTCTGCCACTACACCGCGCTAATGCCTTTCTATCCTTTGGCTGGTCAAAAGATTCACCTTTGCGTCGCATTAGCATTTATAACGTACGTAAAAACAAACTGAAAAGCTTGAAATACCTTGCGTATCGCAATTTGAGCTTTCTTTCTAAGCTATAAGCAATCTAACAACACACTTTCAGAGTTGCTTCTTCAATCAATGAAACGGCAGTCTTTTATCAACAAGACGATAAATTTATGCCCTTCGCGTGCAATATCATACGCCGGGGCTGATTCTCGCTCGACTAAAAAATTGTCGACCTAGCCAATTAAAAATTATCTCTTACTATGTTAATGAATAGAAAGAAGCGTTCGCGAAATAACGATAAATACTTGTATCGTGCAACAATGCGAACATTAATGAAGAGCATCGGCAAACGACGTAACTGAAATCCTCGGTCTCGATCGCGATCTCATCTCTGTGACTTTAATGTCGAGTCTAATCGAGCTTTCGTAAGTCCATCATTTGTGAAACAATGATCGTTATTATGCTAATATATAAGCATTGGTAAAAGTTACTTTCAAGGATTTCGTACTCCTACGCCCAGGTGCAAAAATTGCAATATGAATTCACTTTTGAGCGATAAAGCTGCAGAGGATGCGGCATAATTTTCGAACAATAATTAAGTTCAAATAAACAAGTAAGATAATGTTGTTATTCATCGCGGAAAACGGTGTATATGCTTATGCTTATTTGAAAAGAGGATTTTCAGTCGGTGAAAGGAACTTGATTAACGAACGCTTCATAGAGAGGAAAAAATATTAAAAAATTGCAGCAGCGGAAAGAAAGCTCGAGGGTGACAGATCGAAGGAAAATCCGGGGTAGCTTTCCCTGGGAAATTTTTTCAGGCGCCCGTGTTTTATCAACGTCAGCGCACGTCTCGCGACGCGAAGCGATGAAGAAAGCGGAGCCAAGGAAAAGTAAGTAACGAAAGGGGCAAGAGGAAAAAGAGCGAATCTAGAAGCCGCGTCGGGTGACTCGGAGTTAATTGATCCAGTTAATTACGAGTACCGAAAGACGATTCGCCGGGAGGCTGCATCGGTGGTGACGTCGAGGCGGGAAAGGAGCGAGAAGCTTCTTAGTAGTGTGTGCACTGTACACGCACAGGACGGTGCGGCGTCTATTTAATTGACACGCTCAATGTAACTAATCTAATCAAAATTTGCTCGCCTTAATTGCTCGAATTTCTTCCGCGTTTATTTTTTCGCCGCCTCATCTTCCTCTCCGCGTTTTCTCTGTTCTTTGCAGCAGCTTTGATCTAAGTTTAGGCAGGTGACGCACTTTGTCTTGGTTGCGCCAACAGCTAATGATGCGCGTGTTTAAAGGGATAGTGTGGAGTTCACGGCATTTTTACGCACACGAGTTTGCGGGCTTTATCTCGCGGGAGTGAAAATAGCATTGCATCGGTAAGCGATTAAAGCACGAACTTATTCTCGATTTTACAAAATGCTGTTTTTCAGCTGCAAGGAATAACGCGCGGGTATTGATTAAAGTGCGCCGTTCCATTACATTAGCATTATTATAACGCGATTAAAATTTAAAAGCAAACAATCGACGTAATTTCACTGCAGGAGTGTGTCAATAGCTAAACACACTAATGTATGTATTGTTAATCGAAGGGTCGATCATGCCGAATTCCAATATGGAAGATAAAAAATTAAAAAATATTTAAATCTACGCACGAGTCTCTTTCTACGCCAAATCTTGTATTGTTCGTTTTAAAGCTAATAGATGAGCCAAAAAGGCACTGCAAACGATGTTTGTACTTACACTGCATATTGACTCTCCTGTTCCGTTGTGCATGGATGCGAAAACTTAAGGTTATTTACAGATATTTTTAGAAAAAAATTTCCAATTTTTGACAATGCGCTTTCTCAATGTTTGTAAAATTATTATATTATATTTGAGTCGTGTTGCCGAAAAGCAAAACTGAGTTTTTCCTGCACTAATGGCGCTTTTATGTCTGTAGTAAATTAATTCTAAAAACTATTCTATAGTTGTGAACGGCCTAAAAACAATTCATTATAAACTTCAATTATTTTTACTACGAGTTATAGATTTATTGGAAAGAGTGCCATTTACGGAATATCGATGATAAATCAAACAGGATTGAAATCTGGAAAAAAGTTCTAAAAATTTCTACGAACTCAATTCAATAAGTTCAAATTTTCTGGTACATTATAAAATGAAGACTGAAATTGGAACTTATTTTATTGCAACAATGTACATTTAATTACGTTCAGCGCACGTGGAATTTCAAATTTGATCGAGCAATAAACTGCGATAAAAATTTTGTTTAAAACTGTACGTGTATCTTTAAAAATGTACAGTAGAACATTAAGAAGCGAGAATCCGCACTAGAAGCGACAATCAAAGATTTTAATGTATAAAAAATGAATAAGTGATTATATTTGCGTCCGACAATAAGCAAACTTGTAGATAAAAACGAGAACCAAAAGACATTCGAGTGAAACGATACTGAATACCTTGAATAAAATAATTTCGAAAGCAAATTCTACGTCCTGCCGTTACAAGGATTTCTCTTTAAAACCGAACGATTATTACACGTTTTTTTAATCCGAGTAATTGTTTTTACTAAAAGTATTTACTCGTTCGTTCGTGCAAAAGAAAATGAATGCCTACGTTGACCTCTGTACATTCGTATTACATGTAAGGATCGAAACGAGATTATTGCAGCTGGATTTCCCCCTTTTATATAAGCAGAAAATGCCCGTGACAAGTGTCTCCGAGCGAGTCAAGAGAGCAACTTTTTGTTCGCCGACTCGCATTGCAGTTTCAAGTTCAATGACACGCAACCGTATATTTTCTACTTTGGTGTGGTGTGTGGGTCTCTCGACCAGATTTGTCTCTCTGATAATTTTATTTTGTTGACAAAGCCTTTATCTAGTGCGATTTTTAATTCACACCCGATGGCTCTGTCTATTTTATAACGTAGCGATTTGCAACACGAATTGCATGAACGCGATTAAATTTAATATATAACATTAGGGGTGATATTCTAGTAGTTACGAATTGCGCTTATGAAATAATGTGCATGAAAATAGAAAGCGAGTTGAATTTTATTTTTATAGTAATAAAATAAAACACTTTAATAAGCTTTTCGAAAGACTTTACGTGGAATTTTATTTCAATATAATGTAATTGTCAAAAAATGCAAACGATCCTGTAATTCCGAACTTTGCATAATTCTTTATGGTCTGGAGGTTGTTAAATAATGAATTATAGCTAGTGAATTAAAATGTTGCGAATTAAAGAAAATACGCGTTTACTTGCAAATTCGTAATTAAAAATGCTCTTTTAACAAAGTGTTTTTACAAAATAGCTTCACCTGTATGGCCAATATAATTCCACGCATTTTGAAAAATGTTAACTTATCTTTTGCATTTATTTTATATTATATACTATAATAGCTCTCATCATCTTGTAAATTTTTCCAGTGATTTCGAGCGACCAGTGTTAAAAAATTCGATATTTATTTAAAAATAAGAAGTGGAAATGTTTAATAATTGTACAGGCACATTTTATTTACTCTCCAAAAGATGCTTTATCGGCAATTTTCTATTACAGAGAATTAATATTTCACATATTTCGAACTGCGCTTTTTTTGCTTTAAATAACGTTAAAATAATTGTGAATTATAGTACAGATTTTTATAAAGGAGCAAAGGGATGTAATAATAAAATTGCAAAGAGTTTATTAATATTAGACTTAGCGTATTGCTAAATTTGCTGCTGCAGTATCTAATACCAATTACGAATATAAATTTCCATAAATTAACTAAACTAGTTTGAATGTAATTCTAGTGTAACTATAACACTTGTATATTTGCTAGTCGTGTATCGCAGTATATATATATATATATATATACATATATATCTGCACACGTGTATGTACTACATTTTCTTTGTTTCTTGTAAAGTCATTCGCGCTAAATATTTCACGAATTTAAAACATTTCGCGAAAATATTTAACTAAAAATGGTCTGTATTTTTGGAAAAAGAATTCATAAAATATGAAAGTACAGTCTCTGCTATCCCATTAATTAATACTGACAACACGAAAATTTTGTAAAATGGTAATACAAGCAGTTTTTAATAAACTTTATAATAACTTAAATCACAATCAAACACGAGAATATAAAATAAATTTTTTTTGAAATAAACTAAATAATAGTTATTATCAGTAGGGAGTTTTTTTATTATCTTTCGAAAAGGCAAACATTTTGAGACTCAAACGAGGGGGGCGTTGAACAAGTAAAAAAATGAAATCGTGTAAATATGAAAAATAAAGGAAATAAGGTGAGCGAAAAGTGAATTACGCATGTTTTCAGAGCTGCACTCGGGTGTGTCGTATCTTCGACGATTAAATCAAAGCTTCGCGCAAATCTAATTTTTGCAAAGTAGTGAATATAAGTGAAATGAAGAGGTAAACGAACGCGGTAAGTAAAAAGTAAAGCAATTGGAGGATTCTAAGATGCGAAGAAGTGGAGTTTCAAACGAGATGCCATACCGATAAAATAGCAAAGTTCAAGCAATTGAAAATTTTTATTTCTTTCTCTGGTACTCGGTTCTCGTCTCGGCATATCCAGTCGGCCAATGGAAGCCGTCGAGTCTGTTGTCTCTTTTGTCATGTTCTTTCTTCTCCGGCTCTTTTAAAGCTGTGATCCGGGGCTCTAGGCAAGAGAGAAAAATAGCGATAAACCCCGAGTCCTTCAGAGACGTACAGGTGGAGCATTTTATTTGATGTTTTCACGAGCTTTCGTAGAATGACAGAGAGAAATCGCAGAGAGGAAGGGGGAAGGAGAAAGTGCGGGGACACCAACCTAAAGCCAATGGGTGTGACCGAAGGAGCCGAGGAGAGCAAGAACACGAGGAATGTACTAAGCGAGCTTTTCGAAAAAGCGGAGCAGATAGTTTATTCTACGAGTTTATTGTTTGATAGATAAATATATGTTTCATTTTTATAGGCATTAATTCGTAACTGAATAAAAAAGATTCGGCCTCAGGCTTGGAACTGCAATTTAGCAGTGAAAAATCGCTTGCAAGCATTAATATGACAACTGTCTTTTGTTAGCCTTTACCTTTAAGGGAAACGCCGATAATTGGACTTATCTTTTTTAACGGAGAATAGCGAAAGCCACTCGATCATTTTAATTAGGACGAGTAAATAATAGGACGTGCAAATATGGGAGAGCGGCATTAAAGGTTGAAATTGAAAAAATAAACCGCATAAACTATGTACAACTTCGCTAATATGAATCTTGATCAATCAATTTATCGATTACTCGAATGAATAAAATTATTCAAATTTAGTCAAGCCAAAGATTTTAATGAAATCATTTTCAACGTCGAAAGTGTATGTAAGAATAGTTTGATTCAACTGAAAACTAAATATCACGATGATGGAATGCCTGAATTTCTCTGCTCTCCAGATGGAATTAATTACGAGTTCGAAGCTAATTAAAACCACATTCATAAACCATTCTTCGCGTATATTCCTCAATATTAAAAGTACAACAAGTTATACTTTTTAATTATCGGGTATAAATACTATTAGTATTGCTGATAATGCGAAAAGTTTACTGTGAGCCAAATCGATGTTGTGCCAAATGCTGCATTAAATCATTTAAGTCTATAATTTAATTTTGGCTCGTTTAAGTATCATTATCGATTGATTTGTTTTCAATATAATTATTGGGATTTAATTAAAGATGTCTTGCGCCATTCGATAAAGTTGTGACTCTTAAAATTTGGTCTTTCTTGCTCCGCTAATTATTTAGAATCCACGCGCTTTGCTAAATGATAATTTCATTTAATTTGAATTCGGGATGCGCAACTTAATTTTCACTCGTCCATCTAATATTGCTCCTTCGATCACTGTTTCAACTCACAATATTACTAGCGAATATAAATTTTGATTTTTTATTCTCGAATTGGCATTAAAATTCAACGGCTGTTTTTTTCACAAGCTGTGCAATTTTTCCATTTTTAAGCAGCAGTATCTTTCTGCTTAAACACAATCAACAAACTGAATTACTTCATAAGTTGGCGTATAGTTTAATTTAAGTATTTGAAATGCAATCACTGTTATGTGAGGTTATTTAAATTATTCATATTTTTATTCGATGCGCATTTCTATTATCCGGTACGAAACTAAGGAATTGGGAATTCGTATATTTTAATATTTAAATAATAATACTATATAGCATTTAATCAATAAAGGATAAATAATAGAAATTACGGTAAAGTTCAACGCAAAATTCTTTGTACTAATGATGTATTTTAAAACGCAATATTGAAATTTTTCACTGAATATTTTCATATAACAAAAAGGCTTAGCATTAATACGTTTTCACAGTTAACGAATATAGATTGGCTTTATGTGTAAATAATTTACTTTCTTATAATTAGACGAATACCGAGCATCAAGGTCTCACTCTACGGTATGACGATAGTGAAAATCTGTTTTTAAAAATTAATCATACTTTTGCGACGCAATTTCTGCGTAATTTGACGGAGCAATTAAAATTCTTCAACATCTTCAATTCGATATCAAAACTTTATTTTTATGCGTAAAATATGATTTACAATATAAAAACATGCCTACGCCACATATTTAGAGGAGCACGGATGTGTACACACCCTCACTTCAATGCAACTAGAGTAACTGACTGCAATTAACGTAATTAGATTTTTTGTTCTGCAAGTTTAAATTCAAATACAATCTCGACCTAATTTTGCTGCAGCCATTCATACGACGCGAGTTATATTCGAAAAGTCCTCGAAAATAAAATTTTCTCATCGCAAGTGTTTTTTCATTCGCGCATAAATGCTAATGTAAATTTTGCATTTTCAACGTGTAATTCGCTTAACGCGTGTGTTTAGTAAAAAATAAGCACAGGCATGGAAAAATTTAACAACGATAAAAGGGCTTATGTTGACAATATGAAAAATTCTTATAAATATGCGCGTCTATGCGTTCAACGTAAGACAAAGTCGAGTTTTCAAGCGCCGAATCCTTTTTTCTAAAGTCAACAACAAAGAAAGCTCTTAAGCTCCTTTAACCTTTTTTTTTAAAAACATTCCGTAAAAACATTATTGTAGGATATATATATATATATATCTTTTTATTGGAGGATTGTATTCTGCAGTCCGAGAAGGCCAAGTTAGATAACGTCGTTATCATAGGCGTCACTCCATAAGCGATTATCGGGAAATGAGTACCGAGCGTTCAAACTGCAAGTACGAAAAAGGTTTTAATACACGAGCGGGCGCGGGCCCGGGCCCGGGCCCGTGGGCCTCCTCCTGCAAATTCCAATCCTCAAATGAAACATAAATACGCAGTTACGTGGCGGTGATAGTGTGGGTGTGTAGGCGCGCGCGCGCGAGCGAGGAAGGAAGAGTTGGCGAATTCGACTCTCGGAAAGAATGGATTTTTATTGGGTCCGCCGCCAATGGAGAGGAGAAAGACGTGGGCATCTCTTGAATTTCTCTTGGTCGCTTCGTCGCTCTTAAAGCTCTTTCGCTCTCTTTGGTTCGTCGACTCTAAACAAAGGAAGGCCCCCGAGCAAAGCCTCTCGCGATAAATCAGGAAGCTTACAAGGCCGCTTGGATTATACGCGTAATTTACGCATGCATACCTGTTTCGACGGAGTGGGACCTCCTGGTCGGAGACCTTTTTAAAGGGTGGATCACTCGCCGCCACGGATATCCACGAGGCGCAGGCCTGCGCACCTCAGAGGAGCCAGATGCGGAGGCTCTTAATACCATCTTCAAAACTTTAAAGGACATTAAGACAGATACGGATGAACAGATGAGATGAGCTCCTTTCTTTCGTGTATTCAGTAACTGCGTGTTTATATGCCGATTGCTGATGCTGTTGCTGCTGCTACTGCTTCTAATGTCGTTTGAATAAGGAATAAGCGTCCATTCAAACTTTCTCTCGGTGAATTAACTCGTTCAAAAGTTATAATCTCGCGTTTTCGTTCGGCAAGCATTGAGGCGTTAGCGTATAATAACACCTGATAATCTCCTTTAATTTTCATTGGATTCCCTATTTAAGCGAAACTTAATCAGTGAAATTTCCCTTCCAAATGCAGTTCCCTTCGTAAAAACTTATTTGAAGAGAATAAAAGCTAGAACTCAAAATCAAGGATATCTTTTTAATCTTTTTCTGGTTATATACACGTAAAACTCGCTATAAGTTTTGTTTTCTTTGGTAAATCGTCTTCGCAGCTCTTCCCCAGTTATTACTACAAGTAACTACCTTGATCAAAGCAATACTTTAGTCGGCACAGGTCATTGACCCTCTGCAATAGTCGTGTATTGATAAGCAGATTTTTTTAACGCATCCAATTTTCTTTTTGGCCGCGTCGAGAGAAATGACTGTCAAGAGTTTCTGAAGCATTAAACTTTTAAGCAATAAATTGGCATAATGCAGATTTTCTAAATTTTCTAAAAATAATACACTTTTAAAAGAATCTCAAATATGATACATTGAACGCGTATTTATTATTACTTTTTTGTTATTTATGCAGTTTATCAGTCTTCAAAAATTCAAAGCAGCTTATATAGGAGATTAAAGGTGGAAAAAGTATCTGCTAAATTCTGTAAGCTTTTAAGAATGTATATTATTTAATAATTATTCTTTATATTTTAAGGAGACAAATAATCCACATGATAGACTATTACTGAGTACATTGTAATTTTGAAAAATTTATTTATTTCGTATTCGTTATTAAAGTTAAAATGTTTTTTATCAATATCTTTTAATGTTTAATAAATATTCATAATATTTGTTTTATAAAATGTATTTTCAAGTAAAATAAAAATATTTTTTTATGTATAATTGAACATAAATGCTCTTAAAATCTTTAAATTGAATTTTATTGTAGATGATAATTGATATAATATTGCGATTTCATACAAAAAGAATTTGCGTATTTTTAAAATTTTGTAAACGGACATAATAATTGATCATTTTATAAATTTCGTTTGATAAATAATTTACTTTAAGCACAAATAACTGTTTCTTTATAAATTTGTCTGCGAAAATTAATTTATATTCATTATTACACTTTATAAAACTTATAAAGTAAGTATATATATATTAGAAAAATGTTTTTCATATAACTTTTAACAATTTTATTCGTCGATATCACATTTCCTTGTTTAAAATAGCTTGCGAAATTAAAATTTTATTCCGCCAGTCAAAATTCAATTATTGATTACATCTACTGAGTTTATCAGTCGTTAATTAACATTTGACAAACGAATGATTCATAATCCAAGTTTAAATAATTACAATCGAATCATATTTTATTAACAGTTTTGTATCTAATAAAAAATTAAAAAAAATTTTTTTTGAATGCTGATTAGTTAAAAAAATTTAATGTTTCTACTTTTATTTGTATTGTAAACCCTGAAATTTAATCGAACAAATATTGTTCGATTAGAATTTTTTTAAGTTATGTATAAACAATAAATAATGTACAGGAATCAATTTGCAATGAAGCGACAACTATTTATGACAATTAAACTCTTCGCTATTACAAATAAAATTAAGTGGAGTTTTCGTCTTTTCCTGAATTTAGAATGAAGTAGGAAAAACTTAGAGTTCCGTACATAACTCAGCCTATTTAATATTTGATTTTTAAGTTTAGTACAAGAGACGCTAGTGTACAAATTATAAATCTACTCGTGTATTATTTTTTAATCAACTTTTATGCAGTTTGATCAAAGTATTGCTTTCATCATAAAAGTATCTCGTGACTCAAACGGTTTTCAAAAATATTAACCATTTCTTACGTTAGATGAGTCGAAACTTCTGTTCTTGGCTTGCTAAGATGCATTTAAGGTGTCTCTTACACTACGACAATATCGAAAGTACAGACTATTTAGAACCGGACGTTCACTGCGACTAGACTCTTCTTACTTATCGAAATATGAAACGGAAAAGTTGGCTAGGTTGCTCGTGTGTACAAGTGTACGTGTCTAACCACAGCCGCGCGATGTTTTTCTTGCAACACGTCGTTACGAGCTTCAGTTGGTGCTCCACTGTGTCTATGTGTAGTTGCTGACATCGTTTAAGAAAGTTTATCTACCCGTCCGCGCTCTTGTCTAGACGCGTCTTTTCCATTTGTAAAGTTTTCTCGGTCTAGTTTTTGCTATTTTCCCGGTCCTTCATGGCTGTTTTGTTAGCCCGAGTATTGGATTAAAAATGCGGCGTTGAGAAACTTCGAAATACGCGTTTAAACGCTAGATGAATTAGCAGAATCACAGTCCACCCTTTATTCTTTTAGTCTCACGATTTCACCCTCATTTGAATTTATCAATGTTCTATAAACCTAAAAATAACACCTGATATATGGCGTATTATTATCCAGTGCATGTCCGTTGAATAAAATTGACTATAAAGCTTATTCGAGCACCTCACGTACATATTAATTTACCGTCACTATTTTTTCGTACAAATTCGTATTATTTATTAATTAATTTGCGAATTCTTAATTAAAAATAAAAATACAAGTATCGTTAATTTTTGAAATGAACATATATTTCTATGCAAGTAAATGATAAAAAATTGTTTATCTAAACGAGATAATGATAACTTTTTTCATTATGTCGTAACATTTTTTAATTGTGATATTCAAAATTTCTCTTTTTTTTTAATGCGCATTGAACTAAAAATTAATCTATTAACTTAAATTAAAAGTGATTGAAAATATTTCGATATTTTTCTTAAATTATAATTATTAATTTTGCAAGAACATTATTTATCGTTCAAGTAAAAAATAATTTTTAATGAATTTACCACAATAAATATATAGAAATTTAATTTTGTGTTTTGTGTTGTAAAAGGCAATC
Organism: Platyscapa corneri; assembly: GCA_018907185.1. NCBI lineage: Eukaryota > Metazoa > Arthropoda > Insecta > Hymenoptera > Agaonidae > Platyscapa > Platyscapa corneri. Next base: position 2,757,021 of record JACCHW010000012.1, read on the forward strand.
TAATTTATATAAATAAAACATTAATCACGTTTTAATAAATAGATGGTTATGTTCTAATTATAGGAAACTTCTTGCTTACCAATTAACACTAAAGCTAATATCTTTATGATGAATCACAATTGAATTTTATAAAGGATTATATAGTGTGTGATTTTATAAAAAATGTATAATTTGAAATCGAATATTATTTACATGCTAAGAAAATATTTTAATTTGCTTCGGTATTTGTTTAAAATTTACACACTCAAAGTAATTATTATTTTTTGATCCAACAAAAGACAAATTCTGCCAAAATTTCAAGATAAATAGTCTTACAAATTAAAGAAAATCTACTATAGTTTGAAGATTTTTAAATTAAAATGAAATACTTTCACTTTACAAATATCCAGTGGTATTTACATTCGATTAAATATTTAATTAGAAAGATAATGGTAAACTATCTATTTCAAAATAAATTACTATCAATTGACTTAAAAATTGTCAAATTATCATAGAAACAGTTAAAAACATATAAACTGATTCATAAAATCGTCAGATTTAAGGTTGTATTTTTAACACAACGTATGTTTGTAATCATCACGTTGAATAATTTAGTCATTCATTTTTTCTCTATTTTTATGCTGTTAATTTTTAATTCGAATAAATATTCGTAAATAAATTTTAAAAATTCGAGTATTTAAAAGGCTTTCACAAGTGTCCTCGTCAAATTTTTAAAATAATTCAGCAACAATTTTTAATTATACCCTTGTTGTGAGTATTAACGTACATTAGCCGATACTCTCTCAGGTCAAGTTTTTAATTTGTGGATCTGCCAACTCCTAATTCTAATTTCATTTACGAAACGATGGTGTAAAAGAATATTAGCATTTTCAATTTCGAAACCGCAATCGAGTGTAATTAAAGGTAATTGTTCTCCAGACAACAAAGGGCTGGCAGACGCGATCATTTTACGCTTTCTATTAATTTGCTTGGTTGGCCACACAAGCCAAACATCGGTATCTCGGATTCGTCCTCCTCAGGTTCACGTTTCGGAGGGACAAGGAAAACCCAAAAATCGCTGAAAGGTTCTAAAGACTAGGCAAAGTAAGAAACACTGTGTACTTGGACAAACAGACAAAAAATTTATTCAACACGTTGCAAAACTTGGCACATAAGTCTGCGCAACTCGGACTAGAAATTTTACGTATTAGACAGAAGTACAACGTGTTAACGATGCTTGGGCAGATTCCTGGCCGCTTGTCCGGCCTTGCGCTCCTTTGCGGTTTCGGCCTTCCACCGCTCGTGGTAGCGCTCGCAGAGACGTTTGAGTGCCTCCTCGACCTCCGTGAGCTCGACCTGATGTTTGCCCGCGGCCTCGGCCAAGCGACGCGCGTCTTCCAGCGTCTTCTCGATCACGTCTTCGAGTATCCACATGAGGGCCGACTGGGCGCGCGCCGACAGCACGTAGCGCCTATCTGTGAGGTTAGACTTAACTTTACTCCAGGGAGCGATGCTTCTCGAGTGCCCCCCAGCTCGTCTGCGCGCCCTAATGGCGACTCTCGCCGTTGCGAGGGAAAGTGCCGCACGGCGAGTTCTAGTCGCGTTAATTATTCACCAGCGTGCTCTTCGATTCTGGCTATCAAGTGGCATTTTACGCCCGGGGCTTTCCTCGTCTCGTGTCGTGTGAAACGGGGAAGCGCCCAAACGTCGAGGGCTGCTGTTCGTTTACGCGGCTTAGCTTTGGGAGGTCTTAGGGTCGCTTGGATCGTTTGTTTTTACGCGTACGTGAAAAATGCCACTAAAGGAGAACTGGAAGGTTGGGTCCACGATTTTCTTTCAGTTGGCTTGTTTATGGTCGTTACGCACGAGGACAAATGCCAAAATCTATCCTGACCTTTATGTTTGCTCTGTGCGTAGTCGCGACGAATGTCTGAACCGAGGAATTAAATGCTAATGGCTGAATTAAAATAAAGAGATATTAAATTGAATTCCAGCTCGTTAAAGCGAGATTAAAGGTTTGAGGAGTTTTATATTCTCGTAAGGAGACCATCTGTTGAATTTAAATCAATTCGAACGTCATGTCCGACAGACACTATATCTCTTTTTTTTCATTCCGAATATTATAAATCTTAGCTGCTCTTAAAAAAGTTACCATATTAAGGTATAATCTTCACTCTGGTGAGAGTAGAATTGAATTTGAATAGCATTAGACTCGTAGAATAAAATTAACCATAACGTGCTAATATTTGATCTTTCGAATTCGAGATGTTACTTTACGATAGGAAAGTAATGGCAGGTAATTTTAAAATTTAATTCTAAAGATATAGTCTCGGAGAAAAGTGAGCATTAATCGAAAAGACATTCTTTGCAATGGATTATTTGAATTGATTACGCGCGTATGTCACTTAGAGAATAGCGAGATACCCGTGGATTCGTCAGAAAAAATAACAGCCCCACATATGTCTATTATCAAAAAGTGACTGGCGCAACTAGACGAGGGCTTGGCGGAAGCTACGAAAAACGCAAAGGAAACAATAGTTTTTGTTCGAGTCGAGTCGTCAACACGAGCGCACCAGTTTCTCTCTGCCGTGTGAGAATAATAAAAAAGAATTTACATTATTAAATTGTCTTAAAGTTTAGCGATCCTGAATCATATTTTAAATAACTCTGGTTTTACGACTTTTACATGAACAAGAAACGCACATACCCGGAGACGTCGTGTAACGCGTCAAACGCAAAAAAGCACTGTAAATGGAAAAGATTTATACGGAAAAGTAATTAAAATTAATGAATATTTATGCCTTTGTGACTTTTGTGTCTGACGCCTGATCGAGATTTAGATAATATTTATTTTAAAAAATTCTTTCAAAAGGCCAGCAAGTGTTTAGGTTTGCACTTAATTTGAACTATAATTTCAAATGAATTAAAAAATTATATTAACAATTCGATCGTCTACGTCGATTAGAGTATTGTATTTGAAATTATATCACGTATATTTTTCTGATCCGTATAAAATAAAATTTTAACATTTTCTCGTATAAATCTATTGAATATAATTAAATAAGAATTTTCATATCCTAAATACTAAATATTTATTCAAAACTTTATTAGAGATGCGATGAAGAAATCGATGAATCTTTGGCCCGTAAAATTGGAAAACAAATTTCTTACTAATATTATTTGTTATGCTTGAAAATTTATATTAGCTGTTTAATTGTTTAACTATTTAATGAACTTAAATGAATTAATGCGTATCCCTAATTATCGTTGGTTTATACAATACATTGCATCATCTACAACTCTTAAATCTATAAATCTTGCTTACTCAATAAAATTTTCAAGAAAATCACTTTTGCACGTAATATATAATTATAAAATACAGTTATCGTACATAATTGTTTTCGGAATTCTCATATTTTTTAAAAAATATTTCCGATCTGCTTATTCTTTAAGAAAGACAAAAATAATAATAATAAAAAGACGGTGACAGAAAAGGAAATTAAAATTGCAAATTTACCGGTCTCACTTAAAAAAAGGAATTTAAAGAGCTTTTCATTCTTCTGTCACGTTTACGTGATGAGCGTCGGCTTTAACCTTACAATTTGCGAGAGACTTGCAGAGGGAGACTTTGATCCTCGCGAAAGAAAACCCTGGACTCAAATGAATTTGCGGAAGAAATGAGGGACAGAGACAGAGAGAGAGAGAGAGAGGGCGAGGGAAGTTGCTGGTGGTGGCAAAATCGGGTGAAGAGTATCCGTTGAAATTTGAGGTTTTATACCTTTTGCGCTGTTGTGTTTTTGCGTCGACCGCTGCGAGTTCTGATTCGATTCGTTGGTCGGTGGCATTGTCTCTTTGACTATTGCACTAAAATCCTTTTGATGCTTTGTAACGCTAACATAAGAGTGGGATGTGCGGGTATTACGACGATGGTGAACGCCTCATTTTCCCTTTTCCGAGTGTGGTGTGAAAAGTTGTAGTTTCCCGACCTATTTTGAAACGTGTCACGCAGACTTCTGATTTCGCTGTTTTTTATCACTTCGATGCTCCATACATATCGATCGATTTTCTGTAACATTCAGGTGCATGTGCAGTCGACTCTGACGTAAGACGTCTAACGTAAATTTGAGGTTTATTATTATTGTAGAATTGACAAGTGACGTGTGATACTCCTTACGCTTTCGATCTTTACACACATCCTGGCTTTTATATTATTTTTAATTTTTATCTTTAGTTGACTAAGTTTCATTTAATGTTTTAGGAAAAATATACTAATAAAAACTCAACATTTAATTGGTTAATTTTTTATCGAATCCTAATCGTGTCTATATTTATTGAGAATTTTTTAGGTTATTTCACAATCTCATCCACTGATAAATTCGTAATAACTTATATATCCATAAACAATTTTAAATTACGTAGTTAAAAAGGCATTTCACGAAAGCATCTGCTCGTAAATGTAGTTGCATAATTTTTAGATAAAAAAAAGTAATCGTGATTTATGTAAATAACAACGATTGAAATTCTATCCATCTAAAGAGTAATAATAACGAGGAAATTTTAAAATTAGTGAATTTAGCGAAATTGGAATATTTGACAGACACTATAAATTGAGCGAAGGAAGCATTGGAAGATTAATGACAGTTTGCGCTCATAATTAAGTCCCTATGATTAAGTTTTTTCTTCTCAGTGACGGTCTACCAGTTGCCGTGAATTTTACGTCTTCGGACAAGCGGTTCGCGATTCTGCGATTTCGAACTGCAAATGATACCGCGCCGGCGTTTTTTTCACGAAAGATATTATAATAAGGCGAGGCAAGGGACGAAGTGAGTAAATCGCACAAATCCGGATCCGCGCCTCATTTGGGAAGCCGTGGTAATGAAAGCCAAGGGTGGAGGCGAAGCCGAAGTCAAAGCCGCACCAGGGGGAGAGAAAATCCACTTCTTCATTTCGTTCTTTAACGACGTATTCGCGCGATCACGATTTGTTAAAGCGCGCCCGAACTTTTGCTTAGAAAGCAATACGAGCGGGCCGGGGGTGGAGGAATGCGAGATTGGAAGGGTTACCTAAGGATACAGGGTGGGAAGATGGTTCGAAAGAATTTTTAAAGGGAGTCTTTGAAGTTGGAAATATCTTTATGGAGTTTTCGAGTTGGTAGATTAATGTTATTGTGCTGGGCTTTTCACAAGAGACGTGCAGATTTCGAAGAGACAGCATTTATTTGTCGGACAAAATCTAGTGAAAAATCTCCCATTCATTAGAGTAAATTTGTATAGAAAAATTTTTTTATCCCTTATTTCAATTCTCAAGTGGACTTCAATTTAATATGCCACGTGGTCTTCTCGGTTCTAATATTGGCTTTTTTCATATCTAAAAATCATATTTTGTAAATATCGAAATTTTTTATATCAAACGCGTATTTCTTTTGGGACACGCAAAGCCAACTTTGAATAGCTTACTATTGCTCTTGCTGTACAGCGCCTATTTTTATTATTTTTTGAATTACGACATTCACGCGAAATATATAGTGAATCTATAATTTCAACGCGCCGAGGTAGAATTTTAGAAAAAAAATTATGAAATTTTATTCGTGTACACGCGTGAAGGAGCTTATAGGGCTCGGAAGATGCGAGGGAATGAGATGAAAGGCACGAAATAGGCGCATATTTCAAAGAAATTAAAAGGAGAATTCGCGACAAAAGTGGCTTTATAAACATTTATTCAAACTTTTACAGAGAATTTTCAAAAAAATGTTCAAAAACAAACTATTTCAATTACGTCTATGAGTTTTTAAAATTTTTATTATTCTCTGTTGACAAGCGCACACAAGAAAATTAAAACAGACGAGCGATCACTGAGTTTTTAAATTAAAAGCATTCCTTTTGATTATAATTAATACGACCATAATTTACACTGTGATTTTATGGCATTAAATAATATAGACGAGAGTATTAGATCTATAAATTAATTAAATTGTAATAAATCTAGGATAATGAACCTTTTAATTAAGAAGCTTTACTTTTGTCCGTAAAGTAAAAAAGTTACTACGCCAGGCAATTGTTACACTTGGTGCCTATTTGCATTTTTAATAAAATTGAATATTTTTGATTATTCGTTATATTGTTACAAATAACTTTTGGATATTAGTTTAAATATTTATTCGATTCAATTCGACACTCGAACAACACAGATTCAACGCACAGAGTGGATATAAAAATTACCCTGAGATATCGCAGAGGCGTGTAAAAAATTAATTTAATCTAGTGTACAGTGAAACATAAAGCGTCGAGAGATGAAAATGAAAGACGTAAGAGGTAAGAGGAGGTTTAAGCGAGGAGGTGTAACAAAGTCGTTGCTGCAGTTCTTATATGCGCGGGTGGTGCAGAACTTTGTTAGGTAAACGAGTGACCTTAAGAGCGCAATTTAAGGAACCGCAACAGACCTTGTCGGCCGGTCCTCGCCGGCTCTGCGTCCGATGACGTTTACTTAAAATTTTGCTTACCAAAACTTCGCTCCTCGGCTTCTTGATTCTTATTAGTTATTAAAAAGGTTATGTTGAAATCGCTGCATTTCATTGGCTGACAAGAAAATAAGGTGGAACTTTTAGTGCGCGCAGATTTCTGCATTACATTTTTTAAGTGCACAGACCCGAGCTGTAAACTTTAAATTATTCGATCCAAAGTTATAGTTCAGAGAAATGGCGAGTTCTTGTTTAGAATCATGTTTTAAGCTGTTATTCTCGGAAATATTTTTATGGCGATAGGATTGGCTCTTGGAAGACGCTCTTTTGCAATAAATACAATTCAGCTCAAACAAAAAACAAATCATCCTTCGTTTTGTAAATGGACTTACCGTAATTCAAAGGGATTTTTCTCCGACGCAGACGATTGCTTTAGTAATATACGACGAGGGAATGGTTCACTATAAGAATTATTATATAGATATTGACTGAGAACGTAGACCGAATAAATAGAATTGAAAACAGGCGCTGAAATATGTAACGTCTGAACTTTAGTTTCTAAATGAAAAATGATATTCATCTGGTGCTAATATTATATACGTTTCAAGCGAAATCTAAACAGTACATATAATCGCGAAAATTTATTTTATTGGACATAACGGTGGGACTCTTCTATTTAATACCGAGGACTTTCTACACACAAGCATACATTGAACTTCTGCCTTGAACGTGTATATTTATTATGTGTATTTAGAAATGGCCTGGTAAAATTAATATTATCATTTCGTGGAGGTAAATTATATAAATTTGTTTTTCATGCACTCCATAAAGTACAATGTACTAAGTGTATCTAGCAACGACCAATCATTGCAATCAGTTAAGATAAGTATACCTTCCTGGTTTTAATGGTAAATGTATTGGAAATGTCAACATCAAACATCTCATTTTGCATATCGATTATTTTTTCCAATCATGTGAACGAGTAATAATAAATAAAACGTCATTATCGTGTTCTAACTTCTTTTATGTCAAACGTCTGAATTTTATTTCTCTCTCCCTTTAATAATTTTAATTGATAAAATTTTTCATTTTACACGTGAAACTTGGTAATAAGCCTATCAAATGAATATTAAAATATTTATTACAACTGCATATTTATTAAATTTACAATAAAAGAATCTAGCAGAATTACTTAATTTTATAGGTTTATTTTTTAAGACATTTCTGTTTAAATATCTTCTAAGAGGTATTAAAAAAATGTCGCGAAATTTGTGGCGTGAAGGGATTTATGTTTAGTTGGTATTTTTTAATATTCTTTAGTAAAACGAAGGGTGTTTGAAAATATCTTTCAACACATATGAAAACATGAAAAATTCTGCTCATATCAAAATTTGCATTTAATTATAATATCTAATGAGAAAAAAAGTAATTTAACTTCTTTGGTCTGATAATAGTGATTTTTTCAACGAATACGTAATAAAGGTTAGAATGAGCACTCGGGCTTTGATGAGCGACAGAAATGATCAATTTTATCAATCGTATTATTTCGTGACGTGGAAGACAAGGAAAATATTTTCTTTTTTTGATACTAGTTGACGAGCGTAATAGCGATTGATAATCATTGATTGCGTAACTTCTCAATCAAGTATAGATTTACTCTGCAGAAAAGTTCGTACGCAGAGTTTATAATGAAACTATTGAGAAATTATTCTCTTTGGATATTGAGATTTGCTGCTTATAAAAGTTATTGGGCTTTAAGAGAAAGCCTTTGCTGGTGAATTAGCGAGTGACCAGTTGACGCTGGGAATTGTAACGCGTGGGACTGCGAGTTTCTAATAGCCTCGGAAAATAAAAAATGTCATTACCTTCCTAGAACTGATTACAAATGTTATGACCTATTGTTTTTGTATTTTTTGAAATGTCTGCAATTGTACTTCGATAAAATAAATATTTTACTCGCGTGCATTGTTTTCTACGCTACCCTACTTAAATGTTGGCTCAAATAGATTTATGTCACTTGCTCTTTCATTTAAGTCTACGCGTTCAACGATTTTTATAAATAGCCAATGTGATTTAAAGTTTTTTTCATTTAACTTCGCTATATGTGCGTATATTGTATTATTTTAAATATTAAAGTAATACATTTAATGGCATAGAAAATTGCTAAGGTATTTAAAAAAAATTAACAATACGAAACATTTCGTAGTGAAATGATTTTTATGTCCCGTTCTTACTACTATTATTTTTATTTCGAAGGAAAGATAGTACGGAGTTATTGGTAATTATTATTCGCTAACAATAGAAATTCACAATAGAACTTCAAGATGCAGATTTCGTCATTAATTTGAACTGCTTAATGTACGTTGCCTAAGTCATGCTTGTTCGTTGTTGGTAATAAATCAGCGATAAAGGTAGGAAAAAGCGGCTGTCGAATAAACCCGATAAAACGTCAATTAGTTAGTCTTTTAGACGCGAATGCTAAGAAACAGATATAAAAGCACAAAAGGAAAGCAAAGAATCTCCAAGGCATTGCGCATTTGTGTTTCAGTATTGGATTGCGTGGTGTCGGGTTGGGGCCCGTGGTCGGCCTGCGACAGCGACTGCGGTCCCGGGGCCCAAACGAGGTCGCGGCTCGTGGAACGAGCACCGGAAAACGGGGGTAAGCATTGTCCCCAATTAATACAACATCGGGGTTGCCAAGGAACCAAGTGTCACAGACGTAATCCAAAGTCAGCGCTAAAGGGTAAGTAAAAGTGCACCGATCCGCTCTCTGCCTCCGACATTTTCATAATGCCGAGTAACGGCATTCCTTTTCGCCCCTCTTTCCTCCTTCTTGCCGCCTCCTTGTTTTTGCTTTCGTTATTCTTTACTTACTCGCGGAAGAGCGAGCGGCGTCTCCTCGACGATGCGCTTGATTAAATTTTAAATAGCTTTCGTTAGAATAGCTTGACTGACGAGTGGCAGGGCTACTGTTTATTTGCAAGACTCTTTGCACAAATTGCTGCGCTTGGGCCGAAAAATGTACGCGCGAAAACAATTCATTCTGCGAGATAGATACCTTCTTCAAAATGCCCATTCTATTGCAAATGTGACGATTTCCATTTAGCGCGTGCGATAAATGGATCTGACTGTCGTTAAAAATTTTTTTACTTCGCATAAACGCTCGTTCTATTTTTACGAATTCCCTTTGCTCCAATTTGGTTTATTGCCATAAAATTTTACACGCGTTGTATTTAACGAAATTAAACGTATTTAATGTGCGATAGCTCGAGAGTTTTTCCCTGGTAATTATTCAATATAAAATCAAGTCAGTCACCTTAGTTTTATTCAACCGCTCGAAAGTAAGTTTAACCGTGTAAAAATAGTAGGTTAGTACATCAATAGTTGGTTAATTATTCGTGTTAAATTAATATCGTTTGATATTAATTATTGGTATATTTGATATTAACGACGATGATCGAGCTCTTAAAGCAATTCTCAAGTTGCAAAAGATGAATAAGGGCGATCAAAACATTTGCAACTCAATTAATCGAGCAAATGAAACGTGTAACGGAAATATTAAATAGTTTAATAAGAAATCGCGTGTTTTTCGCACATCAATCAAGAGCATAGCAACGTCCAAGTTATTCCAGTTTGCTCAACGGTAATTAACTGTCATCGTTAGCAAAATGCCCTTTTTACCGGAAACGTATTAATTTAGACCAAGTTCGACGCGTGCATCATTGTTGCTGTAAGCAGATGTTAGACGATAACGAGGAGTACACGAGTGAAAGCTCGCGACACGCGCAGGATCGACGACTGCTTTCAGTCTCGTTATTGGCCGATCGATCTCGACCATCTACTTTTTGCAGTTTGTATTTGCGCGAACTTTTTATCCATCGACGTACCGATCGAAAGGAATGCTTTTTATTCCACTTGTAATATTTGTCGTTGATTAAATTAGTCGTCGCGCAAAGAGTGTGCGATGCGAAACGCTTGTATTAAACACGCAACTGCTATTTCCTTAAGTTCTTTTAATCAATTTTTAGTTGCACCGATAACGCACACGAGTATTGCGAGGTATGGCAGCGCAATCATTTAATGAATTACAAAGGAAAGAAATGGATTCAAATTCACTCCGAATTGTACTCTAAAAGACATCGGTTAAGTTTTTAAAACTAGTTTTAACCGTATTATTAAGACGTGTAGTTATGGTAGGAGCAGACAAAATTCACGAAATCCGATGTCGTAACAGTTGAATTGCAAGTAGCGCATAACGAAGTTTCACTCGGGCGATTACAATGCAATAAACGAATTAATCATTCTGCTCGGGTGGTTTTTAACGGAAAACCCTATGCCAAATATAAAGAGCTGAACACGCTAATACAATTCAAATGAAAGGAAGCACGGGAGAGGCCAATAATCGTTTTTCCTTTCGACCAATTTTTTGCAGAAGTCGCTCTGTTATTGCCTGCCGAGCTGAGCGACGTGCGGCACATGAACGACAGTAATGACATCAGGACGAATCTTCGCCTTCAATATCGGGACGATCCAGAACATGACGCATCTAAGGAGTGAGTATTTACCGAGTCGTTTAAGCTTACCGGGGCCGTCACAAAACACTCGCGAGGACACGCCGAGACTCGTGATGCTGCTCGTCAGTCTGGGGCTGACGTTCGAGCTAAATTTAAGTGAAATTATAGTTCTCGCGCACGATCGAGACGCTCGAGCAACAGCCGGCGCTGCCTCGCGTGTTCGCGAATCCCTTGAATCACCGGTTTTCGCTGAATGCAATTGCTGTTAAATAAGCTTATTGTTTTTACGACTGAAATTGCTCTTGAGAATTACCTGTTAATATTTCGATTGCTTAGTTGCACTCGTCATCGCGTTATTAATCGCAATTTCGTATCAACACCTAACTGTACTTTCGCAATGGAACGGTAATCGTTTTATTTCTACTAGTTTCATCGGATGTGAAGTAAGTCGTAGACGTACCAGCAGTTTAGTACTATATGTTTTAGAACAGATTATTGAAGGTAAAATATGACCGTCGTTACAGCAGACGTTACGTATTCAGTATTGACCGCTTGTTGGTCTAGTATTTGTACCGCGTATAATATATAAAGCTTATGCGTGACGGGAGATACGAGGAACTGTAGCTCTGGAAGATTTTTCTTTGTACCGTTTCAAAAAGTTTTTTGCAGTCGTGCATCTGAATGGTATTTGGAAAACGTACGTATAAAAGTTATTTTATTCGAAGGTCATGCTTCCTTACCTAAGGCAATTCAAAATATTCCGCAAAAGATTTTCTTAGAAACGGTTTCAGATTTTATAAATTCTGTTAATCTTTTAGGCGTGTAATAGAAAACTGGGGTTTATCGATGTTTAATGAAAAATTTCGTTAATCGATTTTATTCTTGCGATCATTTTATAAAATCGGTATTCACATTTCACTGCATAATGTTGAGATATGAATTAAGATGGACGAATAATTTCGATTGAATTAAATTTCATTATTTGAAACGGAAAACTATTTTTCTGCGAGTTCATAATTCGCACCCTTACTTTTAATTTTATTTTTCACGCGTAAAAATGCAATGAGTAATGTGCATTGATCGAAATTTGAATATTATTTAATTTTAGATAAATTTTTTTGAATATTAGAGTAATAATTCTACTAAGTAATAGTCCTACTATTCGTTTACATAATTCTATGTAAAAAGCGGTAAAAATATTAGTTTTTAATTTTTAAATTTAAAAGAGTTGAACCTTTAAGAATGTTTACTTTTTTTTAGCGATATCAATAAAAATCCGTTTACATGTTTATATTTTGCTTTCATCGTTTTGTGTAATTTTTGTTTTGAAGAAAATTCATTTAGAAATCATTTTTATATGAACTTTTAACAAAAATGTTACAGTCCTGTTACGTACGAAGTATGCCAGACTTTTGCTAGATGTAAGCAAAATAAATTTTTCATCCGATACCACAAACATAAAAATGTTGCTTACTTGCTATTACGTATCATAATAATATATTTAATTAAAATAATATATTCAATTCGTTTAATGAAAAAGGAAACGTCAGTTTAAAAATCTTCGTGCATTTTCTTTTTATTCGAATGTTATGTGTCATAGAAATATAATAATAACAGTTACGATCTTATGATATATTAAGGGTTAAATACACGCATCGTATATTTTAAAATTAGTAAATGGGTCTGCAATTATTTTCCGCTTGTAGACTCTTGTAGTCTTAACGACTAGTTAGTCGATAATTGGTACTTTTGAATTATAAAAATACGACGAAACGAAAAGCTTTTTTAGTTTAATTTCATATACATTAGAAAGTTAGATCGTGTAATGGAAACGACATCTCAGAGAGATAAAAAACTCTTAGTAAAGTAAAATACGCGTCTGCGCTGAAACAATTCATAATCCTATTATTCGCCTTTTTCCGTTGAGAAGGACGAGATGTACAGGGGAAAATAACGAAAGTGCGGGGGAAAAGAGAAGAAAATTGAAGCAAAAAAGTAATATGAACACATCCGCGTGGTGAACCGCGCCATCTTTATTTATTCGTTGGCAGAAGTATTCGACTGATACGCTGGACCTTTAATCTCTCGTGTATGATTGGCGTTTGGCCAATAGATTTCCTTCTTTCTTTTTCCGTCCAATCTCCTTTTTAATCTAAGTACTCATTTGAATTTCTTTGATTTTTTCCGTCCCTCCCGTCTTTCATTGCTTGAACAGTAGACATTTGTTTATGTTGAAATTATTAATTCGAGTGTATTCGTCAAAAGTTTCGCGGTGTTTCACGAAATCGATGCAACGACGAACTATTTCATTTCGTTTCGAATTCATGGGTTGACTTTGCGAAATAGCGAATTCAAATCATAATGGCGCGTGCGCAAACAGAAAGATCGAATAATTGAAGTTCAATGAGAATTGATCTATAAGATATATTTGTCACTTTTAAATACATTACACACAATTTTTTAATTATTACATCATTTGAGATCATTTTAAGTTCAGAAAAGTCAGTCATAAATCATATTTGCTAATATACTTTTTAAAGTTATTGAAATTTTTTGTATCGCTTTTATTTATATTTAATTCGTATTCACTTTTAATGAATGTAATAAAATAAACGACGTGGAATTATAAAGTATAAAGTACAAAATTTATTCCATTTTTGTACAATTCTTAATGGCATATTATAAAAGCGTTAATTATTTTTCGTAAGATTAAAGTTCATAATTTAGTTTCCATTAAAAAAGTTCATAAAACTCATTCGAAATTTTCTTTTTTTCAACAAAATTAACAAAGTAATTAGTAAAATATAACAAAGTATTTTGGGATGACGAATTTGACTCGGTAATTTGAAAGAAAAATTGAGATTATTTCCAGAGTATCGCGAAGACGGTTATAACATATTCTTATCGGTAGAGATGAAGTGTATCAATGAAATAAATATTATCCTAAAACACGAACATTTTCTTCAGCGTGAACTACCTAAATATAATTTTTTATTAACATTATATCACATATCCAAGATTGTGATTAAGGTTGAAGTATAATATGTAGCGGGATAAGACAATGTTGATTTTATGTTAACTTTAACTTTAATGTGAATTTTAATTGAAGTAATTATAAATATATTCCATTTCAATACTAATTATGTTCCTTCAAAAATTTTTCTTTCTCACATGCTTAATTAAGAAAATAAGAGAGTCGCATAAAGTAAGTATGTGCGATAAACAAAATTTATGTAAGGCATATTTATTGTGTCGAGTCTTTTGAAAGCTTTAGCCACGTTTTATGAAGTATCATTAAAAATTTCTCGGTTTTATAAATAGATTCGGCAAGAAGGAATTTCGAAATGAATGACTGGAAAAGCCTTTTTTAATAAGTCGCTAGGAATTGTCAACGTTGTTCTCCGTAAGTGCAGTTTCTAGCTAAGGCGACTTCATAAATAGGAGTTTGCGAGTCTTGAGAGACACTTCAAGACGTCATGGCGCACGAGATTCAGTTGATAAAAGTCTTGACCCACTGTCATGAATAGCACATTTTGTTTAATGAATCGATGCGTTTTTATTTACCCACTTTCTGATTTCAGCTGGAAATTTAACGTGAAGTAAAAGTTCCGCGATTTCCATAAATATGATGAAATTGTAATAATTCGTGCGAGTATAATATCTCATCTTGTAATCTATTAAGAGGAGGTGCTTTAAGGAACACGAAGATTCTATTTTTATTCGTATCAAGAATATCTGTTGAATTGGAATGTATTAAACCTTAATTGGACAATCGTTCAACTTATTATGAACCTAGAAAGGACCTGGATTTTATTTTAAATATATGAGTATTTGAAATATTGAAACGCATTTTAGTTTTTCTATTATAAACTCTTACTTTCGACGTACATTGAATCTAAGGAAAAATATTGAATTTTTGAAGCAACGAAATGTTTCTACAACATGTACGATGGTCGACTCTTTGCTACGAGTGCACGTAAACATAAGGTTAATATTTTAACAAGTTTTGCCGACAGGCATTTTTGATTCTAAAATAACGAAATTACGAAAATAAACTTTGTGCTTTTGCACGAAAAAAGCGTATGTCAAGAAAAAGGTTTTTTGAAAACAGATGTATACCGGTGCTGAATTTGTTTGTCTAGTTCAAGTAGAATGTAATAATGTCTGGTCAGACTCAACTCCGTTACTTCAATTCGTTGTTTCTTTTTATTACGGATAATTAAATTTTCAAAATTTTTACGTTCGCAGAATGAAAAAGCAATCGTGTCGTTTAAAACTTTTTTCAAATTTAATAATTTTTAACGCAAGCGTCATTGATCAAATAACGAATCTAGCTAAGTTAGTATTTCAAGATGTATATTTTGTAATTAATTTTTGCATATCGGTCGACTAATCCGATTAGCTTGTGAATTGACTTTACAAAAGCTCGAAGAAAATATTTTCGATTCGACTTATTACTTTAGTTATCATCTAAATTTTAATGACGTCATAAGTTAACGCGCGCCAAGTCCGGTTTCCTTGATACGGGGGTGATAGATCTCGCGTCGGGAAAGGGGAGCTGCATTTAATCTCTGCGTGCCGCTAACGCAGCAGAAATGTATCATTGGGATTTTAATTAATCAAAGATCCTCGCGCATGCCCCAGTTGTAATAATAATTCAGTGATTCTCTTCAGCGGCGATTGCTGACAAATTAATGCGGCGTGTCGCATTATGTGCGAGTTGCCCTGACTTGAGCTACTCGCGCTTAGTTTCGTTGCAATTTCGCAACGCGTTAATGAGCGAACCCGAGATCCCTTCCTCCGACCCCTCCACTGTCAATGTTTGACGGTATGTCACGTTAAGATTCACACTCTTAACGGCCTCCACTCTCCCTTCCGCCCCAGCGTATTATGACCGAATAATTAATTTCCATAAGACGCTAGAAAACGAGGCGGTGAAGCTCATGAAATTTGCACGACGTTGTGCAACGCCAATTTTGCTGGCCCTCCCACTCTACTCTACGCTCATGTACCTCTTTGACTACGATTTTTCCGGGCGATTTCACCTGTTCAACCTTTGAATTATACGTGAATTTTCATTCTTTTTTTTCTTTTCTGGGGAGAGTTTGGAAACACTTTTCTTGGCACTCTCCCGATTAAAAATTCCAATGCAATTGTTTTATTTTTCAGTCGAAATATAACGATAAATATCGATCCAACTCTTCGTAAATTCTGTAAATAAAAATTTCATTGAAATCGAATAAAGAGATTTTTATGGTATAGAAAGGTATAGACAAATATTAAGATAAAATACCCAAGTAAAGAAAACGATGTCTTAAGATTACAAATTGAACTCAATATCTCTGTATGAGTATGTGCATAATGAACCTCAATTTTGATGATTTAACCGCACTTTGCGACTAACGAACATATTTAGCCGGAGATGCGTATATACGTGCGTACAATTTGGCGTATGCCAATGTAGTTTATTAGTTGCGATCAACATTTATTAGAATTCCGTGGACCCTTTTAAAGATATTTCATATTATTAGGAATACATCGCTCGAACTATTAGTTACGCAAGTAAAAAACTTAAAAAGAAAAGAAAACGTCTAGTTTTAACTTTTGCATGAAAAATGTTGTTAGTCGCACAAGATTTACGTTAATAAAATGTATTTAGAACTCTGACGAAGATCTTGTTCTATTTAAATGTTTCAATTGTCGATTTTTCAACTTGCAAAATACGATGTCAAAGTCTTTTCAAAGCAATTAAGTATTAAATGTAAAAATGAAACAAATATTTAATACAAAAAAATGCATTTGTCAAATTTTTATATTTCTAGTGAAAGTTTTTTATTTTTAAACATCCTAAGCAATATATTAAATATTAATGGTAAAAATTATTGACTTTCATAAATTGTGATTATAAATGAAATTTTGGGGTTTTAATCCGAGTGTCTCGTTGGCAAAGAAGGGATTTTTTCTGCTTTCTACGCTAATGACTTTGCGCGCTATAAATATTTCGTGGCATTCAATATTTCAAGAATATTTCAAGAGTAAATATTTCATAGCCTTCAGTATTTCAATACGTACAGGGTAATTGAAAAATTTCTACTGCCGAGTAATTGACTCGTGAGTATTTTTAACGGCTATATCAATCAATAATATTTATTTCGATGATTTCCTCAATGTTATATCGAGAGTCGTATTTCCTCCCACTTTTTATCATAGTATGTCGCTCGACATTCAAACGATATGTTTTTGGATAAAATAGTTAGCCGAGACCAAAGCAAATTTGTTCATCGCGTAAAAACATCGTAAAGAGAGAATCATCGCCGGGAGAATAGTTTATAAAGCACATACATGTTCGGGCTTAATAAGTCACGTCAGTTAATTAAGGTTGGGACACAAGTCCTGCGTCTCGTTGTCCGCTGTCCTGCAGGAGCTCTCGAACTCGACGCGCCGTAAGTCCTTCTCGAAACTTCTCTGCGGAAGTTGAACTTCCCGAGATTCTAATCCCTTTTTCCCGCAGTCGATCCGCGCATTATATAATTGAGATTTATCAAGGGCGTAAGCGCGGGAGTTTCGCGGTAATTTTATTGATAACGCTAAACTTTAATGTAGCTTCGTTTACTTTGCAGATGTTGGCAGCCATTGTGATACGATTAATCTCTTGTTTGCAGTAGAACTTAACAGCCTTCGAAAAATAGAGTACGTTACATCATTATCCGCACGCACTTCAGAAAATTAGCTTGCTCTTATCAAAACTGCTACCTTGTCGAATCGGAGTTAGAGCTTTTCATCATAATTGCATCTATTATTGCAATATTTTACGCGTGATTATTAGATATAGATCGTCCAGCTTCGTGAATTTAAAAAAATTGAGTTAGCGATTATGCCGATAAAAACGAATATTTAACAACGTATGTGCGATACGAGTGGAAGCTTAATTCATTAAAATTTTAATAAATTAATTCATGAAAGTTGAAGTCAAAATTATGCCCAACACGAATACCGCGGAGCGAAGCTTATAGTACATCCCAACAAGTAATTGTCGAATTGATCTTATTCATAAAATCTTTAAAGGTGAAACGTTAAAATACGCGGATAAATTATTATCGGTTATAGCTAAAATGAAGTAGCACTAATAATGTTTTAAGTCATCAGTGATATCGAGACTTGATTGATGCTTCTAAACTAGGCTTTATGCTAAGTTGACAGCGTATTTGCGCGTCAAAACTTCCATTTGCACTGGATCTGTCGAGATAACTGCTTTTAACTTTATTTGTCTTCCACAAAGCTTTTGCTTAATGTATACTTAAGAATGTTATATGAGATTTCCATTTAATCGATGCCAAATAGTGAGCTTCTATGTAGTTTACTTCAGAATTTGCTCAATATTTCTGTATTTAGCATTTTTACATGCAGAATCGAGATATTGCGATGAATTAGAATTTTTAATATTTCATTAAAGTTGAAGGGATGTGTTGACGCGTAAAATACAACAAACAGATGCTTTGAAACATGAAATACATGGTATTAAAAAATTTTTTAAATTGTATTTCCGTTCCTTTAATGAACCTATATTTTTCTGAAAGAACAGATATTATAAATTTGCTGGCATTTTGAATACGAAAATCATTATAAATAATGTTATTGCAAGTAAGAATTCATTATTCTTGGATGAGTGAAATATTACTGCGATAATTGAATAATCGTTGATTCGTAATTACAATTTCTGAAATCAACCAACGTGTGAGTTAAATTTAGCTTCTTAATTTCATTTTATAGATATTTTATAGATATAGGTGCAAAAACACTCCGATTATAAATTAAAAATTTTACTTGGCTGTATCGCTCCACATTTTTGTTTAAGAAATATTCTAACCAATTGCCAGAATTTTCAATTTTCTTTTTCATAGCGCAGTGTCACATATACGCGTGCAGCTTGCATGCGCATACGTACGCACATAAGCATGCTTGCCCGCGCGCACGTGACAAAGAAGAAAACAAATTTGGAAGCTTTCGTAGGGAATCGCGGCGTCGCGTGACTCCGACACTCGTTCTCTTGTCTAAGCCCCGGGTGTCCGTTTTCTCATCCCTGGGCGCTCAATTATTTTTTCGACAGTCGAAAGCTCGCGCGATGTTGCGGCAATGCCGTCGCTGTTATTCCCGAGAACGATTTCCTTATTTTCCGCTTCGAAGTGATATGCGCAGGAAAACACGTGTAGTCGCGAAAAAGGCTCAATTGAGTGCTCAGGCATAAATAAATCGAGCGACCCCTTTTTCTGGTATCCGTCGTTTCGATGCGATTCGTGTTTTGAATCGAATCAGTTTGGCCGGACTTTTAAGACTACAGACAAGAAGTATTCGATGCGATTCTTTGCCTCTTGTGTGGAGATAACGCAACGGAAAATAAAGCATTCCGTGGATGCCTTTTTCTGCAGTGTGCCATTGAGTTTTGCCAACTGGAGTCTGTACAGCCGGTAAAATAGAGTTATAGGAGAAACAGACATTTACTTTTCGAATACGTATGATTTTTTAATCAACGCTCGATATTCGTTTAATGGCAGTAAAAATTCAAATTTCAAATGCATTTTCACGTATTGTTAACAATAAAAACATTTATAACTGATAATAATATCAATGAGAAATTGAACAAAAAAAAGGGAGCTGTGAAGAGCAAACGAGAAAATTTGACAAGCTTTTAACGCAATATGACATAGAATTATACGTGATGATGTCATTTTACAGTTTCTCCGAATTAATTGTACGATTTTCCAATATTATTATGCCATTATTAATTGCTCGTACAAAATATTAAAAAAAACGCTCATAAGAATTTTTGATACAAATACTATAAAATGTAGTTCTCTCCCCGATTTTAGTTTAAAAACAATTGATAAAATTGCTTGCAACAGTAGACTGTGTTTTATTTTTAAGACCGATTTTTTTTTAGTAAATCAAATAATAGATTTTCTCCAGGTTCGCTTTACTATTAAAATAAGGAGCTGTAGGGAAATTGTAATTAAAGTGACACATCTCATGTATCATAAATATTAATTGGATTAAATAAAGAGAATGGAACGAATGGCATGAAACGCAGCTAGAAACAAAAAGAGCAACCATCAGAGTTAAATGTAAATTAATGGAATGCATATTCTCTGGTCAAATCGTTGGGATATGCTAATTCCCTTCGATAGATCTCCCTTATCATACTAAATCTTTCACCATAGCATCTATTTCCCTTTTCCCTCTTGCCATTTCTATCAGGCACAACGGAAAATCGTGATAAAAAGGCACTCACGTATTCATCGAATTCAAGCATCTCAAAAGCTACACCATACCCGCTCCCCTCTTCACCCCTCTCTCTTTCTCTTCCCGTATTTTTCTCAGCCAGCTCACAGATATAGAGAGATAGAAGAAAATAGGCAAAATGAACAGTCGGATTGTACTCGTCTTTATAGGTACGCGGGGTCGATTTCGAATAGATTTTTTGTGAATTTTTAAAGCTCGGCAGGGTCATTGACTTCGAGTCGAGAGCATCCTTTATCCAAACATTGATGACGATCAACTGCCTCCCCCTATAGATCAATGAGACTCCGGCTTCACCTCCTCTACGAGTTCCTGGATTTTTCTCTCTTAGCTTGCGGAACCGACGAAAAAGCTCCCGCGAGAAGCTTCCCCGTCTCGTTTCGGTCTCTCGAGTGCAACCGCTCTAAGGCTGCTCTTCCTCTACTTTTGTATTATTTGCGAAAGGGATTGCGCGCGACGATTAAGGGCTGCTGTTGTGCAAAAAATGGACTCGCTATGGCGAAAGTTCGCTGCTCGCGAGAAAGAGTCGCTGTAGCTTTTTTAATGCTCGTCGCGTGACTTACATGGCTTCAGCAGATTAGCTTTCAAAGATGCGACACTAGCGCGCGGGTGGAGACGGAATTTACCTTTGACGCGAATGAAAAGCCGAACCGTGTATATTGAAAGTTGAACACGAAGTACAATAAGGGAGCACGTTTCTATTTGCTTTTGCTTGGAAAAAAAGTGTCTTAGCTCGTACTCATCGAAATGAGACTTGAAAATCGTGCCTCTCGCACGTATTTAATTACATAAACGCACTAGTAATTTCACAAAATGGCGATTAATTATTCCTCTCAACAGTTTTATCAACTCAACGCTCTATTTTGATCAACAAACTATCCAATTTTTAACGATTTCGAATAAAATTTCCAATATAGGATGTAAAATATTGCGAATGTTGTATTCAAATTATCAGCTAAAATTCTTTTATAGCTTGAAGTACAAATCCGAAGAAAATGCTAGTAACTGCAATCGAAGCTTAGACCTCGATAATGTTGGAAAGAGTATAACATCCGAAGAAACTAACGGATAAACTTCGCGAATAAAAGACGAAGAGAAGTACTTTGTGACGCGTGTAAAAATAGTTGTGTAAGTTAAACGAATGGAGCGCATCGCGCGCGACGCTGACGCCGACGCCTCGAGCAACTTGCCAATACCGGGCTGCACATGCAAACATAATATCCGCTCCCTCGCCACCTGCACACCCCTGACCTGCCCAACAGCTTGCATGACATTACGCGGGGGAACGTCGTGAGGTATGGCCCGAAAGCAGCTTACAATCCCTCAACCGTGAATTCGTAACGCACGTTCCCCGTCTATGTTTACATGCGCGGGAACATTCCCTACATCCGTACGACTCACGCACACAAACGTGGACAGCATTCCGTATCGAATACGGTTGTCGGGAATTGAAATTTATTCTGGTTCTTTGGATTCCGAGCGCTTGACGAGCCAAATGCGCGACGGATTTTTGACCACTAGTTGCGTCTGTTCGTTAACCAACTCTGTTAATTCAGACCTTTTCTCCGTTACGTCATTTGTATTGCAAAATTGAAGAAGGTGTGCGAACGCTTACGGATGACGTTAAAAGGCTCGTAAAAATCGAGGCGGGGCAGTGGCTTCGTCGCTCTTGGAATGCACTCGTTTAATAACGAAGAATATTTAATATTTTAAGCCGCGACCTTTTTTAGTGCGAGCGAACAAGTTCCAGCGATTGTTTATTTTGTAATTATTGTCCCCGTTTTCCAAGTCTAATCTCCGAGGGTAAGCCAAACGTTTAAACCAGTAAAGTCCTTAAATTTATAATAACACTAACTTCTTTACGACTCAGAACAGTAGATTTCTGCGAGTTGATTTAAATTATGTATTTTGAATACAATTACTATTATCTAACTGCCATTAAAAACTTTGAGGCTTACGCGAATTCAATCTTTCAAAGAATCGTATTGTATGCAAAAGCAAAATGGCGGCTCGGATAAATAAAATTCTATTTTTGGCATTTATCGGGACATTAGGTGCGCGTACCTTCTCAAACAAATAGTGAAAAATGCCATCGCTCGGTGATTTTTACGAAAACTCTTCGAGTTATTGCATCAAGAGCGAACATTGCAAGATAATGGCAGATGTAATCGCGCATTTTCACCAAGCGCCGAGGTTCGTCCAGGGCGTTTTACATCTGCGCTCAATTATCCGAGCCCGGGCCCGTGCCGATGGCCGCATTTCAATTAGCGACGAAAATTATTCAAGATAATTACAATTAACCGATTCTCGCGAAGACGGGCAATCGAGCCGCAAGCATAGGTGCCTAATGGAATACGCAAACAAGGAGGCTCTTTATTATCGAGCGAGCGGTGCATACGTATGCACGTGTGCACGTGGATTAGTGGCCTCGTCCTCGCGGCTACGGACGCAACTGCCCGTTCGGGGCTTCGGCGTGTATCCTGTGTTTATCGGCAATCGATTACAATGCTCTGCTCGCAGTTCGTGACTGCCTTATCCAGCACCGCGTTCCGCGCAGCCCCACCCACGTATCCGCACAACTGCGCCTCTCGGGCCGGGGCGCGCAAGTGTGAATAACTATGCGATCATGTGCGAGATTGGCCCTGTGATTTCGCGGCTCCTGGTTTTGGGATTCCGTGGCCGCGCGCAACGGAAGACGCACGTGCGCGCACTCCCGAGTCGATGCCGAATAAACTCGGTCCGATTAGTTATGTATAAAGGCACACCCCTCGCGCGAATAATGAATCAGAGGGCGGCCGGCTCTGCTCGCACACGGAGCGACCACTTTATTTAGCCCGATGGCCCCGCTTTTG
Source organism: Platyscapa corneri (assembly GCA_018907185.1). Taxonomy (NCBI): domain Eukaryota; kingdom Metazoa; phylum Arthropoda; class Insecta; order Hymenoptera; family Agaonidae; genus Platyscapa; species Platyscapa corneri. The sequence goes on from JACCHW010000012.1 coordinate 2,780,117, forward strand.
GCGCAGCTTTGCGAGGTTTTCTCGCGGGTCAGCGCTCCGACGGCAAGCCGCGACAAAAGTGCATCGGTAAATGGCCCCGCGCACGCAGTTATTCAACTCTAGTCGCCTGTATTAGTCAGGAGTGTATACCTTATGAAAATGAGTTACACCGCAGGTCGTGAAAGTTTGATCGCTGCTTTTCTAAATGCATCCTCTTCCCGCCTTATTGCAGCGGGCAAAACTGTATTTCAGTGAAATAATACGTGCGCGCGAGTGCGTTGCGTCGAGGAAACTTATCGCGGTCACAGTCACTTTATGGGAAAAGTTCGGAATCTTTTTTTAATAAATTGTCTGGCTCCTCTTTGGAACTCGGCGAGACTCGGCGAGACTCGGCGGGAGTGCGCAATAGCGTCGTGCAAGATCAACACAGGTATTGTAGCTGTGTTTGGATACTCGACGAGCTCGCGACATGCCACTAGAATATTTGCTGAATAGTGGATATTTCTCTTGTAGTTGTGCGCGCACGTGCACGTACTTACACGTATATTCGCGCGCGTTCTCGGTGTAAAAGGCGACACTGGGGGACATAAGGCGTCCCTTCCCGCCTTCTATTATAATGCCGCCATGGAAACACGTAAATCCCAAGGCGCGATCCCCCCTCTGGACGCCTCGGATTTTGTATTGTTTCACCTCCGGATGCACACATACGTCTTCGAACTGACGCGGCTACTCGCGCGCTTCTAAATATTTAACGCGCGAGCACGAAGGAAGGGAAGCCGGATCGTTATAAAATACAGTGGCGCACTAAACGATATCATTCGCGCGTTGTTTGAAGAGCGCAAAATGTGTCGCGTACACTTTGCATTTTACTCGGCGAGTAAATTTAACGGCGATACTTTAAGCATCGATATTAAATTTATAAAAGGTTAACCAATTTTGGCGCGGCTAATCTTATTTGCGGTGCAATTTCCTGTCTGATAAACTTTAAAACTAACGCTCCCCTTCCACAATCTCGAGCGAAATAACCCATGCATTGTCATCGTATTGATTTAAATTTAAACGAAAGTCCTCGCTATGCATTTTTCAAATTATTATTTCGAAACATCAATAAGATGTGCTAACGTAATCTAAACTTGGATTACTGAAGACGAGTGTCATACATTTAATTCATTGATGACATTGTAACGAATGCAGCAGAGTTATTGTGAAAATAGATGCAGTTGCGAGAAAGTTGTTCCGCTCTTTTATTTAAACACGAGCCAACTTAACTAGGAAGTCTGTATAATAAAAAGCAATGATACTCGTGCTTTTTTGAAAATCGATGGCAACATACTCTCTAGTCTTAAAAACTTGTCGCGTAACATTTTTGGTTAAAGAAGGAAGTAACTTTCGTCTTTCACGACAAAGGTTCACTCGCACGATGAAACGTCGTTTATCACCTCTTGTTTGAAAGATCGTAATAAAGTCAGAGTTTCATCGCTAGTTATTATTGCCTTAAAGACGCGAATACATTTTCTCGGCGTAAATTGAGAAAATCTTGACAGATTTTGATCTAAGGCGAGGGAAACGCGTAAGCGCATGTTTGGGATCTCTCGCTCGTAAGGTTTTTACATCTTCGCGTTGAAGATATCCTTCGAACGTAAATACAGTAGAAATATTATCACTTCTTAATCAATTTCTCTTAATTTCAACTACTAATTTGAAGAATGGAGTTTTTATCCAGTCTAAAATTTCTCATTTTACTCAGCTAATGGATTGATTCTTAAAGGAGTAAGCATATCAACTTCAAAAAAGTCGAACCGCATTATAATTGAGAAATGCAGTAGCTTACACTTCCCACGGCAAGAAGTGTCTTATTTAAAATTCGCCGTGCAATTAAGATTTTTGCATGAAATTTTATTTAAGACTTGTACGAGCAGCTTTTTCTTTTTACAAATTGTTGATATTTTTTTGCCGAAAAACAGGCTAATGTGTACGGTGACGTTACTAGCTCGAGTAATTAAATTAAAACGCCCAGTGCTATCCTTCTAAAGTTAATCTTCATGCGTCAAATTCTCAGCTTAAGAATATATCTTTTATTTAAATACAAATGAATAAAGGTGATACATTGCGATGAAAACGAGAAACACTTTTCAGGAATAAATAAAAAATTTTTTCATTAACTTTTCAAATTTTTAACAAGACTTTATTTTCGTCTAAAATTTTTCCACTCCACTTTACTAGTTGTTTAATAGCAATAATACTAGAATTTTACTCGGCGCTCTCGAGTTTCTTTAGTCTCGACATAATTGAAGCAATCATTTAGCTTTTTCCAAGCAATAAGAATCGGACAATTAGCTACGACAATGTCGCGGGTTTAACATAAGATCAGCGATTTTCGCAAAAAGCGTGTAATTTAAGGTCGGATTAAAAGATATCCCATTTAAAATTACGTACATTATAGTTTCGAGGGATAAAGCGAGTGCAGTGCTCGGTAAAATATTACTTGTTGATTCGTGTTGGACATGTACACGGACGTCTCTGCTGAAACGTGACGCATGCGGCTATTAAATCTCTTCCTCTATCTGGATTGTAATCAATCCCGCACACGCGAGATTTCTATTTATGGAAAAAATGCAAAATTTTATAACGGCGCTTATTCGAAAGTGCCTAATGGATGCTGATGATAGTATTTATCGCGGAGCATCTTTGAACATTTTCCAACTCATATCTTAACCGACAGGAGAGCTTTTTGTAATAAATAAATTAAAGGCATTATTTGATTATTCAATGTATATTTAGCTATTATAAATAATAGATCGAATGTTCGTATTTGTTTTAAGTCACGTTGCCTCTAAATTAGTGCAACTTTCTTTTAAATTACATTGGCACTGGCTTTCATACGTCTTCTCAATCGTAGTACGTGCACGTACCCACTACAGCTGTAATATTGTACAAACAAACACATACGCACACACGTTTTAAATTAGCAAAGGCATGGTTTTATGATTTGTAGTTGCACTAAATATAATAAAATTTACACGTATATATTCGATTCGACAAAAAGAAAAAATTTGAACGTTCATTGTGAAAAAGACATTTGCATCTGTTCGTATAACTTCTGAATAATCGAGGACAGATTTCCAAAGTAGGTAAACAGAAATCGATGTACGTAATAAGCTTCAGTTGTCGAGTGAAGAGAAACGGAACAACGTGGTTATACATTAGTAGCGAACAGCAAACATAATAAATGAAGTAATTTTTCGAACGAGCAGTCGAGAATAAATTCAAAATCTATTAATATTTTTTTGTCCGAGTTGCACCTTCCGTAGACTCTGCAGAGTACACGGCATAAAATAATAAATCGTCTGGATGCGATATAAAGGGAGTGGAGGCGAGATACGCGGAATGCGAGCAAAGAAACCTTCATTCATAAAACGAATCGAAGTGGTGCAAGCGGCAGAAAAAAGGAGCACGAGGGAGGATAAAAAGAGCAACGGCAACAATATTGTGAATCGAAAAAATCTCGATGGTAGTTCCGAGGGCGTGCGCTGCACGTATCCCTATAGCTTATGTACAGCATCGGGAAATTCGATACAAAATGGAGAGAAAATGAGGAAGCTCGGGAGTTTGCAGCTCCGAGGGCGGCAAAGAAAAGCGATATCGAGAGCAAGAAAAGTCGGATCGATCCAGCAGCCATTCGTCTTGGAAGACGTTCGTTTGCCTCGTCCGCTCACGCGCCGGAATGAGGGTTAACCGAAAGGGAACCACTCCTGGGATTATTAGAGGATATAGTCCTTCTCGGCCGGAGCCTGGATCTTCCGTTTTCGACGATTGAAATCGTCTGCGCACAATTTCGACAGCCGCAGTTCACTGCCATCCTCGTGCTGTGTCCGAGCAGTTTGTCGAAAACTCTCCTGTTGAGTAAAGCTTTCCAGAAAGCGAGAGAGGAAACGAGGATGGAAGGGTAGAGGCAGACGGAGTCGGTACACGAGTTTCAAGATGTTCAGGTGAAGAACTGCTTCTTTTCCTTTCGATTTACCTCTTTTCTTCCGTCCACCCAAGGGCTCTTGTATATTCTGAGTATACGTGTGTCAGTCGACCGCAAAAGAATCCACCGATGAATTGCAACTCGTTAACTTCACTTTGTAAAATTCAGCACCAAAAGTTTGCATCGAAGCACCAATCCGATTCCGCCTTTACGAGCACAATATTTTCCTTCTTTGTAACGGAAAAACAGCAAATCACGCCGACTGTGTTTTCCAGGTCATTTTTCCGCTTCAAATATGGCACTGCAATTAAAGCTCACGCTTGGTAATACTTGGCTTACAAGCTTATTACCGAGTTAAGTGTTTTTTTAAACTGAGCCAAAACAACTGCTTCACAAATGTATTACATTGGCGATTACGTAGCAACGATGGAGGATATCAATGAAATTTTAATTAACAGCCAGTCCTTAGGCTTTAATCCCATAATGCTATTATACAGGCTCACGCGTCATGTATAACTTAGGGGCTTGTAAAATAAACTGCTCCGAGTATTACAGACGTGTGACGTGTCGCTTTTAAGTATTTTTGAAATCCAGCTTGTAAGCACTACTGAATCAATGTTTTTTTAATTGCAAACCTTGCAAGCCAACATTTTTGACGATGCAACGCAGCTCTTTAGCGATGAATTTATTAACTGCCACGTGGTACTACACCAATCTTGATCATACGCAGGTGAATAAGTAACGAGAGCCTGACGATCTATTTAAAACAATTACATTCGAAATCGTTTAACTTATCGATACTTATTTGAATTTTATTTAGCAGATTAAACCTTGTGCATTTTAATCGCGAACAAATTGCTCGTGCGCGTATAAACGGCTGAAAATTTTAATATTTAATGCAAAATATTGTCGTTTCAAATAAACCGTTAAGTTTACAGTCTTACAACTTTTCCCAGATAATGCAATAGTTAATAAATTTGTAGAGGGGGTTTTTAATAGAAATTTTTAAATTAAAATTATTGATTTTAAGATAAATTACGTATCTTTCTGGCTTTATTGATTAAATGTATTGAGTTTTGATGTACTCGTAGCGACACGATCGTATTGCATCTAATGATAGATGAAAATACAGAAATTGTAAATTTAAGTTGCAAAAAAATTATTATTCATATGCATTAGAAATACCCGAATTACCAATATGTTACGCACTGAAGAAAACACCATAATTTTCTTAGAATAGGCGCTTTTTATTAACCATTTATCAACGCGACAGGCTGTTAACGCACTCGCTTGTTCAAAGAGGTACTTTCCCGAACGCTTGCGTAAAAACAGAGAATTACCCAAAGTGCGGTAATGATCTTAAGACACGGAATCGATATTTTTGTTCCAGGTACTGCGTGACGTTCACGGTGACTAAGGCCTCCAAGGCCTGCTACAAGGAGTCCAGTCTTTCCGAGCTCTCCGAGGGTAAGTCATTGTCTCGGGGTCGATATTTTTTTACATACGACATCGGGGCCGCGCTACTGCAAACGCATAGTCGACGTTGGCTTGGGCTCGGCACCGCGACGGAAGTGGGAACCCGAGTGGTCGCTCTCGCGCATCCGGTACTTCCCGGCTACGAGGGAAAACGACTTTTCTTCCTGATTCCGCTTCTTTTCATCTTCGCCGCGCCCCTTCCGCTCGATTATGCTCACGATTATCTAGCGGAGATAGACCGAGTGGATGGAAAATTTACTTGTTCCCGAAGCAGCTCGGGGACGTTTGCACCTCGTCGATTCCGCAACTGCTTTTCATCAGCCGATTGTGTCCCTCGGGCAAGAGCGTTAGCCGCGGTGCATTTTCACGACTCGTTGTTTCTGCATCAGCGTCTTCGTTTTTCCGTACATTTCTGTCGCCTTTGGCTCGATTTCGCGTTTGTGGCTTTGGAATTAAAAAAAAAATAGATTTCCCTACCGTCGAATCGATCGAGCAAACTTTAATAGCAGCTGAGTATCTGTCGCTGAAATCAAAGTAAATTTAAAAATAAAATCGTGGATGGTACCGTTTTATAGGTGTCCGCATTAATAAATACAAACTCTCGTCAAAAAGATCCTCCTCTGATTTTAGTTTCCGTGATTATTACAGATTAAAAGTTCATTGTATGTTGTACCTTTGTACTCGGTAATTGATTTTTTTTAAACCAAACAACTCACGGATAAGAATATAAATTTTATTTCACAAATGACGCAGTTAAATTATAATTAAAAAATAAATTGTAGATCAAAACTTTATTTTTTCAAGCATTTGCGAATAGAAACAATACGTTCAAAATTTTACAAATGTTCATTACACAATTGTTATTTAGATCGAGCATCTTTATTACTTTAGATATATTTTTATGCAAATTCGTGCAGAAACACCAATATAACTTATTGAATCTCCAATTTTCAAAAGTACAATTGATTGTCGAGTTGCATTTGAGTTATTGCGTTTGTTAAAGGAAATAAAATTTGATTCGTGATAAAATTACAATCTTATCTGATAAAATCACTTAAAAATTTCAGTCAATTCTCTAGTACGAATCTTATATATTTAGCTATAGTACGCGGCAACAGACTCTCGGATCATGTGCCGATGCACACGAATAGCACAAATTATACGTACACGTTCGTTTGAGAAAATTTTAATTAGAATCGTCGCTTCATGCGAGAGAATTCTATAGTTTTGATCAAGTGCATACCGTTACACGTTAAATTACATAATCGTTCATCCATTATTTATATTTCAATTTCAACTGGTTAAATCTGCGAATTGGGTGTCGAATATTATCTTCGATAAGCGACGCAAAACTTTCGAAGCATCCAAGTTTTACACGGCAATAAATAATTAAATAGTTTTTAAAAGTGCGATCTACACAAATAGCCGAATCAAGGGCGTAAAATTGATAATCGAAAGTTCGTGTAAAATCCTTGTACGGCAAAAATTATAATAAAGACGCTCACAACTTCCAAGTCTTATTACTTGTCGTATAAATAGATTACAAAACCATTTCAAGTAATGCCTGTGCAGTTGTATTACTTCCAAAGCACGAAGCCGAATTAGCGCGCGAGATCGAAGGGAAGCCACGAGTTTATTAAGGATAGTTAATTCGCAGTTTATCAAATGCATCTAATTAATTCAACTGAAATAATCATAGCGCACTTTAGAGATTCAAAAAATGACAATAAAAATGTAAGAAGCGACAAAAATAATAAAGTTATTACGTGCCTCGATTAGCGGAGCGTTTTAGTCCAGCTCCCGCAGGAAGCTATGAATTTTCTCGGAAGAGTAGCAAATGAATGAATTAGAGCGACTGGGTTGCAAAGCTACGCGCGGGCCCGATATAAAAGGTTGCGCTCGGCTTCGTCTGGACGAGAAAGGCGCGCCGGCGCTCTTTAAGAGTAATGCCAACTCGCCAGGGACGTATTAATTCGGGCGACTAGAGAAATTAGACGGGACGTAACGAGGGAAACGAACATTGCAGGTTCACGAGTGTGCGTGCGGTGCCAGATGCAGGCCTTGAGGCGCGTCCTGGACTGGCGGTGCGAGGGGGACGGCGGCACCGAGGCCATGATCACCAGGTGGAGCATGCTGAGTTCGCCCCACTGCCACGGCAAGTGGTTGCGCACCAAGAAGACCGTCCCGGAGTGCGACGTGTCGCTTTGCCAGCCGCGACCGCACTTCATCTTTGTTTGAGATCCTGAGCTCGGCCCCTGACTAATTCATCCACAAATGGCAGCAGCAGCAGCAGCCCGTCGACACTCGCGTGGGAGCCTTCCTCAGCAGAAGTTGGAAATTGGATCGCGGTCTATTCGGAATTAGCTGGACGAGGACGGCGTTGATTGCAGACGAGGATGCCGATCATCGATTGGCTTTCTCAATTCCCGGTTGCGATTATTTCAATCAGTGTTGTTGTTGCATCGGTGGAATTTTAAACAGTTTATCGTGGCTCGTTCGATCGTTTCCGGAACTTTCGCTGTAAAAAAAACTGCTTCTGTATTGCGAAACGGGGTGCACGGGCGGGGGGGGAGGGGAGGGGAGTTCGCCAATTCACCCGATTAAATGGCTTCTTGAGTTTGGAAGGCTCTCGATATGTTGCAACATTCTCTTTTGAATTTCACGGTTAACTTTTGGATATTTTGTAATGCTACCTTGATAGTTTGTAATTTTTTTTGGGGGGGGGGATGAGATCAGAAAAATATTTCTCGGGAACTTAAATTCATTCACATCCAAAACAACATCCGCGGCAAAAGATAAAGAAGATGAAAATGAATTTGACCGTTACTTCGCTGTGATGTATCGTTAACATTCGAATGGTATTGCTTCGGTTCAAGATTAATCCATTTTCTGGGAATTTATAATTTCGTTAAAACAGATGGGATACTTCTCTTGAATCGAGTACAAATATTTATCAATTCTTTCGCGCATTTTTGCTTTAAAGAAATATTTTTTTCGACAATATCATTTGTAAGGAAGGACAAGACATTTGCGTGGATTTTACAGAAGAATATAAATATGAGTAAATTTATGATTATCTAATAATATCTGTAGGAGATAAAAAAGTTTTATTTTAAAATGTATTAATTTTAAGTGGAATCTAATGGAATCGATTAAATTAATCAAATGAAAAATAACGAAAAATTGCACGAAACGATCAATAATTTTTCAGGCCTTTTGCAATCGTCACACGTAAATACTTATGGTTAAAAGGATAGAGGTTGGAGCCAATCTATGTAGTCCATATCTACGTAGTATATTGAAATTTTATTTTTTATATTATATTTTTATAAACGCTGTATAAAATATCATAGTCTGATGATTAGTTTAAAATTTTGGAAGGTAAAGAAATTTAACAGTGCCGCTGTACAATATGGGAAAGCTACTTGATTTTACTAACATAACTTATACACGATTCAACGTAACTGAATGTTTTTAAAAATATAAAATAAGAAATAAAGACAAAAAATGTTGCGAAGAGATTAGTGGTACCCATTCGAATAATTGAACGAACAAGTCCCTTTTAACGAGGAGATTTCGAAAAATTTAGGCATCTTTCAAAATCTGTAGAAAATATTAAGACCAAAACACGCAGGAAATCAAGAAAAGAGCTATGATCCTCTATTATCGGTGGGATAAATGGTTGTAGGTCAATTTGTACGTAAGTTATTTTATAAAATTGAGTCCACATATCAAAGATCGTATTTTATAGAAGATAAGTTATAAAGAATTAGAAATCTTTAGGGCCTACTATGTCTTTCAAATATGTTCCACCTCTTACCAAAGTTCCATTTCATTCCTCGAATAAATAATTAATAATGTTCTTTTATTATCGTACACTATTATGTATCTATTCATAGTCGTAAGTATATAATGCATACTTATATATGATTTAATCGATCAACGACAATTCGTTTCCTTCGATCTACTTTTTTTATTTACAAAAACACGTGCGTTTTATGAATTTCAGTAATTATTATCGATGAATATATTTATTATTGTTCTATTCTATATGATAAATAAGCAAAGATGTGGTAAATTCAAAGACAGTAATAAATATTTTTCGAATTTCTTAGTTTTTCACGTGAAAATTGTCAAGAATATTGACTAGCAATAATTGCCGTTAAACTAATAAAATTAGGCTTAAATTAAGCTTCACTCGGAGAGATGACCTTCCGTTTTCCCCATTATTTCAGTTTTGCTTTACAGAAAAGAATGTAATCTACATCTTTGACGTCAACGTTTCCGTTACCCGAGCTCTTGGTCATATGAAAAAACTTCGATCGATTATTCAACAAATTTCCCTCGAGCGTAACTTTTTAAATAAAACATAAACCCATTATGATTTGTATTTCAGGATAGGATTTCATCGGTTCTATATTAGTTTTTAGTCGAGCCTTATTATGTATCGATATTATGTATGCGTATCATGTATCCAAGTTACGAATAAATAAATATTGTTTTTCAAACTGAGAAATGGTTTCATTGTTCTCATCGCACTCGATGTCCACCTAATAAAAGCCGCGTTTCGATGTCCAAGTACCTCGAGCTTAATACAATCGACGAACACGTCCCTTGCGCGCTCACCGATACAAACACGCATGAAGCAGAAGCTGAACTCGCGCACCAACTATCGCCGCACGAGTTTCGAATCCATCGAGAGGTTGCGCGGATGCTCCGCAGGACGCCGACGACTGGGGCGTAATAAGCAAGGCGTATCCGCGGCCTCGGGGCGCGCAATAAAATACGGGAGACGTACATCAGGGAGGTCGAGTCCTGGAGGCAATCTGCGAAAGAGCAGTTCTGCGGAGCAATCGACGAAATGCCGTATCCGCGCGTCGCTCATCCATCGCTGCTAAATAAATGTCGGTAACGCAGCAGCGACGGTGCGAGCAACGCCCATCGCAACGCACCGGCGACGTCTTATTTCGATAGTTTATGTAAGTGCAGAGGAACGTTAAGCCGAAAACGAGACCCGCCGCAGCGGCTCGCAACTTCGTTATCCCCTGGAATAATTCATCCCCCAACAGCTCGAGGCTGTTCCGCTTCCCAGTCGCCTCTAGCCTCCAATCGATTGGCTTGGCAACCAACAATAACATCCAACCGCGCCTGTAAATAAGTAAGGAACGCGCGTGTGCGTAATATTTCGCCGCCCGAGTGCCAACTCTTACGCGAGAGTCGTGAGATCAAAGTCTTTATTGCACCTTTGTTTTGTTCCGAGAATGAAATTTGCGAGGCGATGTGCGAATTCTTAAGGCGCTTTATCGCCGGTAGATGCGCGATTAAATTTACGTCCCCTTGACGCTGCCTCGCGAGTTCTGCTTTTATACGCTGCAATTATTGAAGTAATATCGAGAGCGCGTTGTAGCCGTGCGAAAAGTTGCGGATTTAATTCGTTATATCGCTCGTGCCAGAGTTTACTCGCAATTTTTTGCAAAGTAATCCTGCGCGTTTGTCGGCCAGCCTGAAAAAACACTGCGATGCAGAAGAGTATCGCGCAATTGCCCAACTATGAACTATAAAATCTGCGAGTAATTCGATTACTCGTAATGAAATTTCTCCCCAAAGCAGAATTTTATGGTAAGCGTATAATTATTAAAAATATACTTTAAACCTTTTAATGAATATCTCGTTTGCTTTTCACTTCCTCCTCTGCTCTTGTTTCGCGAAATTTAATTACAGCTTAGACCGAAAGTTTGAATTTCTATTCAAGAACATTTTCTATTTCGTGATCGCAATCGCAGAATCCTTAATTTAAATTAAAAAACGGCCTTTAAGCGCGTAAGGGTGTTTTAATTATCGCGACTATTTATACATTAGCTAGTGCGGCATTCGCCTCTTCATTAAGAACCGTGCAATTGCGAACACGTGTTATATGCATCGGATAGGCGTGAATATGGAAATAATTCAAGATTGATTAATTTATTAATAACGTGGCAATGAATAGCATTAACGAGCAGACATCCGCAGGGCTGAAAGCGAAATAAAGGGCGAAAACGGCGCTCTCTCCTGTCGATGTTAAAAGTCGGAAGACGTTGCCGATGCAGGTGTTAAAACGCCGCCCCATCGCGGAAGCCCACATTGACGGGGCATTAGTTGCGCACGCGTGGACGCAAGTCAGGTACTTAAACCTGGAGCGAAGAAGGCACGCGTCTGTGCTTTTGCGCCGCCTCTAGGATTTACCGACATTTTAATCTCATTACGCGAAGAGCGAGCAGTTCGCGGCACGGCTGCGGCAGCTTTCGGCCCAAATGACAGACATGCGCGGCCGATGACACGTCGCGGAGAGCTGAAAGGACTAACGAGCTTTCATAATTACTCGTCGATCGATCCCCCGATACCCGCGCCCTCGCCAAACTAACGACATTTTCATTAATTTCGGCGGCCTTCCCTGACGCGTATTAACATTTAATATAGTGATTATGGCGCGCGCCTCTCCTTTGTTTCCTCGATCCTCCAGTGCGATGAATTTGCGGAAAAAAATGAGGACTTTTGAGGTTTTTTGGGACTCGCGAGTTCGGTTAAACGCTTATCGCGGTTATTGCTGCGTTCGTCGATCGCTCGACCTACCGAGTCTTGCCTAATCGTTGGATATTCTTATTTGCAAAGTTTCGCACTTCGACGAGTGTGCGTCCACCGATTGATTGCTGCAGCGAATTAGCGCTTAATTTTACAACTTTTTTCAATCACGCAGGTTTATTTCTGCAATTGTAAATATTTATATCAAAATTAAAAATTACCAAAATATTTTTTAAGCAATTTTTTAAATTAGTTGCAACGCTACTTCTTATAACATCAAATCAAGTGTATAAATGTCGTTTACTTATTCGCCATGGCACTTGGCATTTCATATATTTCCCTTAATTACTCCAACTTATAATACTATGAAAAAATGCATCGAGCATTACAAAATGGATCGCGGGAGATTTTGACGTAGTTTATCTATTTTTTATAATTTCAATTGCGCATATTCGCTTGTATCGCCGGACCAGTTGCGCAGACCGCGTTTATTCGAAGCGGCTTTAATTAAAAAAGTCTTTTACTTTATCCGAAATAAAAACTGTTTGTCCTCTGTTTTGAAACAATATCCCTCCAAACAAATAATTTGTATTTTTAAAACTTACTTAAAAATTAGTGCTAAATTATCTTTTTACTCTTTGTTTTTATCCGCGAGTTTACTGAAACAAAGAATTCCTTTATGCACAGAAATGCATTCAGTTGATTCGAATGAATTTCCTAGTTGAATGAGTTGATTCTATGGTGGTAAAAGATATAGGAAGTGCATTGAAACTTAATTAAGGATCGGCAGGTAAGTGATGAAAGCAAAACCCTCAAGAATTATTTTCAATGTTCTCTTACTTATGAATTGAAAGATGCGTGTGTAAAATGATATTGAAACAGTTTTATTAATACAACTTCATTCAAATCAATACGATGTTTCCATAAAAGTGTTGACTGTTTAATAAATTTTTATTCCTTAAATTTGATACGTTTTTTGTATTTTTATCTTATTCATTACAAAAAAATGATTACGGGCTTGATTAAGAACAATTTTTTAATTTCATTATATTTAGGTGATAAGTAATCGTTTTAAAAATTGAAAATTAGCCATTTTGATTTAACAATAAAGAATAAACTTTATATTTTCTTAAATTATAATAAAATTGTTATTTTATTAATACAATATTCATTAATAATATTATCTGAAATTTTCGAGTTAATATTTATAACGCAAATAATTATGCACCTGATACTGATGATACGTTGATGCAATAATTAATTATTATTTATTTCAGCATATTGTTGGATTTTATATAAAAAGTGAAACATAATAAATTATGTTATTTTCACAACAGATGCTTTTGCATTTTATGCGCAAAAAATATGTTAGAGATTTTTCTCGTTATAAGATGAAAATTTATTTAATATAACGAAACGTAACTCTCTACAAGACTTTCACTAGCGAAGCTTCTATTTAAATTATATTATGTTTTATATTAGGTGATTACGAGAAAAAAAATTTATTCTCTAAGTTAATGATTTTTACGATAATGCAACATAAGATGACGATAATAACTGTAAATGTCACTAAATTATTGATAAAAATATTTTTCTTTCGTAAGAACGTATAATTTTTAATTTTGGTACGAGTTTTTCATTTGCACTTGATTAATTATAAAATGCATTTGTGTCTAACAGATAACAATACATTTTATTCTCGGAGAAGATAAAGAAGCATGTTTTATTCATTAATTATGAAGTCCGCATAAAATGGAGCACGAGTCATTAATAAAATACGTTAAAAGGAAATGTTTTAATTTTTATTTTCAAATTAAATCCTAGGATGATCAAAGGTGAAAACACTTCTTTAAAAATTATAAATATTTCAGCAATAGCGACGCAAAAAATATTTTATCACCTTGACTTTTCAAAGCATATTACAGTGCTGGCAATGCAAGTAGCAAGACTAAGAGTGACCATTATTATTCCAAAAATCCAAAAAACGTACAAAACGTTCGCTGAATTATTTAAGCATTACACTCGGCGCACACATTTAAATTCAGAGATTTATGAGTCGAGTACGTAAATAATACATCCAAAGTTGAGGCGTAGATAAATAATGCTAATACAACTTCATCAAAATCATTTATTTGACCGTTAAAAGAGCCCCCGTTAATAACGACGCCATTAGAATAGCTCCAGGTTGTATGTCAGGTTAGATTTAACGCAAGCAGACTATAATGGTTACAATGCACTTTACAGGGCGTTTGCTAAACAATTTATAATTACCCTCGCCGGTGAAAAGCATTCCGTCGCTTGGCGCAGTAAAGCCGAAAGATCGTAACTCCCGGTTTAAAGCCGCAACACAGGCGCGATGCGCGTCTACATAAATTCGAGGTTCCCCTCGAGCAGAGGCGATGCCTTTTTTGCACCGGTGTCCACTCTGCTCCTCCTCCCTAATGGAGTGATTGCCAAGAGGGAAACAGGAAGAAACTTGGCCACTCGGATGTATCCTTTTTCTTTCATTAGTCTTCGATTTAGCGACGCTTCTTCTTTTATCCTCTTGTAAGCTTGAATTTTCATTCGAACAAATAGAAGAAAAAATTCACTTTCGTCATCGACATCCTTGGCGTCCTAGAATTGGATGCACTGAATTTACCGATCCTCGCAGTTTTTAAATAACACCCGCGTGCTTAAGTTACGTTATTTATGAATTCCGACATTTACTGTAATCTTCTTTCGTCGTGAAAATTTATTTACATCAAAATCGCGGAATCCCCTGCAAAATTTTATCGGAAAAAGCAATGCTTGGCCATAGATTGATAAAAGGCCATTCTCTTACGTTTCTTACAATGTATTTTCGTTTTGTATGGTTAATTTTTTCAAAAAACACCCAACGCGAAGAAAAGAGAGTGCGGAACAAAGAGAGAAAGAGCTATAAATTATGCATTGCTTTTAACTTTTGACTTTTCCCTTTCTTCGTATTATTCGAAAATTTATAGGCAGCCGATAGCGCAAGACATTTTTTGCTCCTGCGCTTGTACTCGCTTTTATTAAGACCGAATAATACGAACCCGAGATCTTCAAAGATATACATTGACGTTTTGACTTTCGAAGGGTGCGAAATATTATTCTAAATATCAACTTAATAGCTCTTATAAGAGGATTGCTTAAAATTTAGTTTTCTGCGTAGAAGTGGCACAGCCGCGCTTTGAAGTTGAAAGATAAATTAATAGGTGTGTGGTCCATTCAAGCACCATTAATTTTAGATTATTTTTTCGTTCGTCTAATTTATGCTTACGCGTGTAAAGGGGCTGTTAAATATTTTAGAGTTATCTAACGAGAATTGACTTAATCCGAGTTAGTCTGTCGGTGTCGACGAGCAAATTCTGTTTCAGACTTTCGGTAGGTTGGGATGAAAAAAGCATCGTCGTCAATGGTGTCCTGAAGAAAGTTCAGCGAAGTTTAGGGAAATTACCTCTGTTATCCACCCCACCTGGGCCTCGTGTTTCCGCTCCATTGTTGTCGGAGAGCAACCGAACTCTGCCGCCAACTTCCTCAAAACTTTCTCTTCCTATTCCGCGAGATCCGTGGCCAAATTTCCGCTGAGAAAATAATACGCGGCATTCGATTACACGGATGAGCGTCGAGTAAACAATACACGTGCGTATACCATGCATATTGATGTGTTGCGATTGTAAAGAGAGCGAACTTTTATAAAAGGTTAGTTTCAGCTGCGTCGAGGCGAAAATTTTATTCGCATTTTAATAACATTTGGTGTGCTTAACAAGATTATCTGTAAAAACTTTACTCTGCTCATTTATGTTACGCGTTTGTAAAAAGTCGTAAATTATAATTAAAAAATCACTGTGCGTTGTAAAGCTGTCAAAAAATATTGTTCGGATGAAGAAACTTGTAATTTTTCTCGACATTTGTATAATTTTATTCCAACTGCAAAGCGATTGTTTTGATTTTTTGAATTTTCAATAACCTATTATTATAAATATTGATAAAAATATGCATTCGTTCATTATTGAATAAACGAAGGTGTAGAGGAACGTATTAATAATACATTGATCTATCGAAAAAAATTGTTTTGCTGCCAAGCCTTGCTTTTGTGCGAAATAGTTTGTTGTTCAAAACTACTGTTAATGACGCTTTGTACTTTGTACTTGAGTCTCTTCAAAAAAGTAATAAGAGGAAGCTTCAAGCAGAAGAGAACGAAAGAAAACCCGAATGAAAATTGGCGAAGAAAGAGGAAATAAGAAGGAACTAGGTTGATTTTAGAGGGAGATTTGGAAAGAGAAGAAAGATAGAAGCGCGCAGGAAGCGAAGGTTTCCACTCTCACAGCCGAAGGAGAATAATTCTCTTTCGGAGATAGCAAGAACTTACTTGTTCACTCCTTTTACCTTTCTGCTTCAACTTCTTCGTCATCCTTCTTTTGTACGGTCATATCATTGCTCCTACTTTTTTTCTCTTTTTTCGCTGTATAGTAGATGAGGAGAGTCGAGGGCCATTCAAAAATTTGGCGAGCCTCTTTTACTTTTCTTTCCTAGTATGGGCGTCTATTTTAGTTGCAACTTTTGCACATATGCATGTGCTTTTTCCATAGAGTTGCTGCATCTTCGGTGAATGCTATTGACGAATATTTGATTTTCTAAAATACATTCATAATTATGGTGCTTACAATGCGCTTTATACGGACTAGTGCAGCTGTACATCACGTTGAAACTTGTCGAGTGGCCATTCCGAATTAAATTTATCCACAAAAATAGCTTTAAGGCTTAAAGCTACATTTTATACATATGGAATATTTATAACTATTACTAATATTACTACTATTGCTACTTATACCAACAACTTATCCTATATACACTGCAAAAACTTAGAATTTTTCTCGAAGTACACTTATTATTATTATTATTATTATTATTATATATTATTATTATTATTATTATCAAAGAAATTACTTTATTAACTATTCGATAACACTTTGATAATTTAAACTCATCAATTTATCGATATTCGAAATGTAAATTATTTAATAAGCCGTCGACGTAAGTATAGGATATATTTAAAATTATTGGAATAAAATGAAAAATTTTTGAAAATAAATCATAAACCAGTTAATGAGCAAATAAAGAATTATGGAATGAGAATGAATATGAGTTCCAGTAAGGAAAGTTATAGTATTAGGAAAACATAGCACGTGCGATTCGTTCGTACGTGAAAACGTTGTTCAATGTTTTTTTAGGTACGTCGTAGCATCTCACGTATTGGAATTTAGTTGATTTTTAGATGTAAATTCAATACATCATGCTTGATTACACATACTATAAATGTGGAGAAACTCCTGGAAAATGTTAAATTGTCGCCAAAGAATGAAGATTGAATCCTACCAAAGGATTATGATCTCAGGAGCACGGATCAGATTTTATATTGAGTGGAAAGGCGAGAGGTCGAATACAGATTAAGAAAATGCTGTATTGTAAGTAACAAAGTTATTGATAATTCATTTTATTATCTTCTTTATTATATCACTTCTGTAGTTCCAAATTTACACTGTACCTGAAGTGCGCGATGCGCTTTGTCATGTACTTTATTGCAGAAAAGGATCTGTATCTAAGAGAATTTCTACATTCCGTTGTTATCTTTTAATTAAATGTAAAATATAAAGTGTTAAAAATAAATTTCGATAGATTTTTTATCATGAGACGAATTTAGTTAAATTTTCAATACGAAAAAGAAGGCGCCCTAGTCAAAGTTCGCATGATTTAATAAAAGGAAGGGTATTATTTCAAGTAACGACAATCATATTTTTTCTGGAATAAACTTTACAAAATTGAATAAATAAAATTAACCAGTACATATTTCTTTCATCCGCGGAAAAATATTTCGAGGTAAACGATTTTACGGTTTTATAAACAAAATAAAATATTTTTCTTTTTTAAGCAATCGATTGAAAACAATTTTCTGCACTGAATCACAGCAAACATTAATATTTAATTGAAGAATATCGTTTAAAATAATTCTAATTTTTATTCAATGTGTTAAAATTTGAAAAGTTCGAAACAACGTATATTATCTTAAAATTAATTCAATAATTTAATATTATATAATAAACAGTTACCTTTCAAAATTGTATTTCATACATTTATGTTTATAAAAAATATTTTACATTTTTAAAGATATAGCATTTTATGATTAATTATTTCAATGTAACTTCTTTCATATTATCTTATTTACTGATATTGGGCTTCAAGAAAAGATTGGTTATAAAAAAGAACAATAAAAGTTTATTATTTAAGAAATTTATTTTTATGAATTTATTTATAACAATAGTTAATAAAATATAATTTTTAATATTATATTTAAACGATAAATAAAAGCATTGAATCAATTATAATAAATTACAGAATGTATTATTATAATCAATATGCTTATTGGTTGAGTAATTTGAAAATCGGACTGATAATTTAAATAATATTCTATTCATAATTCTAATGTTCTGTGTTAAACGGAATATAATTTTACTGTAAGTTGCCTACATAGAATTAATCTTATTATTTGACATTGTACGAAACGGTACATATTATTGATTATATTACATGTTACTTAAACGGTGAAAAAGTTTAAAAAGTTTAATTTACTTAATAGAAAAATTATATAAATTTTAAAGTAATACATCAAAAATTATTTGCACTAATCATTTTAGAGCACATAATAATACTAAAAATAATCTTCTTTGTTTTTATAGGAGATAGTTTTAACTGTTAAGATAAATAAAAATTGAACCATAGATATTCGAAGTTCAGTATTTATTCTAAAAATTTAGTAATTTTATGGAATATTTATTTTATACTTCAAAGATTTTGGTTTATAAAGCAACGTACAAGAGTTAAAAAACATCAGGATATCGAAATATTTTGAAAATAACAGATTTTACAACTCGATCCTGTTTCATAGAATTTTAAATTTAAGTCGAAAACGAAAAGGGATAAATCTTTTTTTATATTACATACTAAAATAAAAACTTTGAACACCGGATTTAGCTTCGTAAATCTAATTGAATTTTCTAAAAGATCATTATTTTAAATTAAATTAAAAAATCACGACACAAATTCGAATTTTATGATAAATAAACGAAGAAATAATGAATTTGCGTTTGTAATTTTAAAGAAGTTAATTAAACTGAAAATTATTAATTTTATAATTACTACATACTTTATTGATTTCTCAATATTTAATTATATTGAATTTTATTTATTACATTCTTTATTTTATTGTGCGCATCAATCACGACATAAGCTATGATTACAAATGTCTGTACATTATTTAGAAAGATATAGGCTCAAAAAAACTTGTACAGCTTATAGTTAAATCAAAACATTAATTGTTACTTAAACAAAAGAATGTATAATTATGTTTCTTACACTATTAATAAAAATTAAGTACACATACCTTGTTTAGTACTCGAAGGTTTTAAATCTATTGATTATAAATAATCGATTAAAATATTTCTAGTCTTAAAACAAGTTTTATAAAAATGACTACCTTTTCGTTAGAATTTTATTCTTCAAAGAAAAATAATAGAAGAATTATTATATAAATCAAATGGATTAAGACGTAATAAGAATCTGAAAGAGATAAGCCTTTTATTGAAAAATCCTTCTTTTCATTGATGAAAAATATAAGATTTTTATTGTCGTACAAATGCTCATTATTTTCCAATCGCCATAATTTCAAGAATAATTAATATCGGGCACGAGTTTTGAAAAAAGGGGTAATAGAAAGAGAGAAGAAAAACTGTTTCTATGTTCTTCGAATTAAGTAGTGAGTAAAAGCGAATGCACAGGGGGAAACGAAACGCGTTCCCAATTTCTCTGGAGGAAATGATATTTCTAGAAAGAAACAATAGAGAAGAAACGCAAGAATAATCATTTCTTTTTCAAGCCCTTGTTCTTTTTCCCTTCTCAAATAAATAGGATAGACACTGTTAATGAATCCCGCCTAAGAACGAAAAGAACAACGTTCTAATAAAAAAAAACACGATCTCACTCCTTTTCATCATCTATCCTCCATTTCAAGTAACGTCGCCGTCAAACTTTCCGCACTGCTGGCGAAAAGACTCCGGTTAAGGAATTCACGCAGTCTATCGGTGATAGAATCGACATGTTCTATGGTTGTGTCCCGAATTTATACATTAGTTTTTCTGCTAACGAAGCTGAGCTCCATATCTAATCCGACGCAAAAACCACACATGCCAGTTGCGTCGCAATTTAGTATTCAGTATTCAATTGCGTATCGATGCTTCCACTTTCGTTCTGACCTTTCTTCGTTTTTTCGCGTTATCTTCTTGATGTGCGCTTGGTGTCTTTCAAGTAAGTACATTTAGCCGCCCGTGTATGCGCGAATCCCTTAAGCTAAATATTCGCGGCATTGTTTTTGAAACTGTGATTAAAATTACAAAGTCAGCAATAGTTTGGCATCGAAACAAAGGACGAGTATCTCAAAGAGTATGCGTGTAATAATACTACCGCTTGAAACTTCAACGTAAAATATAACTGTATTAAATTAAAAGAACATTTAATTATCCTAATAAGGTAATTATAAGATATTGTGCACATACTTTGAGAAGCTTAGAGAGTGGAATTTTACTTAATTCGTTTCGATAGTTATTCATAAATTGTGCTCATTTTACCAGCATAAGAAAACGCTCGGTTAATTAATGCTACGGATTCTCATTTTGAACATCTCATTTTTTAAAACTTTGTACTGCCTCGAATTCTTGAAGCGTGCCAATACTAAAAAGTCTGATTAGTATTTTATACGAATAGTTTTAAATTATTTTTCGTATCTACTTTCTTCTCTTTCCATTTCTTTCTCAAACTTGAACAATTATGCCTTCTGTTCATATTCTAATCAACGTTCATCTCTAATATCAAAAAGTTAAGAACGAAAACTTTATCCGACAAAAATACACACAGATTTTCAGAATTTTAATTCTGCAGGTCGCAACCGCCACCGTAAATACCCGAGTCCTCTTAAACGATCCATTATCCTTAATTATTTTTTATACCAAAAAATATAGATGCCAACATTATTTAATTATGATGTAAGTAACACGTGTGAAACTCATTTTTTTTTTTATAAATTTTAAACGATAAAAAAACTCTTTTTCTGATCTAATTAGTTATATTTATATCGTATTTATTGTTTATAATGTCTAATGAAGTAATTAATCAATATATTAAATTAAATTAATTATATAATATAATTAATAATGATGCATATATTTGTGTGAATTCGTTAAATTATTATTTCAGTATGTTTATACATTCTGCAAACATAAAAGCGTATATTTGTGTAACTGTGTACATATAACAATAAACTTTGAATAAATATTGCATAAGTTGATTAAATAATATTTGACTTAACAATTATAATGTGATCCAATACATACAAATGATACTACAAAATTACTTTCAGTACTGAGGCTACATTATAATTCAATTATCTTTGAAAACTTATTTTAATTTTTTTTTTTAAAAAATTATATAAAAATAATATATAAGGAATCCTTAATTAAATAAGAATATTATTTGTAATTCATAGTTTTACAAATTATTCGGTAGACTAAAAAACTATAAATTTTTTGTATTTGTAGGAAAGTTAAAGGATATTTATTGTTAATTTTAAACGTATTATAAATTTTACAAAAGATTAGAACTAATGAATAACTAATTTTTTTTTATTTAAATAACTTATAAATTTAAAATACGTTGCTAACTTTGATCTGCTATAATATTAAATGCTTAGATTAAGCTTATATTATTTAATAAAAATTTAACAAAATTTGTCGTATAGTTTATACGTCGTACATTTACTTTATACGAAAACTTTTCATTCTGTATTTATTTTAGCTATCATAAAAAATTATTGAATAAATTAAAAGTATGACGCATGTATATAGTCATTAATAAATTCGAAACTGAAACATTTTCAGTAATATATTATTTTGAATTGTAATTACAAGAAGCAGTTTTAGTATTCGATTCCTGATTAATGTTGTACGTTATTATTAATTTTGACTTAATATCTCCTACATTTCTTTAATTTTTGCTCAAACTATTTTTTGCAATAAATTTAATTTTCATTGTCTCATTATAATTTTAATATTGTTAAGTTTATATAATATTTTCACACGATTTCTTGAAATAGAATTTGATTTTTTTTAATGATCGCTTATCAACATTTTTTATAGCTTCTCACATCTTTAATAAAAAACTTTCAATAATGTATATATAGATTATATTAATATTTAAGTTATTATTATCTTTGTAGGACTAGTATCTGAATATTATTTGTCTTATAGAATATGATATTTCCTAAATAGTCGATTCATTTTTTAATAAAAGGTTTTTCATTGCGTAAACTTATTACATCTTTAATTTTTTATAATCTATTTTTATGTAAAATATTTTATCGGATACATAAATTATTCTTTTGCACGTATTTGTATAATTTATTATATTTTTTATATCACATACTAGTATTACATAATCATATCTGTGTCTTTTTCTAAATTTTCATATTTATTTGATATATTAATGTTATGAATTTTTGAATTATAAATATTCAAAGTTACTAATATTTTAAAAAAATATACCATCAATAATACTGAAGAAAAATAAAATAATGAGTTTGTTATTAGTAATAGTGGTTATATTATAGTAAAAATATTCAATAGTAATTTTAAAAATTATTTTTAATTTTCGTTTGTTTGAAAAAAAAATTCTTCTCTGAGTAATAATACGTGTGTTATTTTAAATAAAAAAAAAAACAGATTGCACTTCAGTTTTATGAATTTTTTTAAGCGTATGTTTTAATTGTGTAAATAAAATTATTATTTTTCGAAAAATAAGTATTACAGTATTGTTTGGTTTTTTAATCGATAATTTAAGAAAATATTTTTTATCTTCTAAGCAGCTACTGAAAAAATTTTGCTAGTAAAAGTCTTACTAAAAAGTTTAAATGCGAGCTTAAAAAAATTTAATTTAAAAGTTTATACCGATATGTAAAATATCTACCACAAAGTATTTGTAGCTAAGTCGCTGAATTTTTCACATACATTTAATTACATCTCTTAAATTTTTAACACCAATTACGGTAATTTATCGATTTTATTATATTTTAAAATTAATAAGTGTAATCTATAGTAACACTTAATGAACCATAAATTTGGTGTAAATCATAGTTTCTACTTTTTCTCTAAAAATATGATTTTATCATCGTCGTCAGATTTTTCTCGAGAGAGAAAAGCAAATTAATTCAGAAACCTTTTACGAGTAATCAAAATTTTAATTTACCTATTATTCACAATGTGTATTTGTATAAGTGTGAGGACCCGCGGGCTCGTATGTTTACACGCGAAATTTTTGGTATACATTCGTATACGTAGATATACACCTGGAGAGCATTAAAAGATACACAACGTCAAGGCATAACCTAATTTAATAACATTCGATTTTCAGAATTACATTTGTTAATTAAAATTACTTCATTTTAGCAATCGTTCCACTAATTTTCACGGCCGAAATTTCCTCGCACTCGAGGAATTAGATTTTCGACTCATATTGTTTTAATAATTTATCAAATGCACTCGAGCCTGTTCGCTATAAAATGTGAAATATTCTGTAAAACAATAAACAATTAGGTTTAATGCAGATTCTGCGAGTTTGAAAAGTTTATTAATTAATATTTTAACAAACAGAAAATCATAGAGTAAACTGCAGTAAAATCGGAGAGTAAACTGCATCGGTGAAAGACAAATAGGTTTTGAAATTATATTCCGCTTCATCATTTTCGGTCGCGCAACCGAAAACGGATTGTTATTAATTTATTTGTGTATCGCTGAGGTGGAAGGGGAGCAGCTTTTTCTAAACGAATTCTCGCCGCCACAGTCGCTCCTTTGTTCTTTCCGAAAACGTAACCTGTCGCGCATCGCGTGGGAGTTTTGCAATCTCTCATTTCCATTTATCGCTGCAAATTCTGGCTCGAAGAAGTCATTGTCGGGAGAACGGCAAAACGAATTCTTCATGAAAGAGCAATCTATCATAGGAATGCCGGCGGAGGTAAGACGAAAACTTCCCGTATTCATCGTCTGAAGGAGTTTTAGCTTCGTCTCCGGTATCGTCACTCTCAATATTTAAAGAGAGTATATTGGAATTTTGATGAAATTCAATTTAGCAGTATTTTAAAACAGATTCGAAAATTTAATTGCGCGATGCTATTTTTATTTTGCAACTGATACTCGTGTCATAATTCAATAACTATTTATCTTCAGCTCGAGCGACTACATTTTTATAAACTTTCTTTTCACTCTCGAGTCTGAAAACTCGATGAAAATAAATTTTAAGCACAAATAAGACTTTCCAATCGATGCTTTATCCGAAAGCTATTTAGTAAAGACTATAGTTTCTTGGAGGTCAAGCGGATTTGTGCAATTTCAACAAAGCGATTCCTAACGATATGATACGTTGAAATTCTAAATAGATCCCGATTCAGTCGGTTATAATTGAAATTTATAAACTGTTTGAGTTGGAAACATCGTTATTGAAGCTCGGCATAGCAAGGGATGCGCGAGCACTCGCTGCCGCTGTATCGCGCGAAATGCAACGGGAGTAGTGGTGGTAAAACTAAAAAAGAGGAAATTAAATCGAAGCGACATGCGAACGGGGATTGTGATCGAGAGGAGCATTGACGCGCGCACAGAGGTATAAATAACATTGTCACAATTGCTAGTGCAGTATAAAGGACGCGGAGAAATAAAAAGCGAGCAAAAAGAAGAAAGGAAGAAGAGCGAAGAGAAGACATGGGTAGGAACTCGTTTGCCCATCGGCCCCTCTCTCTTGTTTTCCTCTTCAGCATCCATCCTAGCCCGAGGCAAATGGAGTTTTCTCATGCGTCCTCTCGACTGTCGGCCGTAGTTTTCCGTTTTTCCACTCCACCTTTCCGCGAAGAACAGCCCAACTTTTATAGAAAGTTGCTCGCCTCGGCTTGCAAATGCGCCTTCGCTCGTCGATTTCTCGTCACGAGCGCACACGCGTCTTTTGGGCGTTTGCTCGTACAGGATCGTGCGGGTCTATAATTTCTGCAACCATGTTAATCGTGACGTTGGAGCGCGAACCATTAAAGTCACAACTCGAGCCCGTAGCATTCGCTTAAAAGTCGAGATAACTTTTTAGGAAATCCCGTCGTTTGGATTATTGAACGAGTCGAAGAATTAAATTCCGGGAATCTCGAATTCTGCACTGCTGTTTTAAAATTTGTATTTCATGGCTCGGGACACGAAGTTGCGAGAGCAGCGATATTATCGACACTCGCGGACTGGACATCCCTACTGAACACGTGCACATTACGCGCGGACAAGTTATTTTGTGAGGTTGCAGAGGGGCAGATCGAGGCAGGGATGAAAATATAAGCACTATAATTTCCATGTCATAACACATATTGGAATGAAGGAAAAATGGAAAAATACGATACGGACATCTTTAAAATTGCACGTAGAAAACTAAAGCTCAGTTGGCATATGAAAGCTTCACATTGTATTGACGCTTTCTTATACGATAAATAAATTAATAAAATATTTGCCTGCAAAATTTGAAACCATAACTAAGTTTAACAAATATGATTGCGAAGTTTAAATTTAAGTTTAAAGTGTAAATATTTTCACATGCGTAATGATCCTTTTATCACGCACTATACTTAAATTACAGAAGCACAAGTTCATAGGAAAATCAACTTTTTGTCTTCATCATCGTAATTTTTAAAAGTTTAGAAAAGAGAAAATACCTTTTCTAATTATTAAAACAAATATTACAGCTCATTGGTCTCATTCGGTTGAAACTAATTTTTTTTTAATTTTTCTTCACTTCGGTAAAACATTGTTATATAGTGTTGTAGCAAAGCTTAATCAAACATTCAAACGGAATAATGTCAAGATTGTGTAAAAGCTTGAAAATTACTAAAAATATTAGATAAAATTCAATGTGCCAAGTTAAGGATTTGTATAAAATAAAATAAATTTTATTTCGTAAAAGTTATTAAAAATTATAAAAATAGGTAGCTTTTCTAATGATTTAAATTTTATTTATTCGACTTTTGTTTCAAATGTTAATTTGTCAGTGGATTGTTGTGAATTCAATAGTAAAAAGGGTGTTTCATAGCAATTGATATAATCTACGTAGATGTGTTAAAAATAAATTTATTATATATGAAAATTTATATAAGTAAAATATTTTAAAGATATTACATTAAACTGTATTAACATTGTAAATTATTTATTATATGTTTTTCACTTTAGAAAATTTTGTACATCTTCTGCGCAAAATATATCGTGAAGCGCCTTTAGGTAATAATGTTCGAAACGATACTCATCTTGAGCATTTTTTTATAAAGGGTGAGCTTAACTTAAATAAAAGTTCCATCATTTTATACGTAGAATATAAATATTGATTTTTTCAATTTACTTACGTACAAATCCGAAAGTTTTATACTATTCTCTGTAAAATAGTTTACTGGTATACGTGTGTGTGTGTTTGTGTGTGTTTTAATGTAATTTAAAAAAGAATTCCTTTTACTCGAAAGTTATATTTTTCACAAAATGATTATTGTTGTAGAGGAACGAAGAGACAAATTCAAATGTTATTATAAGTAAAGTTTACTAAATCAGAGAATAACCTCACTACTGGATGTTGCATATTAATTGATTAACCGTACAAATGCATATTAGTTCTGAACTAGATATTATTACTATTGTAATGCAGTATAATAGAGGGGGAAAATTTAATTAAATGCGAATACTTAACATGTATAGCTCGACACGCGCATCAATATTGCGAATAAATAATCGAATTTGGTGCGTTCCCCTGATAATGTGAACTCCAATGCTTTGCGTGTAATAGTTTGACACAGTGTTATATGACCTTGACTGTTACGCTTGTGTGTATATTTCAGTAGGAAAGTACCGAGTTCGGCAGTTGTAAAAAGAGGAAGCGGTGGGCGCGTATTAATAGTACTCGAAGCATTTAAAATCAACTGTAATTAATTTATGTATTTTCTCTGCTCGCGTCAAACTGCGTTTGGGGATTTTGATACCTAATGCATATTGAATCGCATTACGGAAACAAACCGTAAGTGACACTAGTGGATTATTTGATGGATTGTTTTCGTCGTGTTGATGTACTTTGTATTGAATTAGGTTGTTTTCTATTTGATGCACTCAATATTATGTCAAATGTATAATAAATGCAGACAACTTTGCGAATCATTAATAATAGTAAAAAGAAAAACATCCTCTATTCCTATCCAGCTGTTGCGACGTATTCATTTTTTAAAAGTCTCTTGCCCTACGGTTTTCGACTCTACGAGCTGACGAGATTTAGTCGAATTCTGTATAACGATGTTCGCTGTGTATACATACATTACCGTTGAGTAGAAAAGATTAAATCGGCACTTTTTAGAACGTTTGAAAATATTTTATGAATTTTTCTCTTCCATGTTTTTGTGTATTTTATCTGCTTGGATATTATTTTATAATTAATATTTGTTTTTGTCTAGAGACTGACTCTAGGAAACACATTTAATGCCAATTAATAGATAAAAATTACAATCAGCAAGAAAGTACGAATAAAAATAGGTGCTTAAATGTTGTATCAATTTTAGCGTAACTTACTCGTAGACAGCAGCCCGGATAGTTATATTCGTCATCTGCATCTATGAGCGATAATAAAGATCGAGCATCCGGGATCTAACTAATTAATTTATGGTTATTGGTTTGATCGAGTCCCGACGTTTCTAAAAGTGCGATAGCAAAAAATGATAAAATATAGAAGTGCATTTTTGGGGACATCGTATGAAAAACCAAAAGATATATACGTGATGGAAAAGGTTGGATCAAAGACAAGGATATCTTGATGTTTCTGCGTTTAAAGTTCAAAAATGTTATTTGCGTTATTTGAATATTGCAAGATTTATTTCATCAACCGTAAGACTTGTTAAACTTGTCGGTATTAATGTTGTTGTAATACCTTTTTATGTGTACGTACACGAGATAAAATCAAACGTAGATAATAGCCCCGGATTTTTTCATTCAATTGTTGTGAACAAATATACGACAAGCGAATAGCTGATAAAAGTGCCAAAAATATTAAGACGAGTGTCCTGTGCGAACGATGACTTCTTAGCTCCGAATGTGGACATTAATTAAGAGCAGCAGTATAACCTTATAAAGAATAAACGAATCCGATAAAACGTTGTTGCAGAGGGCGAAACGCGTTAACGCATACCTTATCCGCTGCATAAACAGTGTAGCAAGTTGACTCGGCAGGAATTGTACAGATCCGAGGATATGGAAGGATCTCTATTATTGGGTCACGGTGCAGCTTTGCCACTTCCGCAATCATGACCTCGATAATTGCTCTTCCCTTTTCAAGCTGGTGCACGAACAGCGAAAGCTTCGAGGAAATCAGACGCGCAGCTCTCCAAGTAAAACGGAAGTCGTTGACACTTCTCAGCCCGAGGGCGATGCACTTTCCTCTGAATGCAGAAGGGCTTCTTTGGCTTCTTTAGCTTCTTTAGCCGCGATACGCCCCAGAGATTATGGGATGTATTAATTTAAAAATCGGGGAGTCGATAGTTGGCTGGGAGACGCGAGATTTTTCGTGAAAAAGTAAGCGAGTGCGAGAAAAAGTGCAACTCCCTCGGTTCTCCTGTTCGCCGTTCGGATGCGGCCGATAACGATACTTTAAGTGGACTTGGAGACTGAAAAAACTGAAATTAATGAAGAAATAAGAATGACGTTTTATAAGAAAGAAGCCTTTTATCCTCGGAGCGGAGTTCAAGTTTGATAAAACTTTCGACTGTTATATATCAATTTTAAATTTCATAATTTTTACATCACACTGTAATCGGGAGTATACTCCTTTTCAATAATCCAACTTTCTAATTCCATAAAATGATAAGACCAATTTGTAATTTGAATTTTAACAACGATGCCAATTATTCAATCCATTTGATATTTATCAAAAATTAGAAGCGAGGCCAAGTGCTCATAACGCAACTGCCCGAAAAAGTACTTTAATTATCACGCCATACAGAGTGACGTTAAAAACGCATTTATTATATTAGCTGCTTTTAAAGAAATTAATTCCTTTCATTGAATTTAATTCCTCTTTAGCGACTCCGAGATTAATGAGCCAGGATATTTTTGATGGAGCTTTCTTAGTTTTATATATATGTAATATAGTTGTGTCAGATTTTGAAATTTAGGGCCTCACTGCTGAATCGAACACGTATCGCGCTAGTAACCGAGCACGCATCTTCGATATCACGCAGTGATTCGAACCGGGCGGAATTTATAATCTTATATAAACTATCTTGATGTGGAAAGTATTAAATATTCCATTTAATTTTCGATAAAAATATGCTATTATCCGAGAGGGATAGAAATAAAAAAGATAAATATTAAAGTTCGAATTATTGAGAGGAAAAGTTAGAAAGACTAAAAATGTTTAACCAAACCAATCGTGAATATATGATTTGTACATTTATAATTTTGATTGGCGTGGTAACGATCTATTCTAAAATTTTCATTGTACATATTTAACCGGATATTTCACATGATACCGAGGATACATGTGATTATAAATTGACTATCTCACTCGTAAAATAGTTAACATCTATCGATACGAGAATCCTGAATCTTTAATTCTAACTCTTCTGTGCGCAAAACTTCATTTATATTCTTAAACATATATAAATCTCAAATTTGAAATTACGCGATTATGTAACTAATTGGAGAAATAACGAACCATTTAATTAATGCACACGTGGAATAGTTACATAATGCATAATAAGACTAATTATTAAATTGCTAAAATTTTCCAGGAGAAATTCATAGCTTAAAAAATAAAATATAGCGAACAATTTCATGAATGTGTTACGTTAATTAACATTATGCTCTTATTGAAAAAGTGAAATAATAAGAGAAAATTTTACAACCATTAATCATTTTAAAGGAGAAAAATATTAGTAACCCAATGCTGAAAAAATTCTTTGACGAAAGATCTTTTCTTTATCTTTTTTCGCAAGTAATAACAATATGCATACGCATATCTTGCATTGAAATATTCGTTAAACTTTTAAATTATTTATTCAAGCACCTAATTTCATTAATATTCATCCTTGATGTAAAGATTCTGTAAAATAAAAAGCAATTAAAAGACTTAAATGTCTGTTTACCTCGGTTATTTCAGTTACTTAGAGTTTCACGAACTCTCGATACAATGGACTATTACAAACAAAATTCAGTTTTTGAGGAGAAAAAAATCGTTAAATATAGTTCTGATCATTAAAATTAAATGGCTATTGAAAATATGTTCAAACTATTATCGAAGTTTTTGAAAGCTCCATTATTATGTTGATTATCATTCGGAATATCCCAAAGTATGAAATATTAAAGTTCCGTGCACACGCGTGCGATGTCTGATTTATCGATTGTAGCGTAAAATATACAATGTATTATGGATGCATCACTTTTTTGCTTCACATGTTTGATAAAACATAATTTGTAACAAAAAGAGAATTTTAAGAAAATTGGCATTTATTCAATTAAAGAGAAACTAGTTCTCAAATTAAAAAAGAAAATCACCCACAAATTACTTCTTGTTCAGAATATTAATTTTACATTTGAATCTTTTAAAAAATGTAATATTGATAGTTAACAAAAGTTTCAGAGCTTTATCAATGTTTGATATTGAAAATTTAATAGCTCAACACTATTATAGCGGCGAACCAATAATTTCGTGTCAATAGTTTCATAATTAAAGTGTTTTTTTTTTTTTAAAGAAAATTATGATTTATGTTCTAATTTTTTGGTCTCGCTTGTTTATCCGAGTGATTTACACAAGTTTCGTGTGTTTGATTCTATAGGAAGGTGAATATCGTATTTGTAAACGATTAAACGAATGCCCGATTGAATAAATAATTAGTTGTAACTTTCACTGGAAACACACAGTCTTTGATTAATAATTTTCAAGAAAAAAATTTATAAGCAGAAGAATTTGTGCGAAATGAACCATTCACCGATTAAAAATGTCGACTCTAAAGTATTCGTGACGGAAGAAGCGCAGAGTATGATGTTTTATGACGTCGTCATTAGACGTGAGAATGCTGTCATTGAGCTAATAAAATTAAAAATACGCGCTTGCATATGAATACGTGAAAAGGATTAAATTAAGCGTCGCAGCTGAGAAGTTGCAGTGAACGAAATCGGCGAAGCAGGTCAGAACACGTATTTTCGTACAGCCGAGGCTCCAGCTTCAGTCCAGAGCACTTAGTTGCACAGGCAACACAAAGGAGCCCCGAGTAGTTTACGAGTTGGAAATTGTATTTTACGACTGACTGCCGAGTGGATTTATAGCGAAGGAGAGAAATAGCCGGTGCCTAAAAGGGGTGACGAGAGCAGTTCGTAATCCGCGTTCGTCCGCCAGATTTGCCGATCTCGCACGCATGCGCGCATATACGCCTGTAGCTGCACGTGTCGCGGGGGTGGGTGGGGTGGTCAACGCCGAGCAATCATTACAAGGACGAGTTTTATCCGAAGCGAAACCATAAAGATCGTCGCCGTTCGATTCTTTGTAGTCGTTTTACGCGTCGACGCCTTTAAATTTCAATTTAATTTTACCAGCAATAAGAGCGTTGGGCCCGAATAGCCGAGCGACTTAACAACGGCATTACTAGTCCAATAGCATTGAAAGTATACCACTTGAGCTTCTTCGGAGCAATACGTTGTTCTCGACGTTAACTTGTCAATATAATTTTATTTGCCAAACGTAATTTACTCGACGATCATTGTTTATAACAAAAGCCAATTAGGCGGTACTTTATTTCTGAAAAAAGAAGTCACATTTTTCCTAGCATGTACATTTTAGATTATTTCTTCGCCGAAGCTGATTATTTTTTATTTATATTTAAATATGATACACCGAGGAATAATTTGATAAAGTTTATCGAAAAAGATCATTTCAGTGTTCGGTTCTTCGAACGAAGCCAAAATCACGTTTCATATTTCACAACGGATACGTGATAAATCGATGAAGTGAACTTGACGCAACAAGCTTCATTACCTTTCGACACGAAGTTATTTCCGTCAAAGTAGATTGTTCGGAAAAAATCACCCCTTTCATAATTAAAACACATAATTTTCTAACTTGCAGTTTTTAAAAATTATTGCGCCGAAAAGATTTTCGAAACGTACTATCGAGAGATTATGACGGATTCGGCATCTTGTTACCGCGAATCGAGACAAAGCGCTATTGATCGGTACGAGAATGATTAACTTAAAAATCGAAAATTATCCGAAACTTAGCCGGCGCAGCTTTCAAGAACGGGCGAAGCTTTTTCAAACAAATTTATCGAAATCTCTCGGCCATTTCTGCTTCCTCTTCTTCTTTTCCAGCTGAAGTTGCAAAGTGAAAGAAAAATCTTATCTCCATTGTGCGCCAACGTACATTCGTACACGGACGCGTAAAGTATTTCCGGCGTCGTCCTCTCCAAGTTGAATGACGGCCGCTAGACCAGTCGTTCTTTTACGATTGTTGCCGCGTGCGGACAGCCGACGACGTTCATGCGAAGAGGCTATGCCCTCGGCGAGCGGAAAAGTTCTCGCTCGCGGTTACGATCCAGGAATCACCGCTGAATTTTCGCGTGCCATGGATTGGGCAAGTTTTACGAAACCTTTTATTGTGCGCTTTAAAATGCGATACGTCGCCGAGATGTTTTAAGCGTGTCTTTTCTCCTATTATTAACGGAATGATTTAGTGTAGAATGCACAAGAATGAAACTGTCGTCTGTCGCGCGCGTTTTCGAATACTTTGCTACGAGTACAAGACATTTTTCAACAGTTGTTGATCAAAGCGCATTTAGGAATATTTTGCATCAGACGAAAACTAATTTTCAGTTTTCAGTTGGAAAGTCGAGGCTTTGAAAAACTGTCTCGATGAATTAAATAAGACGTTGCGCACGTACGTTGTAATATGTCGACGGATTGGTTACCATTTTGTTTATTTATTCTTTGTTCGTTTGTCATGAGACGTGTTAGCAACTGCACTTAAAAGCAGCATACATTACTCGTGACTCGTGTGAATACGAATGTCTAGAAACTATTCGTA
This sequence comes from Platyscapa corneri, assembly GCA_018907185.1. Lineage (NCBI taxonomy): Eukaryota > Metazoa > Arthropoda > Insecta > Hymenoptera > Agaonidae > Platyscapa > Platyscapa corneri. Next base: position 2,813,316 of record JACCHW010000012.1, read on the forward strand.
TATAGTTATTTCAAAATGGTGTACTTACGTGATTTCAATAGTATGCGGCATAAAAATATTATTATTCCGGAACTTTATCTTTTACTATTTTATCCATTCGGAGGTTAAAATAAAATTCTTAAACTCGTCGCTTTTCACTGGAAAAATTTCTTATAAAATTCTTTTAAGTCTATGGGTAAAATAATTTAATTTAATTCTTGAAAAAAGTACACGATAGTGGCGAACTTAAGAGAAAACTTTATCATCCCTTTAAAGAAACTTAAATCATTTTAAAATTATTCGAAAATATTTGCAACTCGTTTCAAATAAATAATTTATATCGAGGTAGATTTGTCATTAATTATTCCAGTTTGACTAAAAATTACTGTAAAATCGTTTTTGAAGCTGGATTCGTTTTTCAATGCAATATAAGTAGATAATAAAAATTTAATTAAAAATTATAAAAGTATCTTTTATCGGCTACAATTTGAAAGATTGGAACTAAAAACTTCAAATAAATAAAGTAACTAAATAGATTAAAACTATTTTTCTTATCGTATAATGCTCCAGTAATTTCAGAGTAATCTTTAGAGGTACGATAATACTCTAATCAATGGATATACATATTCATAAAATATATTAAACCATACGCACTGATTCACGACACTAAATTTGTACTAAATAATTGTTCAATTAGAATGCCTATCATCGATTAACTTGATTTTGCATTTTCGTGAAATTCGCTTAGCTATGAGAAATAAACGAAACTATTACGATTCATCCGAGTATTACCATTTACATAAATTATTTCAAATAGGCGATTGATTATTTTTACAAACGAAATGCGCGATAACAAAGCCGAAAGCTCGTTTTCGATTCTATCCATTACACGATTTTTACTACGCATTTTAATTTCAGACGCATAAAAAAGTATTAAAAAAGTGTCTTTAACACGTATTCCTCGATATTGTCCCAATGTTATTTGAATTTTCGCTCATCCATGTGTCGATAATCAATTATCTTTTGACACGGTAAGGAGTTTATACCATCATAATCAGCACCATCGCAAATATTACGCCAATACCCGACCATAAATCATTCGAAAAGCTTTACCAAGTCAATTAGGTGCTCGAACAAAAATTCACATTGAGCAATAAACAAATTTTTAACTGTAAAAGTATTTGTTGTATATGGGCTTAAAGCAGAGATTGCAATTTCAGTGCATTCTTCTTTGAACAGATCCTTTAAATAATCAGTTTCCCGTGGGTTTCTTGTTTACTGAAAAAGCGTCGAGTTGTTGTCTCTGGTCTTGGTCACTTTAAATTGTGGATGCTTGACATGAAACGAATATCGGTGAAAATTAATCGATTTATTTGGTACGAGAGGGCGACTGAAATGGAAAACGAGCAGATGAAGGAAACCTTTTTTTTAACGAATGCCGTAGGAGTATCTCATTTCATGATCCAATAAATATAGAAAATGGGCACCATAAAACTTGAGATAATGTTTCCCAGTACAATGCAAAGCACAAATCGATCTTACATAATATGATTCGTAATAATTACGTATTAATCATGATTGATTATGTAATGTTGCTCCGAGAACTAATGAGAATCTGATAGATCGCCTCGTAAAATATTATAGAGAACACGAATGCAGAATTGAATTTTACATTTTTTTATCAAATAAAAAATTTCTTTTGACAATATACCTAGAATATTACGCTCATAATTCATCCAAATTTCCATCTATTATGAAAGAATTTCGCAGTACCGTATAATTGTTATATTGCGAGTTATTTAAAAAAGTTATCTTACCCGAATTCATAACTAATAATGTATAATATATTTAAAGCGAAGCCTCTTTGCTTCTATTATATTATCCATTAATTATTGAATTTTCAACGTACTTAACAGTGAATTGAGTACATAAACTATCTACGTACTTTACTATGTCTTAATAATAAATTATAAAAATGAGAAATTTTGTCGTAGTAGAATATGTAAGAACTATTAAAAATGTATTAATTTAAAAATACTAGGTCTTAGCAACAATATGTTATGCTTGAGATAAAAAAGTGCACGAGTCAAAGATAAATTAGTAGCAAAATATGGCGAAACTTAAATTTGTTAGGTATTCCTTATAATAGAAGCTACGGGAGTGATTATCTCTTAAACTGGAACGAACAATATTTTAACTTTGCGAACCTCCAATTTCGATTAATAAAAATATGTCTCTTCTAAAGTTTAATCTAATTTTTATCTTTTTATTTTTATTCGGTAAAAATTCTTAAAAAATACTTTACGATTTTTCAGTATAATACTTTTATTCCTCCATTAATCAACCGTAAAAGCTATTATCAAAATTTCATTGTATTACCGTTAGTATCTAAAAAAATATTAAATGTAAATTACTTTCTAATTCAAGCACTGGTTACGTTGCAGGCCATTACATATTCTGCCAACAAGAAATTAACACGAATTGTAGACACGTAATGAGCAAGAATACGCGTGTTCGCAAAAGTTGCTCGACGTTGTTTGGAATCAAACTCGTTTATAGAGCTGCAGAGTTCAATCATTAGCCATTCGATTTTTCTTGTAAATCACAAATAATATGGATAGATGATGAGAACATCAGCGATGGTGCATAAAAAAGGATATGGAAAGTGTCGCCGCTGTCAGGTAACAGCGATGCACTTGTGCGACTCCCCATACATTACGCTCGTAAAGAAGCTCGGGTGGGGCTGGGGGTGGGGGTGCGGGGCGAGTCGGATCGCTCGCGCACTGGAAGCACGACGCGTGAAAATTGTCACGGAACCATTGACAGTAGCTTTCATCCGGCGTACGAATGTATGCATAATGGGCGTCGTAAACGCAAAACTCATTTCACATCCAGCCCAGTTATGCAACGGAGTAGGTTTTACGAGGGTCTAGGCATTCAAGTTCGATAATTCGCGATATTCCGCGCGGCCATTCTTCGTTCCTCGATTTACGCTTTTGCCGCTTTTTTTAATGTAATTTACGTCGTGGGTGCAGATACGGCGATAAATGGCCAGGAAGCAACGAGCCCTCGCTTCGGCAAAAAATCGAAAAAAACCGATTTTCGGAATATGAGACTGAGTTTTCAGTGGCAATTCAATATCTCTGCTTATGCATAGTATCCAACGGATTTGCGTGATTCTTAGAGCTTTGCGCTACTCTTATAAAGTTGGTCGACGATATGCGCGCAATCATGTGTCAGTCGAATGGTTGTGACTGTTGTCGCCCAATACTGCCTTCATAATTCATTATCATTGTTTAAATTCGCACGTAATTTGTTTTTGAAAAGTTTAATAATTGTAATGTTTTATTTCTTGGACATTATGATTTTATTCTAAAATATTCGTTTCCGTGAATGTTTCCAACGTGTAAATTTACTATTGAAATACGAAATAACATTGTCTACTTTCGATTAATTAGAATATGAGTTATAGACTATTTATCTTTCCATCAAAATAACTTATGAAACTAATGTTTGACTTTGTTGCTAATTTAATATTTTGCTTTCGTTTAAAACGTAATGAAAATTGATTTTAGTTAAAAATTCGTTAAATATAATATGATATAAATATGAAATGTATCGCGTCAACGTAAATTTATATGTGAAATACTAGGTTTATGTATGATATACTTATATTCGAACAAAATAAACACATACTGAAATGAATTATATTATCTTTTATTTTTTATTTTTCCATACTTTATTAAAGGAAAGGAATCTAAAAAAAAATTTAACTTTTTTCCAGTGAGTATAAAACTGCGTGACCTACCTACAAATGAGTGAATAAACTTTTTATGGATGATAAAATAATTCTAAAATATAAGTGACTATATATTTTTTATAAATTAAAAATCGTAGGGAATATTTCAAATAATTTTATGAATATAAGTGCCGAAAAAAATTGCGCGAACAATTTTTCTATTCTTATTAATGTAAAAATATCATTTGCAAGTAAAAATATTACATTTTTTTACGTAGCAATAATTTTTCTATATAAAATCTAGTAATATTATTAAATGTAGAATTATAATGGTTTTGAAAGATTGAAAAACGCGAAGATTTCAGCTTACGAAATGATATTAACAGATGGTCTAATTTCAGATGACATACAACAACGTAAATTTAATATAAGCGGAGTGCATAAATTCTTAAAACATTAATTAACATAATTATAGTACATATTTTTTAATTATTAAAATTGAAAGTTGAAAGTGAATTATAAATTAAAATAATTTCCATTACATTATTAAAATCTATTGTCTTTTGAAGAGTTTGTCATTCACGATTGCTATAAGTAATGCAGATATGCATCTAAAATTTGACGTAATCGATTAATATTTTATTCAATATTTTTCGTAAAACTTGCATTCGAAAATTTTGAATAATGTTATTATAGGTTACAACAATTGTAACAGACCAAGTTTATAAAATAAGTACGAATTTTGCAATTGATTCGAGCTATAAATAACATGTAACATATTTATCTAAATTAGTATATGCATCGCTTAGTTTATCATGTTATTACCCAGAATAAGAAATTTGAATTTATATTTTTCCAGAAATAATTTTAACAAGTATTGATAAATAACGGGTGAACATAACTATGTCTTTTAAGGAAAAAGCTAAAAACATCTCGCTCTCCTCGCGCACACGTTTAGTAAACTACTACTACTACGACTATTATTATGCGTAAAATTTACCGTGAATACAACGTAGTACTCAAAATACGTTAAAGCGCAATTCATGAAAGATCGTTAAATTGTCTTTTACGTTATATAACACGAGAGAGCAAAAGCTAAATTATTCGGAAAATTTTAAATATGGCTTGTAAATATTATATAACAGGATAAAATATTTTCTACCGAGTCTTTCAAGAGGATAATCTTATATTAGTATGTATCGATGTATAACAGTATTGAGACAAAGGTTATTCTTATTTACTTATTCTTGTCGCATCATTTTTAAATTGACGATGGGTTTATTCGCATTTATATTCTACATTATATATATTTTATATTCGTATTTTTATATCAAAATGTAAAATTAAAAATTTTTAATTTTAGATTAGATTGGAATAAAATGTGAATTTAGTTTCAATCCAATTAATAAACAAACTTTGTATATTAACTTTGTATTTTAGCGCTGGGAGGGTTCGAATTTATCATACGTATTGATAGCGAGGTATGAGATTAAATATTAGTTTATTTATGAATAATTTTTTAATATTAATAATAATTTTTATGTAAAAATTATCGTGAAGTATTTGCAATAATAGTATCACATTTAATTTATAATTACGGATGAACAACTGTCTATTGCGAAAAAATAGTAACTTAATAATGACGAAGCCTTGATGAACTTTATATTATTGAGAAAATCATATTTTGCTAAAGATTAGTTGCTATTAGTTTACGTTGAAATGCTTGAAAATCAGTATTTATACTTAGATTTCGTGCGCCTTATATATCTACTAGAAAAGTACAGAAAAAGTCTTCAAGAAAAAGTCTGCAGTTAAATAGAGTCTTCGGATAATCTTTAAAAAAACAGCAACTGCATGGGAGTTAAAGATTAGAGGGTATCATTGCATAAGATATACCCTGAGAGTGGCATCAGTGTCGTTTTCTAGATAGCAAAAGGTCTCGTCGCCACCTTAAAGTTTTACAAGTCGTGTAAGCTCAGCTTTTTTCGATCGTCGATGTCGAAAAACGCACATAGTAACATTAAGAACTTTCAGCAGAATATGTCAGTATCATTTCTTCATCAAGGTTCAACAATAGATCGGATTACAAGTTCTGAAAGCAACTTTATGTAAAAGTAATCGATAACTTAATCTATGAATTGCATATGACATCATGTATAGAAAAAATGAATTTGATACGAGGGTTAAATCAATTTTTAAGTGAGTTTAAAAAGATATTTTTGAAATACTAAATAATTTCTTTAGTTACAGCTTATTTTTTCTTTTTGAAATAAATATTAATAGTTGCATACGTATGAGTATAGGTATTTCAGGATTTATACATATAAATAACTAACGTATTTATAAGACTTTAAAGAAAAAATCTAATTGGAATTCAGGTTCATAAATATTTATTACACTTATTTCTGGAAATAGACATAATTAATTTAAAATATTTATTATTTAATATTGTAAATCATAATAATATATAATTTTTCAGATATTACCAATATTTTAGTCGTACAATTTAAAAAATTACATATTAAAAGGTTTTAATTACTTATTCCTTCACCATTGCTTGTATTAGTCATACAATATGAAAATTCATCGCAGAAGAAAAGATTCATAAAATATTCGCTTTCATGTTAGAAAATTCGCAAGTACAGAGCTTCATAAAAATATATTTACCATTTTTATTTGTATTTTGCTTTTTTAATTATGGTAAGAATATAAGTGTATTATATGAATTACGTTGTGTGGTATGTTTATGATTAAGATATTTACATATTAATAAGAGTTATTGTAGTGATAATTTGTGGAAAACATTGTGAACATGTTGGGAACACTAAATAAATTGCGGAAGCAGACTTTACGTGTGCATGCAAAATGTTTATATCACATTTTCTGTTTTGTCAAAGTGTTAAGTATAGCACAATTTACAAGTTGAACATTTTTTTAATATTTGTAGAATATAATTATGTATGGTTTAATATTCGCTTCAGTGTTCCATTAAAGAAATTTATATTAGTTTATAAATACACGTGGATTTAAAAATTTTGTAATAGATTAGAGCTATTATTTTATTATTTAAAATAATAAAGATATAATAATAAATTTGGTTATATCTTATCAAATGGATTAGTTTATCTTTTTACGTGTAGAGCATCTTCGTTAAATTTATTATTACCTGTTGAAAAATAATAATTGATAATTTTCAGTAACATAATGTACGAAAAAACTTAATGTACCTCCAAAATATCACATAAAGTTTTATTTAGAAATGTAAGTAAATATGAAATACTGTAAGTCATAATGTGGGTACTTGCATTCATAAAAACTCTAGAATGCATTAACTTAGTGTTATGCTGGTGTTATACTCAAAATTAAATATATAATATATATATATATATTTTTTTTTTTAACGAATTTTAAATTAAAAAGAAATTGAGTTATAAATTAAAGTATAAAATAAAAGTTGAAATTGCAGCAGTTTCATCTATACTTATTAAAATTAATGCGACAAATTCTGTCGTTATGAGAAATTATTTCTTTAAATATACTGTTCATTGCTAATTTAATATTATTTATAATCGTTTTGTAAATTTAATAATAATTTGAATACATTTTTTAACACGAGTAACTCATTTGTGTTTGAAGTAACACAATTCCCAGTTTCGAGATATTTTCATATAATCAAGAAAGCATGTTTTTTAAATAATTAGAACTACATTTTTATAATTAGATATGCATAAAGTTCGATCACATTACATCAAGTTGTTTGCACATGGTAATCATATAATTCAATAGAATATGTCGATCAATTTATTAATTAAAAGTAAATTTGTGTAGTAATTAATACCGATTCTTACAAATTATCATATTAAACGAACGGTTATATAAATTAAGACATTTAATTGAAAATTACAGGTTTTATGCAGTTTTCCAAATAATTTTTAAAATTAATATTGTAGAAAGGTTTCGATAAAGTAATAAATGTATTTGTCAAAAATCAGTGACTTACATGTTTACAAATAAGGAGAAACTCGAAAGATAAATCGATCAAATATTTGTAGTATTATGTACAAATATTTTTATATGCAGAATATAGATGTATATTGTGAAAACTTTATTTATTCTCCGAGGAGTGAAATCATGTCGAAGGTGTAAAAATTTTGTCGAAAAAAGTGCATCATATTTTTCATATTCAAAATATTTTGAAAAGAATCGTGTTGTTTGAAAACTCGAAAAGTTAGTGCATAGTGACTTCTTTATGATGTATGGATGGATCTTTAATGTAAACTGCAACAAATCTGGAAATCTTCTTCCATTTTTTAAAATAATCAATCGTTCTTTTCGTTGTTAACTTGTGAATTTTTGAAAAACTTTGATTATTATTATTTAAAAATTATTACTATTTTTAAAATTAACATTTTAGAAAATTAAAATTTATGAAAACATCTAAATAAATATATTAAGCGATGATTATTATTTACAAATTATTACTATTTTTAAAATTGACATTTTAGAAAATTAAAATTTATGAAAACATTTAAATAAATATATTAAGCGAAGAGAAATATTTGAATAACATTCAGCTTCGGATAGAGGAATATTTCATGGATACGTAAAGGTTTGCACGACAGCAGTAAATTTTTAACGATTGATACGATTACCTAAAGATTTATTTTAATAAATACGAAAGATATTCATTACTACGTATCGTAATATAAATAATCTTTATTCGTCACTTTACTAATAATATTGTACAGAAAAATCGAAAACAATTTTTGTAGAGAAACGGACGTCAGAATCGTGCACAGAGACGTTTTATTAAGTTTGTCTGCACACTCATGCACACACACACACACTTGATCTATCCCAAAGTTGTCGCTCGTCGCTCGTATTTTAGTAGATATAGAAATTAAAGGAGATCCTTTGCTTATTCCGGCTTATCATTATTAAGTTTAATCGGCTTTTGTAACGAGAGTCAATTCAAAGCTTTGATTTTACCCTGAGATTTCTGCGAGTATTGCAGGAGGGAAGGCAAGCGAATACTAGAGAATAAAATGCTGTAACTTTTTCTATAAGATGGTTCAAGCGGACGAATTACGCGTAAGAGACAGAGCAATTGTGTTATACGACAGTCATACGAGGTCCATATTTGTGAAATGTCAGTGCAGTTAAATATCCATTTCAGACATATGCGGGGGTATGTTTTCCTTTATTCAAGTACTTCTTCGCGTGTGTATTTATGTTTAAACGGGAATTTGTGCATCTCTAACTTTTGCGCGCTTGTATATGCGTGTGTACCCTCGAGGGCATACGTTCTTGTGATTTTTATTTGTTTTGACAGGTATTAAAGAGAGAGAGAGAGAGAGAGAGAAAGTTTTGTAAGCACGTACATTTCGCGTTGGACGGATGGCGGTTGCGTGCAAGCAATGCGATTGGTCGCGTTCCCTTTCCTTCTCATTCTAGGCTCAGCTTTCGGCTCGCGTTGACTCGTTTCCAGCTTAGATCAAAGCGTCGACGAGTGGCTCTCCACCGGTACATCAGGAGAACAGGAAGCACCGGAGCCGAGGCTGAAACGAGTTGCCGGCGAGCGCCCATTCAACGGGACCTGCAGATACGAATAATGTGGATGCAGCAATGCACTGATAACGCGTACGCACGGCGCAACTTAAAGCTTCGCCTCTTTTCCAGCCAGTCGTGATGCAGATTGGGCTTTCGAACATTTCTGAATACGAAAAACGCAACCACTCAAACTTTAAGTCGACATCTTGAGATCATTTTTACTAATTATTACTTACTCTTTATTAGATGATCCTCCATGGCGACCAGACTAGTTTCTATAAACAGAGCTTGGTTTTTAATGCTCAAGTTTTTCAACCCCAAATTATTGACTAAATTGTTCTTGTGCAATCGGATTGGACGTTTCAACAGGAACGAGGAAAAAATTTTTCTTAACAGACATTTGCGCTGCTATTTTCAAAGATTACATTTAAAGTCACGGTTATTTGAAGTGCAGCATTGTTTTGTCGACGAGCATTTGACTTGAAAAGTAATACTGAGGTAAAGAACGGTAACCCTAAATTTTAAAGGCAGTTTATTTGTAAAACGGTACTACGGCGCGAATTAAAAAATCATAATACTTAGATGTCAGAAACGAAAGTGAAACAAAATTGAATGAAAAACTATGCTAATAAGAAGCGCAATTCTATCAATTTGCACTTGAATCAATTTAATGTAATGGAGAAATAGTACTAAGCGAACTTTGATCGAATATAGTTTATTTACCTGACGGAAACATTGCGCAATCCCTAATAATATTGAACTTTGTATAGCATAAACTAACGTTTAAGCTGATTAAAACAGGCGCTTCGAAATTTAACAATCAAATTTAATTAAATAGCAAAAAATATCATTTTTACGTGAATTAAAAAATGCAAGTATTTTTTTTTTTGGAAGACTGTAATTTAACTGTTTCTAGACGGATATGATATAAATAGTTAAACGATAAAATTATGATTTTAAATACACGAGTATACCACCAGAATGTGAAAACGTGAATTTAAGTTAATAACTGTATATAAGATATTAAATTAACATACAAATCATAATAAAGTAAAGAAATATAAAAAAAGTTAATTTCTTGGCTTTGGAAATTTTATAATTAATATTCTGATGATTATTAAATCATTTTTAAGCTATAAATTTATTGTTGATAATAATTTCGTTATGAATTTCGTATGCAAAATAAAAGCTCTTGCAAGAGATAAGATGAATACAAATTCAATGTATACGGAAATAAAGTGCTTCGAATAATATTTTGAATAAAACAACAAGATGAAAGAGAAAACTTCAGAAAGTTATCCAAAAAAGGATAAAAACTATATACTATATTGATCGGGGTGGGGTAATAAAATCATAAAGATCAGGATAAATGAGGCTTATCGCTATTACAGGAAACAAAAGATCATAGACGCTTTAAAACAACCTTCGGAAGTGTAAAAAATAAAATTGGTGTTGCTCTTACGCTCTGAAAACAGACAAATAATAATGTACTATTTATGGCGTGTACGAATAACTTTATTTAATCATAACACGTATGATTAAAAGTGAATTAAATATGTTACTAGCCAATATGCATCTTACTTGTCAAGATAAAAACTATCCATAGATTCGTAAATAAGAAATTGCTATTACAGTTATTATTATATTCGATGTTGAATAATAATGCAAATTTATTACAGCAGTTTTTACGTACGACCTGAAGGATAAAGAAAAATGAAGCTAAAGTCTTATTAATAATGTAAATTACTAAACAAAGATAGAAGTTTTTGTTTCTTCTATTTTTGTAGTAGATTATCAAAGCTCCATAACTTCGCTTTTACCAATTTTATTCTTTGAAACATTAACGTATATCATTTAAACTTTTGATAATTATTCTGTTTTACTTTCATAAAGTTCTAATACACAAATACCGGATCGACTCACGGAAAATCTAAAAATAAATAAAAATTTATTAATTTTATTAAGCCTAATGTAAAAATCAGCAAATAAGTTGGTTAAAAAATTTTTAGTTTAATAATAAAAAAAGCCTAAATATTAGTAATTATAATAAAAATAGGGCGAAAACGGTAAGTGTCCGATGTTTATATTTAATATGATATTTATTTTAAAAGTAAATAATATTTAGTAATTACAGATAAGAATTTTATTTAGTAAATATATGTATAAGTAATCCTATCTTGATATTTTCAGACATTCACAATAATGTAAAGATGTATCTGGTTTATTGCCAATTATCGGAAATAGATCGAATGGCTTTCGTTTCTGCGTTTTTAGTTCTATAGAAAAATAAATTTTAACAATTATTTAGCATAAAAGTGCATCCATAATATTTTAAAGTTATAGTTTTTTTAAAGGAGAATTCTCTAGATACTTAATAGACTGTCCTACTTTAATTTTACTTTAGTTTTATAAATATTTCATAAACTTGTAAAAAAATGGACATAAGAAAAATTTTGATTAAAAAATAAATGATTCTGATTAAATTTCCTTTTCAGTGTATTTATAAATCTCTAAATAATAATAATTATAATAATAATTCTGTTACTTATCACAACATTAAAAAAAGGAAAAATGGCAAATTCGATAATCGACCTAATTTCGCAAATAATATGATAATTCAAGATAATCAACGAATGTATTTAGCAATATTAGAGTTAGAGTTTAAGAAACATTTTAATGATTTTAAAAACTTAAATATTTTTTGAAATATATGTTAAATATTTACCATTTGATATTTATTATTTATGACCAGTTATTTGCATGTTTTCGATAATGAAAACGCATCGTTCATTTTTAATTTATAAAATTATTAAATGAAATGTTCGTTATTCATTTTTGAAGGATTGTTAGAATTTACTGAAGGTCCTAGTGTTTATTGTACTTTTGTTGTAGTTGTAATTTGTTTCAGCTATTATTATGTCGTATTTGCTTTTAGTACCTCAAGAGGATAATTGACATTTTGCAGACTAATCTATTTATGATAGAGTGATGAATTATGCAAGAATTATTTATCTGATCATAAATTATTTTTATTTTATTAATATGGACAACATTTATTTTGGAGTGGTTTTCATTTAATAATATTATATATTGATAAATGTGCTGTTGTCTTTAATAAAACCGTATTTTTTAACTTTTTTCTCTTTTAATAACTAATATTATTTCCACGAAATAAAATTTAAAATAAATGGAAAGTTGTACAAGACAACGTAATAGCAAACGCTACGAAAAATATAAAAATTAGATAAATCGTGGTTCCTCGTTAATGAGATATTCGTATTGATTGCATTATACGATAGGTGCAAGTTGTGTACTTCATTATGCATAAAGTATCTTTAATGCATATACGTTATATTCATCGTAATGCATAAAGTACAAACCTTTACTGCGATTCTTAATTTTGATTAATTATCAATATTCTAACCTCAAATGGCTTGCAACATTTCGTCATAGAATTTACAAAGTATTAGCATTAGGTATGGGAATCTACAAGTCTTACATATCCACGATAACGTTAACAAAAGCTTTGACTAATCGTACAAGTTCATGTACTCAACGTATTTAACATCTATTACGAATTTAGTTTACAAAAAAATAAAAAATTATTGTCCGAATAATTTCAATAACGCGTGGAAATGTTGCTTAAATATAGTTTTTGTACTTTAATTCGTGCCTTTGCTGCACAAAATAATTTCCTGTACGTCCATAAGATATGGTATTATTTTATGTAATTTACATTAACACGTTAATTGCCGTTATTATTTACGAGCATAATTAAAACGCGACTCGTGCAATTTTATTATTAAGGAAAAGATATTTAAATTTCGAACGTATATCCTTTTATAATTACGCTGTACATTATGAAAATCGAAGAAATTTTCTCCATTGCGCATTATTTTCTACTAATATCAGCACTCGGCTAGTTTTAAAAACTTTAGGACTTCCCAGTGTATCGCTAGACCTTATGTGTGCCATTAAAGATTCGATTGATTAAGGGTCTGCTTTCGACGTAATTCCCTAGCCGATTTAAATTTTGTTACAAACACGCTTGCAGTGTTGGAGTTCATTATGCTTTATTCTACTTGCTATTAACGTGTCCGACATGCTTGGATATACCGTATGGTAATTCAATGGCTATTAATGTCGTTATAAATTTCGACTTTATTAGACATATAAATATGATAATTAGGTCGTTAATAAACTGAATTCGTTTTTAGCCTCGCGCTTTATTTTATGCGAGCCTTGAACCAAGGAGCGCATATATGCATAGATAAGGGAGTCTTCTTTTACGGAGCTTTTGTAATAGAAACAATTCGCACCTCTTTAAATCTGAAGTAACAACTCGCATGCCGTTGTGCGCGACAAGAGCTATTATAAGTACATTATACGCGCACGGTACATTCAGCAACGACGTCGATCGCGATTCAGAATTCTTTGCCGTCGTTGAAGCGTTAAAATTAAAACTTTGAAATTTCGCATTAAATCAGCTTTTTCATTTTTAACGCATAATCGTTGATAAATTTGGAATCTTATAACTTGCAAGTGTATAGATATTCCGCATCAATAGAGGCATCTCGAAATAAAAAATGCCAATCTTGAGCAGGTGATCAGAATGCGAATGCTTAAAATGCTGTTTAATAAAATAGCCCAGATTCATCTTCGACCTTGCGCGACGTTCTTTCAACGAAGAGGACAATAAACAGTTGCTCCCCCATTTGACAAGAAATACCGGTTCGAAAAGAAAAATCTTAAAGGTTCTAGCGGCGCTCGAAGAATTGGCAAATACAAAATTAGCGCGACAGATTATGAGCTCGACAATGCAAGGACGAATGAGGAAAATGAGGAAAATACAAATCATAAAGGAAGCTCGGGGGTAGGCTATGATAGGGGAGAGCAAGCCGAGTATTAATTCGGTAGGCATTTGTTGGAGGAGATAGGCTTAGACGCGCAAGTACCCTGCGGTTTCCTCCATCTCTGCTGCGTCTTCGATAAAACCAAAAGGAAGACGGCAGATAAAAAAGCGTAGGGGGCATAAGCAAGATATTCGAACTCAGGTCTTTGCGTATTTGGCTGAGGTCCAACTCCTAGGCGGAAGCGTTGGCCGATCGTGAAATCTCTCGCTCGTGCTGCGGGATTAAAGGAAAAGAGGAGGAATAACAAAGTCTCGGCGGCTGCTCTGTACGTAAAAAGAAAAGAGCGCGCCTCGGATTTTTCCCCGGATTGGAAAATTACGATAATAGAGGGCGCGCGGCCCTCCGAGTTCCCTTTCTTTTTCTGGCAGTGCCGATAAAAGCCAAGTGCGCCATTTCTCCCGCAATCGTCCGGATAAGGAAGCCGACGTTCCCTTATTTGTACGAACTCCCGTATCTGCACGGGCCGTCGATTCAATTTCGCATAATAGTCGATTATCGGTGACACGTGGACGCGCTCCTTCCTCTCCAGCTGGGGGATTATGCACCGTTATACGAATGTGTTTTGAATCAACGCCGCTCGAACGATCACTTCAAATTGAGGATGTTTTCTCTGGAATAGCGCGTGTGCAGCCGCTCGTCAGGATTATCTTAATTGCAAATAATTTTCAATGCTTTCACACCGGCTTTTAATTCCAGCGATAAATTGTATTCTCGTTCGCTTATTGTGCCAATTTCATTCGTCATAATACTGGGAGGCCTTGCTCTTGTTTAATATTAGATTTTACATCTGCTGATCGCGCGATTCACTCGGTTGGTGCTCACTTTTACCTTTATAATTATCGGCTCTAGTGCGCACCACTTTATTAGTTAATGGATGGCAAAACGATCGTTCCAAGGCTTGGAACGCTGATTTTTGTAATTGACGTAAACTTCTGGCTTGTGAAAAAATAATATTTTATTGCAACTCGAAATGAAAGAAGATTATGCCGATCGAAAATCGCAATGATTGTAATATTCGCAATTGCTTTTAATACCAAGCGGAGCTTTAATTACTACTTTATTCAACCACTCGATTTAACTAAATTTTAAGGGCAATTATATTTATTTGTTACAAAAATTTTCTTCATCCACTGATATTATATTGCTTTAAAATTCTGTCTAAATTTGATTTTTGTTAACTGACAGAGAACATTTAAAATGCACGAGATCAATCATTATATTTTTTTAATCAAGATTAAGATCTGAAACTACGTGTCGCATCAAATTTTAAACATAAATATATTTCCACTGCGTTAGAGCTAAAAGGAAATTTCCTTGAGATGTATGCGGCTATCATTACTGTCGACGCTAATGCATATCCTATCGAAGCAACCATTTTTAACTTCATATTTATTTATTTACGTGCCATAAAGTTGCTCGTTAGCAAATCAATTATTTTTAATAAACAGTTACCATTCAATTAATTAACACTGAAATAAATATTAAATAATATTGAATAAACATCGAATTTTAATACATAACGTAATTGTTGTAATTTTAAATAAATTTATCGTTTATCTTATGAAAACTTATTGCAACTCGTGTTTTTCGTTTAGACGAATAGAGAACAGAAATACAATATTAACAAGGTCTAAATTAAACCTCGTGGAGCCGCCGTCAAGGTTCGGTGGATAGCTCGAGGATAAGAAGAACCCTGATATTATAGTTTGACTTGGTGAGCACCGAAAACCTAAATGGCCGTTTAACTGTAATCCGATAAAACCGTTATTCGTTGCTTTTTCGCGCGTGCAATCAAAGAAATTTGGTTAGTTTTCCTGTCGCCGACGGTCGGCACACGTCAATAAGTCTGTAGATTCCAGCAAAATTTATTAAAGTTTCGATTGGAAGGTTTTAGGGTTGGCTAAAGTGTGTTGATAGACATTATTATAACGAAAGCTTTAGATGGCGACATTTGGATTTTTAATTGCGTTTTGGGGTATTACTGCTGTACGGATGCATCGATCCTAAATTCAATTTGAAGCGTATGGAGAAGCTGTAACTAGTGAAGAAAAAACGTATCCGGATGTACATCGGGTTGTCTACAATAACTCTCATCGAGCCGATTGCAAAAAGTTAAAACTCCTCTCGTTAGCGGCGTCGCCTTAGCAACGGATGCTCGTGTAACCGCTAGCCAAAGATAAAGTCCGGTTTTTATCCGAAAAATTCGATCGCACGCCACTCGCGTTTGTACGTCTACGTTGCTGCGGATGTTAGAGCCGTCGGAGCAACGGAGACAAGCGAGTCATCGGTTTTGAGAATTTCCGAGATTGCCTTTCGCTGTTCGAATAGTAATGCCATCTTTTGTCCCTCCGTGGTTTCAAAAATAAGCTTTGGTTGCAGCCAGCGCAGAAGCAAAACGTAGAGCAAACGGAGGGCAAGGAAGGGCCGCGGCCGCTGGCTTTAGTACGTCGATTGCGAGATTGCCAATTAATATTTTATCGATTCCTGTAGGCTTTCTGCGGAGTTGAAACTCGTATGAAATATCGATGACAGCATTTGCCCCCGAGAGCTCCTGCACTTTTGTTTTCGCACGTTTCAAAAGACGTGCAGCTGCGAAACTGTACCAGGCCTTACGAGTGCGATGTCCTTTCGAGTTTTACAGTTGCGCACCTTGAGAAAGCCTCGAGCCATTCTCCATTCTTTAAATTTTTGGCGCGTAAAAATTAAAAATTCTTCTTTTCTGCGAGCGACGCAAGAACTTAATTTGTTCAACTTGGCCATCTCAACCAAATGCTCTAGTGTCAATTTAATCCAAGTTTATCGTTCTGGGCAATGACGAAGATTTAATTCAACTTATTACTTTTATAGTTTAGCAGAAAATAGAAGAATGAACTGACATAAATAGTTAAGCAGTGCTATTCTTTAGTCTGAATTATAATTAATTAGTTCAACGACGATTAGAATTTGGAAAAGATTTTACGCCACACTGCCGTGGATTAGCTAAAGGCTACGATTTCTTATACGTGGACGTTTACACGCGCATCCAATTTGTAAGCCATTGTACGCGAATTTATTCTTGGAAGTGAAGAAAGAAAGAAAAACCGAAGTTGCAGGTTGGAAAGTGCGCGGCGAGCCCGGGCACCGAGGAATTTTCCAGGATTTTCGTAAAATCAAGGGAAATTCAGAAAGGATTTGAATTCGAACGCGCAATTCGGAATCGCTAAAAGCTCGACACATTGGCCGGGCGCGCACTTTCCGCGGAAAACGAGCGAAACGCATTACGTCTAACATCCTCGTGGAACTTCGCCGAGCCAAACGAGCGAATCCTAGTGCCTACGGACAGTTAAACTCAATAATACACTGGTTGTACCGGGTAATGCGACATCTTGTCGATTCCTCGTTTTTGAAAAGCGCGTTAAGCATTATTAATAGCGTTACGTTAACATGTACGTCGAGTATCGCCCAGGCCGCGCATTTCCCATTTTCCTGGCGACGCTGCCATTGACAACCGAGCGGAGCACTTTATGTTTGCACACGGCCTGGAGAAGTAACCAACCGAGCGGCGCAAAATTTGCGAATCAGAGCAAATGTCAAAGGCATTGAAAGCGTCCGACCGGCGCGGAAAGTCCTTTGGGATATGGAGCTTCTGGATCTTGGGGAATAATATATCGTCCTTTGTCAAGGGAGTGGTTGAAGCCGAGATACTTGGGCGCTTATGGTGCGCTATCATATTTATTATTTCTATGGAGAGATTAAACATCCTTACTTGATTAAATAAGGCACGGGCAAGTAGAATAAATGTATTGTTGTTCAGCTCCGGTATTCGCTGTGTCTAATGAAATTTGAGCCCGTCATGTTTCATTACCCGAACGCTAAATGCTCTTCTCGCAATATTCTGCCTCGTGTCTACCAAAAGAAATATTTGCGCAGCGGGGCTCGTTCATACCTAGGAGTATGATAATGTACGTCTAATTTTTTGCAGCAATGGATCTTCTTAACATTATTTCGCGTTAAACACCGAAAACGGCTATGATCTTGATCCTGCGCTTAAATCGCGTGTAAATAAAAGCCGTTCGCATATGCACATACCCGGTAAGGTAAACAGAAATAAAATTAACGATTTTAACGCATAATCATCGCTGGTAAAATATTGCAGTTGTTGTTTGCAAATATGACTTTGCACAGAGGCACTAACCGATCACAATGAATTAACGAAAAGTTCGTTTCGACGCGAGACAACGCAGGAGGGAGTTTAATCGCGTATTTTCCAAGGTGACAATGGGCTTGAATAAACATTAACATTATTTACGCGATAAATATAAAAGTGAATGCGGCAGTAGCCACGGCAGCGTAATACCCGATGTTACGCTAATTATTTTATTCGCCGAAAGCAATCGCAGAAATAATGCCGATGGCCGATTTAACCCTTCCACAATGGCGGATAATGCGCAGACAGAATCGAGGGCGGCAAACCGCACCCACTTGGCTCTGTCGCATTAATTAACGGGAGGCACACGCGTAAGATGTATCGGCTCGCTGCAGGAGAGCCGACAGGTCAGGGCCGACGAGACGAATAAATTCGGGACACTGGAGCGAGGCGGCGCGCGCGTGCGCGACTCGACCGACTACGGACACGCACGAGTGGATGCTCATTAATCTTCGGTCCTGGTGTGACGGCACCAAGCCACGACGCCAGCCTCGATTTTACGAGAACGAGCTTCACGGGGCGTTGATTAAATTTCTGATTGCTCTTGCGAGACCTCCGGCCGCTTTCTATTTCCGTTTACGATCCAAGCATCTACCGATCGCGGACTTGCGCCCGCGTTACCAGTATTCCCCGAATTCTTCGTGTCCGTCTGCCTCCTGTTGCTGCTCTTGCTTAAGCTCGCTTTGTAATTCGACCTCTGGAGCACGAGAAAATTAGTCGAACGTCGCTGGAACAGAGTCGAGCATCGCGGCAAGGATCCTATTCTGTGGCGCCACTCATCGCCGTAGGCCCTTCCCAAATTTTAATTGCCATTGGTAATTTAAAGGATTAACAAGTGCTCGCAGCCATTTTCGAGAGATTTCGTTGCGGTAAAAGCGAGCGTCGCATCCGATGCGTCCACTCCGTTCAAAAGTTGACAACCCTCTTCCAGCGGTACCGCGCAGCTCACCACGTGTAAAGTATACTTGTGTACTCGAATATAACGGGACCGGTTGGCTACGAATGAAAAAGTAGACTATAAAATAGTCGGAAGTGAAACGTCTCGGAAACAATTTCGAGTTCGTGTAAACTGTATCGGTCTGAAAGCTTGTTGCTCCTCTCTTTTGTTCGGCAAAGAAAATATTTAACATTCGTTTGTTTCGAAAATTCTCAATGCACGCGCAAGTTTCAATTATTGAAAATATCTATTTTCTATCCAATCGAGAGGCCGATAATGCCGATTCGCACGTCCAAACTTTATTATTTAATTATATTTATTTTGAGCATTTAGTTATAAATTTCTTAAATTTGTCACTTGCTTTTTCAACGACTGCAATTTATTTCCACCTTTATAATACTCGTTTATTCCTTCGAGTATTCAAATTAGTAAAATGCGCATATTTTTCATCCGAACATAGAGGAAATTTAAATTCAATTGAAATTACAACGATTTAGTTTCCAGTCAAGTAATTCAGTCTTATCCTATAACTGCATGAATCTATAAAAGTAAGAATAATAAAAATCATTATATACTCAATTTGAAATCGGTTGTCGGCAAGGTAAAATTATAAATGTAGAGAATAATTGATTGAATTATAGACTGTCTCATTCCATTTGCTGCCTGCGCAAACGCAAAAAATTGATCAATGTACATTATCATTTTCCTAACTATTTAAAGCTTTCTTTAAGAGGTCTGTTGATTGTAAATTTTTTAACCAACACTGATAAATAAATGCGAATAGCGAAAGTCAGATGGAAATAACGAATTGTTATTTGATTTTACATTTAGGGGAAAAAAAGTAAATACATATGGAAAATTGAATAAAAAAAGTCGTAAAACTGATTTACAACTTCTTACAATACCATTAGATTGAGAAAGAAATTAGTTGTGCAATTCTTTAAAAAGCTTTTAGATATTTCGCCAAAAAACGTCCGAGAGTGTCGCTGAATACTTTTCGTTGCTATCGATTGACCACAGCAGCTGCATCCTTGAAGTGAGCCAGATAAATACGTAAGAGAGTATCATAGAGCACAAAAGTAGGATTTTGAGAAATGAAAAAAGAAAAATATCAGAGGAGCGCAGAGTTGAAGTAGTTCATGTAAGCGAAAAAAATAAGAATCACTCGAGAGAACAACATTTGCGCGCGTCTATCAACAACTCCGTTAGCCACAGCTAGAGTGAGTCACTACGTGGAGCCCAATATCATTTACGTACTTCTTTTCGTGCTTTATACTCAAAGTTGTGTGTGCCCTTGCACTGGCACCAACGACTATTTTCGGTGGTATGCGTGAGTGCAGATAATTCCAGACGTCTAGCTTCGATCCTGTGGAAAAGGATTTATTTTGTTGCTTATCTCTTATTTTCATTTGCTGTTTAAAATTATTTTCAAACCTACTTTTCCGAATGCAGAAGAGACTGCAGATTCTTCGAATGTTCGTAGTCTGCATATGCATTAATTGATCTCGTAAAATTATATTTTACTCTGGTGCGTATAAGATTTTCCGAATAGACGAGCGAGACTATTTTACTTTATTCTACACTGTACAAAAGTTTTCTCTTCCCTTACTGTTACTGAAACACCCTTAATTTTAAGAACGGGCTGTAAAAATAGTTTAAGATCTTTCTAAGTTCGAGGCGCACAGTCTTAAAATTCTTTTCCACGACTATTCGAAACGCATAAGCATCGAGGATTTGCGCAATATTTCGAGAAAAATTTATCGAATTGTTTTTCAAAGCTATCACGCTGCCTTCGCACTTTTATGTATATGTCCGAATAAATGACACATTATAATCAACATAAACAATATATCTAAAACGTTTTCCTTAAATTTAAGATATACAATTTATTCCAAATTATTAGTTAATGCTCACAAAATGAGATAATAAATATGATGTTAGATGAAATGTAATTTTATTCTACTATTAAATGGATGACTATATCGCAACATTTATTCCATTAAATATACAAATATAATTAAAAACTTCAACTTCTCATTTTTTTAATTTAATCAATATTTTAGTTAAAATAGAAGAAATAATTTCAAAATATACGAAATAAAATTGGATGTGTATTTAATGACGAATTAAATTTTTATATATCAATTGGCATCTAAAAATATTTCAAATATTTCAAAATATATCAATCTACCTTTTAATTTTTGCAAATAAAATAAAAAACGGTTGTTTGATGAAGAAAGTTTAATAGTCAAAGGTTGTACGTTGAAGATTGTAGGGTATGATAAAGCAAAAATTTTTCTATAACAATAGAAAAATTTTAATTATTTTTTGAGGGATAGTCGATTGAAAAATAAACGATTACACTCTGGATTATTCATAAAAGGCAAAAACGGGTGGTCATAAAAAATTATTCTTCAAAACACTTGTAAGGAAGCAAAAAAATAAGTAAAATTTGTCGATACTTCAACATAATTAATATATTTTTAAAGTATTCAATATTTCTACTATATTAATATAAAATAACTAAGTTTATTCAATATTGAGATTAAAAAGAAACTTAGAAATTCCAAAACAAAAAATTGTTTTGCAAAGCTTAGATTTATGAGAATTTTTTAAGAATATCTTTGAATATTTCGATTTAAAAATGTAAAATTTTTCATACATCTAACACATATTTTTATGTGTTTAGTAGACTTAACAAAACATTTTGAAAATTTAGAAAAGAATTTAATACGATACATTATGTAATAACGTACAGACCAATATCTTGGATTTTAGGCATTTTTATAACTTATGTGTAAGTTAATTTATTAAAAAAACATTATTATTATTATAAACGTAGATTTTATGTCCTAGACGTAAATGTTTTGATGTGGTAATGTTATTGAATAATTTAAAAAACACTTGCTTTACCAGTCATTTTAAAGAAATCATAGTGATTATAGATATCTATAGAAATCATAACGATAATGGGTGAAAGATTGTTAAGTTGTTTTCTATAATTACTCTAATAATAATCATGAAAAATCTCCTAAATTAGTTTCTGTTTGGTACAAAATACAACGACACTTCTAATGTACGGAATACATCGTATCCGATTCGCAGTAGAAAGTAATACATTTAGTCAGGCATGCGTTACATGTACGATAGCTGTAGCGTAAGTACAGTAGATTCAATAATAACCTTTTTCTTACGATACTTTATATTGCACGATATAGATTAAAAGGAAAAACAAGGTAAATTATTGATGGACTACATTTATGTGGGGATGCGATGGTTTCGATTTCAAGCGAATAAATACAATTTTCGTTCTCTTTTTTCCTTATCGATCGAGAATTTTTAACAGCACGTAAAATATCTCAAGTTAATAATATTTTTCTAAGAAGAATAAAAACGTGGAACTAGTTGGGCTGCATGAAAAATTTCTCGATACTACCGTTACTAACTAAATTGTACCCAATACCCCATTTCATTACAAACAAAAGAATGGGGCTACTTATTGACCAATGAATAGGATGAAATAGAAATTTAATTATTCAATACAAAGAATTATAGTCAATAAGACTTTTTAAAAATCTAAATGAATTTTAACTTATAATTATAATTTTATGTAATATATATGGATGTAAACAGTAGTTTAAAAACTGTATTAAAAAAATTTCATAATAAATGAAATAACATCTGCAATGTAGTTTTTTAAAGATCGTATCACAAGTATTTAAAAACTTGAATGTATAATTTTATTTTGTACAAATGTATTTCTTTAGTTTTAAATCGGTGAATATTTTTTGACAATTGCATCTGATTTGTGTTGTAAAAAAGTATTTTTAGTTTTAATTGCAGAAAAATTTGATCTGTAAAACACCTAATTTCATTTAAGCTCATTTAATGCATCATTATCTCAATAATATTGAAGATTTGTATAATTGAGTTTGAATTAAAGTAGCTGTTTTAAGTTTTTTTTAAAGCACTGAAAGAGAAATGAAAAAACTAGTTATGCATTGCGTAGAGCTTAAGTTTGAATAAATTCCATTAGAAATATGTCACAAGAGGGACGATTCTTATGATATTTTTTTCTACTTGAATAAACATGTTTATTTGTATACATGTGAATTTATTTTCCATGTCCACGAGTACCACATTATTAGCATTAATAACAGCTTGTTAAAAAGATTTTATCTTAACTTTTCTTCCACTTATAGAGATTAAACTAAGATTAGCCTTTAAATTCACGTGCACGAATATTTAAACTCTATAAGTATAATACTTTCAGAAAAGTTGCCCCTTCCGAATTGTTTATTATGTAATTTGTGAATATTTTCCTGTTTTTTCTTAGTTTAAGCCACACATTTGATTTATTTATTCTAAAAATATTCCCGACTTACTATTAAAATGTAAATATCAATGTTTGCATTCGTTTGACACTGTCAAAAAATTTTCATAAAAATCATGTACATAATTATTTTTGTAAAAGAAGTTTGACTATACAGCGAACTCGACTATACTTGCTGTTAAATTTCATTTGTATCTAGTAACAATTTAGTAAATCAATAGAATGATTTTATAGTTTCTGTTTGTGCTGGATGAGATTCAGATAATAATGGTCGTCACTTCATTTAGCATCATTGAGAGTATTATTATATATTAGCGTTTAACATTAGCCGCAGTGAAAAAGGCCTTAATAATTTCACGAAAATTTTATCGAATATAAAGGATCTGCAGAAATGGACACAATATCGCAACTGATTGTACAGAACAATCTTAACGTTATGTTTTATTATTAATGAGTTAGCAAAAATTTTAGGGATCAATAAAGAAGTGGATGGACTTCTCTGCTTAAGCTCCTCGATTAAATAAATAGACGTAAGCTTCGCCGTAACTCGAGCTAGCGACTTTTCGTAAGAGTAAAAAGTTGCGCCGAATGTTGAAAAGAAATTCCTTGATTTACATCACCTGATGCGGATTTACATCATTTGACGTAGAATATCGGAGTCGTAAAATAAAATTTTACAGCTACTCAGCCGTCGGAGAACTGAGCGAGAAAACCGCTCGGTTGGTCTTATATTGGCCTCGAACTTCAGAATAGAAAAGGCGATCCTATAATGTAATTAAATCGACCGAAATCGCCTTTATTGGCGGACCGGTAGCGGTTAATTGAAAATGTACGACTGCGCGGGGGGATCGATAGTCCTCGAAGAGCACGAGGATTTTGGAATAATACAACTCGGCGCAAGCAAGTTTTGGAAGCTCACCGTTGCAAAGGTTCCCAAAGAGAAACGACGCCCGAGGATCGGGTCCAAAGCTCGAGGTTCTTGAGTAAGTTTCTTCCAGTACGCGCTTGTCGAGGAGGTGAGGCAGCCAGACGGAAGTTCGAACTGCGGCGCTCGCAGATTCGCTTCTACACGTCTTATCTTTAATCTTTTCTCCGCGTGTCTTGGTGCACTCGTTTTTTACCATTGCACTGCCAGCGAGGATGTCGCTTTGCACAAAACCTCTTGCCGGCGATCGACGTAGGAAGATTAATTGTGGCGAAACTGGAACTTTTCAAAATAACAGATTGCGCGTCAATACTCAACAGCCTTCTGTGTGGTCTAGGCAAAGATGTAGAACCTCGAAAAATAGATTCCTTTAAATTTATTCGGAAGATTGACTTAAATATTTGCAAAGGAGCAGTTGCCTCTGCACGTCAAGTAGCAATCTTCTCGTTGAACATATTTCTGAAAGTATAGAAGCTCGATCCGATCCGGATTTACTTCTTCCCGACAGTCTTAATTTGCCCGTGAATTTATATTTTTGATCGTTATTCGGCTAGGCAATTTATTAATAATTATAATTAATCGTTCTAATTGTATATTAAACCTTATGAGAAAATAATACGTATCCAAAGTAAATCTTTTTTAGCTTAAATCAGAATCGATTTTCTGAATTATATAAATTGGATTAAAAAATTCGTATCCACCTTGCAACTATTATCATCGAATTATATTAATATATCAGTGTTTAAAAAATAAACAATTTCCTGATTATGTCGCTCGTTCTATCATTTATTTTTTACGAATTAGTCGTTACTTAACTTTACGAAGCTAAACAAAGTTATTAATTATTTTCTGTATTAATTTTAGCAATTCGCATTCAAATTATTTTTAATATTTTACAGTATTTTGTCGACAATTGAATATGGATTGTTTACCGACGTTGTAATATTATTAATTATGCATTAAATTCATTAATTAAAACTTCATATAGTGTTTTATTTTATATTTTAATAATCGACGTTGAGCGACAGCTATAAGCTTGAAGGTACGACAAGTCAACGTGAAAAAATATACTTCGTATTTAAACATACAGACAGCCGAAATAAAAATTTCTCTTAATCTTTTAAAAAGTTCAAAACGAATAAAATACTACGAAAATCTCGGAAAAATCAAAGGAGCTACAAAAATCAAGTGCTGCGTAACGATTTGAAATTTAAAACGAATGCGTGTTCATTGTAGGATGCGTAATCCACAAAGTTTTTCAACGAATTAATAGTAATTGCAGAAATGTGTTACACGGGGCTTTTGCTTTTATCGTTTACGCGAGTTAAAGGTAAATAGAAACGTTTTATTCATAAATTAAAGGAAGGAAATTTTTTTCAACTCAACAATCTCAACAGTTTCCGCATAAAAGCATAATTTTTGTTTTATCTTAATTTGTGTCGCGCCATTACTTCTGCGTTCCCTTTTCAGTTACTCCGTTTAGATGAGTATCATCCCTTCGCAGTAGGGGCAAGTCGCGTGTACTTACCTTCCATCGACCGGCTGTTCGTCGAGTAACTCACTAAAGCACTAGACTCTCTACCTAACTTTTATTTACCCTTCCTTCAGAGTTTCTCACTGTATACACTCGCGCGCTCGTGTGCGCGTACACGAGTACATTCAGCTTTAACAACCGTAATTTTTTTATAATTGCGTTTACTGCGCCATTATCTCGGCTACTCTTCCAAATCTTCACGGCATATCTTTTTTATTATTTTTCACGGAGTATGAAGTTTGGTGAAATTAGCTCTGCGAATAAAACATTGTTACGCAGCGATTGTTACGGCGCTGCAGATATTTTGAAACAAGTGCATTGACGTTTGGCGCATTTTATGCGTCAACGTTTCCACGACAGAAGTCGCGGGAAAAGGGAAGGAACGACGTCGAGTAAACTGTGTGTAGTCGGATTGCGAAAATCAGGACGGGCCGTTTCACTGTAAATTAGAACTGGAAAAGAGACGTTGAGGTTTGTTGCGGCGTCCCGAGTTTCTCACGGCCACTTTTCCTCGGGATGTTCTGTAAAGGGAATCGCGGTGAGAAATGTCTCGTGTACTTGGTCGCTCCTATTTTTCACGCCATGAACCTGTAATTAACTTCGCAACGCAAAACTTTTTTGTAATTTCGCACTCGGCTGTTACTCTAATATTCGAATTGCTTAAGTGTGTATTATTCGTGCACTTTCTTACGCACTTTTTTAAATTATTTTACGAATTCGAAATCAATGAATTTTATAATTTGTATCGCTTATCGGTATATCTGTGGTGATTAT
This sequence comes from Platyscapa corneri, assembly GCA_018907185.1. Lineage (NCBI taxonomy): Eukaryota > Metazoa > Arthropoda > Insecta > Hymenoptera > Agaonidae > Platyscapa > Platyscapa corneri. The sequence goes on from JACCHW010000012.1 coordinate 2,840,186, forward strand.
ACGTTTCAATTAAATGTCCTTATCCCTTTCTCGTTATAATGTCACGTTTAATTATATAATCGTTACATGCGATATCTCCATCTGAACTTTATTCCAGGTATTTAGTTGAAATCCTCCGGAAAAATTAGCCACAAATATGGGCGCCTCGAACTTTTACAACAGGTAAAATATAATTCGGCTTATAAATTCGAATTACATTCACCATCCAATTGAGAATCAACATCTTTGATTTTAGCGTTTAATTATATCTATGGGGTACATATGTATTGACAAATTAATTTACTGTATATAATTGGAATACTGATGATTTTTTGCGTTCCTTCTCTTGAATAAAAAAATTCTTATTACCCTTTTAAAAATTTTAATATCGCCAAAAATGTATTGAATGGTTTGAAATTTTTTTTCCAAGTTTTTTGTATTTTCTTAGTTCCTCAAATGATGTAATTATTTGCATATGAAACGTGTGCGAAAAAGTGCTATTATATTTATTCTCTTTATGGTATCTAATATTTAATAGGATTATTGTATTAAATAAAACTAATTTATGATATAAAATAAAAAGACACAAATCTTTTATTATTAACGAAAATAAATAAAGAAACTTCTGTAAATATTTATTCATTAAAAATTAATATTATATTAATTTTTTTCGGATGTGTTAGATCGTCATATAATATTGAAAGATAATTCATGTACTATTCTGGAAAAGAATGAAGATGATTCTTTCACATAAGTTAAAGCAGTATATTAATTAAATGAATTCATAAGCATAATGTTCCTTGATTTACTGTTTGTAAGTTTTAGTACATGAGAAATTCTCTGTATACACACGAACACATGCGCGTGTGTACTGTACGCAATATATGGATTTATTATATGTGTGGATAGGTTACAATTTTTCAATTAAAATATTTATAACATTTATTTATTACAAATTTTAGTATATACATAAATTAGCATTTTCATTAAATGAATTTTATGTTATCAAACAAACAAATTGTTCTGTTTGAAAACTATACATTTTCATTTATTTGAGATAAAAATTTATAGCTTTTAATTGAAAAATAAAGTAAATTTGTTGCAAAAATAGCAAAAATAAAAGTATCAGAAGTATAATTAATATGCAAAAAACTCAACGTAATTAAAAAGTTTTAAAACTACACAAAATTTTTATTAAATTTAATAGTATAAACATTATAAATACATCAGTAAATTTAATTGATTATTAATTTAAATTTTCCTTTATCATTACTAATTCTAGTAAAGTAATAAGTGATTCCTAAAAATTTAAATGATTTATATAAAAATAAAAACGTCAGATTTAACAAAAAAAGAACTTAAACTGAGAGATTTTTAAATTTATATAAAATCAACGGGATATATATATATATATATATCGATTTCATTGAAATATCTGCCAGATTTGTATTGAAATAGAAACCAGATTATCTATTTTATGAAAATGAATGTTTTATTTGCAAAAATTTTTACCCTTAGTTTTCGTATTTAATAGTACATATTTTTGCATTTTTCAGCTTTTTTCAGTTTAAACTAATATGTTTTTACTACTTCTTGTATTACGACACTTACGAGCAACTCCTTAATTATATGTAAGTCTAAAAACCATTAAATTTCTCTTTCGTTTTATTTAACACGAATAAAAAAAGTTTAAAAATAAAGTTTCATTATATCAGATAACATCGTTTTATAAATGCACGTATAAAAGGTATAAACATTAATTCATTACTTTAAAAATTAATGAACTACAATTAAAATCGAAATTAAAATTTTTAGTGTTAGTAGTGTAAACGCAATATGTATAGAATTACTGTACATCAATACGCGTTTCGTTAAAACATTTTTTGTGTACTACTATTTTAAAAATTATTGATTTTAGAAAATTTGAATAAGCAATAACTTTTCAAAATTATTCAGAAAATAATATTTTTGTATCTTGTTCGTATTATAAAACACTTTACTTAGATTTCTTAAAAAATCAACAGTTTGCAATCAATTTACGGAATTTAAAAGCCTACGAGATATTTTTAATTTGAAAGGTAATATTTGTTTACAAAAGTAAAGGTGTTATTTTTTCTTTTTTCAAACATTGCAGTATTTGTATAATCTCGTATCAAACTTTGAAAATGAAATAATTTATCTAGAGCGTATAAACGTTTTCATTTATGTTTGTACACGAATATGCATTTCTGTTTTCTTTTATGCGATTATTTGCCGTTAAACTTCAATAGTAAGTAGCTCTTTATAGATTTAATTTCTGCATAAATTTAATAAAGTCTAGTTTGGTTCAGTAGAGTATTGAAATCGGTATTTCGATCAAAATTTCGAGCACTAATTTTCAATATTTCGAATGTTACGTTTTGTAAAAAACAATCTATATTTGGTAGTTTTAAAATAAAATACGATTTTAGCAAGCAATTTCACAGATTTTACACAATTTTTACAATGAGTTTAGGTAATCGTTGCTTTCGAAGATAGAAGCGAATGTGAATTTCATAAATCCTGACGGCCGATTCAAATGATTTTAAGAAAGAACGAATATCGGTTGTTTTTTGGCTTGAAGCTAACGTATCAGAAGATATAAGCACTGGCTTATAGAACGAAATACTCGAGTAATTTTGAAAGGAGATGCCGTTGACTGATGTTGGTTGCTCGCACCACCCGTAATGCGATTCCGCTTAAAGACGCAGAGCAACACACGCAACCCTCCAAGTTTATCTCGGTTGCTTGCTTCGGAGTGTATACCATAACTGGTTTGATCACTTGAAGTTTCAACGATTTTCAAAGTTTGATGGAAAGTGTAGGACTAAAACTTTAGAATATTATGAATATTTCTTATAATTAGGTGCTTCTCTAAAAGCTGCTTGTTAATCATTTAGGTAAATTATGGACAGAAAAGGCTTTGCGCTGGCTTTATATCTTTTTAGAAGGACAAGAAAAGTTTCTTTCAATTAAATCAAATTTATTATGAAGAAAAAATTTTTTAATTTGGAAGAAAAATCATTTTAGAGAGTTTTATAGAGAGAGAGAGAGAGAGAGAGAGAGAGAGAGAGAGAGAGAGAGCGAGAGAGAGAGAAAGGAATTAATTCTTTAAATAAATTCTTATTTCTCGATCAACAGTCTTCATATATATAAAAAAAGTCGAGGAAAATTATTTTTTTATAATTTCTCGTAAACTTCTTTATCATTATTTGAAATTTTTATTTGAACAATGATTAATGTTTTCTCAAGTCTCTACCGTGGACTTAAAATTGTTGTGCATTTTAATATTTTACGTAGCAATTTATTTTAAAGTGCTGAAAAAGTAATTTAAAAAGAGCATCACGCATTTTACATATTCTTCCGCATTTGTCTCTTTTTTCGCTTTAGCACAAGTAGACATTTTCAGAAAAATTTTAGAAAGAATCGAAAATGTGCCGTTGATTTTGTATTTTCGAAAATTCAACCATTGAAATCGTCTCGAAAGAAAGTGTGAATACCACGTACAAAACATATATTTACGATCGCTTAGTTATTATTTAAATATCTCTATAATATTATTGTTACGAACAGAAATTCTAGTTTTTAAATTACATTGAGAATTATAGAATGAGATTAAAAATTCTAGACTTTGATTCATTCTGATAATAACGCGTAGCATTAAAATTTGCCAAGAACAATAAAATAGTTCTGAAAAAAATTTATATTAAATATATTCCGAGCTGAAATTGTTGGTTGGATAATTTTCACAATAAATAAAAACCCATAAAAATCGATAACCATTATAGACTTAACAGGATTTTGCACTTCGCAAGTAAATTTATGCCACTGCTGTGGCTTCTCTCAAGTTTCAAATAATATCTTTCAGCTAAAACTAACCTTTCAAATAGTAGTTGTTAATACTTTATTGAAAAGTTTACTGAGAAAGCATGTAATGCATTTTAGCTTCGAAGCAGTTACTCTTGTAACTTCGAATTATAATTGCCAAGTTATTTAAAAATAATATTAAAGAGTTCAACGCGAGGTGGTTGTGCAATAGTTATTTTATCATTCCTCAATCAAGAAAATATTACTGTGTTATATATCACCATGGAATGAAACGAATAAGCGCATCTTATCTTTGAAATATTAGGTCATTGACATTAAAACAATTAATTTTACATGTAAGAAAAGAGTTATTGAATTGTCAAGTTTTTAATGCTCTTAAAATAAGTGTCTACTAATCTGATAAAAGTTTTCAAATAAAGCTTTTCTGACTTTCAATTTTTAAAGAAATAATAGCTCTAAGGAGTGAAGACTGAAAAAATATGACACATGTAAAATAATAATTATACTCGACGAAAATAGAGTTATAAAATACGAGAACAGTTATTATCATCATTTAGATCTATAGTTTTCTAAGGCTTAGAGCATATAATACTTTTATGATTAAATTGTAAATTAAATTAAGTTTAAAATAATATCTGTAACTGAAACGTATAGAAAATGAATACTTTCGTATTTATATTAAAAAAATTGAATTTATTTTCAATTCATATTTAATATTTCTTATTGGAATTTAACGTTAATTTTGATATTGAACTTAATTATATTCTTGAAATGTTATCGCGATAGAGCCTATATGTGTATATTTGAAATGTATTTAGTTGTTTTAAACTATCAGTTAATATTTAAGACTGTGCGATAAAATAAAGACGGAATAACGACTGTGAGTCGAGTAAAATCAGCAGAAATCGATTGAATTATCGAACTCAATTAGCACTTCTTATGCTAAAAAAGTAAATTTTGTATACTGCACACAATTATCTGAGGAAACAGGTTTGCGAGTGTACAGTTAATGTCGCAGAAATGCCACGCTGGCGATTATTCAATTTTTTCCTCGTCCTCTTCCGCTCACTTCTCTTTTTACCTAGGGATTTTTCGCCCTCGTGAATAATCAAGCCGACAGATCAAGATTCTTGAGTTTTAATGTCTTTTACTCCCCTTTTGCTCGTTACGTTCTTTCGCTCGATTTTTTTGCCCGATACCCAATTTTAGCTCGATTTCTACTATATATGTAACGACAAAGCCAGAGCCTTCAAAGAGAGAATTCGTTTATTGTAAAAAGCTTGGATTGAAAGCATTAATAGCATTTTACATTGGTTTTATCCTAATTTTCGTGGCAAAGATTTCGCGACAAACATTCTTTTACAGCTAAAAAATTTAATTTACTTTAAGAATAATAAACGCGTATTAATAATATAATGTTTGTAAGTTACTATTGGTCTAATTATTAAAAATAATCTTATTGCTCGTTACGTTTTCCAATTGAATTATTCGATCTAACTAACAAGGTTCACGTCACTTCTTGTGGTATTACTACAAGCAATAGCAAAAATATGCTTAATCTTTTTATTGTATTGAAAGCGTCAGTTACGAACAAAACAATTGTAATTATAATTTGAAAGTTTATTTATTAAATAAAATTAAAAATCGGTTAAAGCTAATAAGAATGATATTATTGATTTGTGTTTCCAGGAATAAGAAGTGTCTAGAATTGAAATCAATTGTAAAAGACACTTGGTAAGCGAACAAAAACATAGTTAATTTGTTTATAATTTACCGCCTAAATAATATTAGACAGAGTGTTTTACCGCATAAGATTAGTTGTTATTAAAAAAAATTTAAATTGCTTAATTTATGAAAATACAATTCGTGCGTACAAGAGAATTCCTTGCAACAACTGCATTAAAAAGAATGAAGTGATTATTTTAGGATGAGCCCCGCTGCGCTGTTGTTGATCGAGCGTTAATTTCGTTTCAATAGCTCATAAAAATCTAAATATTGAAGCATAAATCCATTCAACGCATTTAGTTGTGTACATATGTGCGCAAGAATATTTTACGCGCGTAATATTTACTTTAATGTATTGTGGACATAATTATTAATCTCCCCGCGTGTGTTATCGATTTTTATAAAAAGTGCTGAAAAATGATATGGACCTTGAATAAATTTCGAGTTTAAAGTAACTCAGACGTAACACAATACTCATTATTTTATAATGCAGAGTCTATAATGTTTTCTGATAAAATACACGCAATTAGTAAAATATGCATGCAATTGTATTATTGTTGCATCTAATTTTATATCTCTGTATTTAAAAAGAAAACTTGAAAAACGTGTTTTTGTTAATAAATCATTTATTTTGTTTTCATTTTAATTGTACTAAGCTTTCGGAAAACTGAAAATGTCACCAAGAATTAATAATTTTAAGTGGAAATTTTTTTAATTAACCACTTTAACGTTCTTTAATTATGAAGAGTAAGCATTCGTGTAATTATATATTTCACTAATTAATATTGCTTATATCGAAGGAGCTATTGAAAGTGCTTCTTCATTTAGATTCTTATTTATATTTAAAATAATACTGAAGCAAAAAATGATCTAATTAATTATTGACTACATTTTTCTAGGCAACTAATTCATTAATCGACTTACCTAAAATGATTTATAAGTACAATAATTTTGTAGTGCATAAACCATGGCTGTTAATAAAATTGTATTCGAACCAGTCAAAATACTTAATTAACTGCTAAATTGTTGTTTGCGCACACAACGTTTATCGGAATTTCACCCTCGACCAACATTATCTCCTCGTAATTATTGCACGATCAACAATTTTCCAATGTAGGTAAGGATGGAGTACTTTGAGCTGTTGATATATTTTCACGCTCGGAGCCTCCAATAATTTATAAAACTAATAATTTCCGAAAAATTATCCTCCCTTTTTCAAAAGAATCTTTGAAAAAATAATCCCAATTTTTAATATCAATATGTGGATGTATTTAAAAATATATTTTATAAAACGTCATATTGGATAGTTAGTTTTTGCTAATATATTTTCAATTTTCGATTACCGCTGTAAATAAATTATTTATTAAAAAGAGTCATACTAGCCATTGAGATGTAAAATAAAATCATTTAATTTCTCATTCAGGATGATCTATTGTGCCAGTTACAAAACTGCTCACACTTTTAAAAATTCAAATTCTCAATTTGTTCAATTATTATATTAGTACTCATCGGTAGAGTAGCTCTAATAAATTATGTTAATCGAGGTATACTCAAAAATTAAAATCAATATCGAGATGACGAACATAATTGCAGATTTGACGTAATAAATACAACTGGATTTACACGATTTGAAATAAGCGTCTGGCATAATCAAATTAGTTATAACGCAAAACGTGGACAAATATTTTTCAAGCGTGCGAGTTGTCTTATTCGAATTGGAAGGGGCAAAAATGTGAGAAAGAAAAGATACATCCACGTTAGGAGAGTATTCACCTGTAAAACTCGAAAAGAGACATAGAGCATAACTGCAGCTTTCCCCGCGAGAATACACAGTCCATGACATTCTGCAATATTTCAAGTGCAATTCCTGCACCGAAGAAGAGGAGGGGCGAGCAGCTGTCATTTATTAAACGAAAGTCGCTCGCAAGTCGGATATGCAAGGCACTTGTTGCGTGGACCCAAGCATTTCTGTATGCACGCACGCACGCACGCACGTAGAGACGCGCGCAGGTTTCATTAACGTGTATCAATTCTCTTCCAGAAATAATGGAGACTTTTTGCTCACCAGCAGTGGTAGTAAGTCACCCGAAGAAGGTTAAACCGTCACGGACATAACCGTCCAAGGGATGAGCGCACACAAGATGGAAGGTACACGACCTTCGGGTTATTCCGCACGTCCATAAGCATTTCCGAGGCTTCGAGGAATAACGAACTTTCGCGCCGTATAAAAACGGATATTTATTAAGCTTAGCAGAAATCCCTCCCGGAATACGCTAACTTACGAAAACAATTGTTTTCAGAGCGCTGATGTGCTTAGTTTTTTGTTTCGCTCCGCAAAGCTGAGCGCGCGATAAAAAGTTCCTGTTTTCGTTTTAAAAAGATGGACACGTGGCGACAATTTTATTTTGAACTAAAACCCGCTCCAAAATATTAAATTAAATTTTTAATTTCATATCGGTTTTTTTCTTAATAAATACCGCGATAACTTTCCCGAGTTCGCTTTTTACACTCAGCGTCGAACCGCCGCGTGGCTTTTATATATTCTAAATATATTGATACGTGCTTACTGTAAAATTGAAATATTCTAGAAATCCATAAAATATTTTTATATTTATGGATTACTACATTTTATTCCCTTGAAAATTGTGAATTCTACTTATTTCACGCAGCAGTTTTATTTTTCAAAACCTGGATTGTTGAAATATTTTATTACCTGCCAAAGTTATAATTCACCTTTTAATTCGATTCAATGTGCAACTTTAACAAAGTTTAATTGCATCGAGTAGTTTATAATTAATTTAAAATTAATTAATACCAATTGCCAGAATTAGTAAAATATCTAATTTTAATTATTGTCGAACATCAAAAATCATTATCGATAATTACGAATTTAGGTAACGATTTAATTAAAATTTGAAAGACAGGAGTATTACAAAAATTTGAATAATTAATTAATTCTATGAATCGAATTGCAAAATTACAACAGATGTATTATATTTTTGAAAAAAACTATGCGCGTTCACCGCACCAAAAGCATCATAAGTTTCTTGATACGTCAATGATTAAGTTGTAACGAGGACGAATCAATCCGAGGGAAAGTTAGTTATTTTTGAATTATAAAGTTTGATGCGCAGAGCTCGAAAAGCGAGGCAAAAATCTAAGGAAACTCTTTGTACTTAAAAAGTATGTATGCATGCGTTAAAGATGGTCTATCGCAGATACGTAAATTCGATGGATGGTCGTGAAAGCAAACGTAAGTGATAAGTTTGCAATAATTAGAGAAAAGTCGGAGCGACGGAGGGCCTGTCGGTTCCGAATGAAATCGGGGCCCAAACTCGACAGTCGGCATGATATCGCGCGTCTGTTTTATCGTCTATAAATTCGCTGTAGCTCTCATTGAAGCCGAGCGAAAGATAACAGGTTTTGCGGAGAAGTAATATAATAAGCGTGAAGCTCTGGACTATTAGTCGTATATTCCGCAGGTTATGTGTAGGACATTGCGAAACGCGTAATATTTCTTCCATTTTCATTATTTAAGGTTGTCCAGCACGTTTTCGAGGCTTGCAGTGCCCCGCTTGTAATTTGCACTTTTTTCTCCAAAGAGCGACGCGAGCAACATAAATTTCTTTGAGCGGCGAAAAGAGCGCCGAAGCAAAGTTTCTCCCTCGAGTTTTTCTCGTTAAACAAATTCTAATCTTCCCCGCGGCGGGTTGTTTACTATATTCCTTTGTTCTCACTGTAAAAGCGCTAGCAGAAATATCCCGAGCCTCTGATATCGCGCAACACTTATCTGGTCGCATTCAATCTCGTTTGCTGGAGCCGGAACTTGGCGGAGAGGGAGAGGGACACGGAAGTTGCAGCAAATACTAAAGTTTCGAGCGGCAATGAGTCGAGCATGAGCGCGGCTCCATTTCCGGTTATTTCAGGTGTGAGCTGCATTTTAGCTTAGAGCAAATGCTCGAAGAGGCCCTCGGCTGTTGTTGCACAACTAAACCGTCGTCGAACAGTTAATTATCTTAGGAGCGGTTCCATTTTTTTATCTCCGCGTACGACAATTTAATTCTCTCCCAGTGGGTTTGCTTTTAATATTTAACGTTATATTGACGGCAATAAATTTTTTCAACGTTTCACGCTCGTATTTAATGATATCTTTGTTCATTATTGGGCCAAGTGGAAACTGCGATTGCACTGCAGTATGGAGCGTTAGTTTTTGCAGTTTATTTTTTCATTTTTCAAACGCATTGTTGTGAGACGAAAACTGCACTTCAGAAATCTCTTGCACTTTTTCGTCAGTCTTGGTAAATTATTTAAGCTTTGTGAAATAGCGAATGAACAACTTGTATCGAGTAAAATTTGTTATAAACACATATTTATTTCGCGTTCATTTTTCATCTTGCACCTCAATATTGAGGTGCGAGTAAAAAATAAAAAAGCTAATTTTGACACGCGATTTTCAATTTTAATCATTAAGTTGTCTCGCTTCTTTGTATCGGCTGATTATCTGTTTTATTACATTTATGGATAAATGCAAAAAGCGCAGTTAATCCGGAAGTAATTTACAACTCCAAGACAATTTTTATATTCTCAATATTTTATACTCTTGAAATATTTTATTGCACTCATTTGGGTTTTCTCGGGAGTATATATATTTGAAATCCCCTTTGATGAATAGTTTCAGTGGAGACTTAAATTTGAGTATGAAATATTTCTTGCGATGTGTAAACGCTGGTAATGGCGTAAGGGGATTTTAAACTAAAAGATAAATTGTAGAAAAATTGACCGTTTGATAAAACGCTAAATTTCAGAAATCAAAAAGAAATCTAGAAAAAAATTAGAATGTAAGATATGTGCCTCTAAATTAATGCAGATAAATTTTTAAAAAATTGGGGGTAAATTCTTATTTAAAATGTATTCGATAAATGGTTGTAAATTAAATTTTCTCTTCGATCGGTAAAGAATGTCTTTAAAAGCAATATATTATAATGTAAGCACGAACGAGTATTGGTCTTTATTATGAATTCTGTGTCGACAATCCAAAAACCAATAAAAAAACTCTAATCCCGAAAAGCGTTTTACCGTTATTATTTGGGCGCGTTCGCACTTGTAAAAGTCAAAGTCGATTCGAGCCTCGAATTAGAGAATAATTGCAATTTACGATTTTGCTCTCGTAATGGCACTTAATTGTAATAAATGTATCGACTTGAATGCGTTCAATTGAATCCTTGGACTGCGTCGGAATTTCTACCCCTCGACGCAAAGCACGTGTTCCGACTTCCTTTCGAGAAAGAAAAACTAACGATAGACCGACGAAAAGATAAATTAAAAGGGCGTCGCTGCTCGAGCTGCAGTTCTGGCGTTGTCCCTCGCCTAAATTTTGTCGAGTTATCCGCAGGCAAATGGATTGTTCGCATTGCAGTATCCATCGATTTCGCCCCGTTTTCCTCCGGACGGCTTCCATTAGTATATGGCTTGGATTGGAAGGGCTGAGCCGATAACGCTATGCGCGACCTATAGCCTTTGCACGCGTGCCAGCGCGAATCGCAGCCCACGGCTTGTCGGGAGAAATACGGAGTGGATTGAAAAAGTGAAGCAACTCGCCGATGCAAAGAATCAACGACGAGCCTTTAATCACTTAGCGTTTGTTCCAATGCTTTTTTCGAGTATCGCTGCGAATTACCCGAATGGATAAGCGATTGCGAGTTGTTCCACAATATTAGAACGATTTACCTGAAAATTACACTTTAAGAGGCTCTACTGTCTTCATCAAGCGTTCGACGGTAAAGCGAATTCAGTAACGTTCCTCGTTCAATGGAACGACGGCAACAGTCGAATATTGACTCGAACGTTTCTTAGCAACAAGTGGTGGTCTTTCGAGCTGAAAAAATGGTGAAAAATAATTTTAGTAGCGCGTTGGCCGCTGGAAATTGAAAAGATCCCGAGACTTGTCGCGAAAAATAAATTACGTTTGGTCGGTAATCATGGAGGAATTACCGCGAAAGTAGCGTGGGAGGGTGTCAGGATGCTGCAGTGAAAAGCCCGTGGTCCTGAATACGCAAGGAAGACCCAACGGTGTTTACAGCCTCGCGCATTTTCTACTTTTATCGGCGAAACTTGTTCGACGCTGCTCTAGATCCTTGCACCATTTTAGTATCTTCCGTGTCCAAGTATCTTCATTAGCTCAATGTAAATACATTTAAAACTCGCCGTCACGCGTGAAATATTCTTATTCTTTGCGACATTCCCCTCGTCTCGATTCTTTTGGCTCAAGAATCTGTTGCGCAAATTGCCCAGTACCATTAAATTACTTTTTATTTTCGCGTCGTAAGGCTTTTTTATTTAGCTCCGCTTAAAATTCACTCGGTATCCAAGTTGTCATCGTCAATGCTCCGCAGCGTTGATCCGTTAAAAACGCCGATTCGCTTATAAAAAATTCGTTATAAATCGAATTTTACGAGAGGAAAATTAAATTCTTATTACGGGCAATATAACTTTGAAAATTAAAAATTACCGTTATTGCACGCGTATGCGATTAATCGACAAATCATTAATTACAGAATTTTTTTATTTAAACTGATTTCATTCTCCTGTAAGATCTGTGACTGATAATTTTTTGAATAATTAATAATCTTTGCTTTTTAAATGAACGCAATAAAGAGATTCTTGTAGAGTGAATCAAGAATTAAAAACATAAAAGTATCACGACAACGATTCAATTTATCTGGCATTTGTATATTTGGGAAATATTAAGAAATCTTTCGGGTGCAGCTTTGACGTTTCATTATTTTCATCGATGTACTTTCCCTAGTCAATTGCAAATATCCGAGCGACTGAATTCTCGAATAATTCGAGTGTTTGTCGCTGGTCGCGCGATCACTTAAATCATAATAACATAATCCATGATTTAGATGGAAAATTGGAGCATCAGGTGAGCGCCAGCCAAGTATCGCGTTTAACGTAGCAGTGAATTCCCGTCTTCGCGACGGAGGAGGATTCGAAATTAGATGGGCGGGGGGAGGGCCCGAGGAGTCGTTGTTTATTTCATGGTCCATCCGGGCGACGCTTGCACGCTAAATTGTATTTGCGCGGATGAAGCAACGCACTGCGTGAATTCCACATGTATTATTCATGACTCTCGAGAGTTCGGAAGCGATCGCGAATGTTTATCCTTTACCGGCAATTGCTTATTTGTTAACTTTGCCTTATTCCGGATTTTTTCCCGTGCACTCGATTATTCTCAATTATTTAAATCGACGCAGGCGCTGGATGAAGAATGGACTTGTCGCATATTGTTTTTAAAAATGCATATTTTGCAAAGGGAAATTGACTGTCGCCGGCACGTGACTGTAGCTAAATTCGATTCTGATGAATATAGATTTAAAATGAATCTCGGAGGTTGAGTATTTTAACCAGTACAAGTGTACACCGATGAAAAGTGAAAAAAACGCGATGTCTCGTAATATTTGTATCGTGTAATGCTAATAGTGATCTTTATTGCGATTGTCACTCCAGCTCCGATACGCAAAGCAATTCAATTGCTAAATTTTAATGCGATTCAGAAGTTTGCGTGGAACGAGTATTTTCGGAGTCATAAAATATTTGGAGTAAAATTTATCAGCCTTGAACTAAAAGTAATCAATTATCTGCACACTAGGCGAGTACATTGTTTGGCTATTTTCGCGTTATTCGCCAATTGTACTCATCTCGAAATGGACTTTTATAAATCAGATTTTCCATTGTCCTACTGGATATGTGATTAGAAAGTTCTTATAACAAGTTTATTATCGCTAATTTAAGAACAACTCTTTTAAAGTAATTAAAATAAAACTTTAAAATGAACTTGCAGTTAAAAGTTTACGTGGAAACTCACATCCATCAAAACGGTATTTCATCTTAGTTGGAGGTTTATTGGAGTTTCAAGGGGGACGTGCTATTTCTTTGTTTAGAAATTAATATAATTTTTGCAACAAATTACGGTGTTGCTATTTAGGAATGAAAATCTCCGAGAGCATTTACATTTACTGTAGATTCATGTGTTCTGCTTGATAAACTGTAGCAGCAGGTGAAAATAACAAAATGTCTGCTGTGATAGTTAAATAAATAAGAAATTGTTGCTTCGGATTTTTTAATTGTCATAACTATCGATGCAAGATAATATCGTGAAATATGAAGCGGAACTTGTATTTAAATTAGGCTGTTGTTATATTTTTAAGGTTACCACATTACAATATTACGCAGAAGTGAAAAAGTTTTTAAATAATTTGTAAATTACTTTTGAAATTGTATATTCAACATTTATGATTTAAAAAATTTAATGCTAATTTACATGTAAAAATTATCCAAAAAGCTCTTATAAATATTCAACAATTTCTCTATTATTACTTATATTGTTTTATCCTGTTATTACCTGTAGAATTTGCTTAGAGTTGAAAGACTTGCTTGTCTAATGGATTATTTATTTAAATAATCTCCAATACAGTATTTATTCTTCGCAATTACTTCTAACGTAAAATATGGATTAATTTATAGTTTTCATTGTATTTTGGTGCTATTTTGCATTTGCCTAGACCGCGTACATATTGTTCTGTCACTTAGTCCCAGTTCCTAAAGACCCACTGTATGCGGTTCTAACATTCAACCCTTTCTTGTCTTAATAAATTTGCATAGACTATTTGTCCCGAATATATTGTTTCGACAACCATCAAAGTGACGAAATAATGCATACGAAACTACTAAAAATGCATGACGTGAAATAATATATGTGGCGTAAGATTTTAAAAAGGATAAAGTTTATAATCTAAAGAATTTAAATATCAGCCAGTTTATAATGCATTAGGGTGGATAAAATATTTTCCAACTAACACATAACGACTAAATGTTTTATCTACTTTTCTTTAAATTTTAACGATAATATATAAGTTTATAGTACAATACATAAAAATAGCGAACAACATGCTTAAATACAATATAAAAATAATTGAGATACCAGATGTTACAAAACGTATAAAAGTTTTTACCGAAGTTCAACTCGCCTTTAAGTTTTGGCCTATACGTTTTGTAATTTGATAATAAATATTTGACGATATTTTAAAGAGTCGACTTATTTTCAATACTAAATGAAAAGAATATATTGGTAGTAAAAGAACTAACGAGTAAATTAAAAATATCATTACTACATCAGACTAAATATATTGCATATATTGCATTTAAAAAATTAAATAATAGTATTTGAGATAGGAAATTTTTCTCGTTTTTAATATTGTAGAAGCCACAAGAACAAATAAAAGATAGTAGCGAATAAAAGAGAGAATCTTTGCCAAGTAATATGGGTTTTATTATTTAATTTCATAAATTGAAACAAATATTTACGTAGCGCGTTGCGAAAGTAGAATCGTGAAGATGATTAAAATAAAAGAGAATGCAATTAAGAAGAGCGTCCTCTCTGTCTAAAGTAAATACATCAAGAGTTATAAAAATATGGAGAGGCGGCAGAGGAAATTGGGAAAATCAAGGAAAAAGAGAGACAAACAGAAGCAATGAAAGGAGGGCAAAAGAGGATTTGCGAAGATTTAGCAAGAATGGAGACGTCGAGGGCATAGCTTAGCGAGGTGATAAGAAGTGTAAATTTGCAGCTCTGACCATTTCGATTACCGCTGAAGGTCGCCGCCATCAATTTGCGAACAATAGTAAGTTCATACTCGAAGGAAATAAATTTACTCGGACATCTTGCACACTCGTCGAATAAAAAGTAAAAAGACCTAGTCTAACGCGGGATTATTACAGTTTGGAGTGCATTTTAATCTAACTTGAGAAAAATCAACGAATGTTATATTGGTTTCGCAGACCAATCGTTGAAGTCATTGGAATAATATGGAACTTGTATAAGAACTTCATTTAAATGGGAAAACTTGAAAAATGGCGGTAATATTTCACTAAACGTCCGTTAGCTTTGAGGCAGTTGAAAAATGAGGATTGAAATTTTGTTTAAATAACCAAATTGGGCACTATTTATTCTTAGATGTTTTACAGTAAATGGAACGTTAAAAACAACATTGTTTATGAAATCGGTTTTTGAAACAACGCGAAAAGTTATCTTTAAATAGCGCAAGTGCGATTAATCGAAAATAAAAAATAAATGATAAGACAAGAGGGTAATAGTTTACCCGGGAAATTTCTGCTGCTGCATGGAAAAGGTAATTCTACATTATCTTGGAGGGGTCTTACAGGCGCGATAATTTCTCCTTTCTTCGAATAAAACTGCAAGGTTCTTTGCACGCACTGTTTGGAAGGCGGAGGGGTAGCGGAAAATAGAAAGACAGGGAAAAGGAAGTTCCACGTGCAAACGCGCCGCAATACGTAGCTCCGGGAGAACTATTAATCTCATAGAAAGTGCGCGCGCGACCGAGTCTACGCGACTATAAGGAACAAACGAGCGTGTAAGCGACGTCATATTTTTCCGACGTCGCAGAAATGCTTTTCCCTCAGTTTCCTCTTTCTCGGTATCCTTTGTGCCACCACATGCGCGAGAGGGGGCGCAAGCAAAATTGGAAGTTTTCTTACTTCTCAGTGCATTACAAAGTATCTTTTGCTCACTCGGCTCTACATACCCCTCCCACCCCCCCAAACCTATTTTTCTTCGCGAGTGAAACGTTTTTCAAGAGGGTTCGTATCAAATAAGAAAACGTCGGGAGGCCCGGGCTTCGATTTAATGCTCTAGAAGTTGTTGACACCCCTTAAATTTTGTACATCAAAATATATCTCTAAATATCAATTAGCCAGAATTTCATTTTACACGTTTCAATTAGGAGTCTCTTATTATCAAAAAAAACTTTAATCATCTTCGTATTTCTGTATAATTAAAAACATAGCCTTTATATGGTTTTAAAATCTTTCAACTAATGTATAGGACTGTACTTTTTAAATTCCCATGAGGTGGGACTCGCGCAATCACACGATATCCTATACACGTACAACTATAAAATCATTTCGCAACGTTTTATGCGCGATTTGGATGGATATAAAACTTTATAATTAACTAAAATTTTAAGATTTAAAAAATCAATTAAAACTTATCCTATTCACTTTTATTACTCTTGTTTTCTTTCTTCATTGAGGAAATAACAGTTTTTTAACTGTTATGGAACGGAATTAAATAGAATAGCCTTTTAAAGGGTGATGCTTTGAAAGTTTTTGGATTTTAAGATTAATTCAAATGTCGTCTGGAAAATTTTACAGGAATCAATGTTTTTGTAAATACATTTAAAATAGTTTTGTTCTTACCAGCTTTGGATAAGTAAATTTATAAGATTTTATCCATCATTAACATTCTCTAATAAATATAATAATTAAATAAGGATATTTTATATTTTTTGAAAAATATGATTTCGTCATCAATTATCAACACTCACGGCAACACTCGATAATAATATTATTAGAAGCATTATTAAGTAGCAAAAATGTAAGTAAATATATATTTAATTATTACGCGCAACAAATCTCAAGAGAAGCTTTATTTAAAGATTTTACAATAACATTTTCCAATTGCAACAGTTTGTAATATCTCAAATTGAAGAATCGGATAATCAGCCTGGAAACTTCCTTGCCATTTATCAGGTAGTCGAATCAATATAATTTACAAAACGCGATAAAACCGGAGCATCGAGGACATTCAAAGATCGTGGATCATGGATCGTGGATTGCGAATCGTGCAGAAGATTTAGATCGTGTTTATCTGATTCCAAGTTTATCCTAATTACAAAAGCGATTCCTCCTCCCGTCCGTATCAAAGTAATTGGTCCCCTAATTACGATTTGCGGTTCAACTGACCTTTGCGAATATATTCGCCATTCCTATTGCGGATATCAGAGAAGTGGCATTGTTGGTTGCAATTTCATAATTCCATCAACCTGTCCCAGTTTGTCCTAGTTTGGATGAATCTTGATAGAAAATAATCTCACTTCGGAATTAATATACATTCCTAGTGCTTAATAAATGAAAACACTCGCTGGCTTTAATTGCATCTCAGAAGCACGTCGCGAATTTTTATTTACTTTCGATTCAACTTTTGCAAAAGTTAGAACAATATTTTCATAAAGTATTCCTCGCGCGATAGTACAATGGCAGAAGGCATGTGCCATCCAAGTTCCTGTTTTTCCACTTGGTTGTTCCTCATAAAAAAGTGTTTCGATTATTAAAGAAATGGTTGTAAGATGATAAGGTCGTTTGGGTGGTGCGAAACGACACGTGATCCACGTACAGTTTTATCCGTACACTCGACACAATAAAGGACAAATCAATGAAGTTTTTGATTTGTCAATGGAATAAACGCGGCCAATGGTTATGTGGCGCATTATAATCGTTTCCGCGCGACCAACTTTTTCGCTTACCAAACTTAGTTCGCGCAAACGCAAACGAAAAAACTTTGCAATAAATAATTTGTTTAAAATACTATAAAACAAGAATAAATGCATACGCGTAAAAGTTAACATGAAAAATTTACGTGGGCTATAAAGAAATGCGTTAAAAAGTTCTACAGAATACTTATCGGAACGCCGGTGTTTGGCTCGTGTGAAAAGCGCGCATAAAGGTAAGGAGGAAAGAGCGAAAGAAAGAAATAAAGGGAAGCATGTCGGCGAGCGAGCACAATGAGATATTTACTCAAACCCGCATTGTAAGCTCTGCCAGGACTTTATATTTAGTCGACTTTATGGTTTAGCAGCTACGCAACGAGAATTAAACGCAACGGCAGATTACGGACTCACCCCCGCTTCCTTGCCAAATAAAACATTCGCCTGAGGAATTGCAGTCCTCGCGCAATATTAGTCCGGTGATTTAAAGCCGAAGACGCGATTCGCTTTATTATTATCGCAATCTGAACTCGGCCGGGGAAATACAAAATTTTGTAGCCTCTCGCGTCGTCCCGGTCAACGGCGTTAATAAAGCACCTCCTGTTGCTTGGTTAACGAGCCCAGCTACTGCTTCCACTCGTTTAACTCCGCTTTTCCCTCTGATTTATTATTTATTCGCCGCGGATTCTGTTAATCGCTAATCGAACCCCTTCTGTGGTAGAGGAAAGGTTAACTAAAATCGCGGTCGCCTTCTCGATCACGGCTCCGAAACGTGCATTAATTAGCTCTTCCAGATTTCCACGGCTCGAACTGCGTTTTGGCGCTGCTGTTTTTATCGCATTTGGTAATATTCGAATTCTTTATTATCGTGCATTGACGCGGTAATCATAAAAGTCGATTGAATTTATAAATTAATTGAAATAACGGTCAGGTGCGAATGAAATTTGCTCGCGTTCAGTTTCGTCACTCTGATGCTTCGATAAAAGTCTAGGCTATTCTTTACGTTTCGTCTCTGTGAGAGTTTATAAATCAAATTTTGGGTTTGAAAAATCAACAAGGACGTATCTTCGAGCGAAGCAATTATCAGACAATTGATCATTTATCTTTCGCGCCTCTTTATAAAATTAAAGATAGTATATCTTCAAGCTCGTCAATACGTGATATTTTTAAATTAAAAGCGTTAAAAGCTCTTTTGGAATAAATTTTCCCGACGATCATCGCTGCCTCTTATTCATTGCGTGTTTTTCTTTTGTGTATTTTCGTGGGAGATCTACATTCACACAGATGAAAAAGTTATTAAATTTTTTGGTACAAAGTAATTCGGATAACTGACTTTATAGCAGCGACTGTAGAAAACTTCGGCAACATTTACGAAAAACTATTGTAAGTTTTGATAGAACCGATAATGTTATCTGGATATTCTTCAAATATAGACAAATTAATCTCAAAAGTTTTAATTTATTTTTAAAAAGTAAGTTGAAAACTGCCCCACTAAACGCTTCACACCCGGTATAATTTTTAATATAATTTTTGAAATATAACTGATACATAGTAAATTCTAGCTATTTCTTTATCAATTGGAATAAAAATATAATATCGAGTAGCAATCTAAAAAATAAATCTAAAAAATTGCCTTAACCGTTTTTGCTCCGAGATTTTTCTTTAAATTTGAATTTGCAATGGAATGTTTTAGGTTGTAGCAATACTCATCGTATACTTGTTTATTTTTCATTATTTTCATGTAAATAAAGTAACTTTTAATATCGAAAACGTTCGTCATTTTTCAGAATATTACATTTTTTATTCGTAAGCTTGTTTCGAAGAAAATTTTGAAAAATATTAAGGCGCAAAATGGATTATTAAAGGGAGCGAAGATAAGGAGTAATGGAGTTGCTCGTGCGACTCGTTTGGTTCGTATGGCAGAGAAAATAAAAGGGCCTGTGAGAGTTAATCTCGAAGTGTTTTTCACCGACACGGAAATTTTAAATTTTCAGTGACCCGATAGCCGTCTCTCGGACACGGAACTGCGGACAATCTCTTCCTTCGTCCTTAAACAGCTACTGGATTGCTTGGTTGCTTGCCGGGCGGTGCATAATGTAATAACGTCTGGCGTCGTTCGCGATGCGACGGCTAAACGCAGCAAGATATTCTAAAACAAAAAAATTACATTCGCGAGCGACGTGCTTAGGCTGTGAGGTATGTAAGAGCTTCCCCTCCCCCCCCCCTGTTGTGTCACGCAGGGGTTTTTCTCGTTGTCTCTTAATAATTAGAAGAGGTAAGTATCGCACATCTGTTTTACGTATTGTACAGTGCCATTTTGAATAAAATATAATAGAACAGGAGAGTGAACATTTACTCTTGCAACACCTCCTTATTCTCTAGCCGTTATATCGTTAACAGACATCAAACAGCGGAACTCTTCCTCCGATGAAGACTCACTTTACTCAATATTCTCGAGAGAGAGAGAGGGGGGGTGAGAATTTTTTACATAATATTTTCACGATACCAAGAGCCTCGTGCTTACTCTTTTCGTGCTCCTACACACTACCTCCCTTCGTTCCATTTATTCTTGATTTTTAATGTCACCTTTTCTCTTTAATGGAGCTATACGTTCTCCTTTAAAGTCCCGATGTTTTGGCCCCTAATCGTATCTCGTTGATTTTTACGACATTCGAATAAATTACTTTATGCAAGTTTCTTATATCTTATCATGTATCGGTAACAAATGATAATTATAGAAGCTGCTGGACTCTGGCTCGAAAAATTATTGTATGCGTAAAAAATAGAATGAACGCACGTACTGCACTAGTAACTTTAATAATTTATAAATGCATTTAAGCACATTTTCGGCGCATAAGATTGTAATGCTGACATAATGTAAGGCCCATTTTAGCTGTTGTTTATATTTCATAAATATAATGTACATGAAAATAAGATTACAATGAGAGTACTTGGCTTATTCCCAAGGGAAGGTTAAAATAAAAGTTAATTTGCAACTTTATCTTCGCCACATTTTAATAAAGGAAAGCCATTTATTAGAAATTGCAATCGTCAATTTCAGCCGTCAACTCATTATCGTTCATAAATACATTATTTGATGTGCATCAATGTCGTAAATTGTTGCACTTTTATGATAATTTTTATTTTTTACTATGATAATCGAGCTTTAAATAGCACTTTAAATTCGTTTCATGCGACGGTGATTTCAATTTTCGCGGTATTCAACATAAAAGGGAATGGGAAAAGTAAAAGCACTATATAATAAATTAGCATATGCAAATAGAGTCGAATTCTACAACTTATGCCACCTAAATGTAAAGTTATTTCTGGTTACGAATCCATTCTTAACAAGGTATTTTCCCGACAAATAAACTCCTTGACTGTAAATAATAGACTTCCTTTTTCATTTCCAAATGACGTCAAAATATAATATAAGATACTTGACACACGTGTGAATAGCTTTGAATGGAATTAACTAATATTCAAGTTTTTACGTAGTCCGCGTTACCATGAGAACGTAATTTTACTTACTACCAACATTTTGAAAGATTGAAAAATATCAATTCGCAAATTTAACATTTTTTTCGCACAGCGACCGCCAGTTTCAATATTAATTTACGAATCGTAATTCGCAATAGCACCAATGCAGTTTCAAATTAAATTGTAAAATAGCTTGCACATCGTCAAAAAATAAATAAAATAGCATTCGTCGATAAGTTTTTCAAATTATTGGAGAATTATTAAACGGTTATTGGCTCGATGTGGTCAATGTTCATGTCGTAATGACGTTACACGGATAGCAAAGACCACAGCAGAATTTATCGTCTCAATTAAGGTACCCGTAGAGAGATGATTAGTGTCACTTGACC
Organism: Platyscapa corneri; assembly: GCA_018907185.1. Taxonomy (NCBI): domain Eukaryota; kingdom Metazoa; phylum Arthropoda; class Insecta; order Hymenoptera; family Agaonidae; genus Platyscapa; species Platyscapa corneri. The sequence continues at coordinate 2,861,949 of JACCHW010000012.1, forward strand.
GACAAATGGATCGAGTGTTTTAAAGAGACCGAGTAAGAAACAGTAACCTTTGTCAATTCTTCGAGTGCCTTTCTGCTTTCCGCTTTCAGCTTTTCTCTTTTTCTCAATCTCCTTTTATTATCTTTTATTCGTCCTGAGTACGATCTCCAGCAATAGTTAAGAAGTCGATTAATTTTTTGATTTCCGGAAAAGTAAAACAAAACACTTTCTGACTCAAATTTATCACATTTCCTCGTGACATTACTATAAAATTTTAAGACGTAGCGAGCGTTAGAAAATACATTTCAATAACGAAAAATAAATCACTTTCGGGAAATAATCTTTTAAATTATTACCAGATTTGAAGAGATAAATCATATTTCTGATTTATGACATGTTTTCACTAAAAACTGAAATTATTGACTCATTGAAAATCCAATCCAAATTTTACGAGAAATGAGTTTAAAACAAAGAAATTTAACGTTAGTAATAAGAAGAAATAACTTTTTAGCCTTAGACAAACAAAGAAAACGTTGTTTAGGTGACTTCTGGAACAATTTGACTTCAACTTCATATTACAAGTAATCGTTAAATTTGGGTCAACAAGACATAAAAAAACTATAATTAAAAATTTTAAAGCATCGAGTCTCTTCTTAAATCATCTTGTTACGGAAAACTGCGGAAATTGAAGTCATGTTTCCCTTAACGCACGTGGATTATGTTTAAACACTTTGCTTTCATTAATTGCACCTATAATGCTTATTCATTTTTTAATTGTTAGGAAGTTAAAGAAGGACAGCCCTTTAATGTTTTTAAAATTTTCAATTACTTTCTCTCTAGCAACACGACTCTGATCTTAATTTAGTTACCTGCACCTCGATCATCTTACTATATCAAAAATACTTTAAATAATTATTAATCAATAATTTATTATGGAAATAAATATTCTCGGAGTTACAGGCTTATAAACTAACCAGAGGTTCAAGGATACTTTTAATTGCATTATTTTCGAGCAGATGCTGAACAACGATTGTATCGTCAATAGAAATAAATTAAAAATTACAAAATTATGAAATACTGAAATTCCATGCTTAAGCGAATATTCCAAGACTAATTGAAACTCGCGGATTAAGATGGGCGAATCGTTGGGTCAGAATGGAAAATAAAAGAGCGGCATTTAAGGTATGAAAACCGAGAAGTTAAAGGTCCTTAAGTAGTCTACGATGGAGATGGGAAGATAATATCAAACTAAATTCCGGATAAGTAGAGTATGATTAAGTGTTCTGGATGCATTTTGTGCAAAACTAGGAAAAGAGTTGGGAACTTTTGTAGTCTTAACACTCAATAATAATACATAAATCATAATTTTATATAAAATTTAGATTTGACGTTTGACTCTAATAGTTTTCGAAAGAATTCGTTTAAATTTTTCATTTATTTATTTAAAAAAATGACCCATAGTCAATAATAAATTTTTATAATATGATTTGATTACAGCTTATTCGCGCTGCACTATTCGCAATATATTTCAATTTTAAAGCGTGTGAAAATTAAGAGCTCTTATGATTTTGATCGATTGACGAAAGCGTCTTTTATACTCGTTAATGGCTAATCGTCCGATTTAGATCTTTTCAAAATTAGTATTTATTATTTACTTCTTAAACAAGTAAGCGATATTGGAAGTTCGAGGGGTTGAAACTCTTTGAAGGATGAAAATTTCACTCAATATTGTAACGTGGATAGTTTGTTGACAAATTTCAGATGTTTGTTTTCACAATTTTACGTCGATGCATTTTCCACTGATGGCGGAGTATTGCAGTCACATTGGTGGAGTGAAGACGTGGTCGAAATTTGTAGAGGTTAGTTTAAAATGAAATGAAAATGAAATGCGATGCAAGCGCGCTTTAAAATTAATTACGAAATTAAAACGATTTCCCGCAGAAATGGGGAAGCTCTCGGTGTTAGATCGAGTAGCCGAGGCCGGACGATCCGGGGTGCGGGGGCGCGCGAAACAATCGAAACAAGCCGGTTCCCACTTTTGCGGTAAAAAATAGTAATCCTAATTAGCTCCGCTCATCTTTTCGCGGTTAATTAATTCCACGTCACGACTGTGCGGGCGGGTTCTCGAGGTCATTGAGATTGAGAAGCTCTTGCAGCTTTGTTCGCCAGCGACGAGAGATTCGGCTCAGCCTGTCGTCCCTCGCCGTTTTGAGGCGCGTGTTTCGTTTGGCCGACGTCGGCAGCGATATTTTACCAGGTTACGACCGTATCATTGACGCAGTGTTGGGTCAGCTTGTGAAGGGCCTCACGTGTTGTCGTTAAATTTGCGAGTAAAGCTTGTGTAAGCGCTGCCAAGCGATTAATTATCCTCGCCGAACGAAGCGTGCGACGCTCGTGCGACGCTCGTGCCTTAGCTGCCCGAATCTACGGATGTCGCACACGACGCCCTTAAAATTCGTTACAGAACTCACATAATGGTCACTAAACGTTGACAGTTGTAAATCGGAAGCTATAAAAGCTTCATTATGTGTTGAGAGCCCGTTAATTTTTCTGCTTATCTCGAAGGTTTGCTTTACGGTGTGTGTATTTTTCTCATTTTTCACCAACGAAGCTTCGCACAAAGCAAACGTTATTTTTCTTTATCACATCGATTCTTAAACAAAGAGGGTATGATAATATTCTTAAGATCTTTTAAAAGCGAATTAAAAAATTAAACAAACAAACGTGTATTATCCTTTCTGCTTTCGTAGAACGTAGTTTTACAAATCTAACAAAACTCAGTTCTAATCCAAGTACTTAGTTAGAAACTCTTGAGCGTTTTTGCTTCGGACATTTGCTAATATTAGCTTCACATCGAAAAACAAGTTTAAATTATATTTTGCAAATAAAACGTTTAAAATTTATCTCCATTTCCAAGGGACCATTACGAGTATTTCATCAGGTATAGATAATCACTCGCGCTTAAAAAGATTGTCGAACTGCTTTTTCGAACTTCTCTTGTCACGCTTTTAAATCTAAAATCAATGTAGCATTCGAATGGCACATTCACAGACATATTATTTCGATATTTAAATTTCGTGATAATGTTTTTTAAAAAGTTTCATACTGGATTTACGCAATTATTCTTGCCGACGTTTAAGTTTAGGCTTATCTAAACCATATTATATTAATCCACAAGAAATTAAATATTTTGTGTAAAAAAATCAATCTTAAATTAGTTACGTATCGATCATGCGAATCATTATTTACTGCGAAAAACAGCAATTTGTGTATGTTTTAAAAATAAAATGTAAAATAATTTATTTTCTTTAATATAAATATAATATAAAGATGAATTAATGAGCCGTCTGATGAAAATTCTAAACGGAAATTTTTAAATTATCGCAAGTTTATGCAAATTGATGTATAATGCATGAAAGCCGAAAACATCTATCGAGTCGAACGAGTGCATCTTTCAAGAGTTGCAGTTCTTGGACAAACGATTCTCCGCCGAGATCCTTCCCTGGTCCCCAAGATTCAATTAAGATTGTCAGTTCGACGAATGCGGAAAAATCGGAAAAGCGGCGGCGGCTGCTTCTTCGGGAAAAAGCGGCTCTCCTCTCGCGTTTGCGCGCCGCAGCCTCAATTCGGGGCATGCGCCAAGGATGCCTGCGTGAAGTCGAGCGCGCGCACGGAGCTGCGAGAAAGTCGCTCTTCGTAGGAGAGTTTAGTCGCTCCAGGACGTTTCCTCCGTCCGCTCCGGCACAGCCGTGCATCCCACGCACGGAGTAACGGCGATCGCGAAGCTCTCGGGGCGGTTCGTTTGCCGAACATCGACAACGGGGGGTGTACGAAAAGCTTTGCTCTTTCTATGACCTTCATGAATTCTCATTTTCACGGAACGAACGGTCTACTCCGAGATCGGGTTTATTTTCTTTTTTTTATTTTCTTCTTTGGTTGCGCTCGTGAAATTCAAAGTGAAAGCGACGAAGATTCACTTTAGAAATGTACAGAGTTGCTAACTAGACAAGTTGCTTAGTGTTAGAGTTTGTGATCTTGGATCTTAGATAGGTTACTGTATTACGAGATCGACAAAAACGGGCATAGATTATAGTGAAACGAAATGCAAATTTATCGCAGTCATTATTTAAATTATTAGACACCTAAAATTTAATCTATTCAATTCGTAATTTTTATCCGAAACGCGAAAGGGAGTTTAAATTATAGGTTCTATATTTTTAGGCAGGACGCACGCGAAATTCTCGTAAAGCAGCTCTGGAATATTTGCCTTATCGAGAACATCATTTGCTCGTTTCATATCAACATTACTTCTGTAACGATATTTAAACAAATTCAACTCGTTGAATTCTGTAGCAAGTTTTCCCGTTTTCGTGAACATAATTTAGTAAAAATCTAGTCTTTAAATACTGAACGGAAAAGACATTTGATATTTTCACAAAAAGTCTAAATAGAAATTATGGATATTAAAAAGAATAAATACTAAATGTTACTAGAAAGGGGAACCATACTTTCATCATTGTCGAGGTCAGAAAGCGGTTTTCGAATGTTTTAAAACTCGCGAATTCAGCGACAATAATTGCATATTTATTCGTAGTCAGCGAGCTTTTACGAGATAAAGACGCGTTCTAATTCTAGGAATAATTTGAATTGAATATGAAGGAACTCAGTTGTAGTTTTTTCACTGATGAAGCACAATGTAAAGGCTGTACACTAAAAATGTTCGAAGGTCAAAATTTGAGCGCTGCCTTAGGCAATATTACTACGATAGAGCCGCGAATCGCGCTAACAACATTTTTTTATGGATCGTGAACAATAACGAGAGGTGAGGGTTCACGTGGATTCACGACGGCCAGTCACGTGCACCAGACGGAACATCCGAACCGCTCGCGTGTGTCAGTCTCATTTTTCGAATCCCTTTGGTCTTTCTGACGCCAAAACACGCGTAACTGATATAAAATTGAATTTCGCGTGTAAACAACAAGTCAAGGGCAGATGCCCTGAGTCTGCGGTCAGTGGTATATTGAAAATGAATTTCTTTTTCTTCCCTTCGCGGCTCAGCGGTAGTTCATACGAAAATTCTCCGTTCATTCACAATTCATTGTCACTTATTGCGATAATCGTAAAATGATAATAATAGTCTTCGAATATAGATTTGTCCTATGACACTACTTTTTATTTTAGATTTATTCGCAGTCAACCGATCCAAAGATTTTTCGGGGACCTGGTAAAAGTCTAGCGAATACGAAAGCGAGAGAAATGAAACTGACGAATAAAATATTTAAGATGTTTGAAATTACACGTTCGAAATAGATATCGAAGAAGGAAGAAAATTTAAATTTCAAACGAATGAGTATAAAACAAGTGATAGTATTACAAAATAAAATATGAAATATACGACTGTAGTTTTCACTATATAATAATACTAATACAATACGTATAAATGAACGTTAAAACGATGTATCTTATGTTTTAAAATTATGGCCTCCAACGATACACGAGAGAGCCGCAGATGTTATAATATTTTTTAAGTAAGACGAAATCTATTTTAAAAAATTTCAAGCTTAACATGTCAATCGACAAGTACAAAGTGATTTAAAGTGATTCGTTTAAAAAAATCAAGTGTTCCATCATAAAAAGAAAGTTTTAAGGTAATAATCTGCTTTTTAAAATGCATCTACATTTTTTAAGACAGAGAGGCTATAAAATTTTATTATGTATCTAAATATTCAATATTTGCAGACTGAATTCTAAGAGAACAGTTTTACACATGATTTATATTCCTATTAAACTAAAAATGACTACATTTTATGAAAGTATTGCTTCTTTGAACTGTGGTTAACATTTTGTTAAAAGTAAAAAACAAATCATTTACATTAAATTATGAAATTATTTAATCAACTTTTAATTATAAGAGCAAATCATTTAATAATTTATTACTGGAGATATGTTTATTTATTCTGTAATGCATAAATCGCTGATTAAAATTAATATTTAGATTTTTGTAGTAGAAATGCATTTGCGAAATTTAAATGCAATCTGTACTATTTTAATAGGTACAATTTGTTAAAATAGCATTAGGCGTGTTTAATTTATAAACCATTAGTTTATAAAAAACCTGAATTTCGAAAATAGTTTTTAATTCGCGTAGATTAACTCATTACTTTTAGGCATTCGGAAGTAGTTTTTCAAAGTAGTCTTTCATGCAGTCATAGGATAATTGAGCAAAAAAGTATTAAAATATGCATGTAAAATCCAATTAATACGAATAATTATGAAATGCTTTTGAAGTATATACGTTTCTTCAATAGTAGTTTGTTATATATTTGTTATATAAATAGTTTGTTAAATAGTAAAACTTATGAAGATAAAAATAGAAGATGAAAATATTAAATTAAGAGGTTATGCAATACCGATTTGTTTCACGCTTCACCTCTACGTGATATTTTATACAGATTTATACTTTTACAATATTTGCATGCACAACAAAAGTATGGCCAAGTTCAATCGAAAATGGAGTACTGTAGTCAAATTTTTTATTCATTGCACTGTTATAATATCCTCCCATTACAAAACAAATTTATTTATAATTTAGGCTGCACATGTTAATTGAATACGCGAAAAAATTCACGAGACAGATTTATCAAAACATCGGAATGGTTTCTTAAGGCACCGTCCACTCAATCGCAATGTGTGCGTTGTAAAAAGAGATACGTGTGTTTAAAGATCGAGTCGCGGTGCATCGATGCGATTAGAATCTAAATTCTATGTTAATGCTTGTCGCACGCTTCCTAAGCAATGAGTCAATATATTTACGCTTCTAAGTGCAACGAGGAATTTCGCGATCTAATCTTGGCGAGATCCAACTGCTCGATGACAAGAGCATAAATTTGAATTACGCATCGATGCTTTAACTCGGGAAAGCACGCGAATGCGCAAAATCACTCGAGCCGACTCGGAAAGATACCCTTAGAAGCAAAAAATCCCAGCACGCAATATCCAGCATCTGCCCCGCACAAATCCGCAAACACAGGAATACTCTTAGGAAGCTCCGCGTAAAATGGAACTGCCTGGGGGCGGGGGGGGCAAAGATGCGAGATCAGGTAGTAAAAAGGCAGAAAGCACTCGAAATACCGCGTAATGTCACCGGAATAATCTCTCCTTAAGGTATCAAGCAGGAGGGCGAGGATGTGCGGGGGAGCTGGGGGCGCTGTCCTGGCGATAGCGATCGCCGCCGTCTGGTTGCTGAAGCCGAGCGCCGCGGGCAGCTGCAGGTCCGCGAAATTGTGCTGTCAGGGCAGGGACTCCGGCTGCGTCATCCAGAAGGCGTCGCCGAATGCAATTATCGAGAGCCCGCGCGATAAGCCCTGCTATTGCGATCACGCCTGCCTCAAGCTCGGCGACTGCTGCGACGACTTCAACGAGACTTGCGGAGGTACTGTCATAATTTTTTCTTTCAGCCCCCCCCCGCCACTCTCCTTTCCACTCGAGTTCCGTGTCCGAGACCTCGACCAGGAGTTCTCGTTCCTTCGAGGCTCCCTAAAAAACAATGGCCTTAGTCCCGCCAACTGCAAAGCTAGTGGAAAATAAATCGAAATGCCGAACCAGTCGCGAGCTTTAAAAAGACGAAGATGTTAATTTTTCAGATCTAACTGTTTGCTCGGTAGAAATTTAGAGCTTCTGCGTTTCAATATTTCCATCGAAAATTGATTATCCGAGCTAAACTAAGCTTTCCAACTACTATTGTTTTAAATAATCTTTGCCGTGCAAGCCAAGGTTCTCTCTTCGACATTAAAACATTAGCCTGTAATATTTATATTTTAAACCCAGATCGCTCGTAGTTTTTTTCTAATTTCTAATTTAATTTCTAGTTTAATTTCTTAAAAAAATCTTGGATATTGCCAAAGGACTTTTAGTATTTATAATAATAATATAACAATGCTGATGATAATAATAGCTACGATACTTATGGCTGCAAAAAGTAAGTTGCTATGCAAACGCGAATTACTTTCCCAACCTTAATCAACTTCTAATTAACACATATGGTTCTTAAATTAAAAACGGAATCAATGAGAGCGAAATAATTAAAAATATAAATTTAAATTTTTTAAGTATTGCGCGGTGTATGTTTAAAAAATTTTAATATCACCTTAAGGATTTTCTTTTATATAAATATGCACATGCGTAATGAAAGCATAAAAAGCTAAAAATGAAAATCAAGCGATTAAAGCGTCTCAGGGTAAAATTTAAATTTCTAATCTCTAAAATTATTATTATTATTATTAGTAGTAGTAGTAGTAGTAGTAGCAGCAGTATTTTCATTGTTATTATTATTAGTATTTTTGTACGCATGTATTAATGGAAACTTATATTTTGACGTTTTAATCCCTTAAAGAACACAGAGATGAAATAATAAAAAAGTTAAAGTATTATAATTTAATAGATAATAAAAGTTTTACGCAAATCAGACAATTATAATATTAAAACTGAAAATAGAGAATGTGAGCTTAATTTGTTTTAGTAGAACGCAGCTTGAAACTTCTAATTTAAATAAAATAAAATTAATTTTAATTAAATTAATTTTAATGTTTTTAGTCTCAAATTCGTTTGCCAAATGTGTTATTTTTTAAGCTCAATTTTCACAAAGTAATTCGTGAAATATCCGAATATCACTGAATCAAACGAAATACCGCTTACATTATTAAAATTCATACAAATAAATTTCAAACTTTATAAATAATCTTGCGATATGCATTTTCAAATAATACGTAACTTTATTTCACTTACACGTAATGTATGGACGTTTTATACGTGTATTGCATTGGTCGGTTCGAGATCTAGTTTACTTAACTTATCGTCGGTATGCAAAATTTCAAAGAAATTTTTACGAGCATGTAATTATTTATGCGACTTTGGTACTTTCAATTGTCAAACTTGATCGAAGTGTACGCGTTCATTTTAACGCTATTTTTCCGCAAAGAAGAAATGCTTTTCCTAGGAAAAATGTTCGAGCGTGCCAGCCGAACGAAAAAAAATAAAAAAATAATAACAGTACTGAAAAACGATTTAAAACAATAACAAAACTCCACCTTTGGTAATCGCTATTCCATTTTTTCTCAATCGCTCGAGTTGTATGCGGAGCCGTGAAAATGTGCATATACACACAGAGTCTACGCACTGGAAAAACTGAACGATCAAACGGCCCAGGGTTCGCACTTTATCATTCATGTGCTCGGTTGAGTGCACGTGTAAGTGCACGGGTGTGAACGGGAACTGGAGTTTCTCCAGCTTTTATTCTTCCGCTCGTATTTCCCTTAGAGTTTTCTCCTTCTCGTTGGGTTTATCGGGTCGAGAAAAATGTCGTAATGACACTAAAATGGCTTAAATGAGTAGTTCCGTATGGGTAGTTTCGAGGGGCAGCTTTTGCGAGAAGCGAAAACAGAGGAAAGACGTTGTTCAGGAGAGGTGACCAGCCACGTCATCGAGCGGCTCAGGTGCCGCTTGAAAAGCTCGCGCAATACGAAAGCTCGAGAGCCGAGGAGGAGCTTTGAATAGTGCGCTTCTTCTCCTCCACGGCGCGTCGGTAAATCATATTTTCCTATCGTTCCGAAGGGATGCCGCCGCGTACTTCGTCACGTATCTTTATGGAAAATTGACGTTCAACCATGTGTGTGGCTGCTATATGCAAGGGAGAATATAGAATATCGGTCTCCGGAAGAACGGATACTCCGACAGTCTGTTTGCCGAGAGATTTGTCGCGATTTCCTTTTTACGGCGGAGATCTGTTTTATCTGTTTATGCAGTGATGCAGTTCTCTATTAGAAAAAATTTACTATTTTTATCAACGTATCTCATTCGAGAATTGATTTTTGGTAAAATGCAGAGCTTTCAGGAACTTCAAGCGAATCTCGCGTCTGGATGATCCTCTAAAGAAAGCAAGTTTCAATTTCAATTTTATAATTATTATTTTGTTCATTATTCGAGAAAGTTAAATCAATCGTTGCTTTTCTCCCAAAACCTTAAGAATATTATAATTTCGCGCAATTGTAACTGCTTTACAATCACCTAAAGCTAACTTGGAAATTTGGCAAGAATGTTTCAACGATCCACGCATCTATACACTTTTAATTTACATTTTTTACGTAATAACATTTAACGTGATACGCATATTTCAATAGAAGTAAGTTGATTTCTTCGAACGCAACCTCTTCCAAGGAACATTATTTCTCATCTTTGCTTTAGAGTACATTCTGGAGACAAATTAAACCATTGCGCCCAATAATTGCACGAATAATTGCAATTATTATAACTGATATAATACGAGCAAAAATGACTTTAATAGCTCTAAATATCTTTGATGCACTTAGAGTTCAATTGATGCACTACTTGTAATTTTAATAATCGAGCTAAATATCTTAATTTGGTAATTTTATCAGCCCGTTACGAAATTATACGTATAAGTAAACGAGTGAACTATCGCATTAAATAATTTTTGACCAATTAAGTGTAGGTAAGAGCACGTGCAGCATCTTCGAAAAATTATATTGCACTCGAATAGAAAATTATAAAGTTAAATAAATGCGTTTCAAAATTATATCGAATATTATTGTACACAATGGGGCGCGAATTTTTTAAAAATCTTTTTGAGCAGACGCACAAACCGCTTTTGAATATTTCAAAATCACATTACAAGTAACTAAATCAACGGTATAATTCGACGTCGGAGTCAACGACATCATTCTCAAAATAAATGCTCTCGAAGGAGCAAAGTAATTATGTTTGTAAAATGAGCGACGAGAGTTCGAGAGGCTGCAGACAAGTTTGTGCGACGTTAAAATCGGAATTTTCAAATATCTAGTATAAATGCTAAGCTCTTAGGAACGGGAAAAATCTAAAGGAAACGTTTGAAACACGCAAGATAACGTATGCACCGCTAAAGATATATGTGCATTGAGATTGATCGGTTGCCTTGTCCGGTCAGACTTGATACGCATCTAGGCGCGTATAAATTTCATAAAGTATCCGTGTTCCATGGTAATACTTCATTAATATCGTATTTCATCGGATTACGTTCTCGGAAATTTCGCGGGGAAGTATTTTTTCGAAAATTTGCACACGTTAACCGAAACTGGTAGAGTGCGCGCGCGATAAATACAATCGCGAAGATAATGTTATTTCGTTTAATTTACTGCAATTCATTCAGGATTTTCCCCACATTTAAATATCATCGCCTCGCTCGTATAAATATTGCTGATTAAATTCACGATAATTCGAAGCTTGTATTTTCTCCTCGAGTATTCCGTGCGTTACACAATGAGATTTTGAAAAGAAAAGCCATTGATCTCGCAGCACGAATTAAAAAAAATTAAACCGAGTGTTTAGGTGAACAACGGGATTAAACTGAATAAATAAATAAAAGTCTTCCACAGATATATCAGCGCGCATACCGAAATGCGCATGCTGTTTTATATTAAATATATATATGAGTTTAATATCACATTCCTCGCGTCTGCAGCTTTTTGACTTTCAAACGAGTGTCGACGTTAATATTTCAAACTTCTTTTCAAATCCGTTAAAAAACTAAACAAAAGTATTAACACATTTCGAATGAACAGTCCGAGAAAAGCTTTGAAACTTTTAAAACTTTATTAAGTCATGCGTTAAGTGGCGCTAAAATGGTTTATCTTTAATGAAATTGGAAAAAAATGCCTCGCATTTTAAAGTTTATGCACATATTTTATTTATCGCTGTTGTTTGAAAAAGGTGTGTACGCCGATATATCAATTTATTTTATAATGAAGTTTTATCCTCGGACACGCGCGCTATCTTATTTTTCACACACGAAGAATCTAATCTCGAGGCACTTTGTAAATATTGTCGTTACTTCAACACGATCGAAAGAACGTAAACGTAAAGTAATACTTGAAAAATGAGTAGATCTTATTAAAATTCTGTATTAATTAGTCGAAGAATGAAGTCATCGACGAATAAAAATCTGTAGACAAAAATGTAAGGTATGTCTTAGCGAAAATCAATAGTCGCTCCTACACGCCACGAAGTTGTATTAATTCACGCAGAAAATGAAAACTCGAGTGTAGCCTGATCTACTTTTTCCTAAAACATAAAAGAAGCATTCGAAGAAAATACTTAGTACCGCGTAACTTGTTATCATAATTCATCAGATAAATGCTTCTCGAGCATCAGCTTTGACCGCGAGAGCGCAAAGTTTCGCAACGGGTCGAACCAACAAAAATCCTTTCACTTTCCAACCCATAAGTTTAACTCTCTTATCTTATTTTCATGTACTGCTTACGTATGCTGATTCGAGTGAGCGAGATTTAATTAATTACATTCCGGAGCAAGAGGCGTTTTACCCGATGTCAGTTTGCGCCCAAAATAGCCAAACACTTGTAACGAAAAACAAACAATTTCAGGACTTTGCTTCTTTATCTTCTCGGCCAAGTTCGACAATTTGGATGAATGGGGCTGTGAATATTGAACTTTTCGCGGGCTTCTTTGGAGTTTAACAGGACGTCGACACAAACGTGTACTCGGACAAATAATACACTTGATTTTCGGCTCTGTATAGAGGCTGGGGGGGGGGGCCAAATATTATCGCCGAAATAACATTTTGCGCGGAGCTGTCCTCGCGGCTTCCGGCGAGGGAGTTTTGGCTCAGCGAGAGAGGGGGAAATTAGTCGAGTAAAATTCGGCAGAGTCACGTCGCACGTTGTCAAAGTTGAAAGTGGTAGTCGAGGCGAGAATGGCTCTTGCGCAACTCGCGCGATACCGTCCCGAGGCTCAACACCTGGAGCAGTGCGTGCGCGGCTTAAATCGAAGGGGGTTGCTCCTATCGGATTCTCGTATTTCGAGATCGTTTAGCGGCTCGAGTTGGTCCAGCTCGGACGCCTGATAGAGTCTCGCGATATTGCGACAAATCTCTGCGCGTGTGCGAGTGAACGCTGCCATCAGCTTCCATCCACTTGTTTTCGTTTTGCCGAGACGGCGCAGCACCAGCGCAGGGTTGAAGGGGCGTTGGATCATCGAGTGCGGGGCTCTTGGTCTGTAATGTACGGGTTGCTGCTCGAGAACGTATCGATAAGAGCAGACTTCGACGGAAGTCGCCGATGACGTGGTACGAGCCTGGAAGTGCTGGCCGTCGAAAGCCGAAAGCTCGAGCGCAGCCCCATTCATAACGGATGATCGTCGCTACCGTTGGGAGGGAGGATGTGACGTGGCAGTTTCGAGAAATTGAAACGAATAAGGCCTAAATTACCCGCTCTGCTAAATTGAAAGTCTACTTGTGATATTAACTTTTTTAGCGTAAAATTTTATTTTCAGAGCTCGTTAGGTGCCCTGCAGCTTTATTTTCTTATTGGTCGCATAAATTTAATTTATATCTAATCTTTATGACTGGGTTTCGCGTAGCTGTATATTTACAAAATGTCTTTTTAACGAAGTTTGATTTCCTCTGAATTCGCGGAAGCCAAGCAATTCACTTTAACTTTTTGCACTATTTAGATAGTCGCTGTTGATTTTGAAAATAAAATCACGTCTCGGTTTTACCGAATCTTACTGATTTAGCAAAATGAAACACTGAAGGTTGAAAAACAGAAATTACGCATAGTTTCAAGTTTCAAATAACTTTTTAAATATTTTAACTCAATAATAAAAAGTGCGTACAAGAAATATGGTTCACATATATGTTGATGTTACTTTAATTTTTTACGTCGAGGATTCTGAGTTTAAGTTCTGGCAAAATATGCTTTTTATACGCGCGCGCAGGCACACCAATACACAGATATTAGAGGCGTTGGAACGAGACATATGCAAAAACGTTAAAAATTCTTGGCTTAAATTCGTGCGTCTAAATTTCTGAGACTAAATTAGCATGATGAAAATCGCTTAAATGAACGAGTAAAAGGGCTTTAATAATTATATGCGTAACAGCTCCTCTTTTCTATTTCTTCTGATTGCAAAGAAAATGAGAAAAAGTCAAAACAATAATTGCAAAAATGGTCGCCGAAGCATTATTCGAAGAAATAAATAAATATCTGTTACACGAACAGAGAATCAATATAAAATAAAAATAAAATCAAATTAAAAAAAATTTCTTAATTCTCTTAAGGATTGCAGGAAATAATAAAAATACGAGACGAGGCTTTATCGACGCATAAAAATTTACGTCATGCGTAGTGCACTGTTAAAATCTATTTTAAACGAGTATGAGAAATAATAAATTAGCAACTGCCAAGTAGCGACGATCTTGTCCGGATCTTGTCCTCTAGATGTTCCATAATTACGCAGCGCTTAGCGCAAAAGAAAGGTGAGTTCATTTTGCGATCTCGAACAAAAATAGATTCACGAGGAGTCGCGAAAAAAGGCTGCTATTGTGCAAGTGGAGCACCACTTATATCTGGTTCCTCGTGTTCCACTGAATTCGCTCAAAACTTTATCGTCTGTAAATTAGTATTTGCATGTGCGCGACAAAGCCTTATCAAGTGCAGCTTCAAATACCACCGCCGAGCTTCCGCTGTGTTTTGGGCGGAAATCGAGTTTCTTGCTCTCCGTTTCCTCCGAATTCCGTCTCCTCGGCAATTAGCAATTGTACTCTCGTTCGCAAAAGAGCGCACGCACCTGGCTCACGTACATTTGCACCAATGTGTACACGAGCACTCACCGAACTCATCGTCTGCAGGGAAGACTCGGAGATTAATGGTCGACCCCGAAAGCCGGGACAGGACAAATGGACGGATGGATTCCCTTTTATAATCAAGAGCTTTATTGACGCGCGCTACAGGAGCAATAATCGACCAGAATATTATAAGCAGAAATAGTTTTCTCTTCCAAAACTCGACCTTTCCTTGGTTAGAAGCCAAGCAGCTCTTTTTTTCTCAACCGTAGGCCCTAGAATCGGTATAAGCAAAAGTTTTTTATTTACGAGTTAATTTTCAATATATTTATTACTTATCAATAATGACGTTTTATGCTTGGGAGTGTGTTTTGCGTAATCAACTACCGTTATTGAACAACTGCTCGTAATTGAAATTGATATTGGAAAGGAAACATTTGTCTGTGCGCCGGCGGCATGATATTCTAGAATCTCCGAATTATCATAATAAATTTAATGTTATTGCCATTATAATACACATCTACTATTTTTACCGCGATGTAAATTTGGAAGAGAATTGTAGCTGTGCACTTAGTTAACAGAGTTAATACGCTTTTACTTCCTCGCGGAAATTAGGTTGAAGTATATTTTTAGCAAAAAGAGATAATCTAGGTATTCCAAGTGAGGACGTTGAAATTTCGTATTGATAATATTTGCCTTTGCAATGGTTCCTTTTTCGAGTTTCAAATACAAGTCTGCATTGATTTTTAAATTTAACGTCTCAAACTTTTTATCGATCTTAATCATTTTGAGGCCAATTTTTATTTAATCGTCTACCGTACAAATTTATTTACGATCTTATCTTCTTTAGACTCGTGTGTATGCACTGAAATTTACAAGGCCATCGTATTTTCTAGATAAATTAGCGAAGTCAGTTTAGGGAGGGAGATGAAATAGATTTATCGATACAACAAAATCGTAAACACGAAACCCTAAACCGATAATATTTGCAGTACTAATAAAAACTCGAAGTTTATTCATAAAGTTTGTATACATTTTGTATATTCCGCGAATTACTGCTGTGCGCATCTTAGTTTCAAGACAATTTATAATACAAATAAAATGAATTTGTGTCCATCTTTGGCAAATGTTTAAAACATACCAGCAGTGACCTTTGTTGCACAGTTATCAATTTTCTTAATGACTTTTACGAGAAAGGATCCGTCAAATTTATTTACCAAGTTATTTTTGTTTAACATATTTTTACAGTATGTGATGCATATTTTGAGCGATGCTTACAACTTAAATATATAGATACTGTCTTATATATACTTTGGCGTAAACGATTCGAGATAATCAAATAGCATTTCTTATCGATCCTAGGATTCTACGATAAAATTTTATGGTCTGTGACATCATTATCATCATAAAGTATCGCAGTAAGAAATTGCATAAATTTTTTAATTAAAATTCATACGACTTATGTAAAAAGGGAACGCATTACTGTGAATTCGGTTTTAATATTTTTTAATAAGATAATTTTCCTTTATATGAAATCCATAAAAATTTATGAATATTCTTAAGTATTAATATATATTTTAGCTTCTATATAATTTTTATTAATTTATGATTGTGATGTATATTATAATTTAATCTTTTTCAAGTAAACATTAATTTCTCACATTTATTATTAGTGAATTTGGATATTAAGGGTATTTTATTAATTTTCTATTCTATTACTAAATTTTTGGATTTAATATTAATTATATGTTTTAAATTTTTTTATAAAATTCAATAAATCTCTTAAAATATTCATTAATATTAGTTTTTACTAAATTTTATACGACAAAATTTTAATGATATATTATGTATTAATTATATTTAATAATAAATCTGTGTACTAACAAATAAATAAAAAATTCGAAAAGTGTTTTTTGTTGTTGTATATAATTAAACTTTCTTAAAGGATTTTTTTTTAATTTTTTACTCCAATTGAGCAATATTTATAAGGGATTATAAAGTTTTAATGAAGTAAAATATATTCTGATATACAAGGTAAATGTTTACTTTTGATAATAATTACTTTACTAGAACTGACTTGTGTGTTTACTTCATTGGTCCTCTATTCAAACTTTCGCTTCTTTATTTCAAAGAGAAACTTCCTTGCTCTAATACTTCTTTCTCCATCTCACTTTTTAAAAAATTTTTTTCTCTTTTTCTTTTACCCATTTGTTCTACGTTATCAGTCTTTTGTTCCTTTCCATTTCACTCTGAGTTCCACATAGTTACACGCATACACACTCTCTGCGCACTAAATACTATCTGTTTTAAAATATTTGTTAACACTTATAACAAAGTTACGTATTTATATAAAGAAGATAAGGCAAATTGAATGTAAATTAAAAAAAAAATTAACAAACTCGTTAAAAAGTTTCCACTGATTAAAATATTAAAAAATGATTTCATAGTTACAGAACTTGTTTCTGAAATTTGACAATTGAAGTTTGAATTGTAAAAGTCTTTATACTGCTGAACTTTACAATTGAATATAATTTTTGATTTCGAATGAACGGATATACTGGGATAAATGCAAGGAGCTTTTGTGGAAAGTAAAAGTACCGAAACTTTGAAATTTAGACAGTTTATTTTGAGGCATTTTTGTTCGAGTAATATTCGCTTTGCGTCGTTGTATTTTGTTTTACTGTTGGATAAAACGCAACACCGATGTGAATTCTGAATAACTTTGGCTAAATTACAAGGTAAAATATTCTGAAAATGTATATGTCTGTTTTAATTCTTTCTATTAGCTTTTTTCGAAGCAATTATCATCATTGCCAATACTGCTATTCATAAATAATCTATACTTTGAAAATGAGCTATTTTTATTTTTAATATAGATGTGGTATATAAATTTTTTCTTTTGAGATGTTTGGATTCTTAGAAATTTTAACTATTTATAAAGAAAGCACAATATGTGTAAAAGTCTAGCTCTATATTTTAGCAAACGACATTATGATGAACTGGATTTCTATGGATTTTTTTGTGTTTTAAACATTTTTTAAAAGAATTGATAATTGTATGTAAATCTATATATTTATCCAAGGGAAATTGCAATTATTGGTCCATTTCTACCATAAATATAAGCAACGTAAATTACTTAGCATAATATGTAGCATCACATATCTATTAAAAATAAATATCAAGTATTAATTATCTTCGGTTGTAAAATATTGAATTAATTATGCTTTCTACAACGTGAATAACGCAGTGATACTGTCAACTGCAAGTGATTCGTAAGCATAATCTACATAATAATTTACACTTTCTGGTTCTCCAATGTAAATTTATCCGTAAATAATTATTACTCGAAGCATGCAATATTTGTTGATGAGTATTTTCTTACACATAAGCAAAAACATCTCGAAACGAATAGTAGATACTTATTTAGAAGAATTTAAATAAAAATTAAAACAACTTCAAGCTTAAATTTTCATAGATTAATACTAGACAATATTTGTAGTGTTTTCACACTCGCGCAATCATTTTCATCGCTGCATCGTCTCTAGTCTCACTTAACTTTAGGAAAGTATTAATTACATCGGAATCACTAAGGAAACGAGTTTTATACATCTAAGCTAAAAGTCGATGGATAAAAATTTTAATCTAAACGCCCAAGTCTTCGAACCTTTTAATGTATTATTTATGTAAAGTAAATTACCGCATGATCAGGGCCAATCTCAAGTCTTAGCGCGATTTTCTTCTTACTCCTAAATTGGGTCACGTATATAAAGTCAGCATTATATCAATTAGAAAGTCAGTTTTTCCCGATAAAAGTGGTAGACGATGAGATTTCCTAAGTTCTGCCACGAGATTATTATTTATGTCGGTTAATCTATTTAAGACTATCGACTTTGCTACTACAAACGCTTAACGATTACTTTCAAATTCGGCTCTTCGCTATATATTTTACTGTCAAGCTGCCAGTGGCTACGTAATCAATTGATTGAAGAAGCAACGATCAACGCCAACCGCGACAAAGATGCAGTAGTACTACTTTCATCAGCCACGCTGGAATAACTTCACCCGTTCATTTGAATGTATAAAATAATTTTCGCGTTCCCATGCACGGATGTAGTTGCAGAATTATTAGTTCTGTACGTTAAACTTTATCCAGCAAATACGTATTTTATAATGTCACGATTTGGTTGTCAAAAATTTGAATGCAACTCC
This sequence comes from Platyscapa corneri, assembly GCA_018907185.1. NCBI lineage: Eukaryota > Metazoa > Arthropoda > Insecta > Hymenoptera > Agaonidae > Platyscapa > Platyscapa corneri. The sequence goes on from JACCHW010000012.1 coordinate 2,880,766, forward strand.
TTTGACGGTATTCGAAAATTACCAATCTAATACTGCGATTAAAATTTGTCGCGGCTGCACGAGCGCGCATTTACTCGCCCTAACTTCTTTGTCGTTGTTTTAAAAGCAATCAAATTATTCAAACAGAAAAATTAATAAAGAAAAATACAGCAAAGAAGAATAGGAAAACGCGTGAAAATGAAAAAGTCAGTATCGCGATCGAATCTTTAGACGGGCACTTCCTCTAATAAATGCTTTCCCAATGAGCAAAAAGTAAAAGGTTTACGTGGCGAGTGACAGGAACGACACTAAAAGCCGCGTCGCGCTGAATTTTTCATTTCCAGTGTCGGATTGCACAGTCAGCGATTGGAGCGAATGGTCCGAATGCAACAACAAGTGCGGCCTCGGGCATCAAACGAGGAATCGTTTTATCGTTCGGCCGAATCGCAATGGCGGCAAACCCTGTCCAGAGACTCAGCAGTCCATAACCTGTCAAAATTATGACGCCTGTCGTCGACGCGCTCGTCACTTCCAGGTCGAAGGTAAGACCTCGTTAACAAAGTACTCGTGCTAATTAAGGTAAGACACGAGACCACAATGTTGTTTATAAGATGCGACTCCGAGTGTTGGAGCAAGTTTTTAAGCGAAGCTCAATATTCATAAAAGATTAGTCCAATGCAACGAATGTTAAGTTCCGATCGAGCTGAGTGGTATTCTCGATTTTAACACGAAACCATTCGAACACGAAGGAACTACAAGGAGATTTTGATAAAAATTAAACATTTCCAAGGGCTTATATTTTTGCATTAAATATTTTCTCTGTAATTAAAAAGGAAAGTTATATTGTAAATCATTCGTTGACTTAGAAATGTGCATTTAAAAGAAATTGGTTTCGCTTGATTTAGTAAATAGTCTTATAATTAAGAACATTAATTACATGTAAAATAATGGTTTTCTATTGATTATTTTAATTTTAAAATTTACAATAAATCACGCTGGAGTTTTTGCAAATAAAATTTTTATTTTACAAGAATTAGTAAGTCATGTACTCGCTTATCTAACAATCACTTTATTCGCTCTACTCATTCATCAACTCTCAAGTACCTTTTACAGTCTTTTCCTCAACCAAATTTAACGTTTAAACTACTTTCATTTGCATATTTTCTCTTTTTCTTGAATATTCAAGGTAAACAAATTCGTACTTGCAACAATAATTTTAAATAAATCATCAAAATCGAGAAATAACACTCGCTGAATTAAAATAAGTTTGAAAAATATTGTAGAATTGCACAGAAGAGGGTTTAAGCTTAAAGTAGTAATATTGAGTATTATGGAATATAATTATGTTGTTTCCAATGTAAACAACTGCACCTAAATAAATCTATCATTTAATATGACATCTTAATTAATCTTCTTACAATAGACAGATTACTATTGAAGTTAACTAAAAAACAAGTCATTAATAAACGCGATGAAATAGGTTTTATGAAAAATGTAGATGCAGTATTAATTTATATTTGATGAAGTCTAACTCACAAAACATGGATTATTTGAAGCATATAGATTATTATATTGCAAAATAATAACAAAATTATACGTTCTTTCTCAACGACATCAGTTTGTTTTTTTAGAGCACTACAATACTATTCGAATATAGTTTTGTAAGTGACTTTTGCCGTTACTATTATTTTCACTTTGCTAGAGAAATAAAATTAAAGAAAGAATTCGGATAGTCGAGCTAATTAATCATTTAGATGTAATGAAACATTTTAACGATTCCAATTCTGTAATTAAATCAGGTTTGTATAAAATATGAGAAATGCTTTTATTGTTAAAACTTTCTTAATATGTAAGATATTTACGCGAGTGGCTTTTATAAACGTCTTAGAGCATATAATTAATTACAGGGATCTTGTAATGAAAGCCTAATATTTTTCAGAGGCCAGCTTTTCTCAGAGCAGAAGAACCGACGCAAGTTTGGACTCGAACTTTAATCTGCAAGTTTCTAGAGGGTAAGTTCATTTTCTCTCTCGTACTTTTTTTTTCTTTGCACACTTCCTCTTCTTTTTTTTATTATACCAATCGAAATCTGTTTTATGCGCCATAAAATCAATTAATTAAGTAGTCGATTCGAAACTGTAACATATCTTTTTATTTTAATTCACAATTACTTCACTGATTAAATGGAATTATCATTTTCTATAGTATATGGATTGGACTTTTTACGAATCATTAATCGTTTAATTTTTCAAAATCTTGGACAAATAATTATTAATGTGGAATAATTCAATCGATCATATTATACTGATATCTTTTTAAAGGACATTAACAATTTTAAGATTTTAAATATAAATTGATTAATTATAAATTTTATTTCAAGAACTTTTTCAGTCGCCATACAATCAACTTGACAAATATTTGCAAAGAATTAAATTTAACAATTGTCATTTTGTTGTTGTTGTATATTTAGAAATATATTCTTTACAAAACGGGTTTTGTACATAAAGTACATCGCGAAAAAATGAAGAAATAATACAATATAATAATATAGTATTGATGTAAATTATACTCTGTTCAGTAGTATATTTTTTCAATGGGTGTTTTCCGTCGTACACTGTATGAACCTTTCTTTGAAAAATAACAGCCACGACGATGGTTTTTTATAAGTTCGCGATATCGTCCCCTTTTATTTTATTCATTTCGCGTAAGATTTATGTTTTCTTATAATCATGCTAAATAATGATTTTATTTGGTTTGTTCAAAAAATGGGGGGAGAAGCGACCGTAAAATATAATATTTTACTCTATTGAGCGACTCTAATCGACACAAAAAATAGACCATAAGGTAACAGTTATGTCGATAAAATTCCTTGAAGTAAATTTGCAATTTAAACAACAGCGGCTGTTTCACCCCCAAACAACGAATCGTCGCTCTTCAAATTTTGCGGACGAATTAGCTATTGAGTAATAAAATTGAATTCACATCTCCCAACCGAAGCTTAGCGTAATTTAAATTTAAAAGGCCGATCAAAGCATAATACCGAATCGAATTTATTTCCAGTTCGCTAATGACGTCAGGACTGAAAAATATTGCATATTCACAAATATCTTTAATAACCGATCCGTTGTGCGTTGATTCGTTTGTGCCTGGCTGCCGAAAATCTAACGTGGAATTTAACATCGTAGAAGATTTCGAGTGAAATCTTGTTCTCGCAGACGGATAATGTGCACTGCATTACTGAGCCGTAAACATCGAATTCGATTAATTTCTCGTGTACGTCGGCCAAGTCGTAGCACAACAGGCGACAGCCGAAAGTTTCCTCGTTAAATCGTCGGAGGCAAATATCGCGAAGTAACGACTCGCGAGAGACTTTTCCAGTGCCTGGAAAAACGTGAAAATTCGGAAAACGGCGCTGCGTTCGAAGCTTCGTCAGCGCACGTACATCCTCGCGTTAGCGTCTGTTGTAAATTTGCCGGGTCGCTTGGAACGCGCCCCCGTCAGAGGCTGATGTTCCTCCAGCCAACGTCGCGGAAAGTTCACGCGTAATTCGGGCCCGGGCCGAATTATTAATTGGATTAAACGCACCTACGCGGTCACGCCGGATGCGGGAGTTAATCCACCGCCGAGACGAAGGTCTATTGTGGCGGCGCCGCTTCCTCACAATGCCGGCGGGTCTTGACGTGTTTAATAAAACGTTGCAGGGAACGCGTTCCGGGTCGAAGCCAAGTATTAACTAAGAGCCGCGCGCTTTCCCGATCACGTGTCCCTCAGACTCGACGGCTCGCATTAGTTTAGTGTTACTTGGTTCATAAGTCATTATACTCGACCTGGCCACGCCCGACCCGGACGACAACTGACGTAACGCTAAAGTTCGAAATTAGTGCTTTGGCTCTTTTCACTCCGATAAAGACCTTAATGAAACAAGCCATGACAGGAGTTTAATTTTTCCTTATTTTAATCTACGTCGATTTAAGGAAAAGCTCGTACCTTTGTTACGAAAGGATTTGTTTTCTTTATCTCCTTATATTGTCGGGAGAAGAATGGAGCAAGAACAATGTGCAGTAATGTTGAAGTTTTAACAGAAATAACGATTGAGTATTGATAGAATTATAAAAAATGATGCCTCCAAGCTGATGCTGCGAGAAAAAATATCAAATGAAACCCCCGTAGAAATGAGTTAATGCTCGTTTCTACAAGAATTATGTTTTTCCTTTTCTTGATTTTCTTTGTGCGTTCATTTTTTTTACCTAAATAAATTGAATCCAAGTCATGTATTTCGTATAATATAGAAAATGTTTATTAATAGAAAGACGTATAGGTGAATACGCAACACTGCAACGTACGTATTGATAATACATTATTATAGGTCGCACCAAACAAAGAGATTTAATAATTAATTGGCAGTATTTAAATGAAAAGCTTCTCCTAATTAGAAAAAGTAATTAATTCAATTTACAGAAACATTTCATGTATAATTTATAACTTATATAAGACATGAAAAATGAAAAAAAATTAGGAAAATTTTAATCAAATTTAGAAATTAATATCAAGATTCATTATAGCATATAAAAAAAAAAAAAACAAAAAACTGATTTTAATGCTAAAATTTAAACTTTAACATCATTTTAACTGCTTTACGCGCAATTTATTGGAGAAGCACTGGCGCGTAGATTTGGAATTTGGTAAGATGCATATAAATTTTTATGAAAAGAAAGAAGAGTACTTGATAAAATGAAATTTTTACCGCAATATGTTTTGGAACATAACTAAATTTACACACACGCGCGCGCGCGCGCGAGCACATGCGCACACTTCAAACTTGTATTTTAAATTTATGTGTATATGGAATAAGAACATTGGCATGAAAACGATTTGTCTCGACTAAGTGATCTATCTAAAATGAGATCACGTTTTGCGTGCCCATTGCTGTGGATGAATATAGTAAGTTTCAGCGTATGGTTACATGATCCGGAGAAACCACCAAACAGTTGCTATCCTCGGTGCAAGCATCCTATACGCGATATTTTCTTTTGAAAGCAATTCTCCAGATTCGTGAAATTTTGAAGTGATTCTTTGCGAAGATTTCCGGAAGAGTCTGAAGGATAAACTCAACTTACTATTATAGAGTGAAGAGTCGTGTCACATTGAAAACACAGGCTGTCGGTTTGTTTAAAGTTCCCAAGCTTCTAAAGCTTTAAAAAGCATTCACTCATAACGTGCAGAGATTTATTATCGTTATTTTTCAATAAAAACTGAAAATGCACCTACGATGTGTTTTTTGATAGTACAATTGTCGTTGTCGTATACTGGTATTATTATAACATAAAATTTATAAAATTACAAGAATATTATTATAAATTTCGAGGTGTAAATCTTAAAAAAATTATTATTGAAAATCATGTTGTAATTATTTTGTCAAACTTGATTCATCAACTCATCCTGAGCGTGAAAATAAATGGAAATTCATTGTGTTGAATTTATTAGCTAAATCAATCGAAAGTTGAAAATTTAAGAAAAAGTCTATTTAAAATATATTTATACGTAAGACGAGTATAGTCGTTTGAAAATTCGTCAAATTCAATTTCTTTCTACGTGATATTCTTCTCGTTGGTTGGTTTTCCATCAAAGATAGGCACATTAACCGAGTATAAAATTATTATACGATTTTCATTAAGAGTACGTAGTATTTCGAGATTATGTGCTAAATTTGAAAATATTGTAAATTTATATATAAATATATTTGTCATGCTTAAGATTTCGTGGTCATTTCTTAAAAGAAATAAATACAGAAACCGTTGAGGATGAAATTCAACTCGGCGTTTCCTTTTGTTCATCCTATTGTAAACAACGAGTGTCGATAATATTGATATTTTCTTTAGTAGTTCTTGTACATAAAATAAAGTGACTACCCCCTAGATATTGACTGAGTTGTCCCTCCCAGTCTTAATAACAACCCATCTAAAACAATGTGTGTGTGTGCCACTGTTATTCTTTCTATCACTTTCTCTCTCTCTCTCTCTCTCTCTCTGTGTTTATACACACACATATAGCTCTTTTTGCGTGTACTACTGCAGTTCCTGAAGGGCTAAACTGCTTTTTTATCACCTGCACGAACTTTATTCGAAGCGTGATCGTCACGTTTAGTTGTTCCGGAGAAGTCGTTTCCGTAGAGCTTCGCTAAAACTTCACGTGTCGCGCAGGAGGTCTACTGTTTTATTGAACGCGCGTAATATAAAATTTGCGACTATGCGAATAACCGCGTAATTTATGAATTTTTCGTATCATCGCAGAAGAAGCTTTGCGGCACTAAAAAAGTATTTACCAAATAACCTCATAAAAGTTAGACCTAAAATCCTGCAAGTAAATCCAACCCATATTGAGTATAAAAACATCCGAACGTGTGATTACGCGTCTACGAACTTATCTAACCGTATTCTACACACCAAAATATATCCATACGCACACGCATGCTTGTTTTTTTTTCATTGTACAAACATTATCTGCATGCAATACTGGATCTGCAAACTAATAGTTTAATAAAGCTCCGTTCGTTCATTAAAGTGAATTAATGTCATACCAGGATTTAGAAGGAAATTCGAATCAGCAAAAATACGAGATTTGTAAATTAAATTTTAATGACACGAAGTTCTTTTACTAATAAATGAAATATATTAAATTCTAGCTTTATCGCCTCCATTAGCAACTTTTTTTCGTTTAAAATTGTTAGAATATTCTTTTTAATTGAAAACTGTCAAACTTGTTAATTAAACCATTATGAAATCGTTATGAAAAGTTAATGCTTAGCGTTTAAAAAATAAAGTGAAGTAAAAAGTATTTTATAGTAAAAAGTTTCCTAGATTTATGTAAATTTGTAACTAACTTGTATAAAGTTAGAGTATTGTACACCTGATATTCCTCTTAATTCGAATAAAATTTTAATTGCTAGTAATTTTTTAAAATTTTTAGCTTAACTCACATGACATTCAATATTTTTTACGTTATGTTAGTTAAAATAAACAAATCTATTGTAGGTGTATTTCAGTTGACTTGAAAAGCATTAAAATTCGAAACTTTGTTTTCACGTCGAAAAACCAAATGTAATCATAAAATCTTGCAATGTTATAAATTACCTTCATTATAAAGATGGAATGTTATTCTTTTATTAATTTTCTTTGGTTCAAATTATTATCACAGAATTTTATCAGTTGCTTAAAAAAGTATATTAAATGCATAGATACTTATAAATATTAACTCCTTGCCGTCAAAGGTAAAAAGAAAATATTTTGAGCTTCTGTTCTTTCTTGGTGGCATAATTTTTAATAAGATATAATTCGTATCAGGACATGCAAAGTTTTATTATAAGTTTAATTAACATAAAAATTTTATAATATTTTTAATGCACAATAATTAAGATCTCAACTTCAAGATCGTTTTCTTAACAAGACACGATGAAGTCGTTGAATTGTCTAAAGTAAAATTTTAGAGCAAAGCAGATTTTATAAATAAAGGAAATTTCAAATATTTCCTTTGTTCGCCTAATTATCTAATTTCGATTATTTCAGTTACGAGCATTTCGATAGTGATCATTTAATATTGTTAGCAGATACGTCAATTTTTAGTCTTAATAATTGCACGTGTTAATTCATTTTTTTGTATACATTAAAATTACGTTTTTTCATTACAGTAATGTCAATTTATAAACTATGAATGCATGTACTTTTTATTTATGACACTAACCTGCACATCGACGTAACAAATAAGCGCGTAAAATTTTCGGTGAGAAGTAATTCAATTAAAAATACGAATAGGAAGCGCATGAATTTTTAATTATCCATCTTGATTTTGTATGCATTAAAATTATCCAAAAGTGCAACTGTATTTATACGAATTAAAGTCTATTCTGCATGATTTTTACATGCACAGTCTGGCATAGTTACGCGCATTATAATAAGCGCCTCGATATTTCAATGAGTACAAATGGAATAATCCTACAGGGACTCATTTCTCCTCCAGACGTTGGTTCCTGCGCGTTTCTCTAACGCGAGAGGATTAATGCGCGATTAATACGTGTGAGTATAGCAACGTCACAAACATTGCCTAGCATCTAAGCTACGTTCAGCCCGTGTAACTTTAGCTACGAACGTTTGAGCTGAACCAGAACGAAATACTACTAACTACCACAAGTACCATTCGAATAAATGCCCATAGTGTCGTACAGCTGATAAAATTATTTGTAAATTTTTCGAGATAATCCACAAGTTGATTCTAGGCTTAATCGGGCGATGGACTCAATCACGAATTTGCACGCTTCACTCAATTCATCTGCGCAACCATTTTTAGCAGAAAAACCTTGTGCATATAATGTGCAATATAATTATCAGTCCAGCCACACTGAAAGCGAATCAATCGGTTGTCTGTGGGAACATTAATCAAAACATCCACATGCACAGTCTTGCCGTGGGGTTGAACGCGGATAAACACTATTCATCTTCCGTCCGACTATTCAGGTGTAGGAGAGTACGTCGATCGACTCGCGCCCTGGTGGTACTCCCTTGCTACTACTCACCAACACGTGCTTACTATTACGAAGCATTGGCGCCGAGTGATCATATTTGTTGTGTGCGCCATTTGGACGGACGGCGTTTTGTCTTTTCAACTGAATTTTTGCTAATAGTGAAGCTCTTGCTACTCACGCCATGTGTCGAAGCTCAACTTTTGTTCGGAGATAATTAGCGAGATTGTACGCTCCTAATTAGATGCGCTGTTTCCATAAATCTTCGAGCAATTTGTGCACACAACTGCGCTTTTAAATTATATTGCTGAAGCTCCTACTAATCACTTACAAGATAAAATCACGCTATTCCAATTTATTAGAGTTGCTATTTGAGCTCTAAATCATGCTTAGTAATCGATTGACTCAATCATCAGATTCAAACAAGTTTTTTAAACATCATTCTTCGAACTCAGCTAACAAGTAAACGTGTTTTCGCAAGTGCGACAATTCGAATACCAGATTTGTAGTGCGCGAGTCTTCAGGTTTCCACAAAATGTGTTCTAATAGCGAATGGAACTGACTCTTTATCGAGAGAACGGCGAAAGAAATGATGTAGATTCGTTCATTTCATTCCACCGCTTCGGACATGGACGAGGTTATGCAGGGATTGATTGGCTTGTGGATATGCATCCCTGATCGCTGGGCTGGACAAACGAGTACAGGTAGATCGATGCAGACCTGATTAGTTAAATTAAACAGGAGAAGGCAAAGCCTTGCTCTCCCCACATCCGGAACGCAGAGCTTCCTAAGTTGATAGTTTTTGGCGATCCAGCGACGCGTAAACAATCGGCTGTGTGCGCATCATCGCTGGCTGCCCCCCCCCCCTCGCCCCCCGCGACACGACACGAGCGCCGATGCAAGTTTGCGACTTTTTCTTGGGGCGTAAACGTACCTTCGAGCCATAGTGTCTGCATATTTTAATCTGACAAAAAATTACTGATCTTCCATGTTTTCGGTTTTTTCCTTTTATTGCGGAGAGCTGGTGCGATAACTCGAGTTTCAACCTATTGACGGCCACTTAAACGTTCTATCAATCATTAACGATGATTTATAAAAATGCATTCTTTATTTAAGACATAAATCAGACAGAAAATTGTTGTTATGTTTTAAAGGAAATGAATATTTTAAAATTTGACGTTATATTTATACGATATAATTTATACAGAATAAATTGCAATTAATGAAAAATCAATTTTTCCCAATCGAATCAATCATTTTATTATCGAACCATGTTCACAAAAAGCTTCTCTACGTTATGTATCAGTGCATATGTCATACTAAAAATACTTACACACAGAGAATAATTCACTTATATTTAAATAAAAAATTAAAACTAAACAACTCGAGGATATGTATTGAATGTAAAACTTATTTCAAAAAGTTATTTAACGGTAAAACTTGCAATAATTATTATTATAATTTGAAGCAGTTATAGATTCAGCAAACGTCTCTGCGACGCTACCAACTCCAATAAAAATTATATTTCCTCCTTTGAATCGTCAACAGATTAATTATTATAATGATAAAAGGAATTCAATTTATTTTTCAGATACTGTGCAGCCTTTACAATATTAAAAATCTCAAAGGGCTGCCGAAGAAGATTGGAATCCTTCTATGAAGGTATTGTTATAATTCGTTTTATTTGAGACTAAATAATGTAAGATTGATGTCACGAATTTCTATAATTTTCCCGACAAGAAGAAAATAAACGCAGATATAAACCTTCCGAACTCTGTATTGAATAATTAAAAAAACTTCGAGGACGATTAAAATTAATAAAAAAAGTAGTTATTAATTACATGAAAATTAATATCGATAACGAATCTTCGATTGGCATATTAAATATAAATGATAGTATAAATTTTTGCAAATTCCCAATTATGTGATCTTGTAGCGATGATTTTAATGGATTTATACGAATTTAGGTAAATTCAAATAATATTTACAATATATATTTATCGGTTTACAATATTCGAAATTACATTTTCTAAATAGTGGCGCTCAAACATAATAGCTAAAGTTTACTAGTATCTAAAAGAGTAATTACTCGCGTTCGCGTTCGCAAATTCTGAAAGCTCGTTTATGCCGATCGCAATCCTTATAATGTAAAATTAAGAAAGAGGGATAAAGCAAAAGGATCTTCTTCTTAAACTTTATTTTTCTAAAATCAAAGAATCGGTAGCATAGAAGGAACTCATTCGTTACATCATAACTGGAAAGTTACAGCTGTAAATTTTGAAAACGAATTAAAAGTCACGGTTGTGTAGGCGAATGCAAGCAACAGATTTCTTGTTACTAAAATAGACGGTTGGCGCGGACTCGGAACTAGGATTCAGTTATTCCGTTTATTCCATTTATTAAAGAAAACCGACGCGAAATTAGCTGCCCAGGGCGAGTAATAAAAGTGCAGGGCGTAATTTTATTAAGACTCGAGTAAATCGCACCGTCAATTAGACTCCTCCCATTTTCATTACATTAGCGCGCTTACGAAAGTTGGACTGTTACAGACGTCCTCGCCCCCGCATTATGCTCGATCTTGGGAAACGAACGAGCTCCGTTATACCCTGCATAGTGGGAGAGGGGGGGAGGGCGCATTCGGGCGGGTCCGACGCGACGGCCAAATCCACGGGAGTGTTCTTAGTCCCCGGTGTTAATTACGCGAATCGCCTCGTCTCGCGCGCAGTTCCGGTTCGCCTCGATCTCCCGACGGGCGGCAACAGCTTTACGAGAGCAGGCGGCTCGCGAATTGCATGTTGGTGAGCTTCGGTGCTCGTCATCCTCCAGGAGTGAAAATTACTGGGAGCGACAGCGCGACCTTTCAAAGTCCAATTAGAAAGCAAGGCTGTCCAACTTTTGCTTGCACTCTTCGTGTGCGTGCGCGCACCGAAAACGGGATACAAGGGAGTAAATTTGATTCGTTTGGAAATAAGTCGACTGGTCGTGGAAAAAGGCAACGGACCCGAGAAAAATACGTAAAATGTCTGGAGCTCGATGATGGAAACACAGGATTATTTAAGGATACTTCAAAAGCATTTTAAATGCGCGCACTTTCGATTTCACTTAAGAGCGTAAACTATCGGCTCGCATCTTTAAAAGCTAAACATAACTCACATCCGCGTAAGAATTTGAACTTAATACTCGCGTAACAATTTATCATTAAACGCGTTAACGAATACCGTTTATTTAAAACACCGTTGAGATTAGTTTTACGACGGCAGTTTTTCTCCATTCCATTTTCCACCCCAACTTTATTTTGTTTATTTAACGCGCTAATGAAATTAAACGCGCCCACACGTATGTTACTTTTATTTCATATTAATTCGGAATAACTCGTGAAACAAACTGCTCAAGTTAGTTTTAAAAATGAAACGGTTATAGTTCGAGTATTCAAAACAATTTACAACTTCCAATAAAAGCTTACTTGCTTTGATTAAAATTCATTTGAATTAAAATAGTTATTTAATTATTGTATTTCACAATCTGGATCTGCAGGAAAACAGCGATAGTAGCAGGCGAGAAAAAAACCAAACTAAAATCTTTTCATTTGATTTGAAATACACGCGTATTGATTATTGAATGTGTAGGTTGTGGATTTTTAACACAATCGAGAAATCTTCTCGAAGCTGAAAGATTTAATATTGAATTGTAAAAAACTTAAAATTTCCTTCATAAGGCTTATTTGATCGTGTGCTGTTTGATACATCGAAGATCATATCAGATTTATTTATGCTTTTAAGAGAACTTTTAATAATTAGGGAAAAATTAAGAGAACTCATTACTTATATTTCTATTTTTACCTTTTTACTTAATAAAACGTTAACACTTATAAGCTTGACTATCAGAATTTAAAGAAAAATCATAAAACTTTTGTAAATGTTTATTTTTCATTAAACTTTCAAACTAAAATGTAGATGAAAGCACTTTATGTTATAGTATTAAATGTTTCGAGTGAATTTTGCAGTAACTAATATTTTTTCAAAAATTCATGATTCTCGGCTAAAAATAAAAATTAAAAAAAATAAAAGTACATTGCTTAAAAAATCAATATTATTGATACATAATAATATGCATCTGTATTTTAAGGAAACCTATTAATTAAGAATCGATCCAATAAAATTGAAAATTATATCATTATATTGTCGTATCGTTATTTTGAAAATTGTAAAGAAATTTATATTTAAAAACATTAACCTTCGCTCATTTCTCTTGTAGAAAATTTCTAAAAAGAATATAAAAATTACTTAAATTATCCAATCAATTTATATTAATTATTTGTTGAATTTTTCAAGACTAAATTATTTTATACATAATTTTGTAATTTAAAAAAAAATCCTAAACAAAGATAAAATATAAAATTATAATAAAAGTAACTTTAGTTTTGAGATGAATGGAATTCTTTAAACTGCTTAAGTCGCCAACAATACATAGTAGTTAGTATTGTTAAGGGATTACGCGATTATTACTAAAAGAACATGAATGGCTATTGAATATTTCGACGTCAAAAGTTTTTAGTTTTTTTAAAGTATTTTTTACTGTTCACAAAACGGTAAAAATATTCTAGCTAAATTATTAATTTCGAAATGCTATCAAGAGTTGTTATGTTTTATAAATAAACTTAAGCAACCTCGATGGTTTGAAATTTTTATTTAAAAAATGCTTATTTTATCTACTTTTTGATAGTGACTAATGACGAAGTAACGAATTTCGAGCAATAAAAATTGCATTGCTAATTAATGTCTAGATGAATCGTAAAATAAAATTTTTCTAATTAATACGTTAAAATGTATCTTATTAAATTATTAAAAAAAACTCGTGTTATTTACGATGAAAATGCGAATAATAATTATTAATTTTATTTATAATAATATAATAATATAAATTTAATAAATAATATTAACAATGAATTAATAAGTCATAGTTCCAAGTCATTAATTTGAATGTAATACAGCTTAATTATTAAATCCGCCGATTGAAAGCGCTAAAACAACTTGTTGGTAACTTTAGTTTTTAAAACCAATCGCTCGGTGCACTTCATACTTACTTCGCAATTCTGGTCCGTTAATCACTTTTTCGATCACAGTTTTCGACTACATAAAAATTAACATCGACGCGAAGTTTCAAAGATATAGCGGTCGCGCAAATGGCAGTAAACGCGTTCCCAAAACAGAGCAACCACCGTCACAGCTAATCAGCGTCAGCGTTAAAGATAAAGACGAATCGAAGCAAAGACACGCGGAGACGTTGCGGATTAAAAGGTATTGGCGGATGATGTTCGCAGGCTCGAGAGTGTGCGTCCGCTGCAAGGAGGACGCGGACCCGGGGCTGGTCCCGTTCTGCCAGAGCCCAGCGCTGAGCTTCGCGGGCATCGGCAGGTGGGAGCTGCTCAACTCGGTTGACCTCAAGCACTGCCACGGCAAGTGGATGGCCGAGCCGTACGCGCCTATGCGCGATAACTGCAGCGCCTCGCTCTGCCTCGGCAGGCCACTGCTCGACTTCCTCTGAACTGTCTTCAGTCCGAGATCCTGACACTGGGCAAAGGGCAAATGGGCACTCGGCGACTCAGCGCGAAGAACAGAATATATTTCAAATACTCCGGTCATTAGGATTAAGTGCATGAGCCAGATTCATATTTGTCAATAAATGGTCGTATAAATTTTAATTTATGCCTAAGCTTCTTTACTCCCCCTCTTCAGCACCTCTAGCCTCGTCATTATTTACAATTTAATTCCATCGTCGGGCATAATCTCGCGCCAAGCTAAATCGTGGTCCAGATTATTTTTCATAAAATCTACCGATTTTTAACGCGAATCTTACAAATTTACAGTAATTTACTTTTTTATTATATTCTTACGTTGTATACCTAAGTGCTTATCGAAACAAAATTTACGGCTGAGCTTTGTTCTTAACGAGTATTCTGCAACAATATGGCGCTACTTTTTCAAGAATAATTTAATAACATAGGAATTTGTAAGTTGGGCGCTTGGAAATCAAACTCGAGTGTGGCGCAAACAAGTTTTTAAAATTCTCTCTTCTGCCAAACCTAAACTTGGTCAACGTGCATAACTTTAAGTTTCTATTTACGAAAAGAGAAATTTTAGGAACTAACTTCGATGAAAATCAAGGATTTAAAAACAACAGAGCAACGAAAGTGAAAAACTAGGAGATTTGGTAACGAAAATTGAATTTATACCGTATAACAAACTTGTAGATTTACGTTTTAGTTTTAATTTTTTAGCAAATAAAAAAATACTGGTTAATTCAACGAAAAGTAGAAGAATTTTGAATTCATTTATTTCGAAAAATTACCAGGCAATGAATTTACAGTAAATATTTAAAATTACAAAGCTTTTAATCAGCAATATATAAGAAAAATACCACTAGTGTGTACTTTTTAAATTATTTTTATTTACAATAGTAATGTTTTTACTTAACGGAAATTAAAAAGACTGAAAGGTATTTCGTAGATTTCCTTTACTCGCAAACTCAACTTGAACTAAAAAACTACTGACAAATCAAACACACGAATACACACATTTACACTGCGCGTCAATTTGCCTTGAATCCTCAAGTGTATTTTATTCATTTGTACTACTTAAAATTGTCATATCGCGCGAGCTGGCAAAGATAAAAAATACGAGCTATTTTTTTAGGGTCCCAATTGCACGAAATGCTGCTCTCATTCCTGCAGTCTCGTGTAGAAACAATTGGGTCTTCAATTCAAACGGAATGTACTACAGAGACACGCGAACTCTTTCGTACAGAAAGTATAGCTCATTGTGCCTTTAGAAACTGAATTTGATATCTTTTGTCACGCAGCAGCGAATGGATGAGCCGAGCAAGAAACGATTCATCGAGAATTATATGTTTGAAAAAGGAATAATTTGTCTCGACAATACTTAATTTGCTGGAATGACGAATTCCCACTGTTACGCCAATCGATAAATAATTATTAAGCATTTCGCATTTCGCGCGCATCACATTCGATTGACTCCATTTTATTAGGGAGGCATAATTTATGTCGATGGAATAAAGATTAAGCGGAACCGTTCCGTGGCCCTTTTTTGCGATACCTTTTCAGTGCTGCAATAGCTCGACTCGACGATATCTGTGGAGAGGCTTATTGCCGTTAATTCACGGGGCCTTAAATCTTTACGTAAATTCGATTCGCTGACCAAGAATTTAAGTCGGATGGGAGATTTATCGTACAACTGCTTATTCCCCTTGCTATCTCCCGCAAACGAGGCGTAAATTCGTAGAAATGCGATGTGCGCGAGAAAGGAACCCTTAAAGGTCCCAGTGATTTAGCATCCAAAGAATTGTAATGACTTTTGTTCGCTCTAATAAAAGCGCGCGCATGTTTTGTAATTCGAAAGATCCTTTCAAGATTGAATGGTCGAAAGTTAATAACGCGTTGATGTAATTTTTTTCAAATATTCTCCAACATTTAATTCGTATGTTAGCGAGAACCTTTTAAGAGTTTGCCAAATTCAACTGCTTTTCCACTTCATTTCACCCCTGAAAATTAATGCAGAAACGTGTTATCTACACGCTAATTCATCTACGGGATACTTTTATCAATTTTACGTTTCGTCGAGCGAATAATGAAGATCGATGCGGAAGAATGTCCTGTCGACGGGTGCCGATATTGCACTGATAAATCGATAAAGATTTCTGTAACAATCTACCCTAGGAATAATTTTGGATTTTAAAGGTTTTCGAAAAGTTTGCGCTGACGAGGCGTTTTTATCTCGCGCGAAGTTAACTAATGGCTCGAAAATTAGAGACCTCGCGAATCGTCTATCGGAAGTGGAGAGGAAACGAACCTAATTAAATAATTATATGCTGCAGCCGGTGCAAACAGCCAAAGCTATGAAAACACATTAGTCATATTGCCGAGTTTAAATGTCTGCACTTTGAACTGAATTAATCGTATAGAAAATTGTAAGAATACAATTAATAGCGCGGTAATTCGTTGAGCAAAGGAATTATAGATCGGCAGAGGGGGCAATTAGAGGATTTTATTAATTTATTTTAAATATGGAAAGCATAGCGATAATGTAAATTCAAATATAGAAATCCGCGATTAAGGCAAGAGGCGATTGAAAAGTTCAGTTGCATACAATTTAAATTTGTTATAAATATTTTAAAAAATGAACAGATAGCAGTCGGTTAAGCTTACGAGGCAACTAATTGAACATACGACGTTTTAATATTTTACACGATAATTTATAAGTTCCGAATGAAAACATCTGCGGCTTAATGTTTTCATTGAAAAATTGGAAACTCGCAACGACATACTACATTATCGCCTGCCACAAATTGATAAAAGGAAACTTGAAACATCTGATTGTCTCTTGTCTGAAATAAAGAAATCCACTTGACGGGGGGTAGAGTCTTACTTTATACAAGGAAAAACCAAAGATATGTAGCTCAAGCTGCGAAGCAAATCTCTAACGTCTCCGCGACATTACTTAAAATTTTTCAAAATTGATTTGCGCGATAAAGATTTTCAGACGGTTCGACTTCTGAATTAAAAAACAAAAACTAAATAATTAACATTTAATTATATGATGTTATTTAAGAGCATAAATATTTAATATTTTGTGTAGCTGTACTCTTTGCTATAATCTTCTTAATTTGACTGTATTTTTCTGTAAGTCGTTCGAGTTAATTAAAATAGTGGACTAAATTAAAATGAAAAATTTTAAATATAATCCACATTGTGTTTTTACAAAATTTTAAATCACGGTGTAGGTACAATATTTTCGTTCCTCTGTTCGTTCTTTACGTTTATTTTAATTTCTTTCACTGCTGAACAAAAGGTTTGAAACAAAAGATTTAAATTATAATGTTAATCGATTTTACTGCAAAATTAATATTGTTATATTCCGGTACGGGATTCATCTTTGGTTCGCGTAAAATTCGTAGGAACACCACTAACGGTCTTACCTTGACGACAATAACTCGAGATCAGTAAATAATAATACAATTTAATAATGAAAATGGTTACTTTATTATCATATATTTCAGAGAAATATAGGTAGGAAAAGGCAGATATAAAGCAAAAAAAAAATAAAAGTAAAAAATGTAATTGCTTATTGTTCCGTAAAATGTATTGCAGGTGACACACCTTCTATTTATTTATCGTCTTATTATTTTCTAATATTAATAAATGCGTTCAATTACTTAACGCTATTTCATATCGATGTGATAAAACGTAAAATCTTTGAATTATTATGATAATGGAATTAGTTATGGTATACTTTGCATTGCGATATAATATTAATTTATCATTAAAACTATTATTACTTTTACTATCTATCATAACAATTTGTATTGCTTTATTCCAACGAATTCAAAGTACGACATAGATATATAGTAGATAATAAATTTGATAATTGAATAATTAAAAAAAGAGTGCGGATGATCCTTAACTTTCACTCTATTAGACAAATAAATGCTGTATCATTATCAGACAGAATTGTCCTTTTGTATTTTAAACAACATTTTTTCAACTTTAATGGAATGAATAATAAATACACACGTAATTCGGACTAAAATTTATTATTTAAGACTACAGACTTATAAATAATATTTCGAACAAAAGCTCGTTAAATTTATAATTTATAAAATAAATATGTATCTTATTTTA
The DNA here is from genome assembly GCA_018907185.1 of Platyscapa corneri. NCBI lineage: Eukaryota > Metazoa > Arthropoda > Insecta > Hymenoptera > Agaonidae > Platyscapa > Platyscapa corneri. Next base: position 2,898,951 of record JACCHW010000012.1, read on the forward strand.
TTTAGGGACCTTTCATCGGACTAATTAACTTATCGATAAACTAATAATTTTCACATTACTGTGTTTATTTATTGTATAACTTCTAGCTTTAGCATTTGATATTTCACAAGAAAAATATGCGATAAATAGCACTTATTCATTATTGCTAATATGTTTATTGCCAATTTATTATAGGGCATTAAACTTTTCGGTACGATCTTGCTGCATATTTATTCAACAAGTGTAATACAATTATTACATAATAAATAATAGTAATTATCAGGAGCAATTACAAGATAATGCCGCTGCACAAGTATATTATTGCATAATTGTGAATTCGCCTTGTGCCCGTGACATCGTAAAACTGCACAAAAACTACACGTTATTGCAAACAAGTTTACCGAGCAAAACAGGAACATCGGAATAGATTATGGGACGAAGTTGATTCGGCGGGTGTCACTCGTCGGTTTTCCGTCTCGGATGTTGGCCGCCGTAACGGTTTCACGCAGCGATATGAAAGAGTTAGTAGCGCGAACTTTGTGGCGGGCCGAAGCAGCCCTATCAGCTAAAAAGTTTTTATCTCCGAGACAGCCGCAAGATCCTGCGAGAACAGGGTATAAATTCAGCCACAATCAGAGGCATGTCTTTATTCGGCGTCTTTTGTTCCGCTCGGCTCGATCGGCGCTTGAAGAAGGGGACGACGTACAGTCAAGAGTCGAGTATCTCTTCAATAACCTAAATTCCACATTTCACCGAATTACCGTGCAGGTATTAGCCTCCCGCCAAAATGAGTGGAAAGAGCCTCCTGCTGTTGTTCGATCGTCCCAACGAGCCGGTTTACGTGCCCAAGGGCGAGAACAAAGTTATCTTAGATGTCCCGTCTACATATTTGGTATATGATTTATTTACTTTATCTCTGTAATAAGCGTTTTTTAAGGCCCTCCGAATGACCCTTAAACCCTTAAGAAAACCCTTGATAATCGACCATTCGAAGATCCTTTCTTTTCAGTCTCCTTGTCTCTGTCGCTGGAATACTGGTGAAATTAAAATTAATTTTCAAAAATAATTCTTAAAACTCAAAAATGCATAAATTTGGCGCGAATTTTTACGCAAAGGACGTTAATGTCTTACAAACAACGGGGCGAATTTGATTTTCAAAATATTGGAAAATTTATTGCCTCGATGCGACAACGCAGTGCAGCGAAATGCACTCTATGTTTGCATTCTATTATATTTTGCAGCCTGATAAATACCAACCAATGGCCAAGGGAATTTTGAGTCGCTTTGGCACCGAGTCCTTGTCGTCGGTTCCTATAAAGCAAATTACTATCCCTGACTTGAGTATTCCATTAGGACTCGGTCGTCGCGATGCTTTCTCCCTATTTTTACCAGCGCATCAAAAAATGGCGGCCCATCTCATTCAGATCTTTATAGGTAAGCAGTTGTCACGCTCGTTGTATTATTACATTCAAGCGCCAGAAATTAGCATTAAAGTACAATAATATCAATACTGAAACTGTCGCAAGGTCCAGCAACTTTGAGATTTAACGTGAATTTAATCATTAACGCAAGAACTGGAGCTAAAGATCGACATTGAATATGTGGTTAAAGCAATCGTTCGATAAAGCAAAGACAACGCATGACTCTGAAAAAGTTCCAGCGCGTCATTGCACAAATTTATAATCGAATTATTTATTTATTTTCTCGCATTGCGCATTCTGTAATCTATTAAAACTTTTTGCAAGGTATGCGAACTGTCGATGACTTGCTATCGATCGCTAGCTACTGCCGCGATCGCATAAACGCTCAGATGTTCATCTACGCGTTGTCCGTCGCCATCCTCCATCGACCGGATACCAAAGACATTCCGATTCCTCAAATGAGTGCAGTTTTTCCGGAAAAGTACATGGACAGCTCGATCTTCCATCGAGCAAAGGAGGAAGCCAACGTAGCACTCAGTGGCACACGAGTACGTCGTTTTCTTTCATCTTCATACACCCTAAGGAAAACAAAAACATTTTAGTTCACCTTCGTATAAGCCATTTGTTTGTTAACGAACAGTCAGTTATAATAAGTATTGCGCTCACAATGATTTATTATCAATAATGTTATTTATGGATTATAAGAATCAGGTAATAGTAGAAGTTTTACTTCTGCGAGTTCGTGTTGTTTGAAAATTTTTTCAAAAAAGAAAACTGATCGGACAGATAATTTAAATCTATTTAAAATCAACTACTTCAAATATTTAATACTATTTAGTAACTTAATAGATAAGTAATACTTTAACTATATTTTGATTTCCCTTTTACACAGAATGACAGAATTCTCTTTCTAAAATAATTTTATTCGTTTTCAACGAATGAGAAATGACGTAATATTAATTGCATTCGCATACAAGTTTAAAGCGCGAATCGTCTTCTCGATGGACGTGGATATCGAGATGAACAAGGACGGAGAGTCGATGCTCTCAATAGTCGGTAAAACAGTCATTGTTCGTGAGAAACTGGATTAATGACAAAAAGTATTTTGCTTTTTTTCCGAAACTCGCATAGGCGCCCATCGAAATTCCGCTGGATTACACAGCGACCGACGCCGATCCCGAGCACCGCGTCGCTTATTGGCGCGAAGACGTGGGCATTAATCTCCATCACTGGCACTGGCACCTTGTCTATCCATTTTCTGGGCCCATGCTGGTGGTCAATAAAGACAGACGTGGAGAGCTCTTTTATTATATGCATCACCAAATCATGTCTAGGTAATCAATGTCACCCCTCGTTATCTCGATCAAAATTCACTTTGACTCGACGACCATTATGATTCTGTCCGTTTTTTAAAAAGTGATTTTATACAAAGACACCTTGCGCTTTTTACAGTTTTCGCAGTAATATTGATTGTGTTGAATAATTTTATCACGTTATACTTTGGCTGCATTAAACTGGGTGAAGCATAAAATAATTATTGCAGTCGTTAAATTGTAAGCTTTAGATCATAGTTGAATTAAAGAAAGCATCGAGTTTAAGTTAAAAAAGTAGTTTTATCGATAAATTGAATTCTTTTGTTAAACAAATGCTCTCGATCGAAGGAGGGCGGCTCTTTAAACGACTGCAGATTAATACGTCGGATAAAATGCTAAACAATTCCCTATTTTACGGGAGTCGGGAGGGAAATGTATTACTGGTAAAAGGGCAAAAGAGAAGCAACGAACTCGAGGCCATCCAAGTGATGCTCGTCATAATCTCGCTCGAGAAAAGAAAGGATAGGCGATCCCCTCACTAATCAACGGAATTGCTTGGGCTCGCCCTCAGATACAACACCGAGCGTCTCTGCAATAACTTAGCACGAGTGCGTCGTCTGACAAACCTACGCGACCCGATACCCGAGGCCTACTTCCCCAAATTGGATCAGATAGTCGCGGGACGTGCCTGGCCGGCCAGACCCGCCGGATTCAGCCTCTCCGACCTCGACAGGAAAGCCGACCAGCTGAAGGTCGACATCGCGGACCTCGAGCGATTCCGAGATCGCATATACGACGCCATTCACACGCGCTCGGTGCGAAATGCGAATGGCGCCACGGCGCCGTTGGACGACCTGACGGGGATCGACACTCTCGGCAACATGCTCGAGGCCAGTATGCTCAGTCCCAACTCCAAGTTTTACGGCGACCTTCACAATTTTGGTCACCTTCTGATCGCCTACTGCCACGACCCGGATCACCGTTACTTGGTATTTGCATTTTCTCGTCTGCTAACGCGACCTCGCCTCTTCATGCGATTAATTCGGCTCGTTTTTTCCTTTTCTTTTTTCCCTTGTTCATCAGAAATAAGCTTGAATTTCTGCGCCGAGATTTCTATCGGTAAATGGTTGTCCCTTCTCTTTTGTAGGAGTCCTTCGGTATCATGGGCGACTCGACTACCGCCATGAGGGATCCCGTGTTCTACAGATGGCATGCCTTTATCGACAGTATCCTTACCGAATTCAAAGACAGTTTACCGCCTTATACCGCGCCACAAGTAAATATGACAACAATAACTTAAACTCTATTTAATCCGTCCAACATTGAAGGCCAGATGCAAATTTCGTCTGAAATGTGCCCGAAAAATATAAAAACCTGTATTTTAATATTTTAATGTCTCGGCGCGATGAATTATTAAATTAAATGTCTAATCATTTTTTTATTATTATGGATTATTTTGGAAGAAATATTTTTCAAATTAATTCCGATCTTGAAAACATTCCACCAACTATGCATTTCATTTTATTCTCATTTTATTTCTTGATAATTCACTGCTTTTTAATTTTGTCATGCTAATAAAATGATATTGTCAGAGTGGATTTAAGCGGATGTTACTAAAATTTTGGTTTCAAATTAAATATACTTATCTAATCGTTGCCAATTGTCGTCTTTGCGCAATTCAGGTTGCAATTGCTGGAGAAAGAATTGAAATCACGATTAAAATTATTCAAATCACGTTTACTATTTTAGAACGAGTTTCGTAGATACACGCTATTAACTGTATACTTAAAATAATAATTTTTACAAAATTCCTCGAGTAACGCGTAATGAAAAATATTTTCCAGCATCGATCATCCTAAAAAGAGAACATCTTTCAAGACGAAAAATAATCAACATTTGAGATCAAATAGTTTTTGCATTCAAAATTCCCTCAGTTGGGTAAAAAAATTTATCTTTACTAATTATTATAAATTATAGTTGGTCTTCCCAGGCGTTACAGTATCCAATATACGTATAATAACACAAGGAGCAAACCCCAATACTCTGAATACTCATTGGACCAAGAGTGACCTCGACCTCTCGCGTGGACTGGACTTCACACCTCGGGGAGCAGTCTTTGCTCGAATTCAACATCTTAATCATGATTTCTTTTCGTACAGTATCACTGCAAACAACGCAAACGCCCGGGAAGTGGCAGGAACTGTTCGGATCTTTATTGCGCCGAAATTTGACGAGACAGATCGTCAGTTGACATTTAACGACCAAAGAATGCTGATGATTGAAATGGATAAATTTGTCGTCACACGTAAGAATATGATAGAATTTAATTTACATTTACCAGTATTAGTATTCTCGCGCGAAATATAATAATTACTCTTCTACTTGGCGTAAAACGTTAACGAAAGACTTACAAATGCAACGGACAATTGCAAATTTATCGATTGTTGATCAAATATTAACCGGCACACGATAAGATCGGAAAGAGGATTTTTCACATTTTCTAATGTTCTTATTGCATTCGAATTCATCGCTTGGACGTCTGTGAAAACAGTGAAAAGAGGACAGAATGTATTTACGAGAAATTCAGTCGCATCAGCCGTGACTATTCCATTTGAAGCGACATTCCGCAACGTGAATGAGAATAGACCAGACGAAGGCGATTTATCAAGCTTCGATCAATTCAATTTCTGCGGCTGCGGATGGCCGCAACACATGCTCGTTCCCAAGGGCACCAAGCAGGGCTACCCCATGGACATGTTCGTCATGATCTCCAACTACGAATTGGACAGGGTATTATCTTCAGTTCGTTCGAATTCTTGCGAAAGCTCGCGCGTTCGAAATTGACGAAAAGCGACTGCAGCAACATTTATTATCGCGAGAGAAATGAAATACTTTCTGTCTCAGGTGAATCAAGCAGAGCCAACTGGTTGTCGCGACGGAGTCAGCTTTTGCGGATTAAGGGACCGTAAGTACCCAGACACGCGTGGAATGGGTTACCCATTCGACCGCATTTCCAGACAGGGCGTGAGCAGTCTAAACGATTTCTTAACTCCCAATATGGCTGTGCAACAAATAACGATTAAGTTCAATGATCAAGTTAAGGCACGGCAATCGTGTCCTCAGAAGCCAAAATCCTGCACATGAGAAAACCTCAGGAATCTGCAATTGGAGCAACTTCCCTAAAAACCAGTGTTCTCCAACCAAATGTTCCGATGCTCCCTATTTCTCTTAAAGCTGTCTTTCGTTCGATATTTAAACAAATGTCGGATCTTATGTAACTAGAAGTTATATCAACAAAATTATAAATAAAGAAAGAAATATATACATATACATGGTTACGTTGAGATCGTCGTGTATGATTATTTTGAAACCCTCAATTTTAATATCCCATTAAATGTTTACAATAAAATTCTCCGACGAATCCAATAGGAAGAAAGTATTAAAAATACAAATTTGATTAGCGTTAAAAGATTAATTATTAAAATAGATAAAAATGAGTTTGGAATTTTACGAATTTACTTCATCGATAAATAAGCCTAATCAATTTAATGAAAACGTGTAATACATACATACATTTATGCACTGGTGCATTTATGGACGAAACGCATATAAAATAAGTTATCCGTACAACATTTAAATAAATTAACATTATATAACAATCAACATATCTTTCAAGTCATAATAGAATAAATTTTTTAATTTTTAAAAGAAAAGTCACTAATAAAATCGAAGAAATGACTAGAATGTTCTTGAAAAAGGTATATATATATTTAATATATCAAATAAATAAATAATTCACATTTATAATCTTTTGTCGTAAAATGAATTTAAAAAAAGCTCCTCTATGAAATAAAGTTTCTACGCTTCATACACCTCATTTTTCATAAATTTTTATACAAAAGTTATTTTCCATGTAATTGCAACTAATATTTTCTATTAAATTAAAAATAAATTACTCCATTTATGATTCACAAAGTACATGAATATTTTTTATATTATTTATAAAACACAAGTACTTCAGTAGCATCTGAACGTGAATTCGAATGTACATTTACTTGTGAATTATTGTACTTTACATGTATAATGAATTGAGTTAAACAATAAAAGCTGCCTTTAATAATAGAACTGTAACTCTTCTACGTAGTACAAACGCAAATTTTTTATCCTTATCTATCATGTAACTTATTCATAAAAGTTTTTTTAAATTTAAATGTATACTTATGTTAAGCACATAATTCTTATATACGTAAGTTAAAAATTTGGGCTTAAGAAATTAAAAAATTTTCTTGGTTTCATTATTAAAATAGATAGAATAAAAATAGGTACGTAACGAAGTTTAACATGAGATTTTATTTAAAAAAAATATTTAAATACCTGCTTTTTACATAAACACTTGAGTCATAATAATGTTTAAGGTAATTATCGTTTAACAGCTCGCAGTAGAACAGTGTCTCTTGTTATCCAGTGATTTTTTGTTTTGTTACTATTAATCTTTAGCGTAGGTTTCTCCAAAAGATATGCGCACTGTATTTGGATAATTTATGTGTAAGTGTAAATAATTGAAAAGAATCAGATTTTGATTGCCATAATCTTAATTAAAACCTTCATAACTAATTTCAATAGGAATGTACTTGATATTTAGACTTAATTAATTTTTCATTATGGAAAGAGAGAATATATACACACAAGTATATGTGTATAATATGAAATGAACAAAAGTGTAATAATTAAAAATTTTAATTGTATTATTACAAAGTAAAATCTCTGTATATTCTAAATAAAATTAAGCATTATTTTTTTTTAAGAAACTTAAAATAATTAAATTCTTGACTAATTTAAAGTAATATAATATTATCTCTAATTAAAAAATAATTTGATTTATACAAGGTCTATTTATTAATACATTTCAATTTTACACCATCATTTCAGATTTATATTTAGTTTGAATTATTGAATTATTGTAATCAAAATGTAAAAAATTTCTCTTTATTTTTATTTCGGTATTTTGAAAAATATATGATTGGAATTTCCATATTAAAACAAATTTAAAGTTTAAATTCCTTAATTTGATTGACATAAAAACAAATAATCTCTGCTTTAATTTAATTTTTTTGATTAATATTAGTTAAAGACTTGTATTAAGTTTGAAAAGTATATATAATATATTATATTGATAATTGTTTAACATAACAGTGCCTTGTAAGTTTTCTTAACCAAATGTAATGTACTTTAAAAATCTCGTATTAATTATACAAAAAATTAATTTTTTAATAAATTTTATAAATTGAAAGTATACTTTCGTATCAAACGAAAAATAATGTTATTTGAACTTAAAATATCAAATAAATAGATAACTCAATAATTATGTAAAATATGAATTGATAAAAGTATTTTTTTAAGGCATTGTATTTCCATCTCCTGCATTTCAAGCCAAAAAACAACTTAAGAGAATAAAAAGTTAATTTAAAAGGGAAAAAATAATAATTGTAAATAATTATTATAAATAAACTGGTTAAAATATTGGATTTTCCTATAATGCCAGATGAAGTACGAAAATGAATTTATCGATTTGAATTTAAATTCTGTAGTAGAGAACGTATTCAAGGGAAAAATTAGATTAAAATTCAGTTGGTATTTTAAAAGAATTTTAAATATTCTACATCATACAAACACTATTATTTTGCATCAGATGTTAGTGTATTAATGCTATGAAATGATATGATACTTTTACTTCGTAAAATAATTGGTAATAGATATATAATTCTATATTTAAGTTAATAAGCACATACTAACTTATTAATACATTTTTATACTGATGTAAACATGGTAAAGACAAACAATTTAATTAAAAAGTTTTTACGAGATTTTTCTTTTATTTTCAATGAATTTTTATTATAAAGCGGTAAAAGAAATATGTTTCGTAAAATGCGTGTGCATGTGTGTACGCAAAAACGTGCTTGTGTCTAGTCAAGTTAATCTTCGTAAATACCTGATTTTGTTACAAGAGCGGTTTCCGAATATTAAATATTTTTATTTTTAACAAAGCAGTGCACATTAAAAGTAAAATACCAATTTGAATATTTTGCAAAACTATTCGCTTTATTTCACGAATCATTCTAATTTTGTAGATTTAACTGTTTCGAAATCATTATATGAAATATTTTATAAATATAAAATGCCTTTTAATAGTCAGCAATTATTTTGTTGCTGTTACAAAATGATAGTTAAAAAATTCTTATTTTGCTAAACTAGTCGATAAATTGTGCCAAAACATGATGTATTTCGGAATTTTTTTAATTACTTGCTTTTAATATATTAATAAAATAAAATTTATTATTTCTCAAAGTAGATTATTTTGAAGTAATTGATGAGTAATTGATAAGAAATCTTTCAAATCAACAAGTATATTCATAAATTCAAAATACATTATCGAAGTAGCGTAAAGAACTGACGGATACTTTTTTTAAAAAAGACAAGATTTTGACAAAATTTAATCTTGTTTATCAACTTTATTTTAACTTTTAAAATGGAAATTATTAAAGAAGAGAGAATGTCTATTTCAAAAGAAGTTTCATTAAATCTTTACAGATAGACACATCGATAGTATGTTGCAGAAGAGATTTTGAAGTTTATGAAAATTGATAAAATAAGTTTCGTACAAGTAGTTGGTGAAATTTAATAACGTATGTTGTGAAATTCATAAAATTTACGTTCCATCAATCTTGTGCACTCTATTTATGTTCCACGCACAAGGCAAAAGTGCAATATCATTACAAGTATTTATTTACAAATAACGATAACAGATATTCCTAAATAAAGATTTTTTCACTTAGAAACGAATAAGATCATTGAATTGCAATACTTAACTGTATAACAATAATTTTCTCAATGATTTATGATTAATAAAAAATATATATAACTCACGGAATATCATGTGACGATGCGAAGTATTACAATGAACTGTGAACATTAAATGCGCAACACTCTAGAAAAATTAATAAAAGATAAATAAAAATGCACACTGTAATCAATTCATTAAATTTGGAAGTCACTATCAACTGAAATATTATCAAACCAAAGTAAGTCGAAAACAGGAAGGGATGAACACATTATGGTTAGAGTGTAATTTTCACGGCACCACCCAGGAGAGCCATACTTGGAACGGTATTTTCGGTCTTCAATTGCGACTATTTCCAAAAATAATGATAATACCTGAAGCAAACAAGCGGAAACCGTGTGGCCAAGTGAAGATGCTGTGTGAACTGCAAGACTTTTATTTTAAAAAAAAATGAACCGCAAGATCCTGTGAAAATGCAGTATAAATGCTGGTGGAACGAAGGGCAGCTCGTTATTCATCACCTCCCACCTCGTTCGTTTGAATCGGTGATTTAACGCATTAAAAGTTTCGAGTTGTTTTTGAAAAGCCACGTTTTGCTGAATTTATTTGGTTACTTAGACCTCAAGCGAAATGGAAAAGAACCTTCTGCTATTGTTCGATCGTCCCCACGAACCCATTTACGTGCCGAAGGGCGAGGGAAAAGTCAGTCTCGATATCCCGCCCAATTATTTGGTAATACTACTAAAATTTTTTAATCTTTCTTTAAATTATATCAATTCTTTGCTCGATAAAAACTAAAAATACACCGTTAAATTTTACATTCTTTTATAAATTTGCAAGTTTAATGAGAAAGATTTAAAAAAAAATTTCTTCCACTAGTACAATGTTTTTGTTTACAGGGATTTATTTATATTGTTTATCTCCGAGTTATTTTGTTAACTAGAAATAAATAATACGCGGGTGCTTTTCACGGTCCATTTTAAAAATGATTTTTTTCGTTTGATGTCTCGTTTTCAGAACAGCAGATACCAACCGATAGCCAAGGGAATTTTGAGTCGCTATGGCAGCGAGTCCTTGTCGTCGGTTCCTATAAAGCAAATTTCTATCCCTGATTTGAGCGAACCGTTATCACTTAGTCGACGTGACAGTTTTTCGCTCTTCTTACCATCGCATCGAAAAATGGCCGGGAAACTAACCGAACTGTTCATGGGTGATACGTTATTCTTATTTCCTTTCAAATTATTTTGCTTTTTAATGTTTAATTTTACACCTAAGGTACTATTTTTTCTGTTAAACCCATAAAAATGGAAGCTAAATTGAAAAAATATTCGAAATTAGTTTTTGCTCAGAAGCGTAATTTCGTACAAGCCGATAATTTATGGATAATATAAGTTTATACAAATTAACACATTTAACGTATTTTCGCAAGGCATGGGAAGTGTCGACGACCTGTTATCGATCGCTGCCTACTGTCGCGATCGCATGAATGCACATATGTTCATCTACGCGTTGTCCGTCGCTATCCTCCATCGACCGGATACCAAAAATATTCTGGTTCCCCAACTGTGCGAAATCTTACCTGACAAATACATGGACAGTTCGATTTTCCATCGAGCAAAAGAAGAAGCCAACGTTATACCAGCTGGTTCACGCGTAAGTAATATTTTTCTATCTCACCTTGGCAGTACCTTTTCATTCGAAAGTTTTATTTCGATTAAAGTTACATTGTATTATTAAAAGTTTGCATCTAGTAAAATAATTTTTCACTACTTTCTTTTCTATCTTTGCTTGAATTTTAAGAGAAAATTAAAGAATGTACATTTGGCATAATTTCTAACACTTATTGAGTATTTGTAAAATTAATTTATTTCATTCGAATTATTTTAAGGGGACCATTTTTGCAAATATTACACAGGAGAGACCAATACAAAAATGCTGCTATTTTTACGGGAATAAATTAATACCGATAAAATGTTGAAAGTTCAGTTTCTCTTACGTTTTTCATTTACGCCGAGTACAACCCAAACAGAGCAAATGCTTTCAATTAACAGCCGATTTTTAACGCAAAACTTTGTGCTATGTTTTTTGGAAACACAAGAACGCCATCGAGATTCCCTTGGAGTTAACAGCGACCGACGCCGATCCCGAGCACCGCGTCGCTTATTGGCGCGAAGACGTGGGCATTAATCTCCATCACTGGCACTGGCACCTCGTCTATCCATTTGACGGACCTCGGCTCGCAGTCGTTAAAGACAGACGTGGAGAGCTCTTTTATTATATGCATCATCAAGTGATGGCAAGGTGATTTTGTAGAGTTTCATAAGTCCTTTTTTAAATGCGAATTATTTTTTAATGTCTCCGCAGTATCTGCCTCGAAACAGCTGCTAATGAATTAGTTATCGGAGCAGATCGATACTATATATTTCAATAGCAGTCGTAGCTACAGCCTCGTTTTCAGGCGTAAACTCTGAAAGCATCACTTTTTAAAAGTTAAGCGTGCATTTTACACATGTTCGCGCAATACTGTATGATATGGATGTATGGACGCTTCAGTCATTGTCGTAGCCCTTATCAAAGTGTACTTTTAACGATCCTGCATACGTTATTAATGCTTTTCAGATACAACACCGAACGTCTTTGCAATGACCTGCCACGCGTGCGCGGTCTCATGAACCTTCGCGAACCCATACCCGAGGCCTACTTCCCGAAGCTGGACCAAATGGTCGCTGGGCGTCCTTGGCCAGCTAGACCAGCTGGATTTACGCTTTCCGACGTCGACAGAGCCGCCGACCAACTAAGATTCGATCTGTCGGATCTCGAGCGCTTCAGAGACAGAATAATAGAAGCCATCCACACGCGCTCGGTGCGCACCGATCAAGGTGGCATCATACAATTGGACGAAAAGACGGGTATCGATATACTCGGCAACATGATCGAAGCCAGCATCCTCAGCCCTGACAGAACCTACTATGGTGATCTGCACAATCTGGGCCACGTTGCCATTTCGCTGTGTCACGATCCTGATCACCGATACCTGGTACCTCATTATTTTTGCAACAACCTGTTCAACGTAACTTGGTTATTGTTTTACTAGCGTTGTGTTTCAATCACTTTTTCCCAGAACTTAACCATTTTTAAGTACGTGATATGAACTCTGACAAAGTTATTACGTACCTAGGAATCTTTCGGTGTGATGGGCGACGCGACTACCGCCATGAGGGATCCCATTTTCTACAGATGGCACGGTTTCATCGACAATCTTTTTACGCAATTCAAAGAGAGCCTAGCCCCTTACACCGCTCATCAAGTGAGTAACTTAATTTTGTCAGGTGTTTCAGTGTTGCTCGAAGCGATCTATTAGCTTTTTCATACCATTATTTTATTGCAAAATCTTCGAAATCCGTCCAGGAAATTCTATAACTCGAAGACAAACGGAGTTTATCCTTTTCGAACGATTAATGATTTAACTTGGTGAAGCTTATATTCCCAGGCGTCATCATAACGGAGAGTCGCATCGACAGCCCAGGAGCTGCTCCTAATACTTTAAACTGCCACTGGAAAAAAAGCGATATCGATTTGTCGCGTGGATTAGACTTCACTCCCCGAGGATCAATTATGGCGCGTATACAGCACCTCAATCACGACGCGTTCTCGTATAATATCACTGTGAACAACTCTAATAGTCAAGATGTTATGGGAACCGTGCGCATTTTCATCGCCCCGAAATTCGACGAATCTGGACATCACTTGGTCTTCAATGAACAGAGAAAATTGATGATCGAGATGGACAAGTTCACAGTCAAATGTAAATATTTGATGAAAATTTTATCAACTGTAGACGAGCGGTATACTTTCATGATCTCGATGGATTACACAAGTGTTCAGAAGTCATTCTCTTCCTAAAAATGGGGAAATTAATTCGTTGAGTTGAAAACTGCGCGCAAATTCGTGGAGAATATTTTTATTTCATCGCATGCTCTTGTGCGTCGAGATTGTTCATAATTGAAAAAATTGCAAGGCAAGTAACATTGACGTGGCGCAACATTTGTTCCACGGGGATAACTCGAAAAGAAATTCATCCGCGTCGATGGATCGGTTCAAAGGGTAGCTTTCGAGAAAACGAAAGATCCCGAATTCCGCTCGCTCTCATTACGGAGGGTCTACTCTTTTATTCGATTCAGTCCCCGGTATAACGTTATCGTTAAAAATACGCAGTCGAACAAAATTAAAACTCTTAAACAATTGTTTATTATAATCGAAAAAAATCTTCTTTGAAATAGTATAGCGAAAATTTTTGAAAGACGAAGTAGCCGCGAGCAAACGAATTAATAATAGATGTTCTAAGTCGAATGCAGCTCTACTTTGAAATAATAAATAATTCCATTGATGTTTATTTAAAATAGTAGAAAAAGGGACGAATTCTATAACGAGGAAGTCGGTCGAATCCGCATTAACGATTCCTTTTGAGGCAACTTTCCGTGATTTGGATCGAAACAGACCGAGTGAACAGGATATTCAAAACTTCGATCGATTCAATTTCTGCGGCTGCGGATGGCCGCAACACATGCTCGTTCCCAAGGGCACCAAGCAGGGCTACCCCATGGACATGTTCGTCATGATCTCCAACTACGAATTGGACAGGGTGATTGTCTAAACACTTTGACTTGTGTCGTAACTTTGTCCGATTAGTTATCATGGATCAATATTAATATAGTGTTATTTACTTAACGTATTATTACATTTTTGAAGGTCACTCAAACAAATCCAACCGGTTGCCGCGACGGAGTTATTTTCTGTGGACTAAGGGATCTAAAGTATCCAGATGCTCGTCCTATGGGTTTCCCATTTGATCGCATTGCGCACAGTACAATAAGAATGACAAAAGATTTTCTTACCCCCAATATGATCCTACAGCAGATTATAGTTAGGTTTTCTGACACAATTAAATCTTAACAGGTAGGCACGATCGAAGATTTTTGAAAAATAAAGTCTTACTTGAAAAATTATAATAGTTGAAAAACATATTCAGAAACGTTGTATAAATGTAATGTAAAATATAATAAATGTTTAAAATGCGACATATAAAAGTATAAAAATCACTCGCACTTACTGCACTATGAAAGTAAATTCACTTAAAAAGCAAGTTAACACAAGAAGGATGCATCTGTGCGCTATTCCTATAAAAGAATGTTTAGAAATTATTTTACTTCAAATTTAGGTTTAGATGTATAAGTAAAAATTTAATAGTAAATAAATATATGCACTTTAATATATTATAAATTCAGAGAATTGCACAACTGAATATGATTCGATTTAATAAATCCTCTGTTTTCAGAAAACCCGTATATGCAGACTTTTAGTCACATTTAAAATAGATATTAATTCCAAAATAATGGAAGCAGTATGAAACATATTGACGCAAAATTATAAAAATAAACACCCTATAATAAAATTATTTTTGGCTTTTATTTTATTGTACCATGGAATAATAGATAAATAAATAAGAATAAGAATTATATCAAATGTGCCGCAAAAAAATAACTTCTTGAAAATTGAATACAATTTGATAATAATAAATTATTATTGAACAATCACTGGAAAAGGCAGAATTTTAAATTATAACTTTTTTATAATTTAATATCATGATAATATGAATAATAATAACAATTTGATAATGTTTGAATTAATTTAAAGAAAAGATCACGACTGTAGATTTTAATAAGTACAATAATATTACCTCATTCTCGTAATTAAATTGGAAAACAACTTATTGGTATCATTTTTTATTTAGAGCCACTTATTCGTGTTTATTTAACCCAGTATATTAAAAACATTAAATAATTAAAAACGAAGACAAATATTTCCTGCGTACAGTAATGAATTAAGTGAAGAATGTACAAGCAACTGAGTGGGAAAATAAACTACATGGCTACGTATCCTTTCTCTTTTCGTTTCTGATTCTCTGAGCAACTCTTCACTTACCTTTCTCTCTCTCTCTCTCTCTCTCTCTCTCTCTCTTTCGAGCTGTCCAATTACACACTACTCACGTATAACAACGGCTAGCTCTTCTCTGCGCACGAAAACAAGTGATTCTGCACTCGGTCCATCGGTGCTCAAGATTGATGCAGCGAGAGTAAACGAACGAGAGGGTGAGGAAGCTAGATAAGTAACATAGTTAATTATACGTTAAAAACCGTTTATTCAGAACCGAACTTCTTTTCTCTCCCCCCCCCAAGGCCCGTCACGCTATTCGCGGAATTTTGAATCTTCGAAAGTTCTTCATCATTACATGCGAATGAAGAAAAAACAAATTACACTTTTTTCGTTGTTCGTCGCGAACGTTTTCTCTTATCAGATCCCTTGGCCAGCTTTTTCGCCAACACCTATCATTAATTTTTCTTCAGTTGCTCACCCGTACTTATAGTTGTTTTAAAATTATTGCTCCTGCAACTTGAACTGAAAAGCGACGAAGACGTTGAGGAAAGATGCAAACATAACATAATGAACAACAATATTACAAACGTAGTACAAAGGCAAAAGCAATTTTCTCACAATTCTCTATTCAACGTTAAAGCGCTTGCAAGCTCTTTTCTAATTTCATTTGCGGTGCACGGATAAATTTAACGAAATAATTCACTTATTGCATAAGAAACGAATTTAGGGAAACACCACTGTGGTTTCATTGGAAACAATGCGCAAATTTTATACGGATATCGATCGAATATACCTTCCGAGGAAGAACAATATTGTGCGCCGCCCTTTACTTTCCATCTTGCGAAACATAATCATTTTTATTAAAAAAATAAACGGTTGTTCTCAGTTTGCATTGAAAACACGGACGCGAGCATTGCGACCGAAATGTGCTTGATTGGAACCGATATGGCGGATCACTTTTGAAGGTAGTTTGCAGCGCTGCGTTTATTTATAATGCAACAGTGGAATTAACGCGTTGGCGTGGTTTTGATCGATTTCCCGTATTGGCTCGGCTAATTGGACTCGACGTAATCAAACGACCCTAAATTTCCCAAATCTTTCGCCCAGCAAGCGCGAATTTATTGAGTGTCAGTCGAGGAAACCTCGTATCGAGCCATCGGTAAGCAGTCCAATGTCAGGACAAAAGCAACCTCTGCAGAAGGAGGCAGTGCTGGTTAAGATTCTGAAGGTCGGATCGAGCTGTTTGCTCTGCTTCTTATTAGCGGGACTTCGCTACTCGCCAGAGTTGATTCCGTGCGTTAAGTATCAAAAGAGTTTTCAATAATTTCAGCGCCAGGTAGTTTATCAAAGTTTGCGCGTAGCGGATCGCGCCGTCCGTCGCAGCGCCTTTTAATGAACAGCGGAGGAGCAGAGCAGCAGCTTCGGGGGTGCGAGCAGCTGAAACCGGCAGGAGATGTAGGCCAGGGCCGCGTCCGTCCACAGCCCCTAATCGAATCGAAACTATTTGTCTCGCGAGGAAACTTGAGGCAAACTCGATTTATAGCAGCAGCTGCAAGTTGCAGGCAGCAGTCAAAAGCGGCTTAGCACTTCCCGGTGCTGAGCAACTGCAGCCGCTGCCCCCCCCCCCCCCCACGTTTTTCCCCATTTACTTGCTGCAATTTCTCCTGCGATGTGCTGCCGGTGGTTATCGGTTTTCATGCACCCCTTGTATCACCTGTACGCCTTGTTCCACCCGACCTTTCCAACAACCATCCAATCATTTGCACTCATTGACATCCGAATAAAAGCAGATTACTCTATTTGTCGGATGCTTCCGGATGCACTCGAGACTTTAATATGTTCGCTTGAATTCTGTTAGAAATCTCCGTTCCCCGGGAATTGGCATCGAGGCCAGCAATTCTCCTGACGAAATTCGAGCTTTTTGTAAACGATATGTGAACTGCAGTGCATTCTGCGCTGCTCGGAGGTTGCAGTAAACTTGCATTTCTTATCATTTTTATTTCACGACGATGACTTTTGATCAAGAGTCAAAAAAATACTCTATTCTTTATCTTAATGTTAACGTCGATGAAAGTCTACGGTTAAATTACGAAAATTCGTCAAAAGCTTAGTTTGTTACTTACTGCTTAATACGCAATATTCACGCACGTAAAAGTATTTTTAGCATTATAAAAGAAACGCGTGAATAAATAGAAAATTAAGCGAGTAATTTTCACTTTTGAAATGAAAATTCGAATAAAAATTTAATTCCTAGTGCATAAATATAAGCCATGTTTATACGCCAAATAACATTATGTTATTCTTTATATTCAAAAAATTCTTTGTGCCTGAAAAGCAGTGAATTCACGTCATTGTGAAAATTATTCGCTCAGCGTTATTTTGAAAGATGACAACAAAAATCGACACGCATTTGTTAAAAAATTAATTTTAATTTATAAAATAGCTGTGCGAATTGGAGAATTTTCTTTTAACTTCGTGTTTTGTGTTCTAAAAAGTTTGAAATCCGGATAACAGTTCGCGATAACGCAACTGCAAATGGCTTGATTTCCTCGCTTCGGCTTTCAAATTTTCTATCGTGATCGGATATCATGAAGGTTGTCGGTATGTGATCAATTTTTTATCCTTACCATGTTATCTTTCGTCTTTCTTTAAATTTCCTTCTGTTGTTCCGACTCGCAACGATCACAACTCGTTGTCTCGCTGATCTCAGACTTTGGAAGTTTTCGCTGCACGCAATGAATCTGAAAATGTGGCAAAATGACATTCCAGAAGGATCCACGAACTCCTAATAATCTTAATTTGCTTCTAGATCTTTAAGAATGCCATAGTTTTATAATTTCCGGTTCGGTTTTACATTTTCGTTATGTAGAGTTTGATTAATAGCAGCTGTTGTGAGTCTTCTCACCAAAGTACATGCAATAGACTTTAATGACGTTACTTTTACTCGTCTGCAGTTTCCACGTTTTTCTTTGTCAAGAATTTTTTAGCAATTCAACTTTTACTCGTCAGTAATTAAATATATTTTGCTTTTGTGTTGAAATAATACGCGCAAAAAGATTATTCTGTAATTAAGCATTTTTTCATTGTGTTCGTAATAAATTAAAAAAAATTGCACGATGCGTTGATTAATTCCTAAAAATATCATATATCAGATTTGACGATGAACTAATAACTATTATTTATATTTGACGGAACTTTTATAGCCGTGAATTTTAAAAAACATAAAAATATAATCCTTTTATCTTATTAAAACAAGTGGTACAAACATAAATTAATTTCACAAATTTGAATTGAACGTGTTTCAATAAAATAGAAGTTTCAATAAAATAGTAAGTTTTAGCTTAATTAAAAGCAAACTTCATTCGCAGCATATAATATCGTTTCAAAGATGATATTTTTTACGGGAAAAATAAAAAATTTCGCGCAGAATTCGTTCATCCACAAATTAATATTCAGTATATCCCAATTATTCATTTTGTTTCAGAGACAAAGAAAGTTATCACATAATACGAGCTACAAGTAGTCTAAAAACATAAACAAGCTCTATGCACATAAAGGGCGACGATTTTCTTTGTCGGGCTACTCGCGTTTACAACTCGAGCGTACACACACAGACACGCACATCTTGTTAGCGGTCGGTTACGCTATCCAGGGCTGCGCGAAGCTCATTAACGGAGAAATTTGTGTCGGTAATACTTCTGCATAGGTTGCTACAATAACTCTGGAAATTTATCGATCGCGTAGCAATTGATCTTAAAAAAGCAATTATTTTGCCATTACACATTGGCTGGCTGATTTTTCAAACAACCTCGGAGGGTTGGGTTTCTTACTTCATCGTGCCTTCTTCTTCCTCCTCATGGAACTTTTTCTTCTGTGCACATTCAACAGAAATTAGCCCTTTATCATCGCAAAAACCTAAAATAAATTACAAAACTTTTAAAATAACTAATTTCGATGTTGGCGCATTTGTCTCTTTTATGAAAACTACATCATTGCTCAATCGGCAATAAAAAGTAAAGTTTTTCAAACATTTTTCAGTGAGTCTTTTAAGAGAATTTGACTATTATTATACAGTTCTATTATAATCCGACTGATAATTATTTACAGATATAAATAAATTTTCACAAAAAGAAAAGGAAAAACCTTTTAGTAACATCTTTGAATAACTTAAATAACTGCCTCTTTTACTACTATACAGTTTCATTAGATTGTCATGTTCTAATCTATTCAATTAATAAAATAAGTAATGAAGAACAGCAATTAGTCAAACAAATTATTAGTATAGTTGCAAATTTTTGCGAGATCCCCAGTCATATTCAAGTAATAATACTACGCGGATTTTATTCAATCCATTGCTTAAACAAAAATCATAGTTAATTAACTTTTCGATTTATTCGTCTAAAATTTAAAATTTTATTCATCGGATTCAGCTACTAAATGCAAGTGCTTATGTTTATGCTTCAAATTTTATTTCCATAAATATTTATTACTCTTGAAAAGCCTCGTAATTTTTATTTTGTTCGAATCACTTCGATTTAAAAAACGACGATTAATCGTTTTTTCAGAAAATCTCATCAACATGTTCAGCTTATGTATAGTTAATTAAATTGATACTTTTCTAACTATTAAAACAAACATACGTTAAACTGATCCTAATTCAATTGGAATGCAAAAGATTGATATTTGCATCAGAGATTGAAATGGGTCAGCTATCGATATTCCACTGCTTAATTCGATTCCAATAATATTTATTGTCTAAAAAAGACTCACAAAACATAATTTATTCTAATTTATAGAATTGCAAGTATTGACATGCGTCGTAGTAAATTACGAAGAGCATGAAGTTTTCTAAATATATCAATGATCTAATTTTTACATTTCAAGAAACTTGTAATAATCTTCAAGTTTGAATCGGTAGCTTCTACATATAAAAAGAATTTAGAATCATAATTTGGTAATTATGATACCGCATTGACTATGAAATAAATTTAATCGCTTTAAATAAATGTTTATAAATCAGATATGAAATTTATTTATGGAAGTTATTTTACAACATTAACCTTTGCTATATTAGTTAAATTCAGCGACCGATCGAATATTCTTTACTTCTCTGTTTTAAATTTCTCTTTGAGTTACTTGAGCTTCAGCAGAGTTGAATGTAGAACGTAAAATCAAAATACGCCCGTGTCGAAGCTTCAACTTATTCTATAGATTTAAATTTAAGCCAGAAAATTCATAATGTACCGCAGAAACTTTAGTAAATCAGCATTTTTCCAACTTATGACTGTTTTCAGCTATAAATAATCTTTGATAGGCAGTTAATTTTTCATTATTTTATTTCGAATAAATATGTCGAGGCGGATCGAATTATTGCAATTCCTCGATGATTTTAAATTTTTGTTTGATAATTATCGGTAATATTGAAATCTTATTGTACTACATTTGCCGGAAATAAAAAACGTATTTAAAAATGGTAGTCTAGCGACAAAAGCTGTTTGCGACACCATTATCCCTAACCGTAATTTAATTAAACTTTCGGATCAATATTAAATTTATTTGCGAAGCTTTTTTTAATCGACACTCCAATAGAGAAATGGGACTTTAAAGATGAAAATTGCGGAAATTCATTCTCTACTGGATTACATTTCTCATCATTGAGATTGAACGTTCGTTTGGAACGATTTCAAAAAGATGCGGATTCCATAGTCCGACAATGAAACACCGACCACAACCCACGTATGCATATGCGCAGAAGCTCTTGTGCAGTTACCACGCGGCATTAATTGACAATTTAAACGAGCAACGCAATTAAAGACTGAATCATACAGAATTTATCAGATTACGCTATCAGCCTTTCGACGAGTTTCGCATCGTCTCAATTATAATTTTATGAATAAATAAAATCTGAAAACGATAATGTTTAATGCTCAGTTGTAAATTTCAAAGCTGCTTATTCACTTTCATATCTTAGAATATCCTATATACTGTTACTTACGTTTGAAAGGCTCCGTATATATATATATATATGACTAAGCCCGGTGAATCGCGTATTACGAATTCTCTTTTTTGAAACGCGTATCCAGTGTATGTATCGACAAAGCAGTATTACCAAGAGAAGAATAAGTAACAACCAGCTGATGAAATACTCGAGCAAAACTTTATATTCTACGTCGCCGTACAAAATTTTTATAACCTATAGGGGACACCGACTAATAAAATTTTGGAAGTAGAATAATGAAAGTGAAAGCTTCGATTATAGACGAAGAAGAATTTATTGAAATAGATATGATTATAGACGCAATGAAGGAAGCTGTTCTTGCAGCCTCGCACAGCCTTATGAATAAGTTCATTTCGAAAAGAAACTTTGGACAGCCATTTAAGCTGGAACTTTGAAGAAACAGAGAGAAGAGAATTCGGCGAACCAGAAAAAAGATGTATAAAAGTATTTGACTTACTATTCCACGCTCACATCGGCTTCGTATAAGACGAAAACGTACTTGAATAAACCATCGCAACTTTATAAGAAATTTGATAGCTTTAGCACTAACTATAGGAAAGTTTTGTATCGAATTTTGCAAATTTAGTCAAATATGTTGGGTGTAAATAACAGTGGACGGACCGGAGTTAGTACTAGCAAATTCTTGATACTAGGATTTATGAATTGTGATATAGTGTATGCGTAACGTGAATGTAGCATGTACAACGAGAATTCTCAGGAAGGAAGGAGGTACTGCGTATCCAAGCAACAAGACTTCCTGGCCAACCTCGCAAGCACAGAAAATAGACTGTTACTACCCAAATTTTACAACCCGGTATAGTCTTATTTTCGGTTAAAGTCGCCGAATTCTGATTCACTTTAGTTTTGTCGGCCATCGCCGAGAAAAATATAACTTACCATTTATTTCCGTGTTTTCTAATCCGAGGATGCAAGGAAAACTTTGCTGTGCTTTTAAATTTGCCCTGCTAAGCTCTGGCTACTTTTCTTTACTTTTTCTCGATGATTACCATTACTCTACTTCTACTTCAAACTGGACTATTCCGATTTTGTGTTACTTACGCAAAATTGCTCTTGGTTTGGAGTATCAATGTTTTCTCGACTTTTCTCGACGATCTTTAATTTTATTCGCGAACTGATCCGCTCCATTGGATTAAATCTCATCTTATTGCTACTTTGTGGATTGTGGCATCTAATTATTATTAACACCCAATTTAAATGTTCTTTGAAATTATTATTTCGTTAACTTTAGACCAATTTAAAATTTGACGGGTCGTTCGTGCCAGCTTAATCATTATGAGAACTCCAGGTGTTGAAAAAAAATTTATAGTCGATTGTATTACTAGAATTAAAGTACTCGACTCTAATTCGAGAAAATATATGGTGCTAACGATGTATAACACAATTTACACGATAAAAACTATTGTGCATTATAATTTTTATTATAAATGTATTGTCATTCACCCAAAATTGTTTAAAAAAATTTTAAGATTTTATAGTAAAATTAAGCGAATAAATTTTCCACATCTAGATATGGTATATCGCTTAAAAAGAAACTCTCCCTCTCATGCTCAACTTAATAAATAATAAAATAATAAATTGATATTACGAAATTAAACAATAAGATGACGTGAAAATTGAAATTTACCGCGCATTAAATAAAAGTAAATAGTACAAAGATTTCCAGAATCCTGTAATCTATTATTTATTGTATAATTTTTTATGGAGGATTAAAATACGAATACAATTTCGTTAAAAAATCGTATATTCTGAAAATTGTTTATTTATTGAAAGTTGCCATAGTGCAGGATATTTTGGATTAAAAATAAAGTGCATTCATTTATTATGAAAACGATAGAGCCGAGTCACTTATTTTTTTACGTCGGTAACTGTTGCGGTCAGTCATGATATCGTGAAAATTTGGTCGCGTAGTGACTAGATATTCATATATCACTCGTCTCTAGCTGAAAAATAAACTTTGTACATTAACAATAGGTTAGTGCATTTTTTGCTATATCCTCGTGAAGTAGAAATAATTAATACGATATTTGTGAACAACACAGCTTATTCGAAGGCTTTACGCATCTATTAATCTTTTTTGCAACGTTAGAAAAATCCCTTAAAGCTTGCTAAGTCAATTTGAAATTAAAATTGAGCAAATTACGATTATAATTTGACGTAAAGCTCGATCAGTTTCACGATGTTCCCGCTGTCAAATTTTGCCAATGTTTGGAACGGTTTCGTTTGCAACATTGCTAAGAATAAAAGTTGAAGCAGCGCCAGGGAAAGTGATTAGGCGGTGTTTTCGGAAGTTTCCTCGGACGATTGCTCTAATCTCACTCTCGTAAAATATGGAAAAATGAGAATACGCAGTAAAAGCGTAAGAATAAAGAAAAGCACTAAAATACGCGCATCTGCTGTAGCTCGAGGGTCTCGTTCTTTTAGACGCGGTGCTTTCAACAACGATCTGCTCATTAGCCATAAAAGCAGAGCCACTCGTAGATCCAGTCGCAATACTTACTTTCGTAAAATAATATTGCAAATTACCAATGTAGAATCTTGTTTTCTCGCAGACGCTAGCCAAACACAATCTGCACTCGATCGAATTGCCAGAAAATAAAGAAGTTGATTAAAGTCCTCCACGTCTCTCAACGCTTGTATTCCTCGCTGGCGCGCGCGCAGATATTCCGATACGAGCAGCGATGAAATATAAAACGCAACCTTAGGCTCGGGTATCGATCGAGATCGGCCATTTTACTCGTCTTAATCGCGTTTTATATGTCTGTCGACAAGTTTCACTACCCTCCTTGATAATGCCGAGGAAGTTTGCAGCGTCGTCGAGCGTAACGAGCATCGCGTATCGGGAAACAGCAAATATCGACTGTCTCGCACAGACGCTTTCACATTCTGGCCGAAGCTTTTCTCGCTACTCGACCAACCGCTGAAACTCGCGCCCCCGCCCCTTATTATATTGAAATGTATCGGTTTATCAGAGCGCGGTGTTTCGGTCACCGTAAATCAAATGCGTCAGTGGAGTCTCGTCGAAAACTTTAATTAAATCGCGCGCGCGATCTTTGCGTTCCCGGACCAATGGAGAGCCCGAGAAAAAGCGCGGAGAGCGAAATGCTTTTCACGAATATCGGATCGCGTGCGACGTGCGAAAATTAATTCACGATTTGTATTTTTTCCCTGGGGAGAACGATAACGATTACGACGACGACGGCGACGACAGCGACAACTGCTCGAGGAATAAACAGTGCGCGGGCAGCAGGCAGCAACTGCTCATAAAGCAATACATTGAGACTGATTGTGCCGTCGGTCTCCGCGCGGAACTTGTAAAGCAGCGCGACCCAGGGTTCGTCGGGTAGATAAAAGCGAGAATGAACGAGAGCGAACAACGTAAAAGTGTTGTTGATGAAAGAACCCTCTCGAAAAAGCGGCGCTTCAACTTGCACTTGTCCGAGGCTACGAGCACTCAATTCTGTATATCATTAATTTTATAGAGAAATAAGAAATAAGAAATAAGACCGAGCGCCAGCCGTTAGAAATTTAAGAGAAGAAGATGATAGTCGGATGGGAAAAAGAAAAGCGGGAAGGAGATTCATGAGGTGTCTCCACGGGGGATAAGGACGGCGAAGAAATTGAACCAATTGAAAAGATCGGACACTAGAACGGACGGGCAACACTTGAGAATTAGCGAGGAAGATAAAGGAGCCTCGCCTGTAGAAAGAATATGCCAGCAGCTAAGAAGCTTGTTATTTAATCCTTTTGTAGCTGTGACTGGAAGCTGCGAGTTCCTTCGACGATTGCCCTGCTTTTCTAATTGCACGTACATTAAGTAATTGCGTACTGGCGAAAATCACTAGCGCGAGTTGGACATCTCCTGATTATTTAACTCCGTCTCCTCGAAAATAAGAAGCGCCACTCCGCGTCCACTCGAAGTGCAATGTGCGTGTTGTTGTGGCGTGTACGCGAGAGACGATCCTCTCAAAATTTCATTGATTTTGGCAAAGTTGAAAAATGTTCAAAAAGACGTTACGTGCAAGTGTTATCGAATAAATATGACGGAAACAATCCGTGCGTTCAGCCATTATTTTGAATAAATCTTGCAAGAAGAATGTGGTTTAAGTGAAAATCTGAGACGAATCAATGACGCGAACAAGCAGAACATGCGCCTTTTTACAGATGAAGAATAAATATACTATTTTAAATACTCGCACTCGCGATGTTTTTTATGCAAATTATTATTTTTACGTAGAAATACGGATAATGTGGATATCTACTTATTTATACAACGATTGTAGTATTCGGTAGAGCAATTAAAATATAACTTTAGACAAACAAGGAAAGTTCGAATGCAAAACAAATTATGTATTCTTCGAGCAAACTCGTACACACTAAATACGTAGACGTTTTCACTAATTCTAAATAAATATAAATTTTGCTTTAATATATTTCCATTTTTCGTCAAAAAAGAAAATTACACGTTGAAATGGACCCAATTTTATCATATCAATATTAAATCTTGATAACATAGTTAATTATTCATTAATAAGAATCGCATGTTTTAGTTGCACTTAATTCTTTTGATTTTAATCAACATTTTGTATTTTGACTTTTCCATAATAATCCATGGAAAACTGGTTGAAAGTTTTGTTGCTCAAAATTTATTCGATCTATAAAAAGTATCGCATTTAAATTAATAACTGTAATTAAATACGCATTGTCTGGATGAGACTGGAATACATGCTATTTTGCTGTTGCTTAAAATATTACATTATTTATTAAAAAGCATAAAATTCATTTTAACCAGAGTAGAACATTAAATATGGAAAATCTTGTTTCAATTTTTTTTTACAAATTTAAATGTAATATTTCTGTCAGGTTTAAAAAAATAAAATGAAAATGCTATTTATATGGGATTGTTGTAATGACAAAGTAAAACAGTACTATAGTATATTCTATTGAAAAACTAAAAAAAAATACGTATAAATATGTATGCAAATATAATTAAAGCAATCATCTTAAAAATACAACCGTAAAATTGTTTATTTCATTATTATGGTTTCAATTTTACGGGAAAAATACATTTTCAAATATCGCGATGTTTTACCAAATTCAAGATATTGTAATGCTATTTACGAATATCTCGAATTTTTTATTATTTACTCGTAAAAATGCGACTCCGAGCTCATATAACAAACTTATGCATACGAAGCTTTAATTTTCCGTTCAAAACTCTTACTTTATTAATGTTGAGGTTTATATAACTTTAAAATCGAAAACAAGAATTTCCGTTCGTGATTCTGATTACACGTTTTTATTGCTCTAATGTAATAAAATACTTATACAATTTTACACATTCTATTTGAATTTTTTTAATTCTATTTAGATTACCGGTGCGGCAGTTCCTAAGATCAAAATTCGAAAATAATTTAATTGTAATCTCAGTTTTTTCTCTTGTTTAATTACTTAATACGCATTTTCGAGGCGCTGAATTAAAAACATTTTCTAAACAACTCCCACATTGAGATTAAGCAAATGCGCCGGAGATGGGCAAAAATACGATTTACGTCACTCTTAATGGACTACGGCGAAGGGCGAATTTTGCATTCGAGGTGCACGGAATATTTTAAAGGGAATAAAATCCATACAAATTTCTATTGTGCGCTTTGAACAATAGCTGTTCATGCGCAAAAAATTAGATTCAATCTGCATAAGAGTAAATATATTGAAATCAACTCTTAAATTTACACTCGATTAGTTTACAACCCTTGTATTTTCAAATGGAGCCGTCTTTAAGTACAGAGCAAGAAATTGTATCAATTACGTAATTACTGTATTTCGATGCGTGGAATTTGGTTGTCTTTACTTAAAAATGACGTAGATTCCGTTGACTGGTGCGAGGTTTCGCCGATCCCCAGTTCACTCTTTTAGAATATTGACCCGATGAAGTTTTGTTGCATTCACGTATATTCCATATCTTTTACAGCGTGCTTATACAATTATACGCACGTGCATACTCTGTAGGTAAACATAAGATTTTTAATTTAAAAACTATGAGTTGTGATGCGGGTCCTTTCATCTTGTAAGTTGATTAAGCACGTTAATCAGAAAAACTCTTATTAAATATAAAAAGATTAAAATGATATGTTAACGGTTTACAGACGCATTCTGTTAAAGCCAATTCAAAGCTGTTGCATTGAAATATTACATTGATATTTTTAGGCGTCCTGAAATTTATCCATTCCAAGTAATCCCTACGATTTAGGGCTTATAAATCTGCATTTGAATATCATTTTTAGTACACTTATTCTAATAATGAAAAATTATCTTTGACTATTACGGAGTGCCAAGCATTAATTGTTTATAAGAAATGCGTAAATAACAATGTCGTGCAATCGTTATCGCAATACTCTAAAGCTTATACAATTTAAAATGCCGTTTAATGAATAGCTCTGAGAGGAAAATGGGAAATGTAAAAATTTATGGCCGAGTTAAAAATATTTTCAACGAGTAAATTATTTGCCTGGCAACGCTAATGAAAGCTAAGTTTTGATCGAGAATATTGAATTCTTAAACATTATGTCCAATCGAATGAAAGAATCAAATTGACTAATAAACCAAGACATAAAATCATAATTTTTATGCTATTTAATTTAAACTTTTCACGGAGTTATGCAGCAAATATCAGTACTAAAACCTTGCAATACTCGATATTTTCTTTAACTTTTCCTTCGTGAATGAATAAATTAGTAAATTGAAAACGGGTCTATTGTTGCTTGCAGCACACGCTTTAATGGAATTCACAGGAAGGGTTCGTTGGGACGCTCTAAGCGGGCTGCAACAAACATAAGCTTGGAATAATTTAAACATTGGGACGTTTAATTAAAACTCGATCGCGAAGCCTTGATAAAAGTTTGGGATAAAAGTTGATCCGAACAAAAGGAGAAAAACGAGAAGCCGATGACAGTTTCCGTTTTCGTTTCCGTTTCCGTTTCCGACCTTCTGCTCTATTCAGCAGAGGCGCACGAATTTTAGGGTTGGGTCCGAGCAAGTGATGCGCTCCGCGTCATCAGCTGTGCGCGCGCGATAAATAAAAGGGAGACAACCATCGAGGAATTTCACAGTGCCGGGCGCGCAAATAAAGGCCCTATTGCACCCGAAGTAACTGTTTCACCTCCAGTTTACGCGCTCGTTAAGATTGAGGGAGCAAAGGGTCGACCTCGAAACCCGGCAGCGGCGCATCGAAGCCGACGAAATGTGTGTTTTCGCGGGCCGCGTCCAACTTTTCAAAAATCGTCCTGCTTTTTCAACACAAGTGATACTGCTACTCTATTCTCGGCATTATTCGAAATAACGCGTGTCGACGATTGAGTCAAGTTATTTTTCTCAAAAAAAACTTTTAATCATCTAACTTAACTTAATCACAACTTTTTTCGACTCTTCTTTCAGCTCTACTATTATGAATCTTATATTTAAGTGACGTCAAATTACATTTATAACTTGACAAGCAAAGGTTATCTCATTTTTCTCTGTAACTCACTAGTAATAATATCCAGCCTCTTTATAACAATCATAATATTTCATATTTTACCTGTCATTTTAACTTATTTATTATACTGCTCTTACGTAAACAAAACTTTTCCAACGTATTTGTCAAACATCATTATTTTACTACGCAATTTAACATTATTAATAAA
Organism: Platyscapa corneri; assembly: GCA_018907185.1. Taxonomy (NCBI): domain Eukaryota; kingdom Metazoa; phylum Arthropoda; class Insecta; order Hymenoptera; family Agaonidae; genus Platyscapa; species Platyscapa corneri. The sequence goes on from JACCHW010000012.1 coordinate 2,928,134, forward strand.
AATCTACAAATTTCTATCTGTGACTTTCAATAAATTATTTCGAAAATTTATTTTAACGATAATATATTTTTCACATACAATCCAATAATATTCCATTACTTAAAAAGTGAGTAGTCTTTTAACTACATTTTATAATAAATATAGATATTTAAAAGTAATTATTTCTAATTTTGATTTGACTTGTCTCGAATAATCGACCTAATATCTAACAGCATTTACAATACATTCAGATTATTAACTCTATTCGCTGGCTCGTTTTTTTAAATTAGAACAAAAATCGTAAGGAACAGTTGTGGTGTAGGATAAATAAAGCTTGCCTTTTTATATATTATAGCATTATACTGCGAATCTCGATTTATCGTCGATGATAACATGACGATTACGTTGTTTCAGCTCCACATCTTTTGTTCAACCATATAACATCTACCCATTTCCGTATCTTTGTGCTTAGCAATATCTGTGCATGCATGCGTAAGTACAAAGGTTTCTCCTTTTGCGGCTATAACCGTGATTTTTTCCGTTAGTCTGATTGGACTTACGTAGGATTCACTTTGATGTGCATCGTATACACGAAGACAGATATCGCGTCAGAGAATTCGTAAAACTTTGCAATAATGTTTACGATACATGGATTTAAGTATTTTTTTATTTTGAACGCGAATAAGTGGGAGTATCTTTAGTTTTGTAGTTGAAAACAGCTCCCCGAGAATAAAACCTAACTTTATTTTAGAATTAAATTTAGTTATTCACAACTTCGAAGAGATTTTTTATTTCTACGTACCTTTTAATATTCCTAATTGTTGGCATTGGAGAAAAGCTCCGGCTCCGGATTCCGTTGGACGGCCGGGTCAGGCCAACTACACGAAGCGCTGTAGCGCGAAAAATGCCAGCTCAGTTCGAAAAGACGCAGGACGACGAAGAACAAGCGAATAGCAAGCTATACCGATAAACGGTTACTGCGACATTTTTTCGCATTTATACCGCATAAAAACGTTTTTGAATTCCAACTACTAGAATAATTATTAAGAATTGATTAAAAAAAAAACAAGAAAAATGTATGTACAAAAGGGGAGAGGAAAAGGCATATAAGCCCGATGCGACGGGCATTGAGCAGCTTTCTATTTTTACTTCTCGCATCGATGCGTATCAATGATCGAAGTAATCCTGCCTCTTCCCTTTTCTGTTATCGAACTTGTGAGTGCCAGAAAAATAAAAAGAACTAAATATCCACTTAAGAATTTAATTTAATCGTTACTTCACCCGACCTCCATATTCCTCACCGCGATTCGCGAGTTACTCTAATATTTCTATTTTAAATTGCAAAAGAAAGATACTTTATTTAACGAATAATTCTTTAACATATTATACATCTCATTTACTAGATCGATGATATTTGTTTAATATTGAATCTTTAAATTCTGGCAAAATATTTCAAGCATAATATTTATGTTTCTTAATTAAAATAATTCAATAAAAATAGTTTTATTGTGTATCAATCCATAATTATGTGTGCATCAATATACGGTTTAAATTCGCTCGCTACATGGTAAATAAGATTTATACGATAAAAATTATTTTAACCGAATTATATAAAATAACGTACATTTAATTTCTTGCGATACCAATAATCAATACTTGTTATCGATATACGTTTATTTGAATAAAGCGCATATGTGCCAAAAAATTTTTATACAGTGATAAAGTTTTTTTATTTAGATTAACAAATAAGCTAAAACCTGATAGAATGTAATTTTTTTTATTAATTTTATTGTCGACGTTGATTAATTCAAAAAAACTATGCCATGAAAATATAGAAATAACTTTATAACAAATTTTTAAACTAAATACAAGAATTTTTTATTATATATTCTTTCATTTATTTTGTCAAATACATTTGCCGCTGTTAACGATATTTTATTAATAATTTTTGCCCAAGGATACGTTTTTCTATAATTGTATACTTTTAAATTACTTTTTCATCATTAATAATTTATTAAAGCATTAATATTTTCTTCCAAAAGTCAATCGATTACGTATTGAAAATAACGCGAGATGTCTATGGCTTTTTAAATTACTTTTAGAGGACGCGACGCATGATCAAACTGCTGATTGAACAATGTAACAAGACTAAAAAAATACTGTAATACTAAAAAAACATTTATTAAAACCAACCAGCGTTTACTTTTTTTCGGTCTTATTAAAAAATTTCTATTATTTTTATAATACATATTTACCGCTTTCGAAGCCTCCACATTCTTTTTTAAACAATGTTATCAGGCTATTGCACTCAGAGCACTCGAAAATTACTGTTACTCAAAATTTCAGCTCACCAGTACACTCTTGTGCACTTTTAATCGTTCGAAATGCTTTTATGTTTAGGAAGCATACACGGTACGATAAAAATTGACGCAAATTGTGAAAAACTAGTTGTCAAGCTGCATTACGTTGATTGCATTTTAATACAATGTTTTAGTCTTTCAATAAGAGAAAAGATCGCGAAAAACGTAGACGAGAATTTGTTTATTTAAACATTAAACGCGCGTTTTCCCAGGGTCAAAAACTTCTAATTAATTAAAGTTATTTATTTGGGCAAGATAGATCCGAAGCGAGCTCCAGTTGTTATACAGGGATAGTTACAAGTACACGTTGTAATGGAAGTTTCCCTTGCTTCCGCGAGCGTTACTCGGAGATATATACTCGAGCTTTTGTTCTCCGTGGTTTCGTGTACAACGCGGATCTCGCTATACAACTCCATTTGCACGCAACGTTTATTCGAAGTTTTGCATTCCAATTGCGCTCCTTCAGCTTACAAGCCGCGACTAGTCATCGTGCACGACAAATGGGTAACTTGGTCGTCTCTGCTGCAGAGTCCGTAGCATCCGAGGGAGTAAACCGCTGGTCAACGATACCGACAACTTTTGCTTCTTTATTCAAATTATAACGGTGTTTGCGAGTTACGTTTATTCAACATTTTATTCGCTCTCTTGCTATCCTTGTTTTTTCTTTAGACCCATACACGCGTATATGTCATTTCGTTTTTTCCTCCACTTTCACAACTTCCGGGAGTATGTTTTACCTCGACATTTTTCTTTAGCCATTAGTTGTGCAAAGGTGCCTGCGTTCGAGTTAATTTATAAACGCAAAAATTATTGTCCACTTTTTTAGACCAACTGTCTTTCTCAAGCTCTCTTAACGTATCTTATGATTGACGATTATGTAGACTATAAATTTTCGCGTATTTTGAAATGGTCGGTGATATTATGGCTGTACTAACTTTTGTTCGTAGCGTTTAATGCTTCTTGATGCAAGTTATAGAGCCTTTTATAATTTTGTATATTATGCAACGTAATTGTTCTAAGTTTTAACGATAACATATATCTTTTATAATTACATTCAATTTAATTACTATGCTAATTTTTTTAAAGAACAACCGGGGATAATAAGATCTAATGTGATATTTTTTCAGCGGATTTTTTAAAATTTACCCTTCGATCTCTCAAACGCATAAAAGTAAAGTCTATTGATCATACAGGTGTAGTTAATAGTTGATTAATAATAAACTTTATAATAATATACAAGCGTTGCCTCTGATATATTACGCATAGTGTATAAATATTGTCTTAAATAATATTAGCGGACAGCTTTATCTTTCCGAATAATATTGGTTCATTGGTATGTGACATCATCTTCAGTCACTACATACAACGAAGTGTAATTTATTCGAATAATTTGACGTTTAGAAATTCAACTTTTCAATAAATATAATCATATTTTGGTTTTTAATACGTAACTGGAGGCGCTATTACTAATACCTGACACTCCTCGCTAATTTATTGCGTATCACGTTTTCCCTTCTTTTCGACAGCATTAATAGTACAAAGTTGACGACGTATACCAAGAAAGCATGTGTCTAAATATATGCAGCAATTAGTGGACGCAGCCATGCATGTGTACGGTATCCACTGAAGACTACGTAACAAGCTGACAAACGCCAATAAGAAAATTCATTCAGCACGAGCGTGAGTAAACCTAAACTTTAGAATCTAGTAAAACACAATTTGTAGATTCAGTTTAATTTTTGAAGAATGAAAAGAAATGCAAAAGAAAACACATAGGAATCTTCTATTTTGGGCTTAAGAGGTCGGGAATACTTACCACTTCGACTTTATCGAATTGCTCTGTTGTTTTTTGACCGTTTATTGTATTATATTATCCTCGATTTGAGAAATACTATGATTAATGCGATAATTTATCGGAGAAAGTGGCGTGAAAAAGCTGCGGTCGATCTGCGTGGAAATCCTTCTCTGCGACACAACTTGAGCTACCAACCTACGGATGTTATTTTAAAGCTAAAGGGTATTAAGTCGAAACTGATTGAAATTTGAGGTTCGCATCGGAAGAACACTGACTGTACCGACTGTATAATATTAACTTTTCAATTTAAAACTTGTTTATTACGAAGATGTCCTTCCTTGTATTGTAGTAAATATTCATTGGCAAATCATTTCTAGTAAATTTAATTGCCACATATGTACATTTAACTATAGTTCGGTTGCTAATCACATTTTTTGAGAAAAATGTATTTTAACTATATTTATCCTCTATTTTTATCGTTTTCTCCTCGAATATCGCTTCTTTTATTACTGCGAATCTGCGTGAGATGGCGAATAAGGATAGCAATGTAATCAGAAAAATATCTCCATACTCATCAGAAGCTCTCCTCAGATTTGATTCTTCAAATACTTTAGCATCTTTTACAGGTGATGCCGACTAAAATTCGTTTTCTTTGAAGTATACGCAACTAGAAAGCATCTTAAATAATTAAGTTACTTTTTTGTATTAACCTGTTTTCGGTAATAAAAGTTCCAAGAAGAAGCAATGAAAAATTTACCACTAGAACTTGGTATGTATTAACTATCAGAAAAACATATGGGCGAATAAATGACAGCTGAACCTAATCTTATCTTGATAATTTTGGTTTTAATTGGTAATGAGAAAGAAACGTGACAATTGTGTTGAAAAAAGCGAATTTTATCAAAAATTCTGAATGGAATAAAAATTTTTAGTGAATTAAAATAACCGTAATTGCATAGTATAATGAGAAAAAATAAAAGTAATTTCAAACTATTGATTTTAAATTAATGTGTAAATTAATTATGATGATTGAAAAAAATGAATTTGGTAATTGTTCAACTTATTTAAATTTATGCGATACTAAGTGTTTAAAATTTTTGGATAGATTCATAAATCTAGAGTTTTTATGAATTTTTAAAACTGTTCGAAGTATAAATTTGCTCGAGCAGATTATCTTTCAAACATAAGATAACTTATTTAATATTTTCGATCACCAGTTCCTTATCTATTATTCGACATTTTTTCTCGTAGTGTATACTTTCTTTAGAAAACATTTCGATGAATACTATACTAAACACTATAATTTATAAGTTATTTCAACCTCGGCAGTCGCCATTGAAAGTAACGTAAAAATAATGAATTGAATATTGAAAGTAACTCAATCGCAGTGAATAAATCATTGATTTGATATCTTACTGTGACAGAGTATGCACTTTTGAATTAATTATTCGAATTAATTAATGCAGGATGAGAAAAATAAATTTAAGAAACACTGAAACTCGAAAATTTTCCACCAAAATTTTCTTTCCGAAAGGTAAGCAAGTCATAAATTTCAGTGTAACTCGTGTAAGGTTAGCAATTATGCCGGCAGCGTAGAAAATATATAACCTATAAAAGAGCGATTAAAATTAACAACAATGTGAATAAATGTAAAAGAACTGTTATCACGTGACATATTCTAACTCTTAACAGCTGCTCTGTACATGTATATTTGAGAGCTTAATCGCGAATGTCTGCATATAGACAACTACTAGTCTAGGGAAAAGCTCCGAGAACCAGAGACCGTATGAGCAGTTGGTTTATTTTGCTTTTCTGCGCCACTAGCCGGACACAAGCTCGCCAATTTGTTACGTCGCAAAATGACGCTTGCGAACAAGTTAATTCGCCATTTCAGTTGCTCGCGAATTCAAGCGTGCGACTGAAATTTAGTAACGAGTAATATGCATGTATCTCTCGCGTGGAACAGAAGTTATAATAGATTTGTTACTAGCCGAGGGAATCGTTTCTTTCGGAAATTGCATTATTACGAGAAAGCGAAGCGTATTTCGCTCGCCGCACCTCACTTTTATAAAATTAAGAACCAATGGAACATAGATTTTTAGATAAAACAATAAAGTTCAAATAAAGTTAATGCGCATTTAAGTGAAAGCTTCAGGAATTTCATCGTCTCAATTGTACGAAACCGTTTTGGTACTAAAAGAAATATTTCTTATCCGCAAAACAGATTGCATTTACTAATAACTGGAATGTTTTGCATTCCTTTAAAATTAATTTTTAGAGCATAATAAAGTTGAAAACTGTTAACAGTTGGACATTAGTTTTCAAAACGGGGCTTTGTTGTTAATTTTCATTTTTCACAACGTTTGTGCATTATTGAATTTAAAAGAAAAATTATTTATTGTTTCAGTTTATAGTTACGTTGTACGTTATTATCGAATTTCCAATTATGTTGAATAATCAAGCAAAATTAATTTGCTTTTACCGAAATAGTTTTATCTGAACAAATTAGTAAAATTTTTAAATATATTAATAAATGTTTATCATAATTCTTGCGATAATTAAATTGTTTTGATATCACTTGTCTTAAGTGCAACTAGAATCACAAATAAAATAAAAAAAACTGAGATTTTACCAAAAGCGAATAGCGAATTGGATTTGGTTACTTTTGTTTAAGTTTTCTAAACACATTTTATTTGAAAATAACTCAAAGTTTTGCTACTAATGCGTAAGTTGGCATTTGAACGTTAAATTTTAAAAAATTAAACATTTATATATTTATCTTCAATCTGGTTTGAAGCACCAGCGATTGGTAGATTCTCATCTCTCGTAACTTGATAAGTTACGCGGTGCACCTATGCACTTTATAAGACGCCAGTTCGACTTATTTGTTTCTAGCGATTTTGATACAACCTACATTATTACATACATCATTAACTACACTACCAAAATTCGTTTCGAACTATTTCTCTTGAAATCGCAAAGTTGAAATAACTCATTTATTCTAAGAAGATGATTTTAAAGAAATTTTAAATGCTATTTTAAAAAATGTATTACTTGCCAAATGTACATTCTGGCAAGTAACTTTTTCATGAATAATTTGTCGCACTGTACGCGTCTATTACCTGGCAGGAACGCACAAAGAAAAGTTGAAAGTCATATCAGCCGGTGGCAGAGTTACAAGAATAGGAATAAGTGAAAAAGTTGAAGAAGCAATTAGAACGAGAAGAAAGACGTCGGCGATCATATGCATTCTATTCAAAAGTTGGAGAAATTGCCAAATCTCAGCAGTTGGTGTATGTACTAACGAAAGATAAAGTGAGGTTGCTGTAGTGATACGCTCCACTTTAATTTTACTCTCTTGTACTCTCGTGAGTACTGACACAGTCTCAAGTACCGTTGAAACAAGTTTGGTTATTGCCCTGCGTGCAGAGGTCAGATTCGTTTGAAAATTAACTTCAAGTACACCTGACTTTTAACACAAGCATCTTTGTGCTCGTTTATAAACTATTTTTTGTCTTTGTCTTAAAATTAGCAATGCATTTAGGCTTCATTTCCGATTTCTGACTTTTTATAGAACTCGTTCATCACAGACGTCCCGTCTCTTCGGGTACTGTTCTCCGTAGACGAGGTAAAGCATGTCTTCGTTACTCCGGGTGACTAATGGAAACTATTGCATCCAAGAAAGGCGAACTGCAAACTTTAGCCAAGTGCTGTATATAACCGAAATTCCATAGTGATCACGTACATCCTATACAGAATGGGAGGAAACAAAATATTTCCTATTCTATTTTGGAGACCAATTAAAAGTCCCAATGCACTAGTAAACGAACTTGGAATGTTAATATAAAAAATATATTTTTAACATCGGTCAAGTGAAACAGTGGGAGCATTAAGACTTTTATTCGAGATATTCGTGAGGAAATGAAATAAAATTTCAAGGATTATGAATCACGATGTAATTTTCATCTATCATTTATAATTCTTGTAATAATATAATTTCCCGTAACTTTCATTACTTAATCACTTATCCTTTTATAAATTTGGTAATAAATACTTAATTTTGATTGCTCCGTTTTTGTTACGTTCACGAGAAAGTTTGACCCGATTATGCATTTGTTTTGTTGAATACACATCGAAAAAGAGGTTCTCTAATAAAAAAAATATACGTTTGAATATTAATACATCTGCATTATACTCCTTTAATGTTGAATTTTCATAGACATAATATTGAATTATAATACTCGCGAAATAAAGTTGCATTTTACAATGCTTAACGAGAATTTGCTACATCGCTGTTGCCTCGCCCGTAACTAACGCGAATCGAGCAAATGATTATTTTACCGGAAAAAGGACGTGCGTGGATTGACAAGAGAAGAGGCAAGGAGGCAATCAAGCGAAAGGCGTCGAAAAGCATTGAAAAACGCTGAAGGGTAGAGGTGATAAGTAAAATGTGGTCGTGAAAGCTAAGAAATAAAGTTCCATTGCGTGAGCAAAAGTATTAGTTCATTTTGCAAGAGAAAATAGTCGGCCAGTCGCTAAAAGTTGATCTCCATCGGGGTTGACCGTCCAAGAACAGGAATTCCTGGATTATCCCATCTGTGAAAAATTCTGCGTACAGCGCAGGAGTGCTAATTTACGGGAAAGCGACAATGAAGTAGCGCGTTGACGTGGAGAAATCTATTCCTTTGACGGTGACGAGTCGTCGCGTGAAAGGGCGAGACAGTCTGCGCGAACTTTGTATTAAATCTGACGAAGTAAAATTTATATTCAATTATATTTCTTTGAATTATTTTCGAAACTCTCGGGCGTTCCTTTATCGGAATACCATCGCCTCCGCAATGTCGTCGTCGGAGACTTTTTTTATCCGCAAGGGAAGAACAAGTGCAGAAACGCGCTTCGAGCCTTCCGGCGCACCAAGTAACGAAAACGTTAAAAAAGGGGTTGCGAGTTGAACTTTGTTGTTCGCGCAACTCCACACTTTCCAAAATGGCTACATAAAAATTTCGCGAGGAATGTTTTAATAATTTTGAGAGTAAAAGGGGCGCGGAATAAAAGTTGCTTTAAAAATAACAGTGAAATATCGGGCTCGCATGGTTTGCAATCGTTCGCATATGAAGATAAATTAAGCAAAATTTTAATGAAAGCAGCAATTGAATTAAAAGTTTGATTAATACTGTGTAAACTATTCGCTCCCATTACAAATGTACAGCGCTTAATAATTGAACTTGGAAAGGGCGTTGTTTCGCGAATCTCCCTTGAATAAAAGTTTAATGAGAAAGAATAAAAACTTTTACGCGAACGCGTTTTATTCTTTATTTTTATTTTTTATTTCAATACGCGTTCGTTTAATTCAATACAAGTTAGAACATCGATCAATTTCCGAACAGCAAAAGTTGAAAAATTAACGAACCCCTTTATTTCTAAAACAGCAAACCGAATAGACTTCAATTTTTCAGCCGAGCCTCGAGTCAATTTTGTTGAGAATAACTGTGCGAAACGAATTCAAGACGAATCGCAGCGGAATATCGTAACTTGCGCATAATTTTAAACGTATTTGCGCGAGTATCTTGAGAGCAAACTTATTAATACGTAAGCTGGAAACCTAAGCACAGAATATTACTAGGGTAAGTGTATCTTGTTTACACGAGCTCCGGCACATGTGTCGGTGCACTTGGAGCCTTGACATGAATATGCATCATCAACTGCACGATAAATTTTCGCACGATACGCAGCGCCAAACGAAATGCTTGCAGAAATTTATTGAAAAGTAATACAGAATCTGTTTGCCGTTTCTGGAAAATTATAATTTTTTAAAAACTTTTCTCCGCAGTCGATCACATTCTCGAGCATAGTGTAGCGAACAAATGAAGTCGATGCCGGTACGTACGAGCGACCCTTTACGTTTTTACGCAGTCGGTGCACGACGGAAGGAAAAACGCGGAACTATCCATTAATTTACGAGTGCGTCCAGCTCGATGGTTGGCATGGATTTCGCTTAAACGAACCCCATTACCAGCTCTCGCAGAAAGATACGCTTGCTCTCGGGCAGTAGCAGATGTTACACCTGATCCAACTAAAATGTTTAGCCAACGTACTCGCGCACAAGAACAGCAGGTGCAAAACGCCCTCGCTGACCTCGCACGAGTATTCCTGCCCAGTCCGGTGGAAAACTCGTTTCAGGAGTAAAAATGGGACGCTCATTCGAGACGAAGGAAGCTCGTGTTCTCCGAAAGCAGTTGAGCAGCAGCCTGAAAAGAAAAACCTCTGGTGGATAGATGAGTCTGCTACCTGATAAGCGCGACAGAGGTGCGATAGCGGCGAGATTCGCTCGCACGTAAGTCGACCGAAGCGACCTTCTCGCTTCGGACAGGTTTTGTCGACCTTCTTCTCTTCATTTACGCCGGATTTGCAAAAACATTCACGGATAAAGCCCAAAGACTTACACCGCCTCGCTCGCTAGCCTCTCTTACATTTATATTATAAGCAGCCCGAAGGAACAATGTCGAGTAATTTTTAATTTAAAAATGCAAGAGCAACGGACGACGCCACTGCGGCATGACATTTAAGAAACGAGCTTCCAACTCGAGCTGCTCGCGTGCCCTTCGCAAGACTCCGTCCGCACACCGTAAAAGATCGCGCGACAAGAGCAGTTTGATATTTCGTCTTTGGCAGCTGCTCCTGTTCAGCGGCTGCCCCGACATTTACGCCAGGAAGCTCCCAAGCATCCGGATCATTATTGACCGAAGACAAGGCTATCGTCGGCGGCCGCGGTGCAGCGAATGCTTTGCTCGATAAGGCGTTCCCTCGCCTCTCCGTGCAGCGGAAATATTTCCACCGGTAATAAACGAGATCGCGGTGCGGATTTTGAAATTGAACCGAGTGAGCTTCGCGAACTAATAGGAGTGGCGCACTTGCATCGAGACTGGAGCTGAAGACAATCCGCGTGCTCGATCGACGATATCGAATCGTTACGATTGCAGAGTATCTGTTGCGAGCAGCGATAGGCTTGTAAGCCAAAACAGCCGCCACTTGTGGCACGATTAAAGGTGTCGAGTTTACGGGCCGCGACTTGGAGACTTACGATTGCAGTAAATGCCTTATAAATTACCAAGTTACGCGCGGCAACTTGTGCTGCAGCTGCAGTTGGCGCGGGAAGGTTCTGCCAGCCACTCGTAATGACTACGTGACCGGGAACTACTGCCGTCCCTCGTATCAAGTACTTTCCTTAAATCTAAGTCTACACCACGAGGATTCGTGCATTTCCGCGCATATGAAACTGCGAAAAACTTTAAACTTCGTCTTTGACTTGGGGAACTTTTTATCGAGGATTAAGAGCGAGAGTTCAAGTTGCTAATACCTTTGGTTGAACTCTTGTCTTTTAAGCCACAGACACGAAGTCTATTAGTTTTATATAAGCTTGTTTAAATACCTTTCATATTTAAGCTTAATAGCAGCAGCGACAGCTAAACTTGTTATTGATTTCGAAAATTGAAAATTTTGGAATTTATGACTCGCTTCTTGCAGCCCCCATAAAGTAAGCATTGTTATTATTTTTTATTTTATTATTAGCATAATTAGGCTGAGGTGTCGCAGCCGGAGCCTGGAAAAAATACAAACACCGTTCGATCGCCCGCGCAAGTCGGCTAGAGTTTTGTAAAGAACAATCGAACGGTCGTTGAACTTATTGAACGATCGCCGATATAAATTCAGCAGTAGCTCACCAGCAACAAAAGCTCGTAGTTGCGGAAGCGCCTCGGCGCGGCACTGGAAGTCCTCTGCGGGAACAGAAGCTCCCCGACGCTACGCAGAAAAATCGTGCCGCCACTGTTCGACTAAAAATCGCCGTAGTTGTTTTTTTCAACCCTTCCCACCAACCCTCGGCAACGGCTTCAAGAGGAGCATACAAAACGCGTTTACACTAGTATCCGCGGTAAATATTTAGCGCAAACTCCATTCGTAAGATGCAAGTTAAGCATATTATTGATAAGATTAATATTTACTGTATAAATTAAATAAAATAAATTTTTTAAACGTCTCGTATCATTCGTAAAACTTGTGCAAATTTGTTTGGTAACTTATAAATTAAAAACCCACGCGTAATTCTGATTTAGTAATGTAAAGTTATACAAACTGGCTTTTCCATTTTCAGCAATACAATAAATATAAAACTAATCGATTACAAATTTATTTTTTGTGCTATTAATTTATATTACTGTTTTTTCCAACTATAGTATGCACACAAAATTATTTTTACCATTCAATTAGTGAATTTTATCCGATTAAATGGATTATTTATAATAATTTGTTGTTTGCTGAAACGAGCAGGTACGTGTATGTATATATTAGTATTTAAGCGAATATAATAATAAAATATATTGATGTTTCAGACAGATTTTTCAACTAAAATTTGATTTTATAACATCTAATAAAATTATATATGGATTTAAAGATAAAGCCCACTAATCAACAAAATAATATTTTATCGATTCAAGTGAGGAGGCAAACAATTTTGTCAGGGAATTATATGAAATTTTGATTCAAAATTAAAACGTAAATCTCGTGAACGAATATTATAATTTAAAGATGATTATATGTGTCAAGGATTCAAAGAATAATACACGGAATTATTTCTCACAGAGCTTATGCCGAATCTGTCCTGAACATGAAAGGTGCTGACTTCGAATTCTGGACGAGTAAAATAATGCCTTTTTTATTATTCCAGATTTTTTGACCATTACATGCGTCGCTCTATATATCAATTACAAATAATTATTAAAATGATGTCGCGTAAAATTTAATTGCAACGAAATATCAGTTAATCTATATTAATTAATTGTGCCAGAATAGCGATGATTTTCATAAAACTGCATATATAAATATAACCGTGTAACATCGTATAAGTATGTATGTGTGCATAAAAAGTTATAATTCATACATGAAAATATAAAAATAGTTTTTCAAGCTCGTGATTTATAAGATTATAAGCATTAAATTTGTCACTGGCAAACAAAAAATGTATGGAAATACAAAATGTCACTGTAATGTTCTTAAACAAAATACGTATATTTTGTTTATTTATTATTATTTTTTTTGCAAAAAAGAAGAAAACTTTTGTCTTAAAATACAATCGAGGTTATTTTTTCTTCGCGTATGCAGATACGTGTAAATGAAATTTTGATCATAAGCACGTATATTACCACTATTTTGAACACAATTACTTAAGAATTAACAATATGCGAGTTGTAATAACAGAGAATTTATGTTTAATCCGTGGTGTGGTTAAAGATAATTAATGAATTAATTTGTAGCAATAGTGCTACAGTCTATTATTTGAAGCGGTAAAAAAACGTACGCGAAATTGCGATTAGACCAAGTTTGACATACTCGACGAATAAATGCGCAGTATGCGAGATTAGAATGTGATAACTCTGTATTGCAAAATTTTTATAAATAAATATTTCTTTAGCTTTTGAAATAACAAAGACATATTTGCAGCGACGATGGGATCGATTGGGGCGTGAAACCGCAAGGGTAAGATCCAGGTGTGCAGGATCGAAATAACTCAAGCAATAAGTGCGGAACTTTTCAACAACTCCGAAATTAGGTTTAGTACAATAAGTGTTAAAGAGCCGATCAGAACGCGACTCGCGCAGCACTCGCCGGCACATAAAGGCTTCCGCAGCAAATTTCAGCCATAAATCGTTATCCACACGGGCGCGAATTCCCGAAGCAGATTGGGCTGCTGCTGCTGCTGGCCCATCGTTAGCAATCCTCGCGCGCTTGCAAGTCCGCTTATACAATTTTCACGCTCGGCATCTTCCGGGAGACTAGCCGAGGGCATCGCCGGTGGCGCCCCCACCCGAGGCCAATGTCGCGGCATCCTCCCCTTCCGATCTTTTCCGAGATCTTGAAAATCTCGGAGTGCAAGCTCGTGCTTCCGACGCTAGGAACGCTGAGAAGGCATTTTGGTAGCGGCCATCGCCGACTAACCCACGGCTTCCAAATTTAACTTAAGCCGCTGCTCAACTTGATTAATGTTTTTCAAAGTTTACCGATAAACTTATCCTGACTCGAGTACAGGCGGGAAAGCCGCTATTTATTTATTATGCACTTAATTTTACAAGCTGCTTTTGACGCTCCGAATAATTAAGTAGACAGAACTGCTGGCTCGTGAATTTAATTTCATTTAAGCGGCGCTCGACCATGACGGCCGGTAAAAATAATTCGACAAAATAATGCTACAAATTGTTCTGCTTCTCGGTCAATGATCAGTCGCGCAAGTTCGCGTTTCCCAAGTACGAAATACTTGGATTGTCGGGGGCTGCGGCCTGCGAATAACGCACAGCTCGAGTTTCTGTTTTGGCAGATCAGAACTGAAGAAGGACGGAGCAGAGCGGCGGCGACTCGATCAGAGTATCGAGCGCATTTCTATTTTTTCAACGATTAAATGTAAATGCTATGTTGCAAGCGCTCGTTCCTTGCATTAAACGAGTTACGCAATAGTTCGATCGTTAGATTCGTCCACGATGTGCATTGAGAACGATATTTTTGAAAATCGTTCATCCGGTTGATTATCAATAATATTTTTTTAATTTAGCTATACGCAACGACCTAATAGAAATCAAATGTAATAGGAAACAATTCAATCTTTTTAAGAGCACAACTTTTTTATTAATAGAATCTCGTAAAAGGTAGAGTTGGTGTAAAAGTGTCGAGTTCACTGAAATCCGCTGATTGAAATACATTGAACATTGCCAAGAAAAGAGAGCGAATTCATTCGTGTGAAAATACGATTAGATTAAAAAATAACAATTTTTAGAACCGACGACAATGCGAACTATATTTTTTAATATCTTGCACGCGAAAGTTGGAGAAAAAGAAAATTTCTGACGCCGGATTCGAACTGTCCATATTTGATCTTCCAAAATGACTTGTGGGATTCGGAGTCGATGCCGGTATGCAAATTTTACCGATTTTTGCACCAAATTTTCGAAGGCACTCAAATACATGAATAATTTAAGATACGAAACGTTTTTTTCCGTACATATGAATTTGGGATACGAAGGGGATGCGGTTGATCTAGAATATTCCATGTATTGGAAAAAAGTTTTTGCAAAAAATAGTTACGAAATTACGTTTTTATACCACAATTCGAATTTATTTAGAATTCATCGTAGCCGATGTATGATGAGTTGATCAGAAAATTAATACTTAAGCTCTAGAATTATTAGACAATCCTAGCTTCAAGTAAATATATCAAAATATAACTTTATTATATGGCACTAATGAAATAATATAATGCAATTCATAAACTAATCAAAATTGGATATCTTAATAATTATGTAGATTAAATCAGAGTAAATTTAAATTTTTACATTTTTATAAAATTTGTATTTCATCCCGACCGGATCTTTTAATGCATAATTATTTATTTTTCCAATGTATGCGTTAACGTATGCAGATTCATTTAAACGTAGATGATAACATAAATAATACAAGATGTTCGAAAAAAATTGGGAAACGTCTGAGTATCTGCATAACCTCAACTACAATTGCAAATAATTGTGCACATATGTCTAACGATGTAAGTAAGAAAAGTAAAAGCATACGACACTATCTCATTTCTTTTGTGCATTAGAACTTAACCAAAGCTATTAGAAAATCGAATTCGCTTAAACAATAATTGATTCCATTCTTTTAAATTGAACCGACGGCCATATAATTGCTGTTTAAGTTATACTTTTAAATATCGTATAAAATCATGTTTGAAATAAATTTCTTACGTTTAAATTTTTATTATTATTCCTTAGGCTAGGGTTTATTCAATTATTATGGTTCAATTATTATAATCAAGCTTTCGACACATTTACAAATCAATTTCCACGATCCGGAAAAAGAAAAAATGTTCCGCTTTATCGAACGACATCGCGTTTGATTTAGTTATGCTAATTTTTAAATACATTTTTTCTTAATCAATAGATAGAACGTAATAAAATATAAAATCAAAAGAAAAATGGATTTAAAAAAAAAAAAAAATAGGAATTGATACGTTTTTAATGGACTCTTATGTTTTGTGAAAATTTAAGTTCAAACAAAATTTTAATGATATTGAAGAATTTTTGTTTATAACTTCTTTTTCATTGTTTTTTATGAATTGATATGAAAATTGAAAAATACTTTCTGTTTTAAGATACAATAAAACTTACTGAATATTTAACAAAACCAAAACATTTGTCTAAATGATTAGAAAATCTATACCAACAAATAATGAAATAACAATAATTATCTCATTTGCGCAAAAAATTGTGGATATGCACGGTTAAGCTTATACCTGCACCGAGTGCTGTATTGTTATAATTCATCTACTGTTTTATTTGAATTAAAATGTATATCAGGCATTTTTTACATAATTTCAGTAACTTATGTTTCATAAGACGTACGATTCATAAAACTATTGAAAAAATAATTAAATGGGGCACGAGAGCGCAGTTTTGCAGAGAAACGATATTGCACAAAGGGTTAGTACGAAATATAAATTCTCAAGTTCTTAAAAAGACATTTGTACGTTTTCTTCTCTTTTACGAAAAGTTCAAATATTCTCGGCCATTCGTTGTTCTTTTTATGCGAAGGAAAAGACACGCTTAATACGATGTTATCCCAGCATCCATTTTGAAAGATGTCCCGAATTTCCCTATGGGAAAAGTATTCGGAAAATTTGATCACCGCGTAAATCACGAATCCCGTAAAAATGTATAAAAAGAGCTCGGCTCGATAGATCACCTCTAAAGAAGACAATAGAATGCTGCGCACGATATAATTTCTGTACCTAGAGTTCATTCCGCGATAATCTCGCGGAATTAAGTCGCTGACAATGGGAGCGGGAAAAAAGAAAGCATTTATCCGCCGTTATTTTCCAGCCCGCAAATACGACGCTGCCCACGTGTGATTCCAGCCACACGAGATGAAAAATTGATTTCGACAGTCGCATTAACGGCCGATCATTTTTTCATTCGAAGCGCAAAATTTAACTTTCAAATTTGCGAGCAGAGCAGACGACGGCAATGGGCGACGAAAAAAGTCCATCGAGCTCGAGGTCCAGCTTTAAAGGATTTCTGCGGGACTATCGCGCAAAATTCTACGGAGCTGGTCGAGAGGTATTAATCGTCCACGTTTTCACGTGCTTTCGCGGATTTTCCTTTTGTCGACTATTGATTCTTTTATATTGTACGCACGACCGCGATCTAATGAAAGCAAGCAGTCACCGGGGATTTTTCCCGACACCGATTTTCCACCCATCGTGCATTCTGTTTTTGTAAATGTCAAATTTTATAAACTCGGAGCAGCACGTGTTTAAACGGAAAATTTCTTCAATCTCGACAATATTATTTATCGCCTAGAATGTCGACGAGAGATTAACAATTATTATAACTGAACATCATGATTTTTGAGACATTTTATTTGAGCGCTCGCAAAATTATAAGTAATACTAATACTGTCGTATGTTGTATCGCAACGCTGTGATCCTAATTAAGAGTTTTAGTCAAAACTTTTAAAGCGTCGAAGTTGAAATTATAAGTTTCCTATGGAAATAAATAAAAGAATGATTGGTGCTTCACATGTTTTCCTTTGCACAGTTAATAATTTTGTGATCGATAAGGGCGTACAAAAGGGCACAAATTGATCTCTACTATTAAAATTAATTTTTCACTACTACTTATTCCGAAGATTTTACCAATTCACGTGAATGTTTATTTAAAATTATAAGATAATTAAATTGCACTGGTTATTTTGAAAGAAATAAAGTAAAAAAGGTTGATTCTTTCACTAGGACAGTTTGTGCGTTAAAAAAATTTTATTTAAACAAAAAAACCGAATCGCGGATTTATGCGGCGTCTAGATTAACTTTCGTAGTATTAAACAGAATGAAGAGAAAAAAGCAGCTTAAAAAATATTGTGAAAAATACGCTTGAAGCCGAAGATAAATAAATATATTCACATTCGTTAATAAACAGGCTTATATATATATATATTATTGTGCTTGCAAGTCTGGAATATCATATTTGAAATTCCTCATTGTTATTTAAACTGGATTTACTTGCCATAAAGCTCAACATCGGTCTTTACATTTTCAATTTTACCTTTTAATGGTGTTTCTACATTTAAGAAGAACGACTGAAATGCTTCTCTTAAAAACAAAAAATAGATTATGCGCGAACTAAGCAAATTGATAATAATTTGTTATTAAACTTGCTACGGGTAAATATCGGTAATAACGTACGAAAATACCGATTCGCAACAAAATTTACAATTTTTAACGCAATAAGTGGATACGAGGATTAACAATAACGAGTGTGTGGCTGAGTCGCGTTGTTGGAACTCAATTTCTGAGGCGGGGTACTGCAAAATTCGAGAAACGATTCGGCAAGGAGCAGCCGTCGTGAGTGACGAACAAGTACATTGTTTTACAGTCTCGCGGCGTCGTTCTGTCCTTCTCGTCTCGGAGCGGAAAATCCGATTGAAAAAAGAAGTTAGCGGTAAAATAAAGCTTCGTGAAAGCTTCTCGAGTTACAGCTGAACGATGTTACCAAGAAGGACAACGAGAGCGGCGCTGCTGACAACGGAGGAGACGCGACGCGATGCAACTACTTCCTTCCATTTCTTCTTTTATTGCTTGTCGACTTCTTTTTCTCTTGTTTGCTGCCGCTTTACCCTAGCATAGGAACCCATACGCCGTACGATAATTGCGAAATGCATTCTACTATGTATTGCACGTACAACGAGGAAAACTACTTAGTGCCTTAATTACGCTTTTTGCAAACCAACGAGAATAATGAAAATTATTTTCCAGTTTTAGTGGCATTTCCTTACAATTTCTAATTTAGTAGACTCTTCGACCGAAGCCGAACTTGTTTCAATGTTTTTATAATTGTTTTGTAATTACTCACTTGCGGTTACAAACGCAACGCTCACTGCTTAGAATTCTCAATTTATTTTAGGCATTTTTCTCAAACTTTCAAATCCCTTCTAATTTAAATTATTATCAAACTCTCCGAGGTAAAAATCTTAATTAAATAGATTTTTTATCAATTTTCAAAAGATGTTATGATCTATTGTATTATTAGTGAGTAACATAATTTATAAAGAGGATAATTAAATTTCGGTCATTTTTAGGGATTATATGATGTATCCTGCTCGAACCAAGCACGTACGATATTAATGAGTTCATGAGCTAAAACCGTCACTTTTTTTTAAAAATAGAACATATTAATTAGATAAAAAAATAATGATAATGATAATAAGTTGAAGCTTGCATCGTGTAAAAAATAATCTGTTCAAGACATTTTATGCATAACATAAAAAAGAATATTTATAAAGTTATAATTCTAAAATTAGAACACAATACACGAAAACATTCGAATAATAAAAATAGAATTATAGCCTATGTTAGAGTGAGTTTATTTATATAGATGTAGTGTTTTACTTGGCATAATATCCCTCGTAAAAAATAAGCTATATGCAATTGTTTAAATCCACTGAAGATTTTCCGAATTTTAACCGTAGATACCTAAAAAAATCGACTGAGACTGAATATGCATTAATTTTATATTGTCAATTAGTGTGGTGAAAGTGGAGTCTTTGTAATGTAACGTGCAATTAATTCAGCACCAACACGCATGCTACCGCGGTTTTTCTTGTTAAAATATATATTTAAAATCACTTAAAGCGCACGCGATACATTCAAGTTTAAATTGGAAAAATAACAACTTGATGGGAAAAAATTGATCCAACGATAAAAAATGAGATGAAGGTAAATACAAGACCAAGAATATTTAAAAATTCGCGAGGGAGTCAAACGAACTTGGCCATGGAAGCTCACGCACGTATTTCGCAGAACAAAATAAGACACAATCCGTCGCGTTTCAATGATAAGCGACAAGCCGCCTAAGCAGACATATTTACTCTCTCAAAAAAGGACGTTGCGCTCGCGGCTGGGGGGGGGGGTCCTAAATCCACACAGACCTGCTGGGGAATTCGAGCCTCCTCAGCCTCCCTGAACTTCGTGTGCCAAATAGACAAAGTCTCGAACGCGCGAGACGGCGTCGCTCCGTATCGCACGCTTAATCAAAGCCTCGCGACCTACACACTCACAGGCACGCGCACGCGTGTTTTCTAGCTTGCGGCGCACGACGTCACATTTCAAGACACTCGCAATGCGTGATCAGGAATTATTTGCACGCGCTAAAGTTTCCGCTGAGGTGGCTTTTCCCTTGTTGTATCGATGTTTTCAGATACTCAATTATGTCTGTGTAGATCGAAACAAACATCGATGTTCTAAACACCTTACAAATGTTTGACGGAATCAAAGTCGTAGTTGTAGCGTTTGAAATTAATCCTTTGCTAAGATTTTCACGAATTATTTGGATCTCTCGAATGTTCCTGCCATTTATAATCTTAAATAAACGCCACCGATGCCCACGGATAATTTTCATGGAGCATATTTTTCATTAAATCATCTTCCATTGCCATTGCTCATTAAGAATCTAATCATGATATTCAAAAACTACGATAATTAGAAAATATTAAACAAATCGACTTACCGCGATAGAAAATATCAAAGTTTGAATTTAAATTGCAAATATGAATCCAAGATTGAAAAAATTGTAAAAAGCAGAATTCACTTATAAATCGAAACAAACAATTATAAACAAAAGAGATATTTTGTCATCATTTTTCTGAATTATCAATATATTAATTGACTGTACTGCAATTGCGAACGTTTATTAAATTAAGTGGGGGTCTGCTTGCAGTCGATCGTGTATATTCCTCTGTACCTTTAATTCCTTAAGACGATACGACTAAATCGCTCGCTATTGCGATGATTATTATCGTTGACTGAATTATTAATTAAAATCGTTCGACTTCGTTATTTTACTCGATTAAATCATAAAAAATGTAGATGTCTTTTTCATATATATTGATGAACGTCAATTTAATTTAAGGTATTTAAAAATTAAATTAATTTAGCAATTTTCTGAACCAAAATTTATCGCCTATCTCTTTATTTCTTCATTGTATTAGACCCCATGATACATATGCATACCAAATACAAGTCAAAATCCTTCTTAATAACTGCTTTTAATTTTAAATAATCTACGCCATTACTTTAAAGGATATAATTGGGTAAGTTTAGTTTGATGTCTTTTTAAACAATTGATCTAATTTTTCAATAATTTTTTTAAACAATTGTATGATTTAAAAAAGTATTTGATATGTTTCGTTAATAAAATAAATAAATAGAAGAAAGCAAACGCCTGTAACGGAACAGAATTCAATATTGGATTATTGCATGTAAATTTAGTGATGTCATTGTAACAATTTGAAATTATTTAATTGCTTGCCTCGTGTATAATTCATGTAATAGTAAAACTTTACGCAACTGTATTTAATACATTTTTTCATTTACTTCGTGTGCTCTGCTTTGCAAGTCATGAATTGCATTCGAAACTTTGTTGCATATTATGTTTTAAAATAAGTTATAACGATAACTTCTAGCGAGAAGTTATGGATTGATGTTTCAATATAACAATTCCACGTCTGTTAATTAAAAAAGTATTGCCACTACAAAGTAAATAACCTGTATCAACTGATATTACGCAGTCGGTTGCACAACAATAAAATGAAAATCGATCTTTACAGATATTTGTATATTTCGGATTAATATCAAATGTGTAGTGTAACATTGTGTTCGTATTTGTGTGTAAGCGCTTTCTATACAACTCGCACTCACTTCGAGGGATGGAAATGTTCTCTTTATATTTTGGATTTGTAGGTCTGACCATCTATTGAACTCAATGACAGCGATACTGTATAATTGCTCGTACAGAGATTTACCCTTTATCGAGTGCAGGTGCTATTAGAACTCGCGTTATTCTTTAACCCGAGGAAAAGACGAGCGGAATGGAGAGAGCGAAAGAGCTTCGATTACTGTTTCGTAGAAAAGTAAAAACTGCATCGAAGAGTTATTGTACGTATTTTATTGGTATACACAGGTACAGGTGCCAGACACAACTAAGTCACAAATGTATCGATTGTTTACGAGGTAAAAGTACTGACAATATGATTTTCAATTAGAAGTAACAAAATAAACCTTTTAGGCATCCATTATATTCCGGGTATCAGAGATGAAGGCAAATCAGCAGGAAATGGGAATATTTTCTCATCAAGGGGCTTTAAGAAGCGTCAGCGAAAATGGCGATAGTGATAACTGCAACACAATAATGAGAAACAAAAATAACGTAATTGAATTGTTTATCGCTTTTTTGCGGTGAAAAGTAATGGAGGAGAGGAATCTTTTTCGGTTATTCCAGATGCGTCATAAATCACAATTTATTCGCGAGCCATCGCTAACTCGCCCGTCTCGCTTCGTCTTCTTCTTCTTCTTCTTCTTCTTCTTCTTCTTCTTCTTCTTCTTCTTCTTCTCGTGAGGTCGAGGGAGAAAAATATAAAAGACCAACAGATCCAGGGTTTATTATTAATAGCGTTGGTGACGCATTACTTGCCGGCGTAACGATGTAACGCGATGATCAATCCCTCGAGGAACTGCATTCACACTAAATCGCTTCCGACTCGTCGAGGCTGACGCGTACGTCTGCATACGTAAGCGAACGCGCGCGAGACTGTAGTCGTAAGTTTACAAGCGAGCCGGAGCACAATATTATCGTCGCGCTACTTCATCATTTGTCATACGTCGTATTATTACATTTCTTGCGAGCGCGTGATCGTCGCTATCGTCCCTCGGCGCATTTTCTATTTACCTTCGTTGGCCCATCCTTTTTCATTGTTTCATCGGTCTCTTTTGAGCCGCCGACGGAGATGATGAAGCTACATTAAGCCAGTGCACGTCCCGTACAACAGTAACGCAGTCGGGATAATCCTTCATAACGGCAGCCTTTTGTTCTGATTTTGACGGAAGGATTATGTTGCGAGTGTCGGGAAGCTTTTCAAATTGCGAGAAGAAAAGTTAATATCGTTCCTTAGAGTCCTGCTTTCGAGAAAAGAGCTCGAGGCTCGGGCTTTGTCCCTGATTACGTGTGTCACTCTATAAAGAGAATCGCAGATTTATGCGACTCGCACTTTTAAATTCCAGATACTGAAATAACGTTATTTCAACATCGACGCGATTCCGATTTGCCGATCAATTACGCGGGCGAATTCGGAAACGGTATTTTACTCAAGCACACGCAGCCGTCTATTTTTATAAAATCAATAAAACTGAGAGGTTGTTTTGAGTCTTGCGTTCGTTCGATTTTGTAAAAATCGTATTATCGCGTTTTAGCTCAACCATATTTCACAGTGCTGCGGTATAAAGTCAACTCCTGTTTGCGTAAGAATAACATATTGAAAAAATTGACGTCGGAAAACGGTTGTTAAATTACGAGGCTGGAAAATTTTGAACTCTGCGCCGCATCAACGTTATTTTTGGTTTAAAATCTGCATCGAAAAACACTTCGTGCGCTTACAAGTATTTAGTGTAAAGAGCTGGGGACTGTTAATACCAAGAGTACCAATTCTTCGCGTATTTTAACCCAGAACAATGCAACAATGCAGAATTTGTAAAAATTCATTTTGTTCAGTTTGAAAATTAAATTAATTCGATTCGAGGCGGAAAATTAATTAAGCGAAAAATAACGCATGCCGAGACTACTTTTATGCGAGGACTGTTATGCATTTTTCATCGAATGCTACACGTAAGTTGCTCCGACCAAGAAATAATGGAAAAGTACAATACAAAGGATAGAGTGACTCAATGGTATTATTAAACAAAAGTTTGTAAGCCTCTTTCGATACGACTGATAAGTAAACATTGAACTGTAGAATTGCCGAAAGCTTCTCTGCATCGACGGCTCGGAAGGCGAATCAGCAACCTATCAGATTCGCCTCCAGCAAGTCAACGAAGTAACGTCCCGATAAACGGAAGCCTATCAGCCACGTGCGTTCGTTAATAATAATACGGGCGACTCGAGCCCTCGAGCCGAGCGAAGCTTTTATATTTTGTAGTTGGCCGCTCGACGCCCGGAAAAGCGGAAAAGTCCGCTGGCGACGCTCGTGACTCCATTGCAATTTTACGACTCGAGAAGAATACGAGGCATTTCGTATGCTCGTGCGCGCGCGACTTGGTTCCGGGCTTTGTGCTTGCAATTAATGCGAGCCACGCGCGATCCCACGGAAAAGCCTCGGTGTTCTCCGACGCCTCGCAGTATGAAAATTCGCCCCCGGAAAATATTTTCGGCGCCGATATTATCTCGGACAATACAATGCGAGCTTTTTCCGATGTACCTGTTGAAGGCCTCTGCGCTTGATTCGCCGAGCCCCTTATCGACTTTTCCCAACGCTCGTCGCTTTCATTGATTCCAGATTAATACTACACAAGCGGGGCTGCAAGAGCCGCCGGGAAAAACGCTGATCGATGGACAACCATCTCGAGGAAAAATGTTTTGTACTCCAAGCTTGGAGACATTGCTAGTCCGCGG
This sequence comes from Platyscapa corneri, assembly GCA_018907185.1. NCBI lineage: Eukaryota > Metazoa > Arthropoda > Insecta > Hymenoptera > Agaonidae > Platyscapa > Platyscapa corneri. The sequence continues at coordinate 2,952,799 of JACCHW010000012.1, forward strand.
TGATTAATGAAGTGCAATATTAAATAATTTGGCGTTTCGTCGAAAATCGGGCAAGGAATATATAAAAATCAAATATTCGGAATTGCTTGTGTGGCCCGCAGCGGTGCTAAAAGTAATTGAAGTTCAGCGCCGGAGTGACGCTCGCACTGAAATACTGCGACTTGGAATAAGGAGGTTCTCAACGGCCGAGAAATTCGCGGTATTACTGCAGCTGATAAATTTGCTTTTAATGAAGAAATAGTTGGATCGTTGCTTTATTATAATGTAACCATGGCGGAAGGTCAGGTTCGGGCTCGAGCACCGGCCGCGCAATTAACTCTTGCGAAGCGCTATTAAAGCGAATAACAATTACCGCTAAAAAGCTCCGCACTAATCTCGCATTGCAATCTGCCTCCCCTTTGAGCTTTCCCATATAATGGGTCCGACTGCTTTGGGCTAAAAGCATTTCGCCATTGCTGGCACAAGTTTTTACGTAAGTGCGCCGAACGATAGAAAATACTGGCGACGATTATGGTTAACGGAATTTGCATCTTTCACCGGACCAGTGTAAAGTTTTGTTTAGCCCTGTTTTGCACTTGCCTCTCAAAATTGCGATTGTCTGCGAGAGCTAAAAGCTTTCTACCATTAATCTCGTGTTTTGCACAAACTTTTAATCGCAGCAAATTTTTAATCTCAGTTCTTCTGCTTAGATTTAAGGGGACGATCTTCGCTACACAAATGCTCTCGTAAAATGAGTTTTTCATATTTCCACGGAATAATTACACTCGACATCTCTATTGGGCACTCGCTCTTTTCCGTTTACATTACCGCGAGCCCATTTTCCTTCTTTCTTTCTTACATTCTTTCTTTATTTATTTATTTATCTTCTTGCGGGAGGTGTGTGCGTTTATCTTCGAATTAAAGCGCAAAAAAAAAACAGTTTAACGAATTTTAATTCCGGCCGAAAGTTTTAAAATCCGTAAAGCTTATTAAAGTCGCGCGAACGTTTTAAATTTGCGGGAAGATGAATGTTTAGCCTACGCCAAGTGCAACGCGTCGAACGAACTTATAAACAAGTTTATTCGAACTGCTCGTGCAAAACGTGTAGTAAGTGTGCGAACAACGAGTCTGGTGCTTACTCTTCAATTTAATCTAATTAAAAAATACGCTCTGCAATACAAACAAGAGCAAGAGCATAATTCCATTTGTGTAAAATAGGCATTTATTATGGCGGTGTAATTGAGTTACGCTGTTATCCCATTGCTGACTGTGCAATCACAACGTGCCTACGGTTAGCGATGGTTTAAAATATAAACAGTTTGTTTCAATTTAATAGAATATAAAATTATTTTTTATTCCCGTAAATAAACCCCTCGAATTACACGTAGTCTTAACAACAGTTTTACGTTCTCATTTAACTCGCAGTTTAATTACTCGCAGTTAACAAACCACTCACCTCTGATGCAAAATTTGCTAAAAATTGTAGATTCGACAAAAATTATGATTCATCTGCAGTGATTAACGATAAATAGCGCGATCAGCGGAAGCCGTTCTCATATTTGGTTCACCGCAGTTTGCTAATGAAATAACACGCAATAAGATGAAATTAAATTATTGGAAACATAAATTTTCCCAAAATCGTAATAAATTTAACTTGCTTTGATTTACAAACGAATACGGAAATTCTCGAGTTTCGCGAGTGACTTTCTTAAAAATTTTAAAAATCGTTCGTTTCTCGGCAGTCGAAAGTATCTAATGATTTACCCCTCTCTCTCTCTCTCTCTCTCTCTCTCTTTCTGGCTGTCTGTTGAACACGCGCGCGCGTGCTTAGGTAAAATTGAAGTAACGGCGCTCCAGCCTCGTGGCAAACCTCCAGCAAACTTAATCGAAGTTGCTTAAAATGATCCTGCGTTTCTTTTGTCACGGGACGATACGCGCCTACGAGCGCTGCCGAGATGAGAATCGCAGCTCACGAAGCACGACGCCGAGTCAACGGCTGAGGCCGAAAACAAGGGAATCGGGAAATTTCTCGGCAAATGAGTTTTTGCGCTCGCGCACGCACGGGGGGGCGCGTTTGATTGTGTGGCTGCGCGATAAGTGAGTGGCTCGATCGATCGGACCTCGCACGAGCTCGTGCTTTATCTTGGAGAACTCGCGCTGGCTCTTATGAGCGGGACGGCTTCGGCAAGGAAATGAGAAACGAGAGAAACGAACGGCCCCTGCGGATTTATTATTTAAACTTTCGCGAAAAAGGATCTGCATTTTCCAATACAGATTGCGGCTGAGATATCGGAGGTATTTCAGATCCCAAGTCATAAGCCTCGTTCAACTGCTGAAACCAATTTAAAATGTTATTGCTTCTAAGGGAAATTGTTCGAAAGTCGCTTTTTCTCAAGTCTATCTCACTCGACAAGTTGGCGTGACGCGCGAAATATGTTTCCTCGAGCCTCGCTCATCGAACTCAATCCTGTTTACGGTCGCGAAAACTGAATCTATCCCCGATTATTACCGACGACATCAACGTATTTTTATTAAACGGTGCGGCTAAAGTTAGTCGATCAGCGGGACGGAGAATCGAGGATGATCGGGTGCAATAATTTGTCTCGGCGCACCGACCTGAAAGTCAAACAAGGCGTTTGGTTAATTAGCGAAGCGAATGAACGAACGTGTTTACAGTCCTGCATTAGTGATCAACCAGGTACCTGCTGCTCAGCTAAAACTAGAGCTTCCGCGAATGCGATTTTTAAATCGAGCATTTAAACCTGTCCGCTTTAATTTTGCTGCCTGGCTGTCCCTTTGTTGAAACGGGCAGGAGCCTTTTGTATTTATATCGTGGCCGCACCCTTTTCCCGACTTGTCCTCCTCAAAGAGTATCTTTTGCAAGCTAAATCCGCGCTTATCAGGGCGATCCCTGCGAGAGTCATCAGCTGTACTCGGGACGACTCTCGGGGGACAGGAATCACGGACCGTGTACGAACTTGATGGAGCGTCAAATCGGGAAAACCGGGGCACAACTTGCTTTCCTAGACGAGCAAGATAAAACTATTGTTAGAAGATACCGAGACATCGATAATAAGTTGCAGTAAATAAGTGTACAATCATTATCTTGCTAATTTCCAAACGAGCCACTTTGAAAGTACCAGAATTAGTTGTAACCTAAGAATATTGTTAAAGTATCGTAAGAGCCGACGAGGCTACGATTCATTTTAGGATCTCATCAGAATTATTATAAATGGCATTACGCAAGTGAGATAATATTTCATTAAAATTATGGAAATTGAAGAGCAACTATTCAACAAATTTAGAATTCAGTTTACAAGCAGATTGGAGATCCCGTGTTCATCCTTTTAATAAAATTCGCGCTGTAATCGTGTTTGTTCTCGTACCTACAGTTCAGATAAAATTTAGATATGATAAAAAATAACTTTACCGTTGTTATTTTGTATCCGGGACTTTAGGTTTTATGAAATATAAAGTCTATCTCGGAATAAAGTTGCCCCGAATATTGCTAATTAAAGTGCAAAGTTACTTATCTCAGTGCATTGTGTTGGGCGCTTACATTCTAAATAGAAAACAGAGACAGCGAGTGCGTGACAATAACTGATAAGAAATTTACGAATCGTCTTGTCTTCAAAATTTTCCCACGAAAAAGAAGCAGAGCCCAGCCAAATGAACGACGTAAGCGAATTGCCTACCTGAGAATTCATTTCTCTTGGAATTTCAATTCCTCGACGATGTGGGGGTGTATACATTTATCCGAATAGAAATGTAGCGAAAGGAGTCGATAAGTGTGAGAATGAAAGCGATTCCTTACAAAGTATCGCCTACGACGCTCTTTAGTAATGTCTATACTAAAAAGCCCCTCTCCCCCTCACACTGTCTGCGCTCGCTTCTATCTTTTTCTCTTTTCTCTTATCCTCTTTCTAAAGTCTTGGAAAAATTGATCTCATGTATGAGTTTGTACAGACCGAGAAAACCCGCAGACTTTCATCTTTCTGGATTATTGTATCCTTTTGTGCTGCAAAGGGGCAAAACCCATATAGCCCAGTCAGTTGTTATTACCTAGAAACGGGTAAGAGCCCACAATATATCCCCAGCAAGAGTCTTAAATCGAACGATCGAATGGACCATCCCACGTGTTATACTAATTATATTAAAATTCCTCGCCTGAAAATAATTTCTCGCGTTCCGATAATTTTTTAGCGATTATAATCTGTCGGTGCTAAAACTAGCGAATCGCTTAGAGAGACGCGGAAAAATCTCGAATACTAGTTTATTCGATTATCTTCGAAACCTTTTTTTTACTTATAAAATTGAAATATCTGGCTGTCAATGAAAAAATAACGCAATCGCCATTTGCGATAAAACGGAGAGAGAATTTTTTTACAGTTTAATATTTATGAAGTTTAGTGAAACGTATACAATGTTTTTTTAACGATTTATCATGGCCATGAATTTTGCAGGAATAATTGTGATTGCGCTTTATAACTGTCGAAAAAACAAACAAACGCGCTGTCACGAAAAAATTGCAAAGAATTATAATTGCGATTCCAAAAATTTGCCTGCCAATAAAATAGATTTTACTTTATTTACGTGGCCTATATATTATTCCAATAATTACTGAAAAGTACCTCGAGTGAAATAAAAATTTGTATCGAGCTACTGACTTCTGCATCGCAGCGGAAGTTTTTTACCGTATCGGCCGAAACTCTCTGAACATCCATCGAGTAATGTATAAATTTAATTAGAAAATTAGAATCTTCTTATGTTGTTATTTACAGTTTATAAATTTGCCCACGGCGGTAATTCCTGAAAGTCCGCGCTCAGAGGTGCGCACGCGCGCGGCGGCTCTTATTCGAACGACGTATTAGATAACAGCTCTAGTTGTGTTTGTAGACACAGGGTCTCGCGCTCCCCACGACGCTTATGCCAGATTCGCCAACCAATCCATACGTGTACGACCTACGACCCTCGTGTCACTCGAATCTGTTTTAGACGATACTTATTCGACTCGCGATTTCGCTCCCCTCGCGATATTCCTACTGCTCTTACGATACGTATGTGTATGTATTGGTGGTTTATTCCTGCCATATTCGTTGCGTCGATGACAAAATGCCTTCGCGCGCTTGCGATTCTGGAGATTTATCCGACCAAAGCGAAGATTCTTGGGGACCCACAATTCCAACGAGCACTTGGCTCCGCTGAGTTTGCTAAACGCGTTATTCGAGCGATTCTTCGTCGCTTACAGACGATACAAAGCGCCTCGAGAATTTTCAATATTAAAAAATTATATTCTCGAATCAGATGCAATTGGATTGTAAACGCAGCTTTCTCGCGACTCTTGAAAGACGATTTCGGAAACTTTTGCAACGATGGACTCATCAGCAAGGTCGTATTTATGAATTCCTAAATCGTCCTTCCATTAATTACGAATTATTTCCAAATTCGTGCAATCTGTAACATTACGTATGATTTGCACAAACAATGCGAACATCAATGAAGATTCTTACGTAATGGTTAATCGCAACAATACGTCGTTCAGTGGAACACAACGGAATTACCAAACTCCGATTACCGACGCTGGCAAGTGACCGCAAATTATTATGCGCTGCTCACAATACTACAATTAGCCTTGATAATAGAGAGCGGACCTGTATTTCTCGATCAGGGCCAGACACGCGACGTAACGTGAAATTTAGTTCTCAAACGAACGATTGGGTTTTGCGCGCTTTTGGATTTTTCAACACTTCTAACGCTATTGGCCGGAGGAATGTCGTTTGTTTGCAGAGGCGCACGTGGGTAATCAGTCATCGCGCGGCTCAATGGAGTCAGACGCAGGCAAACGCATCTGATGTTCGCAATCACAACATAACGAAGCTCGTCAACCGTCGCGCAGATGAGCACCACGAGTCTCTCGCGTTACAACAACTGTCGTCGTTAGTCGAGGAGGCGAGGGAGCTGTCAAGAACCAGGAAGGCCTTCATTATCGCGCGGAGTTTAAAAGCGCCGAGCTCGCAACTCGATGTGTCCTGATCAGCGGCACTTAGTTCGCTGCGGTGGTTGTAGCCGGCCTGCCAGGACAACTCGTTAATCTTAATTAGTCGTGCCCGCGTCATCGTGCTGCCGAATATCGAGTAGACCCACGTGCCTTCCCGTGTCAAAGAGCATAATTTAACGTCTCCCGGTCGGCGCTCGCTGGCCAAGTGCGACCGACCGTGGGAGCTTCGCTCGGAATCGCATATCGGATGCATGTGCGCGCTTCCCTTCTCTGCGAATGTCCATGCGTTAGTTATAAATTGCTCGAGCTCGGGTACACAACTCCGAGGACGAGGTATTCGTTCACTGGACTTGCAGTTTTTGGAGTCTGACGCAAAGGATTGACGTAATTTGTCCTATCAAATGCATCAGCTTCGTTTGACAATTGTAAAAATACTTACAGTAGCAATTGTCGCGCCTTACGCTCGTGGAAATGTTATTTTTTCAATGTTTTCTTTAACAAAAAAAAATTGTCGTTTACCTTAGAAGCCGCTCGAAGTTTCGCACGGATCCCTTGTTTCTTTGGAGTATTGATTTTAAAGAGATTCTACCATCCGACGATCGGATATAAATTGATAAGGCGAGAGGGGCGAGTATCTGAAATTCACTCGAACTCCAGTTGCAGGCAGAAAGAAGGCAGTTCCAGCGCGCTTTGCAACACTGGGAATTATGTTTAATGCTGCAAGTGTGGTAATATCAAAGTGCAGAAGCGTATATTTGTATAAGTATTTCAGCGGATTGTAAAGAAATGTTTCAGCCTTGAAGATAGTAAAGTTACTTTTACGAATGCTAAAACTTTACTTATCTGGGCAAACAAATTTACGACTCTATAGAAAAGCATCTTGCTAACAAATGGATCCTCGGCAAATGTAAAATAAATCAAACCGAGTGTAAAAAAAAGATAGCTGCGGAGTCTTGGCCCTTGGCAAGTTTATCTTCTCCTGGAAGAAGTCATGGAAATTCCAAATAGTCATCCTGACTAATCTCTCTGAAAAGCAGGCGATTGGATCGACTCGAGAAACGCAAAGCCGGAACGCAAAAATAATAAGGACGCGCGGTCCTGGTGAACCTGAAAAATGCGCAAAGAAGCGATCGAAACGATGAGCCGGGGGTTTGTCAAATAACGAGTTTAACAAGGTTCTCCCTCCCTCTCTCCCCCAACACAACGCACGCCACACACGCAGCCGCACACGGATAACGATCTCCTAGACTTAGCCCGAGAGTTCTCTCGCGAGATACATACATAAATTTAAAACGAGAGAGGCAACGCACGCCAAACAGGATGTACGTCGAAAAAAGGAAGCCCACGGAGGAAGGAATTAAGGCTTCCCTGGCTCCCACGGCGCGTGGGCAGCTGTTAGCAGCTGAAAAACCGGCGAATCTACGAGTCTACGTCAACAAAACTAACGCATTTTCCTGGATTTTTGAGTTTTCCTTGCGAAACGAGTTGCAAAAATCCCCAAAGGCTGTTCTGATAACGCTGCCCTTCCCTGCTTTTAATGGGATTTTTTCCCTCTTATTCGACAGGCCAAATTTTTTTGTTTCTCTCCCTTTCTCTCTCTCTCTCTCTCTCTCGACTTTTTTTTAGTTAGCTATGAAAATATAGAGTTACATCTCTATTTTAAAGCTGCATTAATAGAATTTGCACACTTGTTCTCGCTGGCCTAAGCTAAGTAATCCTTTTTCAATATTGCATTTTAATAAAATTTATCATTTTTCATTAATTAATTGTTAATAGAGAAAAAGCGAACTCGAATCCAAACTATTAAATACAAATACTCTAATTATGATATTTGATAAGTAGTTATTAATTGAAACCACCGCGTGTAAAATGATAACTTTTTATTTTCAGTTAAATTAAAACTTGTTTATATGTGTGTAAAATTTATTCTCTTAAAGACAAATTCTAAACCATAATAAGCAATTCAAGAAAATCGATATAAATGTTATGATTAAATATTGGTTAAAATGTTGAATATATAACCGCAAACATTTTTTTTTATAATATATTTATCATCAGCTAATAAATATAATAATTAATACGAAGAAATAAACGAAGTAAAAAGTATAACAGTAGTTGGAAATATTTAAAAATTTATGTAACAATTAAATCTACACGCTCCATCAAAATTATTATAAGAAAATAATTGAATGTTGACTGAAAAAAAGTATTAATCATTCGGACAATAACAGACATTTTTTTAATTTTACATGTAAATGTAATAAAAAAGTATTTAAAAAATCGGTATTCGTTTTTGGTTATGACATGAAAAGGAACTGCTTAAAAAAATTAAAAATTACGAAACTTTTATATTCAATACTTTCTAAACTTTTTCGTGTATATTCATGGTATTATAAAAATTAATTATGTAATATTATGCGATCTAAAAAAACTGGATAACTACTTTACCTGTACATGTTTCCAACACGCTATTTAAAATTTTTTTTTAACTTCAAAACGATTTTTAATTGTCGATAACATATATTTATACAATGTATACGTCATTCTGACAACTACTATTTGATTTAATGAAAAAACTTGTTCAGCCGCCTTAAATAGTTACATAAACTGATAATTGCAATTTTGAACATTTAATTTTCTTCGACTCAAAATAAAAATCGATAATTTAATAATATTTTATCTTTTAATAGTATTTAAACTAATATCTCGACTAACTTCTTTCAAAATCATTTAATATCGATACGGAAGATAAGCTTGCAAGATATAGAAAGAAGAAATATGAAAAGATGCGTTGAGATTTTTCACAAAATACTGATTTAACGAGGTTTTCCTATGCATACACGCGTATACATGTTGAAAATATGGTCCACCGGTGAGCCATAGAATTCCCTTGCGATACATAAATTTAAAAAGACTTTGCGGAAAGTGAGGAACACAAACGTCGTAAAAAGGTGAAAAGGAGGAAGAATAAATGAAGGAAATAAGCCATTCTTAACTTGCTCATGGAAAAGAAAAAGCGAATACGCGAATTTGCATTAAGAAAGGTAAATACCTAAGGGTGCCAGCTTTTTAAAAATCATTTTCATTTTTTCTTAAAGCGAGTCGCATAAATCCGCAAAGACTATTGTAACAGTTGGCGTGAAAAAACCTTTGAAAAAGGTGTTTTTTATATTAGAAGGCGGAATTTCCGTCACTCTTCTCTTACTAATTAATTTTTTCATTTAAAGAAGAAAAAGAGAGCAGTATCTTTACTCGTGGTTTTACTTAAATCAATTCCGTACAATTATTTATAAGGAATACTAGGCGGTAAACGTTATCTTGTACATCCTTTTGGCCCCAAACGCGTTTAAATATTACAATTTATTTTGGAAAAATAAGGTTTTCCCGATTTTCGAGAAAAACCCATAAAAACTTGTAGTTTGGTGTTATAAAAAAGTGGACTAGAGAATTATATCATTTTATAAAATATTTTGTAAAATAATTGATGAAAATCTTAATACCAAAATAAAATGGTTGCGCAGTTATTTGCGTTATCATTTTTTATAGTTAAAATCGTTAAAATCGATCTCTTACTATCATTTTTGGTAATTTTATATCAGCAATAAGAAATAAAGCTTAAGGAAATTAAATTATTTCCGTCGAAGAAAATCTTCGAGACTGCGGGCTTCGGAATTTGAAAATAAAACTGCGCACGTAAAGGGGTTTTCTCATTTACATTCTAGTTTTATTAACTTTTTAAGCGCCAACGAAAAGTATAATACTTCCAATTTCTTTTATAGATAAGCTATTAAAGTACTACAGTACTTCTAGAGAGTGGGAAAAATTATTAAATTTATCTAAAGATCTACTTCGGAAGTGCAAAACAATTTTAATTTAAAAAAAAAAAAATTAATCCATTTGAAAAGGGTACTAATGTCATTTTTAGCTATAATTTATGACTGTGTAGACAAGAAATTATTTGAATGAAAGTAATTCGCACTTTAAACTAGTTATTAAAGAATTTCATTCTTTGAAATTTGTTTTAAATACGAATTATCGACTTATTATTCTAGGGGCCGGTATACGAATATTAAGAGTTGCGACATTCTTTTAAAATAAGAATAAATTCGCACACGAAAGTTTGGGGTTGAAACGATTTCAATTGTCGGAGAGAGAAACGCCATCGAGGCAAATCAAGTAAAAATACAGGAAAAGTCATGTCATGCAGCACAAGAAACTAGCGATAAAATGTGTACTATACATGCGTAATACAAGTAACGCTCTCTCTCTCTCTCTCTCTCTCGTCGTATTTTAGTCGCTGAAAAGACCCTAAATATGAACGGAAAATGAGTCCACGCTCAGGCGCTACTCTGACTTGCGATATCGAGGAATGATGCGTACTGGTTTTAGTTGGATACACGACGTTACATTTGATTTTAATGTTTCAGCCGCGAACTTAATTCCAATGAAGCTACTTATACTCCAACCTAAGCAAGAGCTTTCATCACTGCTTTAGCTGCGCTTATTTACGACGTTCGAATCCCCTAGCGATCGACAAAAACTTGAGGGATAATCCGCACTTGCAGATATTGGCGCATTTGTCATCAACTATTGCGGCTATTGGAGCAGTGCCAGTTAATGTGCAAACACGCGAATTGTCATTGAGCGAAATCGCAGATGAAAATTGTTCGTCAAAAAAGACAGGCAGTCGATGTAATTATTAACGATCGAGATTCGTACGAGAGACGTAAAACCGGAATCCTTGGTGTGAGTTTTTGGTCGTAAACAAGCCATCAGATCAGTACGCGTAGCTTCCGGTAAGCCTCGCGCAAAAACTCTCTGCACTAGGCGGTTGGAATACAATCGGTCATTGTTCTCCGACATCACACCCTAAGAATTGAGTAAAATTTTTTAAGCAAATTTTCCATAATTTTTATCTACTCGTATTTTCGAAAAAATTGACATATAAATATCTTGATTGAGAAAAATCCTTTGGATGTTTAAGATTTTTGTTTCCCTTGACCGATTTACTGATTTTTCAATAAAATATCAATCCTCACATTCTTAAAAAATCATCATATTTCTACGAAAATTACAAAATTACGAAAGTATCCTTACAAAATTATTATAACAATATTACAAAGTATATTTTATAAAATACTTTTGTAACTGCATCGATTAAATATATATATACATAAAATTGCGTCCAGAAAAACAGATGATGCTTGAAATATACTCGCGTAAGCATTTCAACCACAAATTTGAAATTCATAATTTGTACATTAAAACTAATTTTTCGTTTCTAGAAATCTCAGCGAATTCCGAAGTAAATAATTATTTGTAAATAATATAATTTTACTCTTAAAAGTTTTAATTAAATATTTATTTTAATGAGTGGTAATTTTAAGTGGTTAAAAAATAAATGTGTATAAAATTTTGGGAAAATAAAAACTGATTTTAATGCAGGAGTAACGAATGTGAGTTACTCTGTAACAACCTTTCTGAAATACTTAAGAAATTTATATATTTAAAGTAATAAAAGATTATAAGTTTTCTTCAAAATGAGAAATCAATGAGAGAATTTAAAAAAAAAATGTATTTCATTTCGTGACAGAAAAAATATAAACTGAAATAAACGCGATTTAATATAAATCTAAAAAAGAAATTCTAATGTTAACATACAGGTATAATAAAAAAGACTTATGAATTTTTTTATTTTAAGTACTTAATTTACCAATTTGTGTGCAAACGTTTATGTTTTTATTATTCTATTATACGTTAATATTCTAAAATACGAATTTAAAATTGTATTAAAAATCGAATAAAATTATGATATTGAAGTTTGACTTTCGTATGATTTCTAGCTCAATATGCTAAGTATTCGTAAACTATGTTACCCTTCCGTTATCTTAAATAGTGAATTTTCTTTAGTGAATTAAGAAATTTATGAGTTTATATAATATAATAACCTTTATCTCCATAAATAAATTAATATACGCATATAATAAATTGTAACAAATATCATAAAATTTAACAAAATATTATTAAATCAGTAACAAATTCTTAAGAAATTAATTTAGTTAATACCTAAAACGTTTCTTTTTAAACAATCGATAGAAAATTATTTGTTTTCCTGGTTTTTCGATATTTATTCCTAAATTTATTAAGAAATCTAAAGGTGGATATTTTTTTAAATTTAATAAAGCTTTTAATTTCTAGCGTGTATTTATCAAAGATGAAATCTATGAGAATCTAGAACGATTGAGTTATAATTTTCCTTTAGAAAAATAATCTAGCTTGGTTATCCATTAATGGAGTAGATCTTAAGTATCTCTTCAACTTTTTGCACATACATATTTTAAAAAAGATTTTCACCTATTAAGATCATCTCAAAAAGATTGACACATGACTTCGTACTAAAAAGAGATAGCCATCTGGCTTAGTCATCTCTTCTCCACCCAACTTAGCTTTCGCCATTTCCCATAATCTATCTCAAAATATATTTGCGCTCGGCTTAACAGTTTTTACAACATTGAGAATTAAATGGAATACCGCCTTAGATTTCTTTTCGACTATCCAAATAAATATCTTCTAGTTTCAGAATTAAAATTCTGATCACGTGCCTAAACGTATTCATGTGACTTTTTTTATTTAAACCCCTCAAGAAATTTTTATTATCGAAAAATTGAACGACCTAAAACTGGAAAATTAAGTTTATCAGTTCGATTCTTGTTTTATAGTCTCCTATTATTCAAAGAACACGTTATATTTTATTATTAGACAAAATTTATTTCTTTAAGTAAAACATCACAAAAACAATCAATGGTTTTACTCTACACGCACGTAATTTTGCTGAAGATCATTCTTATTTGTAAAATTAGAACATACAAATGGTGTAAAAACATTTATTTTAATGTACTCGCAGATACATTATAATCAAAATAAATATCAAAGAGCCATTATTTAGAAAAAAAAGCTAAATTCAGCTTAAGCTGATAAAAATTTTAAAATCGCCCGTTTCAAAGTTAAAAATTTAATAATAATATAATTTAAAATGTTGCACAGAATAGATCGCACGCAGAGCGCATGAGCAGAATTGATTCTTTAATCCGTATTCACATATTCTATTAATATCCTACAAATGGACAAATTGTTAAATAAGAAAAATACTGACTGGAAATTCAGAACGAATAAGTGGAGCGATGATATTGTAATTGAGTTATTAAATTTTATAAATTGCAGTCAAAAGGAAAACCAGTTTAAATCCTTTTTTTAAACTCGTCGTTCTACTCTATTTTTAATTGCAAATGAAAATTGCAGAATGAACTGATCTAAAACACGAAAAAATACGGCGAAAATGTGAAATAAAAATCTTAATTAGCCGTTAAATTATCCCATATTATGATCGTTTTCAATGAAAAAAATTTAATCACTTTGACAATGGAAAATTAAAAATGCGCGCGTCGTGAAACGTTTTATAATAGTAATGTTGTTAAAACTATAATTTTTTCGCAATCACGTTTATTGTAAAATAAATAATTTACTAATTCATTAGCCATTCCGATACAACTGAGTAGCGAAAATGCGTATGATTTTTAAGCTGAATGTATGGGTGAAGAAAAATTGTCAGCTGCAATTTTGTATTAAAAATGCATAATTTGGAGCGTAAAAATTGAAATTCACGTGAAATATTAAAGATATTATAATGATGTGCTCGTACACTTCCGGATCCTACAAGTTTTCATATTAAAAATATGTTCTTCATTCCCCTTCTATTTATAACCCGGAGCTTAAAGTCTTAAAAAAGTGTCCATTGAAAGAGAAATAAAACTCTCAAAGCATGTTTAAACCCGTCAGCTTTTCAGAGTGCATATTGCTGACCTTCTATCCAGTGATAAAAAGGAAACTGTGCAAACACACTTTCCTTGGTCGGCGTGTAAATGAGAAGCCACGAGTGGGATTCGAGCATTTTTTCTCAGTGCCTTTGAAGCTTTATTCGTTCCATCCACTAATACATATTCAATTCGGACAAATAAATAAACCGCCGAGTTAAAAAAGATTGCCAGCGGATGAAAAAAAATTTCATCCCGATGCGTATTTTATAATTGACGGGGGCGTATGATATTTTTTGGGCGCGTTTATAGAATGTCGATTGGAAAATACTTGGCTGGATGAATGTTTTCTAAAATTGCGCAAAGCCAAACACCTCAGTAGCAGTCGCAATGCACGTACACTTGTTTATATTTGCACTAAGAATATTGCCCGAGCGTTGATTTATTACTTTTAGAAATCTCGCCAATGGCTTGGTAAAACAAAATCAGTGATTAAATGCCGACCGTCACTGCAAATTCACCGTCAAATCTTCGATTTAGTTTCGGCCAATCCCACTTAAATAAGTAAATATTTTTTTCATTATTGCACATTAACATTATTGCACGTTAACACCGATGAGCCGTGAGGGTTAAGCGGACCGATTTTACTAAGCGTTAATTAAATTAAAATAATGATAACGAGTAATTTTTAATTATATAATTACCTAACGTTATTGTCAATATTAATATAAAGAAAAAATACTTAATTTAGTAAAACGACCCATGATCGAGTAAGATCATTTTTTAAAATCATGTATTAAATATTAAATAAATATAAATTTATTAAATTCGATTTGTTTTTTATTTCATCATAGTTAAGAATTTGGATTAAAAAAAACTTTTAATAACTCTTATAAAGTTTGCTTTTGTAATCCTGATTATTTACTGTGATTATTGCAAATAAGACAATATTCACGTGAAAAATCATAAACAAACGACAATATGGAAAAGTTCATAAAACGAATCAAAATTAAAAATTTTATCCAATATTATAAAATAATTGCGCACACGGAATGATTAATTCATCACGTATTTTACATTACTTTCTTTTTAATAAAAATAATTAAATTTGTGCATAAATTTATTACGTGTTATTTGGATGAAAATGTTAAAATGACGACTGATAAGCAGCAATCGTAATTCAAAAATGATCATTTTGTTTGCAAATTCCGATATCATATTGCTTGCCATTGCACTGGAATGTTTAAACATGTTTCGCGTCGCTTTCACAACATAATTATTCCGATCGAATCAATCCATGCACTTGAAGAACAGAGTAAGTTATTTAGAAACTTTGTTGGTTCAGCAACGTTGGGTAAAGCATTTTAAGCTAAAAATATGATGGCAAATAAGATAACGCAAATTTAGAGTTAGAGAGAAACAAATCGTGGAAACTGGGCGTCAATTTTTCACGTCGTCTAACAAACCATGGTACCCGCGATTTCGGGCGCGACCAACCACGGGCACACGTACAAGCCCACCCCCGCGTGTACACCACTTGCATCCAATCCTTTTCGGATACTAGGGCGGGAGAAAGATAGAAAGTTGGCGCAAACGATTAGTGCATTGCGCGCACTTCTCTCGTCCAGGGTCGAGCGTTGTCGGATGAAAAATTGTCATTTCTGTTTCTAACGGCGGTGGTAAAAGGCCCGGACGGACGTGGCCAGCGAATTTTCGCAGATTTTCCCGCGGGTGCTAATGCGGCTGCTGGACGCGTTTGTAACTACTCGCGGTGAAATAAACGAGGAAACGCGAAGAGCCTGTGAGTGTCTGGGCCGCGGTGCTACCCTCCGATGAAACCACCCCGGCGTGTCCGCATTTTCTCTCCTTCCTTCCAAACGAGGCCTCCCCATTCCCCTCTTGTTTTGTTTTCCCCTGCACTCTTACACTTTACCGCCCCAGATCTTCTTTTGTTTTGCCGTCTAGCCGAGGAGCCGGCATTTTCTAGTATTACTTGTAAATCTCTTTGTATACCTTTCGCGATCGTTTTTTTTTTTTTTTTTTATCAATTTATCAAAATTTATTTTATAAAAATGAGAACAAGATCGAACCCACGCAATGAAAGACTTCCTCGTTATTGCTGTGCGTATTATTCCAGTGAAAACTGAAAACTGCCACCGTTTATCGATGGTAGATTGACATATACAAATTATCTGTGATTAACGAGAATAGTTTTCTGTAATTTTTATTTATCACCCGTTTAATTATAGACTAAAATTTATGAAAAAAGTCGAGATTTCGATGAAAGTATTTTCAACAAATGGTTCGGAACGATCGCCAAAATACGTTTGCTTTCAGTAATCATCTTTACTATGATATCCGAATATAGGGATGATTTTTTTGAAGCTTTAAGCCACGGTTTTCAACAGTTTATCATAAATTGAAATTGCGAATTTTCTTTAAACTTGAGTTTTTACGACAATTTAATTTATTGCGATAAAACCGTATTTTATTCTTTGCTTTTATCATTTCGTGCTGCTTAATTTATTTCATAAATTATTGGTAAAATAATTCTAGCTACGTGGTGGGTACAAACACGGACTTATTAACATAAATGCATATATGAAACGCAGAATTCGATATTTAATGATATTCATACGTAATTGTGCACCAAAAATTGTAAGTTATAGTCACTTTTGTGAGTCTACTGTTACTGTTGTATTAAATCTAGTCATTGCAAAACAATATATTTTATAAAAAAATAATATTAACAATATTAAATCTTCAATTGACAAATACATTGATCGTTTGTTTATTCTTTGCAAATGTACATAAAATGACAAATATTTTTAATTACACGTGTGATCGTTTTTATTTTTTCTACAAAATGGTGCTTCGAGTTGCACGCATTGTCAGATAAAAGTGAAACAACTTGCGTTCAACGTGGATCAGACAAGTAAGTAAGGGTAAAGTAACAAATTTACCCTAATTTCAAGAGACTCGCGTGTATCAATGAAAAATGGTGGAAAATTTTTTCGCATCGCGGTGAAATTCAAATCGAAATATCCGCATCCACGTACACCTGATTGGCCAGATTCGAGTCGAACAAGGAATCCGCGTACGCGCGCGATTAAGTATTGGAGGGAAGGAGCCGCGAGACAAGGGCTGGACAAGGCAACCCTAGAAAATTGTAGCTCGACTCTTTTGTTTCTCCGCTCTCAATTCGTAATTTCTTTACAAAAATCGAATTACAAACTGAACGCGGAAAATTCCCACTTCGATTTTAACCGCGTGATATCGGCGTTGAGAAACATTTAACAACTATCACTCGTAGTATTTGGGTTAGCAGTGGATTGTAAATCCGCGTTTCAAATAGTCATTCTACGCCTCTAAACAAAAGTTCTCGTCCCCGAATCGTTATTCCGTGATTTATTCGTCGTAGCGTGAAATTAGTTTTTCCGAGCGATATTCTTATCAAGGATTAATAATCGAATACAGATTTATGTTTTACAGGAATTATTTTGACACAATTTTAAAAAATGTATTCTCGTGTAAAAAGGTGTAAATTTACATTTCTCAAACGAGTTCTATTTTGTCTAATGTTTAAAAATCATCCAGTAATCATCATACAATTTAATTCAATTTTATAAAAAGCAGGTGCAAGCTAAACCGAAAAATCGTGAACGACGTTTACTAAAACCAAATTTTAAAATTATTTCCGCAAGTTACAAAATACTTGCACGTCCTGGCTTATACGTTAAAAAATGTTTTAAAAATTGAAACTTCATTCAAAGATTCATATGGCTTTTGGATATCCATAGGTTTCATCAAATTTACTTCCCTGTATCTCATGAAACGATTTTACTCAGGCAACTAATAATTTCGAATAATTAATTATCATCCGACACACTCCACGTGAATTGAGAAAGTATTTTTACAAGAACTCCAAAGTCAATTAGCCACTAATTATTGACTATTTTATTATAAATACCAATTGTTCATTAATAGATGAAGTAGTGCCGATAATGAGTAATTGCGCACAAAATGGGGTTGAAAAAGTAGTTTTGCCTGCGCATCAGGCAGCGCGTTTAAAATTAAATTTGACCCGTGCAATAGTTCAATATTGCAATATTGTCGGGGCCGTGCTCGCAGACAGATAAGTAATTGGCATAATTGTGACTTGAGGCGCTGGCCGAAGGTACGAAAAGGGCATGTGTGTTCGTTAAAATTTCGTTGAATGTTGACCTAGTGGACTGCTGATGGGGGAGAATTCCTCCGCTCCTCGAGTGCTCGTTGATTACAACGCCGAGGCTCGTCTCGGGCCCTCAAAGAGCAGCCGCTCTCGAGAGAATTTCTTTTTTTAGAACCGACGACAGGTAAGCTAATCAAAGCAAGCAGTTGCTTTACTCTTGTCGACACTCGCGCCCGGATAGGCGCATCTTACGAGCACTCGGATGACCTCCTCCACGCACCTCTGCGTCGGTCCATTGTCTTGGCTGCTGAAATAAATCGGAATGCGCCGAGTAATCACATTCTCACCGCGTAATTCTGATAGTCGATACGCTAAAAAAGCTTCGTTTCCCGATAAAACATTTGATTAATTTTAGTTCGCGAACGTGTAAGTTGCATAGTGGATTCAGTTGTTCCTCGGCAGTCGATTCGAGTACTCGACGAGTCTTCGATTTTCATTCGCGCTTTTGAAACATTTCACGATATAATCCAGCACTGAGCTCTGCACAGCAGTGCGCTGCAGCTAAATTGTCGAAGTACTGGTCGAATTATTGGAAATTATTTAACAGGCGGGAGTAATTTAAGAAGCGCGATGTTGCTAAATTTATTCGATTGACTTTTTTATTCGAGGCAGTGGGTAATCGAATAGAGCTTCCGATCATATTGGAAACGATCACTTCTCAAATAATTCCATTTCAGATATTTTCGATCCGCGCTACGCTTAAGGGGAATCGCTGATGTCCCGAAAAAATCATTTGGAATGTACTTAATTCGCTGTTTCTTTGGATACCGTCAAAAACGCGAAAAACGCCAAATGATCTATACGTGCATTATCTTATGTGCCCTTTATATTATATCGAAAAAAACGACTGTTCCTGCTGCGGAATAGAATTAAAAACTTTTCTTTACAACATATTGATCTAAGCACCACCTCCGTTCTTTCAGAGAACATCTCATGCTGGAAACATTATACGGTATCTTGGAACCAGTAACTTTTCTTTTCAATTTATGCAGATATCCTTGCTTGGATCAACCATATGTAATATTGTAAGCATCCTTTTATCGTGAATATTGCATGCATATACTGCTACTTTTCTTTCACGACTTCATCTTCTTCCCTCCATATTTTTATGTATTGCTTCTTAGATATTCTATTTCTTTAAATATTTAAATAAAATTTCCTTTATCGCGCTATTACTTTTCAAAAGAAACGCGATATACTTATTGTATTAATTTATAATATCTACTGGTTCCAGCCAATATTTTACATTTTTCTCGGTAGTGTATTTGGTAATTTTCGAAACAATAAAATCAAATAAGACGTTAATTACAAAATTACGTCTCTGCATACTAAATGTAAATAAAATAATTCACATATATACATATATATATTTTATCTTACATTTACAGTTTCAACGAGTCAAATATTAAAAATTTATGGTAGTTCTAACCATACGGATTTATTGGTAGATTGAATTTTACGACGATTCATTTCCATTCTGATGAAGTCACCCGTAACTTTAAATTTTCCACATTTTAATAATGTCTTTTAAAAATTATGCGATAAAAAAGATATGTGACTCTTTCAATCTCATTGTTTGAAGTTAAAAAGTTTGAACCGCGATTAACCTTTTGTAATTAAGAATTTACAAGCGCACGAATGATTCGCGATTTTTTCTGATTGTGTTTGCCTTTTCTATAAATTCGAAACTTAACCTTATTACATTATTAAATACTAATTTATCTAGAATTTGATACCGTTTAAAAAAGTTGCAAAATAAATTAATTTTTTTTATAAAAAATAATAATTTCAAAAAAATTATAGACCTGCGATTAGAATAATTTATCTCTATGTTAATTTAAAAAATTATTTCACATTTTCTTTTATCAGATCGTATTTTTTTAAATTTAATATTAATAAATAAACAGATGTGAATTAATGTCAAAGCATAATAAAGAAACACTGAAATGTATTCTGAACAAAATCAATATTTTTTTACATTTGCCTATTGCTTGTTATTATTTATTTTACTTATAAATAATATTCGGTTCTAAAGAATCAGAAAAAATGATCAGACTATACAGTTTTTTCAAATAAAATTAAATATTACAAATGACAAATATATTTATCTTAAAATTAGACATAGCGAAGTTCATATCAAGTCACAAAGAACTTTTAGGAAAATGTTGATGAAAAAAAATGTTGTTTAATTCCTATTTTATAATTTTCAATAAGAAAATAATAATTTAAATAAATTCCACTACTTCCCTTTGTGAAGTAATATAAATGTAAAAAAGTAATTTAGCTATGCAAATTAAAAATAAATGAACCATAAAATAAAATAATGAAAATATCAGTTCTTTGCATTGAAATAAATTGTACTATTCAGTTGCATACAATTCTGAAATAAAAATTAATGTGGTATATTTAAAATCTGAAAGAGTTTTATGAATCCGCGACATTTTATTATAGAGCCAAAAGATACGCAATTAACTGTATTGTGCATTATTATAAGGAAATGTCATCGATAAAAAAGGAAGTACTAAAGTGAATTGAAGTTGTTCGAATGCTTTTTGATACTACGTTTTTAGTTAAATTATGTGAACTTTATAATTTAATCTTACAATTAATCCATGTTATTTTATAATTTTATAGTGAAATAAATTTTGCTGTATAATTTTATGATGTATTTGACTAATTTGCATAAAATATTATAAACTCGCTATTATTTCAACTTTTTCGAGTTTAATTTAAATAGAAAATTTAATTTTTCTTGAACGAAATTTTAATTAAAATTATATATCAAATAATTGTTTTTGGTGCGTATCTATACGTATACTCGAATACATAGACGTTCCTTTTTGAATACAGAAAGTCTCTTGATATACACATAAGAGACGAAATTGTTTAAGTTAACGTCTCTTTCAAGTCATATAACTTAGGCAATTCTTCATTGAACTTTCTCTTGGGCTTAAATGAAAAATATGTAAATCAGAGTTGTTTATAGAATAAATAAAAGGTCTTCGTATACCGTGAAAAATTAATATAAATTTTAATATTAATAATTCACGAATAAAATATATAATAAAAAAAATCTAATCTAAATAAATAAGTAATAATAATAAACGACAGTATTGCATGTTACTTATGAAACATATAATATAGGTGTATAACTGCTTTTTATTCCTCGGAATAATAATAATGTGCTTATGATTATGGTTGTTATTATATTATGCACTCGATGCACTATAGTCTCTCGCAACTTTAATTCCAAACAAACGTAAATAGAATCTCCGTGCGGTCGTGTAAAGTGCAAATGATTGCTTCAATTCACACCCTTATTAACGAAGAATAATTGAAATATTCGGCAGTCGAGATGACGAGTCTAATATCTGAAATTCAGTGACGTATTTGTAAAGTTATGAAAAAAGAAGGGAAAAATTATAACGACAATGAAGTTTCGCTACTATGCGAACTAAACTGGATTTTAATATGGAAAATGTAATATGCTAAGTTAAACCGATTTTTGAAATGTCTTTTTTTATCATTGCTGTTCTAATCTGTACGCACAATTTCTTCGAAAAGGAACAATAAGTTCGAGCAATAATTATAGATTATGGAGGTACAAGGAAGGGGGAAAATAATAATAATAATAATAATAATAATAATAATGATAATTGACATTCTCATTGTACACTGTTCCGCGTCTTTGACTATCTCGCACGATATTAACGATTAAAGAAGATGCCGATAAGTTTTGCTTATGTATTTCATACACACGGTTTTCTAGGTTTCAAAAAAACGAGTAATAACTTTTAATTATCACTCGCTACACGATTTTATCAAATACCTGCATTATTATTTCTCAACATTTTCACGTGTGCTTTTTACTTTTGATCTAATATGTAAAATTATAATGAAAATGCACTTAAGAATTCACGCACACACGTCAAGTGAGAATTTTACGTGCAACTAAAAAAAATATGCGCTTCGAGGAAATTTTTAAATCAAATATGATACTATATTACATTATCTGCGTCATAAGCGAATACACGCCTTTTCTATTTACGTTGTTCAATTCTAAAGAGCTAATAATATGCGTAATTTCTTTAAAGGTTGGAACCAGAAATTTTTTATTTAGTTAAAATAATTATTAAAATTTCCACCACGCTATTCCTCTTAGATAATGTCAATAAAGATGCAAATGATAGGACTCGAGACATCTTTTCCATTTTTAAATCATTAATAGTTTCGTATCCAACGACCGCAACCGTGGCTTCCGACTAATCCACTTTTAGCAATATTTACAAAGAGAACGAAAAACGTTAACGTTAGTCGACCAAAGTCGACGTTGGTCGTCGTTGCAGAAAGCATAGAAACGCAATATTCGTACAGTTTGAGTCGGACCGACTCGACTGTATTTTACTTCAAAACGAATGCCAATCGCCAGCGCAAATGTACTTTTTGTCTACGAAAAGGTGTAATTTTACTCGGAGTCGCCCGCAGTGGCACACGTAGACCCACGCATTCGTTGCGCAAGCAAAATTCTCTTTCTTTTTCTTGGGTCGGCCGGCAGCCCCGGGAGCAGCGGAACCGGCACCGTGCGAATAATCCCCAGGATTACCAGCTACAATTAAAGAGCAGAGAAGGTTTTATCGCGCAAAGAGTGCGGGAATCCGCTCGGCTGGTTTACATTCGTAAATGGCTTAGAATCGCTGCTGAGAGAGGGGAACGAGAGGAGAAAACCCTTTGGAGGTGCTCCGCGGCAACTCGGGCTGCATTAGCCTCGAGTTCGCTCGACGCGCTTACACCAGCACTGCGTCTTCCCTGCTCTTTAATTATTTCAGTAGTTCAATTACTTGGTATATGCGCACGATCCCGTTAAGATTAATCGCGACGCATCCTTCTGCGTACACGTGATACGCACGGCCGCCGACGCGATTAATCTTCGAACTTTCAGCCCTTCAGCGATGAGCCGTCGCGCAGTCTTCGCCGGTGGAGCTTTTTTATTACCAACGACGCTAATGGCGCAAGCGTCGCTCCTGTACGTTCTACGATCTAGATAAAAGAATCCGTAACCTTGCGTAAAAAGCACGAGTAGTCGCGACGCGAGCGCTTTATTTGCAAATGGAAAATTTGCCAAGTCGGTTACTTGTACGAACTCAGGCTTCGAAATGTGACTCGAGCGATCGCAGTTCACTGTATCGGCGCCTTCTATTCGTCGGACAATCAACACGGAAATCAGACCGCGACCTGCAGACCCTCCAACATCTTGATTTTCCAAACGAGTAGTCGATCGAATGGAGCTTCATTTGCGTGCCTCGCAGCAGCCGCCCGGAGACCGCAAGGAGGCTCCTTTCGAATGGTCATCGAAGCCGCCTAATTCGAAATTCATTTCGCCCTCGAGGCGCGAAACAATTCGCCACTGTATTTGGCCGAAAATAGCGGAGGGCCGCGCGGCTTCTAATCCGTAGCGATGCATCGGGATAACATTGGATTCACGGCCAACCAGGTGTGGTTGCGCGAATCAGAGGTCGGGTTCACGACCCGGAAAATTGAGCCGCTGTTGTTATTTATATCGTCAGAGATGTTTGGCGGTGCTCATTATGGGATTCTGCTGCGCGTGTGCGAGCCGAATTTGATCGGTGCCATTTTAGAATTAAAAACGTAATGGCGATCGTTGGTAATACTCGATAACAGCTAGACATGGGTGTGATGCACCAATACATTATCATCCTAGATTTGGTCACGTTTCTTTTAAGATGGAGATATTTCGTTTAATTTTGCGATGATAATGCCAACTTTGTATATTGACGATGATTTTTCCAAGTTGCCGAAATTATTAAAAAATCAAATTGCAACATATTTATCGCTCGTTCTGCACACTAGTACGCGTCATCAGAAGTAAAATATTATTACAGTTAAGCTTGAAAAATAGACACAATGATAAACTTACTTTCACTACTAGAATAAGGGACAATTTTTGGGCAACTGTTTTTTTATTACATAAATCTGCTTTAATAATTCTAATGGATATCTATAAGCGATAAATTTCTCAATGGCGTGCACTGCCTGTACCTCGTATTTAATAAACACGTAACTGGTTGGCTTGATTTGACTTATCGAATCAGCCATTCAAATAGCAACAAAAAATAATAAAATGAAATCATGAAAGCCAGTCATAATAAAAACTTTTTACGACAATAGTAAATGTAGACAGGAGGCAAACACAACATCATTTCCTGGGCTCGGTGCATTGTCAAGAAACTTTCGGAAACCTCTGTATGGAAAAAAATTGAATGCTCCCAGAAAACAAGCGTGTGTCATCAAAATGAGTTACGCTGATGTACTGCATAACAGACATTTAATGCATCAAGGGCAGCGTTCGATCGTTCAAGCGCGACAGCTCCTCTGTTTGCTCCACGAACTAATCAATTCATCAACGGGAGACAACGAGAGAGACAGAGAGAATGATACATTTGTCGACGAGATGATCGTTCTAGTAATCGTCACTGCACTGCAATTCTTAATCCATCTTTTGCGCTCGAAAAGAAGCCTTTCTTCCTCAAATGCAAGAGGCAGCTTTCAAAAAATGATTCATTTATTCATCGCTCGGAATTTCACGAGCATTCTCAGGTCTATCGCCAGGGAAGTGCAGACGATTGGTAGCTTGACAAGTGCAGTCAGTCGTTACTACAAATTTTCAGGAAATGACCCGATGGACTGATGTTATTCGTACCGATCCATCCTTTATTTTCTGCACTTTTTTGCGAAAAAATTCTCACTTTTCAAAGCAATTCAATCCAATCAAGTTTTTAAAGATGGCACTGATTTTCCATTGTAAAAAGCAATACAAATGGAAAGACTCGAAAATTTTCTACGGTTATACGTAAGTAGAAGCCGAAATAGAAGCATTAGAGGCTCTTTCAACTATTCTTAAAATAAAAACAGACGCCTTATTTTCATAAAATTCGCTTATTTATCAACAAAATATCCTTTAGATATTTTCTCAGGTCTCTACGCTCGATGACCGAATTTTCAAATTTTCCGAAAAGTTCGCTCCCTTTAACGACCAACCTTCTTTTATCCGAAATTAAATTTCTTAACTGGAAAAAAGTCTCGCTCGAATGATATTTCCCGTCGTCTTATCGTGCATTACGGCGTTAACAAACTCCACTACTGCAAATGTGGTTCCTCTCAATGCCCAACATCAGCCAGAGTCTCGTTGACAAAAGTGCTGTCGACTCCATTAACTAGTATCGTCGCGTATACAACCGACGCCGAATTAAAAATTAAACTATGATTTCTAGAAGTAGATCCCACAAGCTTATCGAATCACGCGAGTATTTGTTCCAATGGGCGAATCGTCGAACTATTGGTAATCAGGACGACTGTCGACCGATGAGTATTCAGATATCAACCAACGTAATCAAAGGATCTCGACTTGGTAGCTCCTAGAGTCGCATCTGCCTCGAAGGGTATCGCTATTCTAGAGGAAATGTAGTGGTTAGTGTCGCTTTCGTCATACGCCGTTGTCCTGCCACTGACAGTTTTAGCTTTCGCGTTGATAAATCCGGTAATGCGACCGACGGCATGGGTTACGAGGGACAGGCTGGCTCGTGTCCACCAAGACCAGCAACGTAGAAATCATTACAAAGCGCAGTTGCTCCAAAATTACAATAACCGCATAATTTAATTGTTTTAACGAAAAAGTATCGCGATGACTTTATTTGGTAATATTAACAATTTTCTCAATTTGAACGAGGGCTTTTTTCCAAATAATTTATTTTACGATTAAGGATTAGATTTTTATACGTAAAACTGAAGCCAAATGCAAGGTGCACATAATAGATACATAAATATTGGACGCGAACGTCTTGTCACATGCCAAAAAAATTCAATTCATTTATAAATTAATTGTTAATCGTGTAAGAGCGAACCCCAAAGCGTTCGTTAATCAATTTAGAAATTCATAAGATCCGACACATTTATCCATAATAATTTTTAGCTCCGTTTAATTATTGACGAGTCATCCACGTTCCCTAAGAAATTATTCCGCCAAATTTTAAGCGGTAAATTTGCTAACGGTAAAACGAGCGCAATTGAGAAAGACGTAATAATCTTTCGCAGGGATTTGTTTAATCTCGCTTAAATCTAAAATAGATTTTGCACGAGTAAGCATTAAATAAGTTACAATTTACATTAATCGACGAATAAGCAACAGCAAGTTTTCCTAACTATTTGTGCCTCGATACCATCGAATTATTCAATACAAGCGAGGGCAAATTCGTTCGTGTAAGATAATAAAATTTAATCCAAAAATATTGTTTACGAACTGTTAACCTGCCGCTATAATCCTCGCGATATAATCGTATTTTCCCCATTTATCCTTTATTTAGCTGCTTCTTATTCTTGAACACTTAGCTAATTGGTTTCTAAGGATAACGCGCCGGCCGCGTCTTCTACCTGCTGAACGAGTTCAACATCTCGCGTTCGCGCGCAATCACCATCTATAATTTAACGAGTAATAAACGGCGTCTTACGACTGCGCAATGTTGAATTATTTCTCGAGCCAAGAGGCGGACACGAGTATTAGTCGTAGGGGCGGGGGTGGGGTCATTCGTCAGTACGACCGAGAGCTCGAGAGTTGCACTCGGTGGGCAGTATAACGAAGACTTGTTAACCGGTCTAAAGAAGCCGAGTACAAAGGCATTCGCGAAAAGAACTAGGAATCACGCGAATAATAGGTACGAAAACAATTCTCTCCGCCTCGTGTGTGTACTCGAGCCTTTGGAATGAGCTCCGAAAGCAGGCAAAGACGCATTGCGGGACGAGACAAATCTTTCTTTTCGCAATGCAGTAAAGGAGTAACCGATAGACTCCCATTGCACTACATAAATTTCTTAAAGCCAGAGCTACAGGCTCGTTTTAAGCTCTCCGATTCTTTTTAATTCAGATGTTTCGGTGCTTTAGCCGCATTTAAAATTAATTCGCGAGAACAATATCAGACTCGCGAGGCCGTTTCCCTTAAAGAGAGTTTCGAGCGAAGAATGCGTCCAAGCGAAAAGAGCCAAGTCCGTCCCCTTAAACGTAATGTTCTCTGTCGCGCGGAAACAGTTTCTAGGGGCAATCGATCGATTCGCCGATAGACTTACGAGAATCCCACTTTGAATCTCGTAGAGAATAGGGTCCGAACCTGTCCGAGGAGAAAAACGAGCGATGAACCAGAAGCTGCCAGAAACGCCCAGTCAAGAGAAAAGGAGATGCCAAAGAGTGCGAAGTTCAGTGGCATAAATCACGCAGAAGCGCCGACGTTGAGTTTGCGAATACAAGGCTTAATGCTCCGTACGCAACGTAAACGCAAACCATTGCCGCCGTGCTTAATGGATCCGTCGATACACACATTTATGAATAGACGCCCTTTCGCCCATCCCCTCTGCCGTTTCACACCTGCACAGCTGCTCTGTAAATCGACGCGACCGTTAAATAAACAGAGAATTTCCTATTCGCGTGCGTCGGTGTGCGTCGGCGCGTTGCGGATATCGGAGTCGTTGCTCTCGGGTTTGCGTTCGCACGACATTATGGAACCGTTGATTTGTTGCCGTGGCACCGCGATACCACCTCCGTATACTCTCCCTTGATCTTTTAATACGTGAAAAACTCGTCTTTTAAGTTCATTTACGTCCCGGATTATAAAATTTATTTATCGATGCACTTTCAACGCGATATCTTATCTAAGATTCCATTTTCGACTCTACTTTTGAATGCATAAATTCTTTGTAGTCTAGGCCTCTTATCGTTATCCGCTTGACGAACGTTCTGAACAACTTTTACGATTTTACCAAATGTAAGCAGGACAGTTTGTAATTTATGCATTTCTCGCGTTATAAGGTGATTTTATAATTATTACGCTCGGAGCTTTTTTCTAATTCTCGTAACCAACCCGAGAAATCACATAAACGTATTAGACAATTGATCAGGTTAGTTCGTGTAAAAATTAAAATCTTTCCCAATACATATACTGTGTGCGTGTGACTGAAAGTTTTTGCTGAAATTTCCATTGGGTATGGGATGTATGACGAAGTGGTCGTGAACGCGCGACACCTGCTTGTAAAAATAAAGGCCATAAATACGAAATTTGAATAAAAATTATAACACCACCTTCGTTTGGTTAAATTCACAAAATTTCTTCGACAAATAAGCTATTTTAATGTCGCGCAATTTCGTATTTACTTTATAAGTAGGGGCCATTTTCCAAAGCTGCTGCAGCGATCGAATAACTGCACGACTTTCAGTTTTTACAGTCGGAGTGATCGTGAAAATATGATCAACACTTGATAAGCCGACAATTAAAATCTTACGTATTGAAATAAGAATAGAGCAACATTGTGGACGGTGAATGGAGCATTTTCTTAATTGATACATAGGCTGATAATTTTTCGGCATCAATGAACACAGTAGATGGTGAAAAATTAATTAACTATGATTGAAGAGTAAGCTTGGCTCATTCGAATAATAATGTTAATTAATTGCTGCTACAGCAACAGTAGAGTTTTTTACAATAAAAAAAGCAATTTTTTTTAACAAAGAAATTTCCTTTCTCATTTGAAATTATAATATATACGTAACAATCAAGAAAATTGAAAAGGTGAATTCCACGTTATAATGTTAATTTTATAAACAGAGCTGCACGTGAACCAGGGCTCGCGTGATTTATCACGAGCGAAAACGTAAAAGAGAAGTATTTTTGCGTGCTTTTCTGCAGTTTGCCTCGTTATCGGTTTTCCTCTTTTTTCAAAGAGCGTGAGAGAGAGAGAGAGAGAATAAAGAGTAGCCTATTAAAGACTAATCACATGATAGTCCACTCGAAAGAATGAGTTGAAAAACGTTAAAAATGTAAAAACATCGATGAGAGAGAAATAAACGAGTATCACACAGTAGCGCAGGCCAAATGAAATCTTTGTTCTAACTAAATAATCTGTATTGAGGGATCGCCAAGAGGGTTATTACGTTATTACCGCATTACCATATTTTTACGAGCGCTTGGCGGGTGTAGCAGCGGGTGTACCTCATTCCACCTTAATTTACATACAATGCGTGTCGAATGAAATTCACCGAGATTTATAGAAAAATCGCGCGACGCGCATAATGTGTTAATATCATAGATGCGTCAGATAGCACTTTTATTTACACGAACGTTGTTCTTTTATCCGAAATACCCTGATAAATATTTAAAACGCCTTTGAGTAAAAAGCCAATATGCGGCTATTTAAATGTCAGTTGACTTTTTAATTTTCAATTTTATTATTGTAAATTGCTCGCCCAGTCTTTTATAACGATATTAAATACTTTTTAGATGCGTACAAATAATGTTCGAGTATTTGTCTGTGTGGGTGCTTACCAATACAATAGCTCTTAACGATCGAACTATTCATCTTTAATAAAAATATTTTATGCTCTTAATAAATTTATGAATTTCTCTCTTCGCGCCGTATATTCTGATAATTTTAAAAACGCATCTACAATTTCAGATCCATGAAT
This sequence comes from Platyscapa corneri, assembly GCA_018907185.1. Lineage (NCBI taxonomy): Eukaryota > Metazoa > Arthropoda > Insecta > Hymenoptera > Agaonidae > Platyscapa > Platyscapa corneri. The sequence goes on from JACCHW010000012.1 coordinate 2,982,338, forward strand.
AGTATAACGATTATAAATAATTTGAGATTGTTAACCTAAGATAAAATTTTTAAGTTGAATAATACTTTAGTACATTATATTTTACGTGTTTATTCGAATATTATTATTATTTAAATTCAAGTTGATAACTCAAAGATGACGCATCATAAATTTAAATCGTAATAATAATATAATTATTATTAAAATTATAATTAGAAATATATTTATTTCATTACTAATTATTTGGTATAGCAATCATTTTTAATACGTTTTAAACTTTTTTACCTAATTTAAATTACGCATCGTCTCAACATTCTTGTTTTCTGATGAAACTGAAAAATTGCCATTTCAAAAATTTCACTCTAAAAAAGTAAATAATTAGCATGATTAAACATTAAAAATATTAAATTAAAACATATTAAACAACTTGCATTTAAAAATCAGTAGATTGTGTACTTAAGCTTTAACAGCCGGATATCAGGGTTATATTTATTCCTATTTAGAGATTTTTAACGAAGCATTTAGATATTTATACTAAATTTCATTGACTACGTAGATTAACAAATATTTTGAAAAATTATCATAAACAAACATGCGTCAAAAAAATATAAATTCGTTGCCTTAATAAGACAAAGATTAACATTTTTTAACGTACTTACCTTATTTTTCAAGAAAAAGATAAAAACTAAAATAAATCAATTATTAAAAATGTAAAGAATAGTGAATATTTTAATAACGTAATAAAATTTATCAACTTTCACTGAAATTTGGACTCTCGCTAAATTCCGTTTTTTTAAATCCCCTAAAAAAGTTATGAATTTAGTTGAAATATGATGTATCATTATGCAATTGAATGCAATCATTCTGGTCCTACGTGAGAAACATTTTGTATTATCTTCAGACATATTTAAGGACAATAAATAATTCAAAAGAGCTTAAGCTTGCAAGCGACGCTTAAAGAATTCGATACTAGTGATTCGCTTTGTGCAGTAATTTCAAATCAAAATGCACCGCGAGCCATCAGCATTTGATCAGCTCTATTGTGTGGCTAAAATTAAATAATTTTCGCAGTGAGCCGGTTATTAAAAATACAAGTGTAACTCGACTTTACAAGTTTGACTACGTCGGAATAAACAGGAATGACTTTACAATCAATTTCTCAAGTTTCGCAGGAGTGGGATTAACATTTGCAAGTAATTGAGTCTCACTGGCCGCGCAAAATTAGATTTCTATGTCTTGGGTGCATCCACAGGCTCTGGATTTGCGTGGGATGATGCGGCTAGGAGCGGATCGGATTTTGGCTCTCGCGCGTAATCGATTGCACACTCGCCAGGGCGTCGCGACGCACCTCTCGCGTTCGCCAAGGCTGGCCACAATGGCGCGAGCAATATAATAAAGGCCCAACTCTCGATTAACGCGTCGCCGAGTCGCCGCGCGTGCGATTCATCAACGCGTCCAACGATCCGCGATGCGTTAATTGCAATTTTCTCGCATTCGACCAATTGTGCACTTGGCTGATGCACCGACCGCGAAATCCGTTTAACACTTTGTTCCCCTGCGCTTTACGAGCAACAGCGACGTCTGGGTTAACTCCGAGGAAAATCTTGCGGGAAACAGGTCAGAAAATGTCCGAGTAATTTTTCGTCGATTCGTTAGTAAAGTTGACTGTAAATGTGTTATCTGGAACGAGCTCCGCGAGTAATGCACTTTTCATCCATTAGATTAACAAGCCATCTCGAGCCTGATGCTGCGCGCGTTTTAGTACGTCTCTATTGAGAAACGAATGCACTTTTAATATCCCGGATGGCCGTAAAAACTGTCTCCAGGAACTTTTAGTCCTCTTGTCCTCCGCTTTATTGCACTTACCGTGTGCGTTAGTGCGCAACTGGAATCAGCGAACGGAGCGTAAGCGAAAGTAAAAATAAAGAAACCAGCTGCTGCGCTCCGCAACGATAATCCCAGCATCGAGCAGATAATCGTTGAAAAATTTCAATTTCGCGAAAATATCGCGACGTAGTCAGCCGGTGACGAGGTCTGCGCTTCCTTCCGGAGTCTGTCTGGTTTCCTTAATCCGGCGTCTGCCCGTGTCCGTCGAGTTAAGAAGGCTCTTTTCGGCTTGTGAAATTTCATTCGCCGCAAGTTTGCGAGCGCTCGACGAGAAACTTTGACCCGATTGTTAAATTCGCCGACGTAATGCCGAGCGGCATTCCTGGAATAACAGGCTAACGCAGGCATGTCCTCGTCGGATACTCCGAATTGCACGGGAAGCGGGGCTGCTTTCTCTCTCGCAGGGCATTTTAGCGCATCGACGCGGGCCGCAACTGGGTATCGAAGAAAGTTTAAGCGCACTAATGCTCTGGAGTTCGATGTAACTATCGCCGCCCCCGCAACTGCGTCTATGCTCCGTCCTCTTCGACAGCCCAATTAATAAACGATTAGGATTGCTTTCACCGGCTGATCAGTCGCGAATTACAATAAGAAACTGCGTATCGACTTTTAATCCATGGACGTTATGCGCGCTGATATTTAATATTAATTAAATACTCTATTCCGACATTACGTATCAAAAACTCATAAAGTAATTTTTCATTTCCTCGAATATTTTAATAAGACGCGGCTTGTGATCCGTGAATTGTTAGAAGAAGAAATGGAATTATTCGAGAAAAATGGCCAATGCACAAAAGACTTACAATTACGAGCAAGAAAATGCCAATACTCTGTTCGACAGCGAAATTTAAACGACGGAAATATTAATTCCAGTACAAACGGTAAATACTCAGGAAGCTCGAGTTATAAAATTCGAAAATTTAGGCGAAGCTCGGAAAAAAGCAATAATAGTGAATCGTCCTCCGATGAAATTTCTTCATCGCGTGCGGATATACGAACTGAGAGCAGGATGTCATATTCAAATAGCAGGAATGATGGAAAAAAACTACCTTTAATAATGACGGAACAGATATTATTTTACAAGAAAATAATGAAAGCATTCGTAATTTGGAGACAGGGAAAAGATCACGCGGGAGCCTGTGGGATGGAGCCCAATTCGAGAATTGGGTCTTAAACAAAGGATATTGCACGACGTTTAGCAAAAACCAAAAAGTTGCTTTGTGAAAACTTCCGATATATAATAGCAAATACAAAAGAGGAGTATTTATCGACGCAGAATATGGAGAACACCTCCGTGTCATCCATAACTGTGCTTACACGAACAGCCAATGCCGCTGTTAATTCATGCAAGACTTCGCCGAACAAGAAGCACAAAGTGAAGGAACATAAACAAACTCCAAAGATAGTGAAGTTCTTGAATGAAAAGCAGGTAAGCGTTCGGAAAGTCAACATTCGGTTAACAGCAATTCTGGTTGGAAGGTGAAGAGGATTGAAAAAGTGTTAAGCGACAACGAGTCGGAGATGTCGGAAAAGGAGCCAGAGGAAGTAGCGTTATCGGAGAAGGAAAGCGAGACCGAAGATCATTCGATGAACATGCTCAAGAGGAAGAAAGTAGCGTCATCGATTATAGCTGTAAAAAGCCAATTGATAGATGTAACAGGCCCCGATATACAAGCAGCCATTGGGTCAATCTTATCTTCTATCTTTCTCAAAATGGGCGAGAAATCTGTGTTTGCAGATCGGAAAGGAAACGTGGTGCGATGCTGGTAAAATTAGAAACTTACAAATTCAACGACTGTTTAAAAAAGGAAAAAGGGATTGGCAGCGAAGTGCGGAAATCCGGGAAGGGTAGTGTTGCGCTCAGCGGATTTATATGCGATGGATTTGGTGTACCAATTGATACAGGAACTGCGTCGAATCCAGACGACCAAAAAGGGAACGCTCTCTTGCCCGGCCCAAACCCTTAAAATTGGAAGAATTTTTTAAATCTATATTATGCGTACCGTTAGAAATTATATTGTATACTGATTATTGGATAAATTTTGAATATAGTGTTGACGATGGAATCGTGCGAGGGAAGTAGAATTGGTGGGTAAAAGAATTAACGCTGGTTTTGTTAATGAACTTTATTTGCCCAGCACTGTTTAGTCGTAAAGGTTTGCGGAAGCGGGCGACCTTTTTTATTTAAAAAAGACCGAAAAATTCTGGTGCGTTGTTCACCGAGGGTCGTACCTTTTTTCGTGGCTGCCACACAGTGTTTATACCTCGTTGATTTATGGCCCGTTTTCTAACGCGTGCCGAACTTCCCGCGAAGCCTTTACACTTCTTAGTCGGAAATCTTCCACTTGTGAATTTTTCCAACGCATCGGCTTCTCGGCAAATGCACTTGACAGGATATTATTTCTTTAACGGTTCTTTGGCTAAAAACAAGGCTTAGGTTTCAATTTGCGCTGAACAATGTGTGTTTGCGGTCGGCCGCGCCAAGTCATCGCAGAATCCCCGATTCTGCCGCCAACATATAGATATATAGCGCATGAACATTATTTAATTCGTGCAATTTTACATAATTTAAATCAATCGTTGTGCAATTATCATTAACTGAAATATTTGATTGTACTCGAAATATTGAAACAAATGCTTTAATTTACGCAGCTTCATGGAATGAAAAAGACACTTATTATTTTTCTATAAAAGATTCTGTGACTGTTTAGGAAAAGTTATTAATTTTTCAAGTTGAAAGTGTAAACATTTTTTTAACTGTTTTAAATAATTTTTTAGAAAAAAAAATTCCGAAAAAAATTGCTTGTATATAAGGTCTGAACCGAGTGCAGGTAAACATTTTTTTTTTTGGTGCCGTATGTCATGCATTAATTAATTGCGGACAAATGAGTAATTTTAACAAGTATAATAATTTCCCATTAATGGAAGTAGTAAGTCGAAGAAGTGTTATGTGGAACGAACCTAATTTTGAACCCTCAATTACAGAAACGCCAAAAACAATATTTGTTGGTGACACGTGTGCTGTAAAAGTAAAATTTAAGAAAGACGTAACGATAAGACGTACTTTATTTATTGTTTTATCTAATCCGGATATTATTAGTAGTAATGGAGTTTTTGCTAAAAGAGCATTAAAATATGTTTGGATACCAGCGCCGTTTTTAATGAGGTTAAAAAAAAAACCAGTATCCTGTTCAATTTTTTATTTATTTATTAAATATAATGTCGTGCCATACAAATATTCAAAATTACATGATTGGGAAAAAAAAAATATGTAACATTAATGATAAGGTACAGGACTAAAAATTCCTCCTATATTGTGCGTTTCAAAACGATTAACTCGCTCCATTAACCAGTCGATACACTTTGTTTGATGTATTAATTTTATTTTATTTTCGAATATAAGATTAAATAAACTTTCAGCGCTTATTACGAGCATATGTACTTACATCATATATAATCCTTAATATTACCCATTCATCCAAAAAATGTTGATTCGTAACATAACCATAATCACGTGCAAATAATCAATACTAGAATTTACACGTACTTTTTGATTATCACGAGTAGTATCAACAATACAATTACTTTCCATTTCATAAGTATGACAATAAACTTTATCATCTTTAAGCGCAAAAGTCGTTCTCATCCGATTCATACGTGGATACTTTTTGATTTTGTCTTTTACTTTTTTTTATTCAGCTTTTCGAGTCGCGCTTGATTTTGTAATTGTCGAGCCATGTTCTTCCTCGCTAATAGTTTCGATTTCAAAATCTCCACTTGACGATGTTTGACCCTCAACCGAAGCTTTCATTACGAATGTTTGATAGCCAGTTCCAACCCAATCGTGCTCTCTGTCCATCAAAAATCTAACATCTTCGGAACAATGATAAGTTTTATCATTGCAAAAAGAACCCATATTATATTCAATAATAATTTCGATTTCTGAAACTGTGTACATAGAAGAATTCAAAAATTCTGTACTATCTATATCTGGTTTTAAAGACGGTGTAGCTTATAAACCGAGATGTACTTGTGGCTGCGGAATAAATGTTGATACTGAGCCCGTCTGAGGATGAACATTAACAAATGTCTCCGATGACTGAAAATAATTTCCGTTTATCTCGAGTATTAAAACGATTCGTAAAAGAAGCTAAGCCAGCATTTTATTTATGTCCACTATCTGTTTGTTGTTTCGAAACCATAATGAAAGTAGGCATCGCATAATTGTATGGAATATTTGTACATGACGCAGGAAAACCATTTTCATGTGTCACGTTAATATACACGGTCTTTTTCAACGGCTTTACATATCCGGAGTTGGGGGAATAGCTATAGTTTATAACAGGTTTTCCTAGAATAGAATTGACTCAGGCTGTGTTTAATTCTTTGTCTACTCTGTACCAACCCGCTTCCGTATAAATATCGTTCGGATTTTTTATATCTTAGTGAGAATTGTATAAATACGTCATGTGCCGATTTATATGTCGTGGAGCTTCCGTTGCCGGCGGAATCGTACCATGTACAGCTTCCATATTAGTTTTTAATTCTCGCGTTTTATAATCATTAGGTTGCATCGGATTAATAGTATCAAATGTCAATGATTTGTTTTGAAAATAAAATTCTTTGTTTAATCCAATTCCGTGTTTCATTATTGGTACGTATTCGGTAGCAGCAATTCCTGAATGAGAAACTCCATGATCGAATGCTGTACCAGTACCTAATACAGTAATATTTTTGCATTTTTTGGTAATGCTTTATATTCACCGTTTCTCAAATATCAAGACAACCGATCTGCTGGATAATATGCGTAAGGAGTTACCACAGCTCGAGCACTATCTTTATCTTTATTTGCATTCATCATATTGGGGGTATGCGGGTGTGCAAGTGTGCATTAGAGAGAGAGAGAGAGAGAGAAAGCATGTTTGTGTATATGCGTACGCGCGGGAGATAACGGTCTGAGCAACCCCAGCCCGAACGACTCTCGCCCCCCTCCCTTGAAGCAGGTCTCATACAAGCTTCAACAGGATTGACAGAACGCGTCGATGTAGCGTCAGACTCTGTACGATCCGAACAAGAGAAAGACGAGCGCGAGACGAACGAACGAAACCTATACCCTAGACAACGCGTTGTTTCAAGTCCCCTGTAACTTCCATAGTTCTTGTAGCTCACAGTTATTCTTTGCACAAATACATCTAGTTAATTTCAAGCACTTATTTATTTACGAAACCTGCACAATCCCTTAAATCCCAATCTGCATTGCCTCGTTACTACCACTTTTTGCCACGCTTGCTTTACCCATTCCTTTAGCGCGAAGCACATTATTTTGAACGTCGACCATATAAGTATTATCAAAATCACAAAAGAGCACTTTCAACAATGTCTCCTGTGATAGGTGAATCTCGAATTTTTGATGGTCCGGGTTCTGGGTTATCAACAATGGACCTTCCGTCGGCTCCGGTACGACTCTTTTCTGCAGGTTCTTCATCGAGTGAATTTCTAGAAAAATTTAATTCTTCTAAATCTACGGTAGGCGTAAAATCTGTTCCGTACACTTCGCCTCCATAAAATTCGGCTGTAGATCGATTTCTTATGGCTCCAGCGATTGGTGATGTGAAATATTCATGCCAAGTTCTAAATGGACGTTTTTTATACACTCTCTTCCGATAACGTAAAAGTCTCTTTTGCACATACGAATATCGAGCATTACCTGCATTCAGAGTTCGCTTACGAGGTGAAGACATTACCTGGGATAGTATTTTATCAGTACGTCGTTCTAATAATGTTTTTGCGCTTAATCCAAAGGAACCAATTAATGCCGGTAAAGCTTCTGTTAAATCATTTTTCGATGTGGCTATATTGATAAATTCTTTTATTGCTTCTTCGTCAGCATCATATATATCATCTCTACTTTTTACATATTCGTATTTATTATCGTGTTCAAATGCAACATAATCAGCCACGTTAACTGGTTCTCCTTCCTCTAATGTATTACCTGGACCTAAAATCGGTGAAAAGGTAATACGGGAATTATTTGCGTAATAAAATAATTAAAACTAGACTGGCACAATGCGCACCATATGAAAGACTAAAAAATGAACTGAAAACGTAGTTCCCCCACCGACAATAACTTAATCATGATTCATGACACATGTCGAATCGATTGACATTGTTGGTAGGGGGACTACGTCTTCGGTTCATTTTTTGGTCTTTCATATGGTGCGCATTGTGCAAGTCTCATTTTAAATAACTCTACGCAAATATATCTGGAAATAATGCCCGTATTACCTTTTTCGTCGATATTTTATAAATCAGTATTCGTAAAGTTCTGCGCATTAAATTTACTAGATGTTCGCACTGGTGTTATTTAATTAATTGTACAATAATTTATGCTTGGAAATGTTTTTTACAACGTAATAACTTATTAACTCTGTATTTTCATTCGGGCTTGATAGAATTATTAGAATCAAAGTTTTCATTTGAGTTCATAATAATATCTAAATACAAATATCACGTTACAAAAATTAGTCGCGATTTATTATTTTCGAATGAAATGTCAAAATAAATTAGTAGCTACGTTAAATTCGTAAGATAAAATACGTCTTCTAAATACTTCGAGTACTTTACTCGTTAAAATAAGCCTGAGATTTGGTAGCGCCTCGTAGTCCAAGTTATCGCAAGATAAAGTTATCGCGTATTTGGAAATTCAAAGTAGTCTATCGATGTAACGATAGACAATAAACGAGGTATTTTATCGTTGCGAAAAAAATTTCCCAGATGCTTTTCCGAGCATCCCCTGCAACGTTTCGTCATTTTCTTATGTATTTAAATTTAAATAGCGTCGATGAAAGCAAAGCAAACTTTACTACAAATTCCTTTGCAGTTGTTCACGGCTCGGTGTTTATAATAAATTACGAACCGGCGAGGAGACAACTTTTCGTTAGTTAGAAAAGACGTCATGCCCGAGGACGCGATAAGTTGGAAATTCCGAATCTCAAAAATGTTTGCAGTCATCGCAGTTTTAAGAAAAGTGTTGCTATCGACACAATAAACTCCGGAGTACGAAATGGCTTGGTCGTAACGTAATTTTGCCGTCGCACATAAAAATTGTCGATTTGCACGAAATTGAAATGCGAAAGGAACGGCAATAAAAATGTATAAAGTTCGAAAAACCCGGGCCCGGTCGCAGTCGCCTGCAATTGAACGACGGGGAGCAGTGCGGAAAAAGGAAAGGTAGCTCGTTAAGTTCGTCGGGGTCCCGTTCGGCGTTTGTTAATTATCGCGCCATAACTTGGGAATAATGCGATAGCGACGCGGCCTCTCTAACGGGGCGCGCGTGTAACGCCATTTTTGTTTCCTTTTTATTAGCCCGGAACAATGAGCGAGGAGAGGTGGAGCGCGAGCCGACGACAATAGGGCCGACGGCTCTGCTCGGGATATAAACATAAATGAAAATTTTGCACCACCGAGCAGAGGCGCGCAGTCGTCCTCGATGCCTCCCCCGCGTCCGTCTCCTTTGACGCTCGCACGCAATAAAAAAGGAGCGAGAGGGCGGAGAATAACAGCGGAATCGACGCACTCGATGCTCTCGTAAAAAGCGGGGCGGAATTTTTTAGAGGCTGGGGGCAGAACAACAATAGCGCGGAGCTGCAAATATCGTTTGAAAAAGTTCACTTTATTTCGTATGCTGCAAAAACAAGGCACTTATAATCAACACCGAGTGTCGAGAAATATTTATGGACTTTTCGTCGACTTTCGACGGCTTTTTTCTCGGGACGTGCCTTATTTTGGCCGACGGAGTTTCTTCTTTCTTTATGCGCAATTAGAATTCGCACTGAAAAGCTCGAGCCCCTTCTGCTTTTCTTTGATCTCGTGTCTCCGTTCCTTTCCAACCGAGAACATTCTTTTTGTTTGTATTCATTCGCTATCGCGGCATTACATTCAACGCTTTTTCTTACGTTTCACTATCATCACTTCGCAAGCATTTGATTTCTATATAAAGAGAAACGTACTATTGGACCTCGCGGATCAATCCAATTCTCAAACTTAGTTTCCACGCGTTTCGTCATTTCAAATTTAAAAAGAAATCATTGCTTTCACTTGGACAAACGAAACTCGCTATAAACGCTCACGTACTTACAATTAAATTCGCCACATAATATTATTACAACTTTGATTTTTGAACAAAGTACGGCGCAAACTTCGATATACTTCGTCTCAACTAACATGGTGCACTTTTATCGCAGCTAATTATTTATCACGCCTAGAAGAATAAAGCACGCAAATTCATTATTTTTTAGTATTGCGTATTTCGGACGCCGACTTATAAATCTACTCGCACATCTTTGTACATTCATAAGAATCGTGAAATATTTTCCGTGCACATCCCACGCACGGTAAGTGCAATCGTGTAATTTAAGTAAAAAAATAACGAGCATCGTCTTTTTGGAATTAATTATACTAATTAAAGATCTGAAATGAAATAAAATACCGGTAAATCATTAATATTCGGGTAATGTTTAAGCGGATGATATCGACTTTGGTGAGAAAGATAAAGTTGGTAAGAAAAATATTTTCAATGAGGCTGTTAAAATAATTAACGTTCGATATTTTCACAACGATATCTACAACCCTTTTGCGTTATTCTTGGATTTAACGAACGCGAATTACTTTTCCCCAGTGCCATATAAATTATTTACGATAAATTTGTTATCGATGCAAAGATTAACAATTACAAAAGTAATAACGTTAAAAGATACCGCTAAATTTCGGTATTTTGCTCAGGGGTCGTCTTGTCTCGTCAATCTGTTTACTACGAGATGAAACAGCAACACATACAAGGATAAATGTCATCCATTTTTCTCTTCCCCCGTTACTATTATAGAGAGAAAGGCTTTTCCACTTGTGCTCCCTCCCCCTCTCAGTCTCGGAGTCCCCCATTTTGGCACAGAGTCTATATACTTAATGCATCTATGATAGCTACGAGAAATGCATTTTAAAATGCAGCTACATTTCGTAGATTTATAGTCTTCCAGAGCTTTAGGTACCGGCAGTAGCGCGCGTCGAAACTTGAGTGCCGATAAAATAAAATTCTGGTTTTGTACACGATTACGTCTTGCATTTTACAATCTATTCTTTAAACTGAGCCTGGCCAATGAAATAATCCTGCGCTCCGATGATAATATTGAAGTTCTCCGGAAATTAGATTTTAACCGTGGACATACGTTTTTGCGACTAAACGACGAGTCGATACTTGAATTTTTCATTACCGATCGCCACGCTTCGAATGGTTTATCAAATCTGCTCGCTATTCGTTCGATTAAAAGATAGGATCGCGTTTTTTAAATGTCTAAATCCGTGGAAAGTTTTTGCTTTCAAACTGTTAATTAGTGTTGAATTTTGAATCGGCGCTCTGCTTTTGGTATGAATATTTGGTTTTCATCAATTGAAAGGCACGAGCAAATGATATTTATTCAAAACGATGTTAATCTCATTAAAAGCTAAACCAATTGGTTTAATAATAAAAACTGTATAATTTCAGTGAATATGAATACATTGGCGAAATAATAATGTACTAGTTATTCTGCATTCTAGCAAGACTGAATAGAATTATAATGAAAGCCTCTCTAGTGAAAAATTAACATTGACGCGGTCCTTTTCTAAAATGAATTTACTGCTTATTTCAGTTTTTCATTAGTTACTTTGGATAATTTAAAAATTAATTTCCCTACTTCGTGCATTATTTCCATTAAATAATCGTTTATAATTCATAATTAAAGCTGTGTAAAGTTTTATTTCACACGGCTCGATCGGTAAAACTGAAATGATTCGAGCAATTCAACGCACGTTTGCTTCGTGACGTCGCGTAAATCTTATAAATCCCGATCTCGATAACAGTTTTTCCCTTGATATAAAAACATCTGTTCATTAAATCAGAGCACTTGTAACAGCGCCATTTGTTTCGTTCGGAATAAGCAGAGTAAGCTTCAATTAAGGCTAATTGCGCCGGCGAAAATCGATGGGCGGTGCATCGAAAGAATAGTTGGCAAAACTCGACCATGATAATTATAAGTGCGCGACGTGGCTACCATTATTATCGATTCGTCATTTTTACGCGCGCGCTCTTGCTAACTTGAGCGAATCCGTTCCACTACGTGAACTACATTTAATCTTTGACGAAGATTCCGACGGTGCGATACACGATATCCGACCTCTCGATACTCGCCCATTGAGACGAGCGAACTGCTTCTGCTAAAAATAGTCCGTGTCTCCTTGATTGCTGATGGACTTTGTTTAATTCGCGACTGTTATTTAAGAGGGAAGGAATCATTACAGAGTCGGGAGCGAGTCACTTTTTTGCCTTTTTGCAACTTCGCGTGTATTAACATTGTATTGACCTTGGGTACTTGGATATGTTTCTATTATATCTTGATTTTTCTAAAGCTCTTTCATTGAAATATGCGTGAAAATTAGAATATAACCGATACTATTCGTTTGAACGGCTAGTCGCGAAACAATATTTACGACGAACATGGACTTTTTAATTTTTCAACGACAGAAACCTCAGGCACGAGCAATTTGCTCGTTACCTATTCACAGGTGCATCGTGCGACGACGTTCAAAGCTTCTTTAACGACGCATTCAAAATACAAAGTGCATTCCGGAAAATTATGATTTAGTTCTTTTTGATTTCAAGTGCAACATTGAAGCCTTTTTCTTTCAATGTGTGTTTCTGCGACAGCATTAAAGTACTTAAAGCTGTTCGCTCTTTAACGCTTATTTCGATCGTACCCGAGTTGCACCCTACGACGACTATCAAAATTTTCCAAATTTCACGCGCATTTGAAAATTCGCGAAAGCTCGCGCTCTTTAGTACGAATGAGCCAGCAGCTGATATTCCACCCTTGAATTCGGCGTATTCGTTCGAGTAAATGGATAATGCACTTTTACCGCGTTCAAGACATTTTCCTCGACAAAGGAAAATATCCAAGCTCCGGTTATTCCGAAAATCGGATGGATTTAAGCGAGCTGATTCAGAATCTTCTAACACACAAACACACTGAATTGCAAGATGTTATTTCGGAATGTTTTTTCAGCGTCAGCGATAGCGACAATTTTGCACTGTTGTCAAAAGCGTCGAGGAGGAATATCTGCGAATATTTTATCACCGACGATTATTTTTTGAATTTTGATAAACGCTGGCAGTTAAGGCGATAGCGCTGAAGAGCTCGAATGCAATTGCTCGGGTCGTTTGAACGCGAAAGACCTTCAGTTTTAGTGTTTCTCGGCGCGATTCCTAAAAGGCTTTTATCAAAGTACTTGTGCGAAATCGCCGAATCGTATTAAACAATAAGCTCGACACATGCTTGGGGCTTCTCAGCAAAAAGCCAAATGGAATGGCCTCCAGTTCCTTTATTTTCTGATCCTGCGCTGACATTTGCTCGGCTTCCACGTTACTGCTAAAATTCTAGATGCTCGTTTTATGCTTAGCTACTTTCTCCGGAGCGTCTCATTTTTTATTGGCAACCCAAGATTTTGATTCTCCAGCTCGTATTTTCGGTACTTGATAATCAAAATATACCGCTTTCGTTTTCTCGTACTTTAGAAGCGCGAGATATATTTCGTACTTAAGCTGCAAAAATCAGCTTTCGTACTCTTCGAGATCGAAATATTCTCTTGGAAATTCTCTACCACATTTGCACTGTACATACTGAATTAAAAAATTTATCATTTTTTTGCGCGAGCCAAAGATTTTCTTCGGACTTGCACAGATTAATCCGTTTCAATAGCTACGAGTTAAATTATAAAAATACATACTATTGATATTTTGGCCAAAAAGTTATTCCATAAATGTTATTGCGATGTCTCGTTTATCCCGTGATTCAATTTCAAATGAGATTCTATCAGATGATAATATTCCATAACTAAATATTTTCTTAATGCATTTGCTTATTATACCGATCTTAATTAGTAATTTGCGATCAAAATTTTGTAGAATCAGAAATCTATTTTATGATTATTATTGAAAGGAACAAATATAATATTCAAATGCCTTATTTTATTGCTGAGAAAATGTTTCTCTTTTATTTACTTCATACAAATACATTTGATAAAAAATAATACTCGTTTAATTCCTAATAAAAATTGAAACACGTAATTGTTGTTTAAATATAGCAATACGTAGATCAAAGTATAATCCGATATGTTTACTACAATCTCTTTATTGTAGAAATACATGATATATTATCTACATGCGTAAATGATAGATTACTTTACTAAAAAAAATTTATAGATTGCCACGCAAGATACTACTATTCACGCGTTGTTTTAGTATCTAATCATTGAAATTTCGTCAATATGTAATACATCTTCTACATAACTTTACGTATAATCAACAACGAGAATTTCGTTCATTTAATACTTATTGTTTAAAAAATTGACGTATTAAATTTATTCAACTGTGTAATTTGGAACGACTTTAGTTTGTCGATCAACAGTCTAACGTAAGATGAGCAAAATATTACATTTTAAGAATATTTGAAGATTTTGATTAATTTTTTTGTTAATTGTATTCAATAATATTTTCCAATTACATGTGCATGACAAGTACCTTATTAATATCAATTAAACTAAGTATTATATACACGAATGAAAGTATTTTTGAAAACATTAACAATAGTATAATCAAGATAAATTAAAATATAATCTGTAAGAATTGAAAACGGTAATACCAATCGGAATTAAGTAATAATTTTCAAGTTTTATTTCAAAAGTTGAAAAATCTAATATTATTAATATATTATTATTTATTACGCAGACGAGGAAAAACTTTATTCTCAATATTTTTTGTAATTTAGATAATAAAGATAAAACAAAACCAGAATTACCGTATAACACTTAAATTTTCTGCGTAACAATGTTATTAAAACGTATTTATCATCTTTCTACGAGTTACGTCATTTTAAATTTCAATCAAACTTTAATTTATTATAAGAATGATAATATAAGTACCCTTAATATCCGTGAAACATAGAAATCTCTGTACGGAGATGGCGAAAACAATTAATTTTTTAAATTCTAATCGACGACGATTAATTATCAGTAGCTAAATATTATTGCTATTAGAAATAGAGCTACGTGCAGTGGTTTAAGAATGGTTTCAAACAACAACACAAATCATTATGGATCGATTTAATAGATAAAATTACAAAAGAATTCATGATACATTTAAAAATAAAACACGAGGAAGAGTAAAAAATTTGTATGAAATTTATTTTACATATGTTGGATATTAATCGAAAGGTTAACCACATATAATGCATATTGAAGGCATCACTTTGTCTGTAATATTGACTCGATACTACGCCACTCAAGCTTAACTCTACGCAAGTTGTTACATAAAAAACAAAATTTTTCAAGCGTAAAATATTATATTTGTAATATTTAACGCTATGAAAAAATGGATTTTTGGAAATCGCTAAATTCTGATCCTTAAAACCAATTGTTACACTATTATGTAAGCGTTGAAAGAATGTCAGCGCTATTTACACCCACTTTATGGCAATTGCAATTATTTTCCGCTTAAAGCGATATACTTTTAATCATGTTCGATTAAAGCTAAATTCGTGTCCTACACAGAATAAAAGTATCTAAGAAAGAGATGAAAAACTTTTAGAATAAAATTTAATCAGTTTTAATTGGCTAAAATCTGAATTAAAACAGTTTGAATAGCCGTCACCGTTTAAATATAATATTAAACACTGTATCTGACATTTTTAACTAATGTACACAGGATATCTACAGGAATAAGTTTAAAGTGGTAGATACGAATATTCGCAATTTATTTGCGCAAAAATATTACTATTTTCTTTTCAAACTTTTATCTACAGTACACGTACAGTATCATCTAGCATAAAGATTAAGTGAGTGCTAAAACGCTCAGTTATCTTACATGCGAACCAGTAAAAATAAATAATTTTCAAATATTCCCACAGGTGTATTCATTTTTCAACAGTATATTTTAAAAAAATATTTCCGGACAAAATATTCGTCTCTATCTCGTCTCTATCATCGTTTATCACAACATCACTTGTGCGTAAGCTTCGTTATTCTTAAATTTCCCGTATAATAACTGATTGCAAAATAATAGTAGTAGTAGTGGTAATAATAATAATAATAATAATAATAATAATAATAAATAATAGTAATAATAATAATAGTAATAATAATATTAATAATAAGAATAATAATGACATCGTCAAACTTCCCGATGAAAGTAATCGGTTCACTTAACTTAATCACTTCATAATCCTCGCTGATTGTCGGTGAAATTTACTCAAGACCTATGTACATATTTTCTCAAACAATGTTCACATTAAAGCATTAAAATTCTCAGAATTTTCGAGAGTACAGAATCCAAATAAACAATAAAAAATATAAAATAAATCGCCTGAGATCACAATAGAACAAACTATCACGCTTCCTCACTTTTATTTTTTCTGGTCCTCTTGAGCGGCCAACATCCTACTTCGTCGGTTGTCATTTTAAAGGGACGCATTTCACCCAAAATGTCTTGAATTTCATTAAATGTTTTGCACTTGGTTTCTGGTACAAATCCGTAAACAAATATGTACAGCACAAAGCACGACACAGCGAAGAACAGATAAGTTACGTGGGAACCGACATTCGTAAAGATGACCTCGTACATCTTCGATACGACAAATCCTAGTAATCCATCGAAAACGGTGGTTATAGCTCCAGCTATTCCTTTTACGTTGGTGGGGAATAACTCTCCTATCAGCAAATTGGGCAAAGTACCTAATCCAATTTGATAAACCACCTGGAAGACAATGACATCGATGACCGGAAGAAGATTCAAGGAGGAAACGTCCGCACCACTAGCGTTCACCATTAAATAAGTTCCTAAGATCCCAAGCGTCACTGCGCAACCAAAACTGGAATAAATTAACAGGGGTCGTCTACCAGCGCTTTCCACTGTCAGTGTCGACATTGCCCCGGACACCAAGCCAACGGCCAACACGATGATCGTAGCCGTGTGCGAGTCGATTCCAATTTTGGCCTCGAAGAACATGTGCTCCAGATATTGCATCGTGCTGAAATTACCGCTCAACTGCTGACCCAAGATCAGGCCCATCACTATGAGCAAAGCTCTTGTATTCTTCACCTTCATCAGCAGAAGGAAGTCGCTGAAGCTGAACTTGAGCTCGTCGAAGTCCCCGTTGCTGTCCTCGCCGATGTTCTTGCGGACAATGTCGAGCTCTTGACGCAACTCCTCCGGATCACTGATGCCCTTAAAGAAAGCTATAGCGTTCGCTGCTTCGGCATTCTTGCCTTTGCTCACGAGGTAGTAGGGAGTCTCCGGAAACCAAGCGAAGGTTACCACGAACAGGACAGGGATGGACAATAAAACTATACCCAGCACGAGGTACGACGACCAAGGACCTACGCTACAGGCTATCAGCGAGCCCGTGAACACATTCACAGCTATGAGAGTGCTGAGGGCGCCTCGGATGTTAACATCGGCAACTTCCGAAACGTACATGGGGTTTGTGGTGTACGACATGCCCACACCGATTCCGAGAATTATGCGTGAGAAGTAGAGGTACCAGACGTTCTGGGCGAAGATGACTAGTAGCCAACCCAGAATGTAGAAGAGGGAACTCATGAGCAGACACAACTTGCGACCGCAGCTGAAATTCAGTAGTTTTTATTGTTCGCTCAAATTAAATTGAAATGAAATGCATATATTTTTTAAATTGATGAAAAAAAAACATTCTCTC